>CAWUFW010007941.1:0-600000 GCA_963921515.1 Calotriton arnoldi
CCAAGAAGGACACCCCATAAAGACAAAAGTAGCTTATCGGGCGGAGGTCCCGTCACGGAATACGAGCCCCGTTACGAGATCCACAAGGATGACCCCGCCCCCACCCTATGCTCTGTCCACACAGGAGTCGCTCATTCCGGATGACGCGGCCGAAGGAGGAGGGATCGACACCGGAAGTACTTCGCTCGAGGAAGTGAAAGGGACCGAGGAAAACCAGGAAGGGCGCGACAAAGCCGGAGAGAGGCAGGAGATACGGAGTGACGGAGACGAGGAACAGGAGGAGCGGAGAGAGAAGGAGGAAGACACGGATTACGGAGGAGAAGACGAGACGTGGTGCGAAGAGTGGTGGACCCCACAGGAGGAGGCTGGAGAGCGGCCGCGACTCTGGAGAGTTGCGGCGGAGCCGGTGAGTAATGGAGAGAGAAAGGAAGCGGGAGGGGGGAGGCGGGAGGTGGGTGACAAAAGGATTGGGAAGGGTCACGAGTGAAGTCACTATTGTGTTGCAAAGAGCACCTACCCCCTCACGTAAGCACTAGGGCGACCAATTCAGGGTGTGACGAACCTTCCGAAAGTGTGTGTAAGCATTAACCCGGCACAACCAACCATCCCCCTTTTTCCTCAACCATCCCTCACTCAAGAAAACCCCCCTTTTTCCTCACTGGTATCCCAATCCTGAGTAAGAGCATCTATAGAGACCCACCGGGTGTGGTGACGGGCGCCGTACAAAGTACGGAAGTGTTCCTTAGAGGTGACTGACGGCTCCCTTTTTGTCCTTCCCTCCTATGTACCTCCGTGGGAGAGTCCCGGGATCAGAGGAAGGAAAGACACAGGAGGATAACATCGTTGAAGGAGAAGGGCCCGCGGAAAGAAGAAGAAGAACCCTTAAGAAGACCACCAGTCCCGTAGAGACACTCGTATTCCCCAACACTGACCCTTTAAATAAAAGACGCCCTCTGGCCCACTATATACAGCCTCCGCGTCTGTTTATCCGGCCTGCACTCCCACAAGTGGTGTCAGAAGTGGGATCCGCCGGAGACATGGAGGCGGTGATCGCGAAGATGGCGGAAAGCCAGGAGACACTCGGGAAAGTGATGGAGAGGTTCCTCACGATTGTTGAAGACGATCGAGGACGACTGCAACAAGTCATTACGGACCAAGGTCAGTCCCATGACACTGCGATGGGGAAGATCGCCGACGCCATCGGTCAACAGATAGCCCCGAACGCCTTGCCCTCAGTCATTCTACAGAAATATGTGAGCGGAGAAGACCCCGAATACTTCTTTAATAACTTTGAAAGGATGGCTTTGGCCGCAGCCTGGCCAGCCGATAAATGGGGACAGTATCTAGGACCCCTTCTGTCCGGTGAACTTCAAGCATCTTATCAAGCGGCCAACATACTGGGTGTTACCCCATATGCCGACATCAAACGGTGCATAATGGAGAGACTAGGGGTCGACGATGAAACGTATAGATTGAAGTTCAGACAGATCAAGGAGGGCCCCGAAGAAACCCCCAGAGCCCTATACTTTCGGGTAAAAGACATGGCGGACCGCTGGCTGAAACCAGTGACTGCTACCAAAGAGGAAATCATGGCCAAGGTGTATTTGGAACAATATCTGTCTTCTCTCCATCCACCCATTCAGAGATGGGTTAGGCAACACGCGCATCTTACCCTCGAGACAGCTGTGGAGATAGCTAACGCCTACAATAGAGCGCAAGAGACGCAGAAGGGACGAGAGGAAACCCCTGGAGAGTGGGTATAAGCGGAGCACATCGCCCTCCCCGTTCATCGATCCTGCGAAAACCCGATCCTGTTACTGTTGTCCCAGGTCCCCCAGTGTTTCGAACCCCAGGGCCCTCGGCGTTCAGACCGTCTACTCCTGGGCCACAATGTTTTAATTGTGGGGGAATGGGTCACATAGCACGTTTTTGCCCTCAGAGGGAGGAACCCATGGAAGTAGGTCTGGCGAGGAATTACTGCTGTTTGTCGCACCCTATCAACTCAACCCCTTACCGCTGTGACATAACAGTGAATGGGAAAGCCATGACCGCTCTAGCCGATACGGGATGCCGGCAGAGCGTGGTGAGACCTCAGGATCTTGAAGGTGAGCTGGGAGTAGTTGATGGGACTGTGAACATCCAATGTGTCCACGGGGATACCAAACAATATCCCACCACTCATGTACATATTCAACATGATACTGACCCTGGATCGGATTTAAAGGTGGGTCTTATCCTCGGCTACCGGAGCAGGTAATACTCGAAATGATTACTCGCACCTCTCCACCTTGCTTATGGAAACCAAACCAGACGAGAAGGACTGGTGGGCCATCGCCCTTTTGCACAAGATGACAATCCAGAATGGCCGCCTTCCAAGTCCCGTAGAAACGAAAAACCAAAAACGGAAGGAAAAAGGAAAACCCGTTGCTGCCTTCCCCGCACAGATAAACGAGAGCCCCTGGGAGAACGATCGAAATTTCCACGCTGCACAGAGAGAGGACCCTGTCTTGCAAGAGGCTTGGAACAGAGCCCTGGACGTTGAAGACCCTTTGCATGTATGTCCCTATTTTTTTGTTAACAACGGGCTATTGTACAGAAAAGCTGGACCCACTAGTATCCCTCAGCTGTTGGTCCCTACCCCGTTCCGGGATAAAGACATGTATATGGCGCACAGTCACCCATTGGTGGGGCATTTCGGGGAGGAGAAAACTGAGCGATTGATCTTAGAGAAATTCTATTGGCCCGGCATATATAGGCAGGTGAAGGCGTATTGCAGCGAATGCCCCATATGTCAGAGAAATAGCCGATACAGACCCCCTAGAGCTCCGTTACGACCACTGCCCATTATAGACAAGCCATTTAGCAGGGTGGGAATGGACATTATCGGACCGTTGTTACCCTCACGGAGCGGATGCCGTTATGTACTGGTCTTAGTGGACTACGCCACCCGCTTTCCGGAGGCCATCGCGTTACGGCAACCCAATGCCCCTAACATCGCCAAAGCTATGGTGACGGTCTTTACGCGGGTGGGTTTTCCAAAAGAAATACTGACCGATCAGGGGACCCCGTTCGTATCTAAATTAATGAAACAAGTGTGTACCCTGTTAGGTATTAAACAGATACGGACGGCGGCATATCACCCCCAAACGGATGGCTTGGTCGAACGGTATAACGCTACCCTTAAAGCCACCCTAAAAAAACTCCTTTCGCTTGAAGCAAAACGATGGGAAGATATGTTGCCCATAGCCCTATATGCCATCCGATGCAAGATCCAAAAGAGCACCGGATACTCGCCTTTCGAGTTACTATATGGCCATCAGCCCCGGTCCTTACTGGACATGGTTCGTGAACACTGGGAGGCTGAGCCCGACAATACCAAACCACTAGTAGAGTACGTGGCTCATCTAAAAACACATCTAGAACAGGTACGAACGATAGTACGACATAACACGGAAAGAGCTCAGGAAGCACAACAAGCCCAGTACAACAAAAAAACGAAGGGGAGATCCTTTGCTGTGGGGGATGCGGTTTTACTCATGATGGCCTCCTCTGATCACAAATTGATAGGTCAATGGCAAGGCCCTTATATTGTAGTGGAACAAGTGACTCCTGTCACCTATAGACTAGAACTCGATAAAAATCGGGGCACCTCCCAGATTTATCATATTAATCTTCTGAAAATGTGGGAAGGACCCCTTCCAGCCTTAACAGGAAAGGTAGGACACGGTCCTCTGTATGATCAATGTGTTGACGATGAATTAGATCTCTTTCTCAGAAACGAACTAAACGTTACCCTACTGCCCCTACAAGATTTATTTTCTATTACACCAGGGAGGACTACCTTGATAGAACATTCTATTAAAACCCTTCCAGGGAAGAGAGTACGACTTCGCCCTTATAGGATACCAGAGGCTCGTAGAAACACCATCAGAGAAGAGGTACAGCAGATACTACAAATGGGTATCATAGAACCCTCCCTGAGTGAGTGGAACTCACCCATCGTCCTTGTCCCGAAGCCGGACGGCTCGGTGCGTTTCTGCATCGACTTCCGGGAGGTGAATAAAATATCCGAGTTCGACACCTATCCCCTCCCGAGGGTGGATGAGATGATCGAACGCATAGGAAGAGCCAAATATATCAGTACCCTCGATTTATGTAAAGGGTACTGGCAAATCCCCCTGAAAAGCGAAGACCGAGAAAAAACAGCGTTCTCTACCCCAGATGGCCTCTTCCAATTCACTGTGTTACCCTTCGGGTTACACGGGGCACCCGCTACTTTTCAGCGAGCCATGAATCTTATCCTACGACCCCATGAAAAGTATGCAGGGGCGTATATTGACGACATCGTTATTTATAGCGAAACATGGGAACAACACCTTGCTCACTTGTACAAAGTCGTACAAGCCCTGGGGGAACACGGTCTGAGAATCAATCCTGCCAAAAGCCATTTGGCCGCCCAAACCGTGAGATACCTAGGTTACCTATTAGGGGAAGGAGTTATACGACCCCAGAAAACCAAACTAATGGCGATATCCCAGATACCCTTTCCCAGGTCTGCAAGAGATCTCCGTGCCTTTCTGGGGTTGTTGGGGTACTACCGAAGGTTTATACCCCAGTTTTCCCAGATAGCAGCCCCCCTCATAGACCTCTTGCATAAAACAGTGAACACCGGAGCCCGCTTAAGGGACCCAACCCTTGCAGTAACCCAGGCATTTGAAACACTGAAGGAGGCCCTGACATCAGACACTGTGTTAGCTAGCCCCGATTATGCCTTGCCCTTCATCCTGCAGACAGATGCCTCAGAACAGGGACTGGGGGCAGTACTATCTCAAAGAAATAAGCGAGGGAAGAGAAGCCTGTTCTCTATCTGAGTAGGAAACTGTACCCCCGTGAGAAGAACTATGCTGTCATCGAGAAAGAAGCACTGGCTATTAAATGGGCCATCGACTCCCTGAGGTACTACCTGGAGGGACGCGACTCACCCTTTTTACAGACCACGCTCCCCTAGAATGGATGGCACGCAATAGAGGGAACAATGAAAGGGTGTTGCGCTGGTTTTTGTCCCTACAGCCCTTCAGATTCCAAACCATACATCGTAAAGGGACTGAACAGGGAAACGTGGACTTTTTCTCCCGTTACCCTCAGGAAACCAGCCCTACTAGAAGGACAGCAAGGGAAAGGGGATGTGAGGGGGCACGAAGCGGGACACCTCGTTTGCCAAGAAGGACACCCCATAAAGACAAAAGTAGCTTACCGGCGGAGGTCCCGTCACGGAATACGAGCCCCGTTACGAGATCCACAAGGATGACCCCGCCCCCACCCTGTGCTCTGTCCACACAGGAGTCGCTCATTCCGGATGACGCGGCCGAAGGAGGAGGGATCGACACCGGAAGAACTTCGCTCGAGGAAGTGAAAGGGACCGAGGAAAACCAGGAAGGGCGCGACAAAGCCGGAGAGAGGAAGGAGATACGGAGTGACGGAGACGAGGAACAGGAGGAGCGGAGAGAGAAGGAGGAAGACGCGGATTACGGAGGAGAAGACGAGACGTGGTGCGAAGAGTGGTGGACCCCACAGGAGGAGGCTGGAGAGCGGCCGCGACTCTGGAGAGTTGCGGCGGAGCCGGTGAGTAACGGAGAGAGAAAGGAAGCGGGAGGGGGGAGGCGGGAGGTGGGTGACAAAAGGATTGGGAAGGGTCACGAGTGAAGTCACTATTGTGTTGCAAAGAGCACCTACCCCCTCACGTAAGCACTAGGGCGACCAATTCAGGTTGTGACGAACCTTCCGAAAGTGTGTGTAAGCCTTAACCCGGCACAACCAACCATCCCCCTTTTTCCTCAACCATCCCTCACGCAAGAAAACCCCCCTTTTTCCTCACTGGTATCCCAATCCTGAGTAAGAGCATCTATAGAGACCCACCGGGTGTGGTGACGGGCGCCGTACAAAGTACGGAAGTGTTCCTTAGAGGTGACTGACGGCTCCCTTTTTGTCCTTCCCTCCTATGTACCTCCGTGGGAGAGTCCCGGGATCAGAGGAAGGAAAGACACAGGAGGATAACATCGTTGAAGGAGAAGGGCCCGCGGAAAGAAGAAGAAGAACGCTTAAGAAGACCACCAGTCCCGTAGAGACACTCGTATTCCCCAACACTGACCCTTTAAATAAAAGACGCCCTCTGGCCCACTATATACAGCCTCCGCGTCTGTTTATCCGGCCCGCACTCCCACACTGACTCAACGAAAAGAACGGCTGCTTTGACAAAACCTTTTCAATTGACGCTCATTGAACAAAAGATGTTGTGATGATCTCAAGGAAGGTCTCAAGGAATGGCCATGACTGTAAGGCGCAAGAGTGGCTTTTATTTGAGATTTTTCTGGTCCATAGAAGTCTTTTGGGCTAAGCAAAGGGCCTTAAGTTGCACTCTTTACCCAACCGGTAGCCAGTGAAGGCCATCCCGGGCAGAGCTGACCTGGTTAAAGTTTTATAGTTCACAGATAATCTGCATGGCTGAGTACTGGATATGCTGCAGTTTGCTGAGCAGGTAAATGGGAATTCCCAAGTACAGCCTTTTACAATTATCCAGTCGAGAATGATGAAAGTCAATCACTATAGATGGACATTTGACCGAAGGCAGACAGGGGAGAATCTTTATTAACTCCCACAGAGCCAAAAAGCATGAAGAAACTTACCTGAACCATAAATGCATTGTAACGGTTTTGTCGTTGTAATGGCATGCGTTGTAATGGTACCTACCTTGTAATGGCATTGCGTTGTAATGCCTGCGTTGTAATGGTGGTTTACCTGAACAAACCACTGCATCGATTTGTTCTTTTAAGGAGAATCTTGGCGAGCTGTGAAGCCCAGCCCCTTGACTTTGGGTGGTGCCACAGGTGGAGAAGCCATCTCAGTGGGCCACGCTACAATGTCACAACAGTTATGTTTATTGCCAAAGAACAGTAGTTTAGATGTCCCAGAATTATTATTTTTTTATTTTTTTTAAATGTGGCGTATCCACCACTGTACAGCGGCCAGACAGCCATTTAGTGTAAATGCAGATGCAGAAGCTTGGTTGTCTGGTCTAAGGATAATCTGGGTATCATCTGCGTAAAACAGAGCTCTACATCCAAAGGACATGATGAGGCGAGATAGAGAATGTAAATAAATACATGTTAAAAGAGGGTCTGTGACACAGAAGAGGCATGGGGAACTCCACAAAGAAGTCCATGGAAATGTATACCTTTCAATAGATTCCGATTATTGGACAAAAAAACTGTAGCTCACATGCTAAACTCTAATTGGATCTGTAGGAACGGTGGAATGGTGCCGGATGAATCTTTCAATAAAGGGAGTATGAAGCCTGTGTGAGCTCTCCATGGAGTGCCCTCATACAGAGGGAACCTAATAGGCCCTGAAGCCAATTCCAATTTTAAGCTATTTTTTAATGTATATCTAAAATATGTTATCTATAATGCAAATCTGTGTCAAGGTATACCTTTATTAATCACATGCATGGCTTGTCAGACATATATCAAAGGAGGTGCAAACAATAACGTAAAAGGAGTTCATGTTCACACTGACTCACTTCAAGACTGACAGCTGACAGAGCAAAAGGTCAACTTGAAAGTATGTTAATGAGTTATTTGACAAAATGGAGTTACATAAGTATTTACTTTACACCATTGCTTACTTTGTAAAACAAAATGTGCAGAGGCCCAATGTTTTTTCATAGACGCCCTCCCTCCGGGGCTGGGGAATACTGTGGTAGCCCAATACTAAGTTAGCTAGTTTTGATTCCACATCATGCCTTTTTCTTATGCCACTGTGGACTTGCTGGTCTCTTTATCACACTCTTGGCGGTTCTTTTTCATTCTTGCTTTCTCCCATTGTCATTGTTGTCCTACCTTTTTTTTCCTTCAGCCTTTCTCCCTCTTCTGCCTTTCTCTTTGTAACTCTGGTTTGAAGTCTGATGACTAACAATAAGCCTTGGTCCACAAAAGCCAGAGTTGGTTCCCGCCACATGCAACCGGCAAAAACAAATTGATCACTGACTGCTACCTTTGTGCAACATCTGTGCAAGCCACCACAAGGCCCAGTTAAACCAGTAGTTTACAATATATTGAGACTGAACATCCTCTATTTAGAAGACAGCATCTTGACAGGTAACCCAAGGTGGTCGCAATAGTGTGTGTAGTGGATGTATTGACAGTGTGTGATAAAATTTCATGTTCACAGCCTCTTAGACATAACTATGCGCACCAATTTACAAAAAGTTTCATTTGAATTCTGGTGTAATTTGTCCTGGGCATAATTTTTTAACCTACCTGGAAGCTGATCCTTCCTGCCACCTCTCTTTGAAACAATTCTGCCAAATCTGATACATTTTACATTCTGTCCAGAAATAAAGACAGGCGTGCTTTTTATAATTGCCTTCTATATTAATTGATGAGACAGCTTTAACCGTCATCTCCCAGACAGGAGTTGATTTTCTATTGAAGAGGCATTTGGCAGAGTCCCAATCACAGGGAACTATTGAAATAAAAAAGAGTGACCTTGTATGTTCTTCAGACAGGAATGTATAAACAGATTCCTTACCAAGTGACTTTGCAGAAGAATTATCAGCAAGACCTGAAGAAGGCTTCGCTTACGAAGCACCAGAAACTAATCTCAGAAACAACTGATGAGCACAGCAGAGAAAAAGCGACATGAACCAGTCTAACAGAAAGAAGAGAAGAAATGACACAAAACAAGTTGGCAGTGATAAGTCTGGGAACAGAATTCAGAACATTAACTCTGAGAAAGTAGCATAAATGTATCAGAAAGAAGTGAAATTCAAACAACACAGAACGCAGGAGAAAACAGACTGCTGGTAGAATGGAAGAGCTTACCACTGACAAAGTGGCACAAATGTGTTTATTTATTTGGATTCAAACAGAAGAAAATGGGGGTTGCAACATTATGAGATAAGAAAACAGGAGCTTGAAAAATGGTCAGAGAAAACACTATAAGTAGCAACAAGGGAGTATGCAGAAAATGAAAATATTCTAAACCAAAGCTCTGATGCCGCCAAGCAAGCGAAACAAGTGAGCCACACCCTCCCTAGAAGAGCTTCCTTGTCTTTTCCATCCAAGCGTCTATCCAGTTATGCTTCCATCCACCTGCTGATATCCACCATTTCACCTTTAAATACTGTCATCTGTTCTTTCTTTCATCCATCATTCAATCTTTCTCCATCCATCTGCCTTCCCGTCCATCCATCCATACACACATCATTAATGCATACATCCATCCATTCCGTTTTGCATTTACTCTGCCATCCTTTCACCCCTCCATCCATCTATCCGTTCACCCATCCTTACTATTACCCTTCCTACCTTGCTTTCACCCTTCCTTACTTTCACCTCTCCTTCCTTTCATCCTTCCATCATTCTTTTCCTTTTCTGTCACCCATATTTCTTTCTTCTTTATAGTGTTAATGATGAGCTTTTGCCTTCTGTGTTGCAGAAAGAAGAGGTCCATAAATAACCCCACCCCGCTGTAGCAGTTAAAGCGGGGAGGCTCATGATGCCACCGAGCAGCATAGATCTGAATAATGCAGGCATAAGAAAATCACAGGTAAATGTTAAGAGAAAGGTAAAGGGGGACCTTGCATTTTCTCCAGGAACAATTGTTCGCCCATTTTTTGTTTGAAAGGGGAATTTTAAAGGAACTGTCAGAATAAATGTAAGGTGTGCCAAAGGGGGAAATGCTGGAAACAAGTCTGTCAAAAGGAGCAGAAGGCATCACCGCAGAGGAAGGAGAAATCTCTGATAGATTTCTAATGTCTTAGTTACGGTGTAAAGTAGAGAAAAGAAGGGGCAATGCCTAGCTACGTTTCAAATACCATAAATAAGCCACGCCTCTAGAACTCTAAAACCCCTACTATCAATGAAATACTTACAAAAGAGTTAATAGGGATCTGGCTCTTTTATCATCAGTGAGGGTAAGCAGTCTGCGAAACGGTCCATTCACCCAAACCTGAGATGAGCAAATTATAGAATCTAATATATTTACTCATTCTATTTGTAATACCGCCACTATACCTTGATGATAGCCATGAGGGGAAGACTTCCCTCCTACGCATGAGGTCTGAATAAATACAACTGACCCAACAACCATAATTAGGTCTAAGCACTCCATGCATTTATTTACTAAACATGAATAAATAAAAAATATAAACAACTTGATATTTGGCGCGATCACAACTTAAATTAATTTGAGGTTATACATCAGTCTGTTTTTTATTTATTTTTATTGGTAATACAACAAAGTATTCAGCAGCAAATACACCAGAATAGTCAAGGGTATCAACAGTATACAGCGTACAGTTTCATATTTCCACTGTTAGGCCAGGCTCCCCACCCGGAAGTCTGTTTTTGTTTTGATCAAAGTCTAAAATCATCCGTTTAAAAATGTCCATGTTTAATCAATACTGAATAATATGTTTTTCCATCCATCCGTGCCTTGCACAGAAGATTTTCCCAGTAATGTCCACCCCTCACTAGGCGGGCATGCTCATAATCTGATAATCTGCTCATAATCTGATAATCAGTCTAGTGAGTAAAATCATGGTCAGTTAGAAGGAAGTTTGTGTTTAAATATTCCACAATTATCCAATAGAGCCGGATTATTTTCAATGAGGTCAGCATTTCATTTAATTGACCCACTTTCTTTGAAATGGCATCATATTATATATAAAACTTGGAACAACAGAATCATCCAATGTCCTGACTATAAAATTCCAAGATTAGGACAAATTACTGACTCTAATCACGCCTCCTTTAGAATTTTTATTAAACCTTGATAGAATATGGTTCAGGTCAGAAGCAAATTCATTCTTAGCTTTCATATTGTCCTATCCAATTAATCCTGGTCTCAAAGCTGGTCAGTGTTGCTATTTTCAGTGCCTCAATGGATTCTGGAGGCTGTTAACACATAATCATGTTATATCCCATCGTTCTCTCTGCTTTGCCGGTCTTGGGCGTAGTCCCTGCTCATGGTTTCAGAAGATGGTGCCCAGAAAACTTCAAAGTGGATCTGTCTGGGGAGGGGATATGGGGTGGGGAGGAGGGTTCCGACACTTCAGCACTGTGTGAGGTTCAAGACAAACCACCAATGGATCTCTATCCCCTAAGCACCTCAGCTTTTCTCCAACTGACACTTCAAAACCAAACTTTACCTCAATCTTCAGAGTGGCTATTTTATCAGCATGCAGAAATTAAGATCAGTACAACAGCATATGGCACAATCACACAGGGTACAAAAACGCAAGCTTGAAAATCCAGACTAATATTAATTTCCATAATTAGCATAGCTGTATCAGGTAAAGAAAAAAATGCAATACCATGCGTAAAAACTTATTCGATCTGCCTGAGTTTCTCCCCAACTGTATCCCAGATACACTAGAACTCTATGAAAATGCTCTTACATAATAAAGACTTTTTCCTTCTGCTTCTTCATGCAAAGGGCTTACATTGTTCAGATAATTGGTGATTTCACCAGACAGACAGAGAGAATAGGAGAATCCATTATGTCAGAAATAATGAATGATGGCACTTCACAGGAATTAGCAGAAACCAGTCTGTCAAAAAACTGTCATCTCTGTTGATGAATGCACCAGACTCTGGGAGTCATAGTGGGGAGGACAAAGGATAGACGATCAAGATAAATTACATTACATTCCAACAACCTCTGATCAACTTGCTTCCAGTCTTGCATCATCACTCAATTAAAGTATCCAAATATTGGCAATTCAATAAACATTTAGGGGGCTCATTACGATGTTGGGCGGAAACTTTCTGCCCGACACCGACTCGGAATCAGGACCGATCGACTCACAGTCGGCGGTTCCGCCTGCCCGATTACGATGCAACCAAACACTGTTCGGTCGGATTCCCATTGTTTCCTACGGGAGCTTGTGTTCCGCCCGACAACCGGCCGTAACACAGGCTCCTATGGGGAAATGGGGTGTGTTTGTAAAACCCTGCATCCTGTCACAGGTACCCCATGGTGCCTACCACACAGTCCAGGGTTTTACAGGGGGGTCCCTTAGGTATCCCCTCGGCCCCAACCAGAGGCCGCAGGATGAAAGGGGCCCTGCCAGGGGCCCACGAAGTCACTTTCCAACAGCCTTTTTTTGTCGGACAGGCCGACGCGGAAAGGCTGTTGGAAATCGACATCGTAATCCCAGGTTGGAAACGCTGTCCATAGGGGTGTACGATGCGATTCCGACTCAGAGAGCCAGTCGGTTACTGATTCGGAATGACCGCGCGGTTTACCTTCCAACCGCTAACATCGTAATCCGTCGGTCGGATTGTAAACCGACCGAGTCGGTCGGAAGGGCTCCGACACGGTCAAGGAGAATCCTACTGTTGAGAGGAGGCTTTCCGCCCGACATCGTAATCGGCCCCTTAGTATTTATTTATATAATTTTAAAATAGTTGGAAGTAGAATTCAATGGTTAACTTGCTCTGAAATTTGAAACATCCATTTTGTATAGTTTGCATGGCGTTTAGCAAACATGGATGAAAAGTTTGATACACGTTTACCAGCACATCATTGTTTATAAGTCAGGCAAACTTCATAAGTAATGCACCATTGTTTAGGCAACGGCCTTCTCGTCTATCAACCTAAGCAGTCTACTGTTTCATTAACAGAGAAAAAGGAATTCTTGGAACATGTTGTTGACAATGTTAAACTGATTGGAAAAGGAAAACTGATTCCAGTGGAAAATTCTAGAGATTCCATGTTTGAGCTCTAGCATGGAAATTCCCTTTAAAATCTCCTTCTCTTTAGTACATGCAAGCAAAAAAAGTGGATAACAACAGTACAATTTTGTGACCATTATGTCAAAAAGCACAGTTGGTTATGCAATTTAAGTTTTTTCTATATTAATAAGCAGAGCCATTAGTCAAGAAACACAGATGTCAGGTCACTAATCAGTTTTGTGCAATCAGATACACAATGGACATTGGTTCGGAGTGCCTGCAGTGACTAACTACGTGTTGTCCAATAACAAGGCCTTGCACAAGTTGGAGCAAAGAGGTAAATGAGAAAACTGATTGATAGTCCACCATGACAGGTCAGTACAGTAGGCTCACTTCTTGGCTATGCAAAGAAGGACTTATCAAATTCATGTCGGGTGGTATACAGTCATAGAAGCGACAAATGAATTCATCTGTTTGGCCTAGAAAACACTGTTGTACAATGCCTCTGCCTTGATGAATGTGGGACATGAAAGTGCTAGTGATGCCGACATTGTTCAAATAATAGCATAGACAAGATGATTGGTAAAATATGTTGCTGTCAGAATCCAGAGAAAGTTATTTATATTAAACTGATAGAAATACTTGATTAATATTGGATGAAATATCACTAGATATCAATCAATTGTACGGTACCAAGTACAGATTTTAGTTTTTACTTACAGTGAAACATTATTGAAATACCATCAGTAAAAGTGGAATGGACATCTAACAAGTATGGTGCATGGCTTAACACAATATCAAAGACCTTGTTACCGACGGATCACTGATATAATATCAGAACCAACAATATTGTGACCAAAAATATTGTGCCAAAAATATCGGTTACAAAAATATAATTTGCCAATACTTGTAAAGGTAAGTACAAAAATATTTAAAAAAAGATATAGTTTTACACTAATATCGTAAAAAAACGTACAAAAATATCGTTTAATAATATATATAGTTTAACGTAGTAAATCTTAAATATTTTAATATACATTAATATAATGTACATTAAATACATTTAACTAATATTAAATACTATATGAAAATATATACTTATATAAACACGCACACGTGTGTGTTTAAAAATTTATATATACACACTTATTCAAAACATACTCTACATTATTTTACATTTTTCTTTTCTTTTAGTGTACTGTTATAAAAACATATATACCATATAAAATATTAACAAATCACAAAAAAATATTAACATATATACAAAAATATTAACAAAACATGAAAAAATTACCAAATTAATAAAATATAAAACATTTAAAATCCAGAAAAACATTTACTGAAAAAATATAAGAATAAAATATACATATATACATATAGATTGAATTGATCAATCCGCTGGAATGCACTTCCCTGCGCAGAATTGAGCACAGACCGCCAATGATGCTCCACAAAACTTTTACATATATACACACACATACAAAAAATAATTTAAAAGTAGGTCAAGGTCAAAAATACTTTATTTGGCCAATAAAAGCCATAAAAGCAGACAGTTAAAAACATTTTAAAACATTTTAGAGATTCAATACCTTAAAAGAAAGAAGTTACACATGTCCATTAAGAGAGGCCCTATCATACAAGTGGCTGTGAGTAAAATTTGTCATAAAGCAGATAGAATTAAAACTCATTACAAAGAATCAAACGACAAGTACCAAAATTAACAAAATACAGCAAGTAAAATACAGTAGTGACGAGTCATTTGCTTAATAAGCGGACAACTTATTACACCACAAGAAGCACTAGATGGAACATATAATGCCCTGGACATATTTAAATGAATGCTGCATGACTACTGCAGAGACATCTTCTTCCTAAGCATTAAGGCCCCTGACAAGAAACTCGCAACCCCGAGCACACCATAGGGGAGGGAAGCATTTGTAGATATAGTAATGCGGGCCTGACTTGGACAAATGTGGCATTTCTAAGTAGCAGCAGTATAAACTTTTTGTTCAGGGAGTCATAAAATTCACAAAAAAAGATAAAATGCAAGGAATCCTGCTCAGAAAAATTGTCACAGGGACATGGCTTTAGGGCACCAGGCTTCGAATAACCCTTGGGAAAGGCTAATAACCAGGGAATCAGATTCAGCCGGAATCTAGTTAAAACAAAGCGATGTTGCTCATTGGAAACCAGTGACAAATAAGGCTGTATCTGTGAACACAAACTCAATGTGACATACCTTCTCACTGAGGGCTTGGCTTACTCCATGCCCCCCCTTATCACCTGCTGCTTAGCCAGAAACTTATGTTTCATATCCCTGATGACTGCCGGACCTAGGGGTCTAGGATTATTATACAAGTTGTGGCAGCCTAGCCATTTCATTTGCTCCATAATGTATTTTAGCCAGGAAATGCGTAGCCCCCCCCTCATGTGCAGTACAATACGCTATAACAAGCTGGTTCAAGGTGGTGGTTGGGCTTGACCAGATTCTAAGCCAACGTATCAGGGGAGCAGCAGCAATAAGGTCAGAGATGTACCCCAAACCAAGCTCTTCATGCAAAATAAAGGCAGGGGTGCTAGGGGGGACAGCAAGAAGGCAGCGCATAAATTAATTTTCAACCCCCTGAATGTCACTCACATCCTTATAGCCCCAGACGTCACACCCGTAAGTGGCCATAGGAATACATTTTTCTTTATACACCTTAAGCAGGGCAGGTACGGGTTTTGACCCCAGCCTTTTTGCAAAGTCCACCGTGGCCCCTACTGCTCTTGCCAAAACATTCTTTTTGAGGAGTCTTTGCGCAGCCCAGGTCCCCCGATCATCAAACATCACCCCCAAGTAAGGGAAAGTAGACACTTTCATTAATTCTGCGCCCCTACAAAAAAACTTGCACTTAGCAGCCTTTTTGGTGCCTATCGTCATAGTGTGGGATTTTGAAAAATTAGTGGCTAAATCAAGTGAATCCATAAAATCAATAAAAACATTTAAAAGTTTTTAAAGGACTACGGTGGTCCTAGCAAACAACACCGCATCATCTGCGCACAAAAGTGCAGGGATCAGTTTGGACACAGCTCTTGGGATATCTTTACTGCTGGCTGAGAGTAGGTCCCCTAGCTTATTGATGTAAAGTGTGAACAGCAGTGGGGCCAAAATTCACCCCTGCTGTACCCCTCTCCTGACCTCCCAGGGGTCCGTCATGCCGCCATCCTCCTTAAACCTTACCGCTGCGGTGGTGTTATTGTGGGCAGAATGTAGGAAAGTCACTAGATCAGCTCCATACCCAGCTCCCCGAGGATCTGCCACAGTTTGGATCTGTTTACACAGTCAAATGCCGATGTTAAATCCATAAAAGCCATATGCAGGGTACCCCTCTTGGCTACTGTATATTTACCGACCAACAAGTTAAAATTAATACATTGATCGAGCGTCCCTCTGCCTTGTCTAAAACCATACTGTAAATCGCTAATAACATTAAAATTATCTAGCCACGATGATAAACGATTCAGAATCACCTTCCCCATGATTTTAGCAGCTGAATCCAAGAGCGAAATGGGTTGGTAACAAGCAGGATCGTCCCTTGAGCCCTTTTTGAAAAAGGAATAATGATAGCCCTGGCCCAAAAGGGAGGAAAGCCGCATGTACCATCCGCATTAAAAACCCGTACCAATATTCTAGCCCAAACCAGAGGGTGAGCCTTCTACAAGTCAGCTGGAACCCCATCCGGGCCCGGTGCCTTTCCACCAGATGTGGCCAGGATAGCTCTATAAACCTCATCTACATTAAAATGGAGTGGTGCAATAACTAAACTGGAGTCCCATTGTATCTCAGTCCCTTCCAAATCATCGCCACTGTACATACGCCCAAAATGCTGAACCCATAGTTCTGGGGCTATAGTGCAATCTGTACTGGCATTTGCTATGTCAGAAAAAAAGGGCTGTTAACCACTGCCCAAAACTTATTACTATCCGAGAGTATACATGCTTGTCCAAGATCCTCCCAGGCTTTTTCCCTGATGGATTTCTTCCTCTCTTGGATTGGGTACTTAACCCTTTAACCGCGGCGCGAATTCCGCCGCGGTGCGGCAGTTTAAAAGAGTGGGCGGGGCCGCGTCGGCCAACGGACGTGCGCAGCACTAGCGAGGTAGTGCTCGCGACGGCCGTTGGCCGACGGAAGCACGGAAGGGGTTAAGCCCTCCTACAGGTCCTAACCTTGCTCTCTTCTCTCGGGGTTTGTTTACATGCCAACAGTAACTTCCTATGAGCAATGGAGCAGGTACAGTCAAACCACCTCTTGACCGTGGGGCCCTTACCCCTGCACGAGATGGTTAAACTGGTGGCTATCTGTTTAGTTAACTTTCCAAAAGCATCTAGAACAACTTTGTTCTGCACATTGATATCCATACATGCTGAAACCTCTACTGCACACTCCACATACAGGTTATCTAAAAACCTTTCCGGTATCACCTTCTCCCACGTGATTGATCTTTAATACTGATATCGGAGTTAGGGATACTCCTACTCTCTTTTTCATGTAAAGCGGAAGAGTACAATAGTTCAAGCATGAGGGGGTTATGAGCGCTGTGACTGCTCCAGAGAACGCTCAATTTATAAACTGCCGGGACTAATGATGTGGAGAGCATTATGAAATCGATGATACTAGAGCAGCCCTTACCTATATAAGTAGGAATATGGGTGTTCTCTCCCATTTGCTCTAGACAGTACAAGTTGTTGGCTGAGAGAAACCCTTCTCTAAGAGTCCCTGACTCTGTGTGTTCAAAATGTGTAGTTGGTGGTAAAAAGTCCCAGTGATCCTTAGTAGGAATACAGTTAAGATGGCACTGGTGGATGTTAAAGTGGCCTAGAATCATAGTCTCAAAATAGGAGTGTTTCCTCTCCCTATAATGTTCAAGAAAACCCTCTAGGGCAGCTAAGTGTTCTATCTCGGAACATCTGGTGAAGGGGTTGTAGAAACTGACCACTAGCAATGGGAAAGGATTCTTAAACGACAACTCTACTGCTAACAAATGGGGAGACTGGCACTCTAATCGGCTTGTCTTACATCCGAGATCAAGTGAAACCAATAAAAGAAGGCCCCCCCTGGCTTGACCCGCTGTCGAGGGAATTGCATGCTTAAAAACGAGGTGAACCCATTTAGAAAAAAGCTCTCACTGGTATCACAGGTTTCATGTAAGGCAATTAAGTGGCAGCCCACAAGGGTCCTCTGCCAAAGGACGTCATCTGTTTTTGACCCCAGGCCTGAAATGTTCCACAAAAGTATCTTCAGACAAGCAGGGCCCACTCTAATAGGTGCTGGTCTAGATGGAAGGGCAGACTCTAGCTTCCAGGGTGAGGGAATAGTATTGGCAGCAGGGTCCCGGGGTCTATTACCCTGCGGCTCAGCCTGGGCTAGTGACTGTCAGTCAATGCCATCAAGTCCCTGTGGGCTTCGCAAAGGTTCAAATCTATTAGCTCGAGGAAGGACAGGTCTGCGGTTACTAATCTGAGCTGGCTTAAATGTTCTAGGTGCCGGCTGCCAGGAGTTGTTTAAAGAAAAATTATTGGGGGGGTAAAAGTACTGAAGGGGGACGATCCTAATCAATGTTTTAGAACTACTCCTAAGCTCACAATCGATAAGCACTTTAGCTTGGGCAGGATGTCTTACATTAACTATAACACAGTACCCCTCAATATTTTTCCCCAGCCTGCGTCCCACCCATCCCACTCTTCTGGCCATATTAATGTCCGGGGATAGGCAGTGACCGTTAACAATGTTAGTGTTACACCAATGAACGACCTTATGAATAAACTCCAATGTTGACTCCTTAGTACCCTGTGTAGTCGAAGGAACTCTCAATAAGATTACAGCCAAAGGTGCTGATTCGGGGGCAGGTCTATGATACCGTGGTTGCCAGCTTGGGTCATGGTAAGGTTATTTGAAGCAGGTGTATCAAATAGACGCCCCTTTGGTAATGATGCTCTTCGTGGTGGGACCACTTGTGCCACCTGCACCGCCTGCACCCAATGAGGCAGGTTGCTGGTCGCACAGGTGCCCCTTAGCCCTACAGTTGCCACTTGGCACGATTGCCCAGTATTTTATGTTTCAAGAGACGCCTGATTTAGGCTACCAGTCGCTACGGGCGAACCCCCTGTGTCATATGTCCCTCTGACAAACAGTTGCGAAGTAGTGGGCCTAGCAAGGCTTATAATCCCACCTGCGGGCTCCCTAGCGATGGAATGGCAGGGTATTGTCGGGAGAATAGCTTCGAACCTCGCCTCTATACCCTCCAGCTTTTGCCGTATGGGCGCTAGAAGTCTATCAAACATAGACTCCAGTCTTGGCAAGAATAAGTCAATAAAATGTTCTGAATCAATACTAGCTGGTGTTGTAGTCCTTTTAGACGGTGCGTTCCGGGGGGCTCTTTTGCAGCCTATCTTCTTCCTCTTAGTGGTGGGGCTGTCCGGGACAGAGTCGTCTTCCACCATTGTCTGGACTGTCTCAGCATTAGGGGCGACCGAGGATAAGGTAGCGGGAGGTAATGATGCCAACCCGGGACTTGTCCCTTTCCACTCCAACGTTAACTGTTGTAATTTGGTCCGGAACAGATTTCTCAATCTCCAAGGAAAGCCTCCTTTCAGTCAGGGCTTCACCCGGGCCCGGCCCTGGCTCGTCCCACACTGCAGGAACCCCACTTGTGACGTTGGCGGTGTGCGTCTGCCGCAGAGAAGGCTGGGGGTTGAAGTCTCGCTCCCCCCAGTAGCTGTAGCGGGCTCCCGCGCTGCACGAGCCCCAAGCTGCAAATAAAGCGCCTCCTGGCACGCTTGTGACATTGGCGGAGTGCGTCTGCCGCAGAGAAGTCTGGGGGTTGAAGTCTCGCTCCTCCCGGTAGCTGTAGCGGGCTCCTGCGCTGCAGGAGCCCTGAGCTGCAAATAAAGCACCTCCTGGTGCGCTTGTGACGTTGGCGGCGTGCGTCTGCCGCAGAGAAGGCTGGGGGTTGAAGTCTCGCTCCCCCCGGTAGCTGTAGTGGGCTCCCGCGCTGCAGGAGCCCCGAGCTGCAAATAAAGCGCCTCCTGGCACGCTTGTGATGTTGGCGGCGTTCGTCTGCCGCAGAGAAGGCTGGGGGTTGAAGTCTCACTCTCCCCGGTAGCTGTAGCGGGCTTAAAAGTAAAAAATAAACAAATAATAGTAAGAGATATATTTAAACAATTTTAAGGGCCTGATTATGACTTTGGCGGTGTGGGAGCGTGCCACCACCGCCATAGCTCACCGCCGGCCGCCAGATTACAAGTTTATTTGTAGTTTGGGGGCGGTCTTTTGGTGTTCCTACGAAGGTGCCTTTCAAAAAGGCACCGCATCCACACAGGACAATCGGACTATCCACACAGGACAATCGGACTATGGAGTATCTCTTGATCCCCAGTTCTCTCCCCATGTACTCCCTGGATTTGGGTACACTGTCAAGCTGATTGAGGTCTGGGAGTATAGCACGCATCGTCTTCCTCTAATTTGACATACCATGCAAGGGCAGGAATTGATGTTATTTTGCATAGTCTAGACTACACTTCTTGTGTGTTGGTTTTCTTATGATGTTTTGACGTGCAACATGGAATGTGATCTTATTTTGCTATTTCTCTTACTGGGACATGTGTCCTCAATTTGTTTGGCCTTTGTCTTTGCTTTCAATCAACAGACTTTACAAGAAAAAGGCACTGCAATGGGAACGTCAAAGGCAGTTCCTGCACGACATGGACTGTTATGTCCGTGTCGTGCAGGAACCGGGTTGCATATGCATAGGGGGCACACCATGTGCCCCCCCTGCATATATCCCCAGGCCCAGAGGCACAAGGGGGCCCTGCAGCCCCGTCGTGAAAAGTGAGGCGGGGAGGAAACTCGTAACATGGTTGGCGGTGCCGCAGCGCCACTGCCAAGCATATTGCAGCCTCAGGACTGCCGCGCCAACACCGGGGATCACGGATCCCCGTTGGCTGCAGCAGTCCCCTCACGGTCCGACCGCCGCACTCGTAATGCGGCAGTCGCACCACTGGTGCGGCTTTCCACGACCTCCTCCACACCTCCACCATGGGCTCGGAACTCGTAATCAGGCCCTAAGAAAAGTCTAACAATAATAGATGTACTATACCCACTCCACCCTGAGCAACATTAGGGAAGGCGTTGGACTTCGGAGAGGTAAAATTTACTATTCCCACTCCAGTCTGTGCAACAGTAGGGAAAGCGTTGGACTTCGGAGGGGTAAAATTTACTATTCCCACTACCGCCTGTGCAACAGTAGGAAAAGTGTTAGACTTCGCAGGGATAAAATTTACTATTCCTACTCAAGTCTGTGCAACAGTAAGGAAAGTGTTGGATCTAAATTACCCTATACATTTACAACAAATATAAAACTCCTAATAGGAAATTATTAATTTCCCAACAATAAATTATATATAACAATTTAAAAAATAAACATTTTAGATGATTATTAAACAATTTAATAACTAATTATCAATAAAAAAGATTACTTAATAACCTTCCCACACTATACCCTCACAAACCTTGCAGCCCACACTTAAACTATATCTATAATAAAGAAGTATAATACAATTACCATAATTAATAAATCAATTAAATAATTAACACATTAATAATTATTACTTTAATAACTTTCCACCCTATGTCCTTACAAACCCAGCAGTGCACACCTAATATATAATTTTAAAAATATCAGTATTGCACAATTTACATTATTAATAACCTATTAAATATTAAATGAATAATGGGCTATTAATTATAACTTAATTAACTTCCCATCCTACACCCCTACAGACCCAGCAGCCCACATCTAATATATACCTTACAAAATATAATCAATGCACAATTTACATAATTAATAAGCAATTAAAAGATTAATTATAAATTAATAATTAATTGTAAATTAATTATTACTTAACCTCCCATCCCATACCTCTATAAACCCAGGAACCCGCACTTAATATATACATATTACACAATTTACATAATCAATTAAATAATGAATACATTAAAAAATGATTGTTCATTGAGTATACTTAATTAACTTCCCGCCCTATATCCCTACAAAACTAGCAACCCACAACACTATGAATTACTATTAGCAATTAACGTAAAAATTATAAATCACTTAAAATTACAAACTATATTTAAAAATATTATTAAAAATCATACAAACAATAACAAAATCAATATATGAACTAAAACACAGACAATAAAAAATTATATTTTTCACAACTATTTTATTGAAAATGATATTAACAAGATATACATGAAAAAGATATTACTTACCTAAAAAAACAAATCGATATTCTTGACGATAGTACTGCATCAAAATATTTTTGTACACGATATATTTTTTCTGATTTCTGCAACTAGATATTTTGCCTAATTACTGTTACCGACACCAGTAATTTTAATACTACACAGTCTACCTTCGAATTTGGAGAGTCAGCAGGCATAACTTGGAAGGACGAAGCAGCATTGAAATAGCACTTTCCCAGGTATGGGCTTCCATTAAAAAGGGTGGACCTATAGCTACGGCTAAAGAATGTTTTAGAAATGGATTGCAATGGTACAATGGGCTCTTATAATCAAAGAATGACCAGCTGCTTGAATTCCCACTTAAGTCTTTAGCTTAGATCTGGAAAAATTCCACTAGTCTGCCTGATAATGTACTTGAAAATGTATATTCTTTGTTTAAAAAAAAAGGACTCCTTAATTGGATCGGCATTGAAGAATTATTTCGCCGCCAAGTGGACAAAATTATAAAAGACACTTCCTAACTGAAACAAATAAGAAATAATGACCCAGTAATATAAGAATTTGAATATCAAACTACGTAGGCCTAAAAAGTACAGTAGGTGTTATACTGCTGAATATACAGAGCTTATAATTTAGTAGTAGAAAGCATTTCAGGGTTGTGCATGACTGCAGTTGTTTTCAAACATCTCTTCAAGATACCAAAACTAATTACATTAATTAAATCTTTTATATGGGAAGCTAGAGATCATTTGCCTCAAAACGGATTCAAACTTTGTTCTATCAAATTCCTAGATCCATGGACAGCATTTAAGATTGTCTATCTGCAATCGGTATAAAATGGCATCCAATCTCTAGAGAAGATAGGGGCAATAAATCAGGTGCGTTGGAGCACTGCTGGTGAGATTTAATCAACAGTGCAAAGTATTATTTGCTCAGATCGTTTTGATCACAGGAGCATCAAGATTACTATCGTTAAAGGAGCATGATAAGCACTCAAGGGTATGGATCACCCATATCACAATTGCTGGCTAGAATTGCATCGAAGCATTGCACTTTGGTATCGTGTTTTGTAATTTAATTGCATGGATATCGGGCACATTTTTCAGCTACACAGTCTTTTTTTTTTTTACTATGGATGGCAATGCCGGACAACTGGGGGGGTGAAGGATTGGCTTCTAAATTTTGAAATCAGAAAACTCAAATTGTTTAACCTTTTAATAAAAAATACATTTAGTTTTAGCGCTCTTAGTTTACCTACTTAAATGCAATTTGCAACTGAGTGTTGATAACTTAATCTAAGCCAGGTATTTTTGTACATTATATTTACATAGCGAAAACCTATACAAAATACAACGGAGTTTTGTACAGGGTCCAAGGCAAAGAAAAAGTCAACATGTAATTGGTGGAGTAGCTGATTTTCTAGGAGTCAAAGTAGATTCTTACTGCCTCATGGTGTAGTGTTTTTAAGACCTGTGTTCTCATTGCTTTCCAAAACTGGAGCAGGGGTGTCGCAGTCCTGATGCATGCCGGGTTGTCATTCCTGATCCTGGGTGCATAAGTGGGGAAGTCCTGTTACCTTGTTTTTAAATGTTCTGCACTTCATTGTCTCCATTTTGGAGGCATGCCCAGATCCAGTGGATATGACGAGCTTGGGAGCTAGGTAGGTGGGGTGCCGGTTGTGATTGCTTTGTAGATGATGCCGCTATCTTCTGGAAGCTGCGTCCACTGCGAAATACCAGTGCACATGAAGATTAAAAGTTGTGTTTTGATATTAGTATTCAGAATTTGGGGAAATCCACAATCTCAAGTTCAAATCCTGCCTCATGCACTCAGATGAACTGTCAACACAGGAGCCCTCTTCGTTTTAGTGCAATGTTAAGAGATAGTTCACAGACGCTAGGATCTTTCTCACAACGGTGCATCACAGGTTTTAATTCCTAAAGAAACCAATCAGGGAGCACTACATTCTAAGTCCAACATCCATTAAGTCCATTACAACAAATATACAGAGGAATAAAGTCTTGATATGGTGAACCATTCTTCTTTATTTTGTTCCAATCAGAAACCCATGCAGCCAACATGTTTCGTTTAAATAAACTTCTTCATGGCAATAACTAAACATAAACTTTAGGCCCCTTCAAACAATTTGGTCAAGCATAAGAAGTCCGAGTTCGCCAGTTCATAGTGAATATGTAATCATATAAATGGTTGTTTGTATCTTGAACTGTAACAAAACCCATATGTCAATGAACGCTAACATTGATACATGGGTCTTTTACATGTCGGTGCACCTAATATCAAGGCTGTCTAGTCATAAATTGGCCCGATTGCTCCTCCATCGACTATCAGACACTCCCTGCCTGTTTATTTCACTCATACAGATTGCTGCTTTCTCGCTTTGCGACGGGCTTTCCGTCCCTTGTGTTTGCTTTTCTTTCTCTTGTTCGCAGTCAATATTTGAAGAGGAAAAATAAATGCTGGTCGGCAAAAATGACTGCTGGTGGGCTACACAGTGCTACAGCAACAAACGATGGATGGAATGCTGCGTAAATAAAACATTCACCCCCAGTCAAGAGATCTGGGTTCAATCCATCGTTCTTTTGCTCACTAAGCCACCCAAGTTTAGACCAAGCCATATGCAAATCAGGCCGGACCCTGTTCCTCATGGGAACAGTCCAGCCCGAACTGCCAAGCCGGGTCCTCACTGGACCGGAAAAAGAGCATCCTGGGACCGGTTTCGGGGTTTCACCCCTCTTCAGCCAGGATAGCTTGAATCCAGTGGCACAACGAGCAAGGGACCCAAGCCTGGGCATATCCCTCGCACTTAGGGCAAAAAGTGCTACATCAACAAATGATGGAACGAATGCTGAGTAAATCAAACATTCACCCACAGTCAAGGACCTGGGTACAGTGTGATACATACAATAAAATATTCCTAATGGACACTTAGGATAAACCAAATTAATTAACATATCTTGATTCCACACAGGTAATTATAGAACCACCAATCCACAGGAAAGGGCTAAGTATCGTTTCTAGAAAAGGGAAGAGTACACAGAAATTACATCACACCAAAAACCACAATTGAATGCAGCTAATTCAAGTTGTATTTCGATTCAACAGTGTGTGTATATATATATATATTATTTACGTACAATGGTTGCTCCATTACATGCAGCAAGGTGCTCAGAGAAAGTGCTTGTGCGTAAGTGGTAGAAAAGAAAGGGAGGTGAAACGCAGTATAACCAATTCAATTCAAAGTAAAGCTTGCCCGTTATCATATCAAACAGCCAAGTTTTCATTCATTGCGTAGAGGTGATTTCTTGAGTCAGTCAGAATAATTTTATTTCGCCATCACGATGAAGGCATAAGAGTATACTATACATAAAAACGTATTCAATACTACATATAGTTAAAAATACAATAATTACAAATTTCCAGCAGCAAATACCTAATAAAGTGCATCAAACTCATTGAGCGGGAACAATATAATTCATAAAAACATACTAACATTATAACAAATCTAAGATCAGTTCATATATTGAGTATAAAACGATAAAACATCAGATTAAGCATCTCTTTCTTTCTTTCCTTTTTAAAACTGATAACAAGAAAGAGGCTACAGTAAAACAGTCAGATAATCCCTGTAAAAAATAAAGGGCCACTCGACATTGTGTAAAATTCATTTTACGTAGCAAAGGGACAATAAACCTTTTTCTCTCATCGCAATAAAATTTACAGAAGAACAAAAAGTGCAAATCATCCTGGGCAGATCGATGGTCACATGAACAAAATGGAAGATCAGAAGCTACGTAAGTATTCGGTGGGAGACCCAACATCAAGGGGATGTAACCTAGTCTGAATCTCACCAATATATACCGATGTTGCAAATTGGTCACAAATAATAAATAAGTTAAGTTCATGTCCATTTGCAGAATACTAGGGGTCGCCAGAAATGCTCTTACTGTTGATAGCTTACTATTTGTAGTCTCTTTTCACTTGTAAGCTAGAGAGTAAGTGGGTTTTTAAATCTTTTTTTAGAAATAGACTGGCATAACATAGGATCAGCAAATAAATAATGTAGCCCTGCAGCTTTTAATGTGGATTCAACATAATGTAGCCAGGCGACATTACCCACACCATCTAGTTTCAAAATATCATTAATTATATCTCTTGTCAGAGAAAGAGTCTCCTTCCGCCACACTGAATGCCACATTAAAATCGGTGCCATACGGATTTTATCAGTTATGTAGGGAACATTCAATTCCATATGACAAATAAAATTCGAGCATGACTTTGGTAAAGAGACTAACTTTTTTAAAAGGTGTCTTCTATACATTGCAATCGAGAACAATCTCTTATCCCCAGATGGCTGCTCCATAAGTAGCAACTGATACCGTTTTTGCCTCATAGATTGTCTTTATTGCTTCTATTGGTTTTGAGCCAGTTTTTTTAATAAATTTAAAAAGTGCTCCAATGTTTCTTTCCATTTGCAATGCCCTATTTGCAACCATAGTTAGCCAATTAGATTGTCGATCAAACATGATCCCCAAATAGTTAAAAGAATCCACAACTCCCAGCTTACTTCCTTCAACAGTAATTTGTGGTTGTTTCCGCTGCTTTGTCCCTGCCACTAAGACAAACGACTTTGAATAATTAATTTTCATGTCCAACTTATTCATGAATTCTGTGTATTCTACCACTAAGCATCGCAGTGCATTACTGGTGCGGGCTAGAATGACTGCGTCGTCCGCGTATAGTAATATTGGGACCTGCAGGGAATTGATGTAAGGGACATCAGGAGTGGCACCCAGGAGAGCGGTTTCGACATTGTTGGTATATAGTGCGAATAAAAAAAGGGGCCAAAACGCACCCCTGTCTCACCCCTCTAGTGATTTTAAAATGTGTTGTGCATTCTCCTCCCATTCCATATCGAACACAGGCTGAGGCACCTGAATATAAATTGCGGATAATATTAATCAATTGTATCTCAATCCCCATTGCCTCCATGATCTGTCAGAGCCTAGACTGTGCCACACAGTCTTGAGTCAACATTGCCTCTCTGTGGATAATATATTCAGTCCAGGCTGTAAAAATTAGGTTGCTCCCAAATTCTACCGATCACCTTGTCCTGATGAAGACCCGCTTCTAAGGTTCTAACTGGCCCCCTTCCCTCAGCTATAGGTCGAAACTTCAACAATTCCCAATTTTTACAGCCTGGACTGAATAGATTACCCACAGAGAGGCCATATGAAACTCAATTCAAATGTAAATGTTGCAGGAATGTTTCTATTGTCTTGTGCCAGTCTTTCAAAAATGTTCTAGAAAAAAAAAACTGGACTGAAAAGGCTGTACTTGCTTGTAATGGATGCACTTTGACCAAGAGACTAAATATCATTCTATTAATAGATGACCTGTGAAACCCAAACTCCTCATAAACGAGACTGTGTAATCAGACAACCTTCACAGGCCATCAACCTCACTTTCCCTCACATGGTGGCACCGCAAAATACTCTCATGCCTGCTGTGGTCATTGTCCAGGATCTTTGGCTCTACTCTACAAGAGAAAAAAGGCATTTGCAGACCACCCTAGGCTGGAGTGGAATACTATGAATGTCGCATATTCATACGCTCACCCTGTGTAAAGTAACCAGATGGCTCCATGTGACTGGGACATCGCTTTGCCATTCCAGGACTTTGCTTTTACGTATCATTGCTATCAGGCGAGGAGGATCAATTGCCTCAATTACAATGAGCAAAGAGTACAGCTCCCAGAATGCACTGATATCTAAAAGCAAAGTCCAAGAATGGAAAAGTGAGGTCCTTGTGACATAGAACCTTCTGGTCACCCTAACCCTGTCAGTTAAAAAAAGTGCTCTTATGTACTACTAATGTCGACTCATCAAAGTGCAGGGAGGAGCAGTAGAGAGGGTCTGCACATAATGATATCACAAAGTCTTTCTTTTACCCCCAACAGCCTCCTATTTACAGCTGGAAATGATAAACAGCAGACAATAAACAAGGCGCTTTGAACCCTGTTTACTGATCCTTTACACTTCAAGCCTTCAAGATGTGCATAGAAACTTTGGGAGACTGGACACAAGAGTCAATATCCCCACCAGATATTTAAGTGGTAACGGAAGGTAAACTGTTGTAGACCGAACATGTTTCAGCAATGCTGCACCTCACCGGTCTCCTTGAAGCGCTGTAACTATAGGAGCAAACTTTGTTAGGGCTGCAAGACCTCTTTGTTTTTTAATTATTTAATTGTGGTCATTGTGGTGTTGAGACACTCCTAAAATCATTCTCTTCTGTCAAGCCTGGCGAGCCAGGAGAGTAAAGGAAACAGGAGATGATCTTTTATGTTAATATTACTGCTGGCTCAGCTGACTTGGGAAAAATATGGATTTTAAGAGAAGCTCAACACCTTAATGACTGCAATGAATTAGCAAAGGTCTCTAAGCTCCCACAGATGTTGCTTTTTAAGTTACAGCTCTTCAAAGAGGCGCTTGCAAGTGTAGCATTATTCAGGGCAGGTCTTTCCTGAAACTAAGCTTGATCTTCATTGTCTGTGGAAACATTAAAAACAAAACAAAAAAAAGAGAGTGTGTGTGTGTCGTCACTTTGATTTAAGGTGTGATAATTATACTTACTTAGCTCCCTATAATAACACTAACTGAATAACTGAACACACACCAGAGCAAAGAAAGAAGGATGTAACCCTACCGTCTCTGAAACGCACAATATGCAATCCTGAATTCAAATTCCAGCATCCCCACTTGACCAAACTGTGTGATCCATGGCCCTTCGCTTGACTTCCTCATTCCTACTTCAATACAGGATCTGTGCTCTGAAATAACCTCACTTACATATGGTTAATATAAAATAATCTTGGCTCACATTTAATAATAATGTAGGTTATATAAACAGAGGGCGTTTGGACAAAATTTGGATTGACAAATATCGGGAGACAGAAATATCGGAAATTAAATATCCTGACACATAAATATCATGATGCACAAATATCAGTGACAAGAATATTGTTTTTTTAGGTAAGTAATATTGTTGTAAAGAAGGCTGATCTTTTTAATAATGGTTTCACTAATATAGTGGTGAAAAATATTGTTTTTTAATTATTTTAATGTGTTTTACTCGATATATTAATTTCATGTGTTACTATTGTTTATATAAATGTTATTATTTCTAAAATATAGCTTGTAATTTTAAGTGATTTAGAATTTTTTACTAGTTTGTAATAGTGATTTATAGTGTCGTAGTTGGTTGTTTGGTTTGTAGGGAGATAGGGTAGGCAGTTAATTGGGTAAAAAAATTAAGTATTATTTAACGCATTTTATTTAATTATATGATTGATGTTTATTATGTAATTTATGCAATATGGATTTATTTTCATTATATGTTATTTGCGGGCTGTAGGTTTGCAGGGGTATATGATGGGAAGGTAATTGAGTAATAATTAATTCACAATTCATTTTTAGTTGTTAATTACGAAATACTTATTTACTTATATTTTGGATGCGGGCTGCTAGGTTAGTAGGGGTTTAGGGCGGGAAGTTTATTAAGTAATCTCCAGATGGATTTGTATAGCGCGGCTAATCACCCATGAGGGTATCCAGGAGCGGATAGCTGCTGCTGCCGGGGATCAATCAAATAACTAGGTCTTGAGTCCTATTTTGAATTCTAGCAGGGAGAATGAAGTCCGTAGATAAGGTGGGAGGTTGTTCCAAGATTTTGCGGCGAGGTGGGTGAAGGAGCATCCTCCACAGTTGCTGCGACGTATACAGGGTGTGTTTACGAGGAAGAGGGAGTCGGAGCGCAGATGTCTGGACAAGGAATGGAAATTCAGTCAGTGGTTGATGTACTCTGGTCCTAGGTTGTGGAGGCCTTTGGAGGCGTGGATCAACATCTTGACCTGGCAACTCTTCTGAATGGGGAGCCAGTGGAGCTTCTTGAGGTTGGGGGGGATGTGGGTCCGCTTGGGGAGGTCAAGGATGATTCAAGCTGCCGAGTTCTGTATTGTCTGTAGTCACTTGAGGAGTTGCGCAGTGATACCTGCATAGAGTGCGTTGCCGTAATCCGGTGGGGTGGTTGGCGATATGGGCTTGAGTGATGGTGCGTCTCGTGTTTCATGGATGAGCCACTTAAAAATCTTGCGGTGCATGCGGAGCATGAGGAAGCAGGAGGAAGAGACTGCATGGATTTGTTTTTTTATGGTTAGCCTATCGTCCAGGATGATGCCAAGGTTGCGGGGGTGGCTGGTTGGTGTTAGTGGGGGTCTTAGGTCAGGCGGCCACCATGCATCGCTCCACGGGGAGGTGTTTTTGAAGATTAATACTTCCGTCTTGTCTATTTTGAATTGGAGGCAGTTGGTTCTCAGTTTGTTAATGTGGTATTGGATCTTCAGATAGTGAGAGGATGAGTTGAGTGTTGTCGGCGTAGGAAATGATGTTTAGTCCATGTGATCTTACGACGTTCGCCAAGGGAGTCATGTAGGTGTTGAAGAAGGGGGGCTGAGGGATGAACCTTGAGGGACTAAGCAGATGTTGTTTCTTAGGTTCCAAGGTGAAGGGCGGGAGGCGTATTCTCTGGGTTCTCCTGGTGAGGAAGGAGGTGATTCACTTGAAGGCATTTACTCTGATTCCGATGTTGTGTAGGCTTTTGATCAGGATGTTGTGTGATACTGTGTCGAATGCTGCTGAATGGTTGAGTAGGATCAGGGCCGCCGCGGTTCCTTCACCTAGGAGTGATCTGATGTCGTCCGTGGCAGCCAGCAAGACGGTTTTGGTGTTGTGATTGGTGCGGAATCCTGACTGGGAGGTGTCCAGAAGATTGTGGTTCTCCAGGTGTTCCGTGAATTGGCGGTTGATGGCCTTCTCGAGGACCTTGGCAGGAAAGGAGGGCAGAGAGATGGGGTGGTAGTTCTTGAATTTGTTGGGGTCGGCAGACGGTTTCTTGAGTAGGGGCTTGACTTCTGTGTGCTATCATTCATTGGGGAAAGTGGATGTGGTGATCGATGCGTTGAGAATGGTAGTGAGCTTGCTGCTGATCGTCTTGCTCCCAAGGTTGAAGATGTGGAGGGGGCATGGGTCCATGGGTGCTCCCAAGTGGGTGGAGTTCATGATGGCAGTGGTGTCTTGCGTGGTGAGCTGGTCTCAGGTGGTGAGCAGGGGGTCTTGTTCTTTGTTTGTGGGGTCGAACTGGCTGGGGAAATTGGTGGGTTGGGGTTTGAAAATCCTGTAGAAGGTGGAGATCTAGTTGTGGAAGAAGTCTGCCAGGGAGTCGCATAGTTCTTGTCAAGGGATGATGTAGTTTTCAGAGGCTGATGTACTGGAGAACTCTGACGATGTTGGAGATTTACTTACTGTGGTTGGAGCTTGCTTTGATGCGGTCAGTCAGAGCGCTTCTTTTTGTCCTTTTCAGGAGTTGGTGGTATTGGTTGAGGGCGGTTTTGAAAGTGGTTCAGACCGCAGACTCTCTGCTGGTGCGCCATCTCCTTTCGAATTGTTTGCAGGGGTGCTTCAAAGTTCTTAGCTTGGTCGTGTACCAGCTTGCCTGCTTGGAGGCTCTTTTTCTCTTTGTGGGTTTATAGGGGGCGACTATATTGGCGCAGTCTGTGATCCAGGCGGAGAAGTTCCTGGCTGCCTCTTCGAGGTTGGTTGCAGTATGTGGACGGGAGGTGTTGAGGGCGTCAGTCCATTGTCTCTCTGAGATATTGTCCAGCTGTGGTGTGACGTGCTGGGTGGGTTGGGGGTGGTACAGGGGAGTCCTGCAATGGTGAAATGGACAATGGCGTGGTCCATCCAGGTGAGCTCGGTGACATGGCAGCAACTGATTGTGTTGCAGGTAGAGAAGACCAGGTCGAGTATGTGTCCTGCGATGTGGGTGGGGTCGGTGACTAGTTGAGTCAGGCCGATGTCGTTCATGCTTTCGAGGAGGTTGGCGGTATTGGTATCGTTGGGGTCGTCGAGGTGAAAGTTGAGGTCTTCGAGGAAGGTGTAGTTTTCGGTCTCTTAGGCAAGCGAGGCGATGAAGTCGGGGATAACGTTGCAGAAGCTGGGGCGAGGTCCTGGGGATCTGTAGGCGAGGGTGCCTCTGATGGTGGTCTTGTTGTCTGTTTGGAGTTGAAAGCTGGTTGGCGTCTTCTGCATGGTGGTGCAGTGGATGTTCTCCTTATGGATGATGGCGATTCCACCTCGGTGCTTGTTGATGCCGTCTCGGTGAGCGATCTTGTAGCTGTCAGGCATGGCGGTGGCTATGTCGGGTGCGGAAGAGGGGTTGAGCCAAGTCTCGTGAGGAAAATGACGTTGGGGTGAGGGAGGTGATGGTGTCTCAGTTTTCGGTAGCGTGTTTGGATAGTCATTGTACATTGAGCAGGAGTCAGTGGAGCAGGGCTGGGGTGCTCAAGGTCATCGTGGTGGTTGTCCTTTTGCGTGCTGGGGCTTTGGTGTTGCAGGAGAAATGGCAGTGCAAGCAGGTGAAAGGTCCAGTCGTGGATCGAGGGGAGGTGCGGCAGCAGTTGTGGAGGAGTCCTGGGTCGAGAGCCTTGAGCACTGCGGCGTAGTATCGTCGGGAGGTGTTTGGGCCAGGGGTCCTGGCGCTGGGTGCCGTCCAGGCATGGACGGGCGCAGACGGGCTTGCCTGTGGCGTGCCTGCGGTGCGTGTTCACGCTGCGGCCTCCATAAGTAGTCCTGTGATGTGGAAGGTGTTAGTGGGCGGCAGGAGGCGCGGGTGGAAAGAAAAGGCGGGATCGGCGAAGAAGGAAACAAAGCAACAAAAACAATAAGACAGAAAAACACAAACAAGCTAGAAAATCACTGCAACAGTGATCAGCAATAAGAGCAGCAGAGGAGGTTACCAGGCACTAGTGGACTGGTTGTCCCAGAGCAGGTCGTGAGCGCTTGCTAATCAACAATTTATTGTTTGAATAATTATTTAATTGATTTTAATTATGTGAAATATGGAATACTGATTTATTTTACTTATATATTATTTGGCGATGCTAGGTTTTATGGGTATAAGGTGGGAAGTTAATTAAGTAATAATTAACTATTAATCATTATTTTTAAATTAATTATTTAATTGCATTTTAAATATGTAAACTGTGGAATACTTATTAATTTCATTTTATTTTAGTTGGTGGATCCTAGGGTTGTAGGGGGTCTAGGGTGGGAGTTAAGTAATAATTAACAATTAATTATTAATTGTTAATTATTTAATTTATTTTAAATATGTAAGTTATGGAATCGTTATTTTTTAGTTATATTTTAGGTGCGGGACGCTTGGTTCCTAGGGGTAAAGGGTGGGAAGTTAATAAATAATTGAATAACAATTATTTATTAATTGGTAATTAATTTTTCATTCAATAGTAATTGTGAAATTTGTTTTGGTGGTTTACGTTTTTCAAATACATATATACATATTGTTGTTGTAAAAGCTTTATTCGACAAGTAATGTCATAAAAGCTATCGAAATACATTTTTTTTTTAAAAAGAATAAAAGTGCTATCGCACAATGCCATGGACATCGTATGGGCGGATATATATATATATATATATATATATATATATATATATATATTATGTTAATTACTTTTTTCTTTGTTTAGAGTTTAAAAAAATGTCTACGTTCATGGGGTTACTCATATATATAAGGTGTTTGAAGTGAAGTATTTTCCCTACTCTTGCTTAGGAATAGTAACATTAACCTCTTTGCAGTTCAACACTTTCCCTACTGTTGCACTGTTTGGAGTGGGAATAGAAAATGTTCCCCCTCTAAAGTCCAGCACTTTCCCTACTCTCGCGCTGAATGGAGTGGGAATAGTAAATTTCATCCCTTGGAAATCCAACGCTTTCCCTACTGTTGCACAGACTCGAGTGAGAATAGTCAATTTTACCCCTCCATAGTCCAAGACTTTCCCTACTGTTGCTCTGTTTGGAGTAGGAATAGTAAATGTTACCCCTCCAAAGTCCAACACTTTCCCTACTGTTGCTTAGACTGGAGTGAGAATAGTACATTTCACCCTTCCGTAGTCCAACACTCTACTGTTGCACTGACTGGAGTAGAAATAGTAAATCTAGCCCCTCTGAAGTCCAACATTTTCCCTACTGTTGCATAAACCAGAGTAGGGATAGTATATTTAATATTCTTAGACTCCAATCGTTTTTATAATATCGGTTAAATTGATTTTATAGCATTGATTGTTTTTTTTTATATTTGTTTTTGTTTTTAATTTTACATTTATTTTAATGTTTATGTTATTTTGTATATGTGTTTTTGGGATTTTCCAATTTTTCATATTTTATTTATTGTCTACATTCATTAATATTTTTTTCCTTATTCAATTTTTTTTTATAATAGATATATATATTTATATATATAATAACATAATTAATAAAAAAATGTTGCACGCACATAGTAATGTTATTCATATTTTGAAGGAATTACTATATATATATATATATATATATATATATATATATATATATATATACTTTCTGAACCAAGACCTACCTTTTGCCAAATTTGGTGTAATTCCGTTCAGCAGTTCGGGCTGTAGCTTTGTCTAAAGTTTCCTATGGAAATTAACATTGGGAAAACGCGTTTTGGGACCCCCCCTTTTTTCTCGGCCCCCGCTTGATGAATCACCCCAAAACTTTCAAGACAGGAGCTGACCGGAGCGCCCCACTAGTTTTGAAAATTTTGCGAAGATTCGTCAAACGGCACCAAAGATATTGGCAAATCAAAAAACGCTTTTCCTATGGAAACTAGGTCCTAACTATAACTACCTACTGGGGACCGCCAGTAGGTATTATATATATATATATATATATATATTCACACACACATACACACACACATTTTCAATATTTAAAAATATATATATTGTAAAATACATAAATGTATTCATTATGACAAAGTGGCGGTAGCCACTCTGTAGTTATAGCTAGGGTTACACTGAGATAGGAATTCCTCAGGTTTTTGTCCCTTAATAACTTTTCACCCATTTGACGAATGTCCACGAAACTTTGCAGACCTATTGCACCCGTTACATTGGTGGAGGATTGAAAGTTTTGTAGTCTGTCATCATTGGGGTGCAAAGAAGAAAGGGGGATCCCAAAACACACTTGAAATCCAATGCATTTTACAAAGACTTTTGTATTTCACGTTGCGCGAAAATGGTAAGTCTGATTTGGATGAAATTTGGCAGGATTCAAGATGTGGGTGTTCAGATGATTCTTTTTGTGGCTACATCTATAAAGGGTAAGTATTTTTTTTTAGAGATATTAGCATTTAAAATTTTGTGATATCTGTTAGCGCAGTACATTGGGGTAGTTTTGAGGTAGGACCACGGTACACAGCAATGGCAAGTCATTATCTGATTGGATAATGGCTGTCTTTACAAAAATTGCAGGAAGCCATGTTGTTTTAAGGCTACTTTGCAGGTGTTCTAGTTTAGGGCCTTAAATATAGGTAAGTATTAGGTTTGACATGTTTTCCCTAAGTATTACAACTTAATTTAAGTGGTACTAGGTAGGGAAATATAATTATACGGTTCAATATATATTTGAAAAAAAATATTATTATCCTTGCTTAAGGGGTTCTTCATGAGTGGGCTATATGTGAATGAAAGGTATGAGAAAACAAAGCCTTGCAGGTTGTATGTACATTTATGGTTCATGTGAATGTAGTTTGGTTTGTAATGGGCGACTGGGGGTGTAGCTTTGTGGTGGTTTGTGAACCTGTTTAGGGTGTTGTTTATGCAAAAGGAACAAATGATGAACGGAATGCTTAACAATGTAGATATTCACCCCAGTCACAAAGATCCGGGTTTAATCCATCGTTCTTTTGCTCACCATGCCACCCCAGTTTGGACCAAGCCATATGCAAATCAGTCTTGACCCTGTTCCTCAAGGGAACAGTCCAGCCCGAACCGCCGAGCCAGATCCTCCCTGGACCGGAAACAAGCATCCTGGGACCGGTTTCGGGCATCACCACTCATCAGCCAAGCTAGCTTGAATCCAGTGGCGCAGTGAGCACGGGACCCATGTCTGAGCATACCCTTCCCACTTAGGGCGGCAAAAGGAACAAATGAGGGACAGAGTGCTGAACAATGCAGACATTCACCTCCAGTCACAAAGATCTGGGTTTAATTCATCGTTCTTTTGCTCACCACACCACCCCAGTTTGGGCCCAGCCATATGCAAATCAGTCTTGACCCTGTTCCTCATGGGGAACAGTCCAGCCCAAACTGCCAAGCCAGAACCTCCCTGGACCGAAAACAAGCATCCTGAGACCCTTTTCGGGGCATCACCACTCATCAGCCAGGCTAGCTTTAATCCAGTGGTGCAGTGAGCACAGGTCCCACGTCTGGGCATACCCTTCCCACTTAGGGTGACAAAAGCAAAAGGAACAAATGATGGACGGAATGCTGAACAATGCAGACATTCCCCCCAGTCACAAAGATCTGGGTTTAATCCAGGGTGGTGTTTATGAAATGTTTGGTCAGAGTGTGGGGAATGTCGAGACTGCACCGGATCGGTTGATTGAAAGGTCAATAAGACTGATGCAGTGGTTATTTTTTATTGCAAGCTCCTACCACAAAAATTAAAATAAGAAGTAAAATATGCTGCCACCTAAATTTTTCTGCCATATGTTTTTTAACAAATATGTTAAATTAAAAAAACCACCATGGCATGGAATTTTAATAGAAAGTACAGGTGCTTCCCTGCAGGCAGGCGTACTTGAAACAGTTAGGTAGGGGCATTCGTTCAAAGGTCCGTTCTTTGTGTTTACCTCGTGACCCTTACAGCCAGCTTTTTCCTTAGCTGTCAGGTTTTTCGAATCGAAGCGCAATGACAGCCATGTCGCAGCTCGGCCCCGGCTGCCTGCCGTGCATCACACCATCCTCACAACCACTTCGTAAAGTGTGAAAATAAGGAGCGGTCATGGAGCCTACAAATGGACTCCTATCAGGTGCGCAGCCCACACAACACGCAGTAAAATGGCAAAATGCTGTCACGCATAGTGAGGAAAAAAAACTATGGCTGAAGTGGGCTGACCCCACTGCCCATGTTGTATGCTGTGGTAGGCGGGAACAAAATGTAAATGACATATGAACGGACCAATATATGTAGAAGGATGATCCACAGCTCTTTTAGGTAAGTATAATTTATATGTACTTTATTTAAAGTTTTTATTTCATGAGGCTGGTGAAACAGCTAAAGCTTTCCATTGCCAGACCAAAAAATATTACTTTCAATAAGTCACTTAATTTAGTGATATAATCGTATGTTCTTAACTGAGACACTGAGCAGTGTTTAAAAGTATGTGAAATGTATATTTTTCACATTTTTACGTCTTTATTGTGTTCTTTCATTACATTTGGTGCCCGATTTACATGTTTGGATGGCTCGGCTTGTGCCTTGGCTCTTAGAGCCAAGCCAGGCCCATGTCTCGGCTCTTCACAAGGCTGTTCATGTCTTCTGTGACAGTCAGCGCGCTAGTGGTTGTTGCCGGCGCGCGCCGGAAGATCACAGCCCCTGCGCTCACGCCGGCCGGCGTGAGCGCGAGTATAAATAAAGATGGGCGGAGCTGCGCAGGCAGTCCGCGCCTAACCTATACACGGTGCGTGTGGGTGTTCATTGCCGCGCGCAACAAGGCCTGCAGCGCACATCACCCGGCGGGAGGGCGCCCCCCCGCAATCATTACATTGGCGACGCGGAGCAACGCACGCCTGCTTATGCCCCTGCTGGGCAGCACCTCATTGAAACAAGCCACACCTCATCTCCTGCGCGTGCAGCAGCCAGGGAGCAGCAGGACACGGCAGTCCTTCCCGCCCCAACATCCACCGGTCAAGGCGACCAGCACCACGCTGCCCGGGTGAGTCACGCACGCCGCAGAGGAGGCCCCACGAGCGCACCTTGGCGCAGGCCGGCCTGACCACGTGCCACATGGCCAAGCACACGCGTGGCCCACGCAATGCCCAGTGTCCCCCGCATCACCACCTGGCACACCAAGGCCCACCACTAGTGTGCAGCACCCTCGCTAGGCTGCCCAACGGTGCCCACGCCTACCACCATGGGGGATCAAGACAATGCTGCTCAGGCCCCTGCGCCAGCGACTACGCACCACCCTCCCTCAGGGGTCCTGCCTCCGTTCAGCGAGTCGGCTGACCCCGCCACGGCAGCACCAAGGTGGCAGACCTGGCTCGGTCGCCTAGAGAATTATTTCATTGCCACCAGGGAGAAGGATGGGGCAGTGAAACGATCACTACTGCTCCATTATGCGGGAGAGGAGATTTACCTGCTGTTCAAGCATCTTCCCAACACGGGACCCCCCGAGGATTACGCAGCGGCTGTCACCACCCTAAACGTGCACTTTGACCCCCAGCTGAACCCAGACTTTGAGCATTTCAAGCTGGGGCAAGCCAAGCAAAGAGAGGGTGAGTCAGTGGACGCGTTTCATGCGCGGCTAAGGGAACTGCCGGTACGTACCTTGTAGGGGACAGAGCCGCAGAAGAAATCAGAGCCCAACTGATCCTGGGAATACGCAGCAAAGTCCTGTGAGGCCTCATACTCCGGCAACCGAACCTACCCACGAGCGACATCCTAGTGCTGGCACGCTCACACGACCTCTCAGCGGCGCGGGCAGAGGAGATGGACCTGGCACTGGTGCGAGGAGCGGAAAAAGGTGCCATCGTCAAGACGGAACGGGCTGACGCAGTCAGAACGAAGGACAGGGCCCACAGACCACGGGATCGCCAGCCACAGACCCCAAAGAATCAGTGCGGGTACTGCGGATACGAAGAACACCCCCCACAGTCATGCCCGGCGCAAGGGAAAACGTGCACCAACTGCGGCATCGCCAACCATTTTGCATCAGTATGCAGAAAGAAAACTCAGCAGAAAGAAGGGAACCGACCCAGACAAATGAGGAAGATGGTCCGCCAACTGTCGTGTGTCTTGTTGGCATACCCGCCAGGAGGGAAGAGGAAGGAGCAAACGGTCTACCATGGGGACGACTCGACGTCAGAAGATGAAGAAGAGAGGTACCTAATCTCGTTCACTCAAGCCCTGAAGAGTCGGAGACGGCCCCAGCCCCGATGCACGATACAGATTGCAGGTTCGGACGTCAATGCAGTAATTGACACCGGAGCCTCAGTGACAGTCATGGGGATCCAGCAATACAACAAGCTGAGGCCCCGACCCGAACTCAGACCGTCAAAGACGAAAATCTTCGCGTACGGAAGCAGCTTACCGCTACCCCTCCGAGGTAAAATGACTGTGCCAGTGCAGTCCGACAACTCCGAAATCACCATAGACATCCATGTTATCAACCAGGAGGCAGACACACTGCTGAGCAGTCACGCAGCTGAAGACCTAGGACTGGTGACGTTTGCCAGGAGAGTACAAGCCGACCAGACACAAGAACTACTCAGCCAGTTTGGAGACCTATTCAATGGACTAGGGCGCATGAAGAGGGCCCCCATCCGGCTACATATAGACCCAACCGTCCCGCCAACGGCACTAAGACACAGGAGGATCCCTTTCCACCTACGGCCACTAGTGGAAGAAGAGCTGCAAAAGCTCGAAGATCAAGGAGTCATAGAGAAAGTGTCCGGGCCCACACCATGGGTGTCACCCATGGTGATCGCTGAGAAACCGCGCCAACCGGGGAAGATCAGACTGTATTGATATGCGCCTCCCCAACAAGGCCATTCGACGCAAACGCCACATAACGCCGACTATGGATGACATTGTGGCTGACTTGAACGGATCCAGATGGTTTTCTAAACTGCACCTGAATGCAGGGTATCATCAGTTAGCCCTTGCCAAGGACAGTCGCAACATCACCTTCAGCACACACCTCTGACTCCGAAGATACAAGCGGCTGATTTTCGGCATATCATCTGGCGCTGAGATATTCCAAAACGCAGTCAAGGAGATCATGGTTGGGCTACCTGGTGTACTAAACGTGAGTGATGATATCCTCAACCACTCACAAACGGCGGAAGAACACTACCAGCACGTGAGAGCTACGCTGAAGAGACTCCTAGATCACGGAGTCACCCTACACAAAGAAAAGTGCCTGCTGTTTCAGCAGAAAATAGAATTCTTCGGCTACGCGTTCACACAAGAAGGCATACAAGTAGACCCTCGGAAGTCTCAAGCCATCACGAACGCCTCTGCTCCTCTCACCGTGGCCGAAGTCCGCAGTTTCCTGGGGATGGCCACATACTGTGGACGTTTCATTCCAGATCTAGCCACCATCGCAGAGCCACTCCGAAACCTCACCCGAGCAGATGCGATGTGGCAGTGGGGTCCTGCGGAAGAGACAGCGTTCCAAGCCATCAAGAGCGCTCTCCTCGACCACACCACGCTGGTGTACTTTAACCCCGCCAAAAGCACAGAAATACTTGTAGACGCCAGCCCCGTAGGCTTAGGGGCCGTCCTCACTCAGGAACAGGAGCCCGGACGATCAATCAATCAATCAGGGGTTTGTTAAAGCACGACTACTCACCCGTAAGGGTCTCAAGGCGCTAGGGGTGGGGGGGGTGCAGGTTCCATTCCATCAACGAAGGCGTCTGTCGAAGAGCCAGGTTTTGAGGTTTCTTGTGAAGATGGGGAGCGATGTTGTCTGTCTGAGGTGGAGCGGAAGGGCGTTCCATGCTTTGGCCGCGAGGAAGGAGAAGGAGCGGCCTCCCGATCTGGTCTTTCTGGTGCGGGGGACCACGGCGTAGGAGAGCTAGGCTATCGTAGGGTCTTTGGGGTGCGTGGAATTTGAGTCGGCTGTTCAGGTAAGCTGGTCCGGTGCCGTGGAGGGCCTTGTGTGCGTGGGTGAGCATCTTGAAGGTGATTCTCGCCTCGATGGGGAGCCAGTGGAGTGTGCGCAGGTGCTGGGAGATGTGGCAGTGTTTCGGCAGGTTGAGGACCAGTCTTGCGGCAGCGTTCTGGATGTTCTGTAGCATGCGGGGGAGGTTTTTGTTTATTCCGGCATAGAGTGCGTTGCCGTAGTCGAGTCTGCTGGTGACCAGGGCGTGAGTGACGGTCTTTCGGTGTTCGAGGGGGATCCATTTGAAGGTCTTGCGAAGGAGGCGGAGGGTGTGGAAGCAGGAAGACGAGACAGAGTTGATCTGGCAGTCCATTTTGAGCTCGGAGTCCAGGATGATTCCCAGGTTGCGTGTGTGGTCCGTGGGGGTTGGCGGGTTTCTGAGGGCTGGGGGCCACCAGGTGTCGCTCCAGGCGTCGGGGTTTGGCCCATGATGAGTACTTCTGTTTTGTTGGTGTTTAGTTGTAGGCAGCTGTTTTTCATCCATTTGGTGACGGCTTCCATGCCTTCTCGAAAGTTGCGTCTGGCGGGGTTGGGCTCGTTGGATAGGGAGAGGATGAGCTGGGTGTCATCTGCGTATGACACGATGTTGAGTCCGTAGGTTCTGACGATGGGGGCGAGTGGAGCCATGTAGACGTTGAAGAGCGTCGGGCTGAGGGAGGAGCCCTGGGGGACTCCGCAGGTGGTAGGTGTGGGGTCAGAGAGGAAAGGGGGGAGTCTGACCCGCTGCGTCCTGCCGGAGAGGAAGGAGCGGATCCAGTCGAGGGCCTTGTCCTGGATTCCTGCGTCGTAGAGTCTGCGTATTAGGGTGCGGTGGGAGACTGTGTCGAACGCCGCTGATAGGTCGAGGAGGATGAGGGCTACTGTTTCTCCTTTGTCCAGTAGGGTGCAGATGTCGTCTGTTGCGGCGAGGAGGGCCGTTTCCGTACTGTGGTTTTTTCTGAAGCCGGATTGGGAGGAGTCGAGGATGATGTGTTCTTCAATGAATGTGGCGAGTTGTATGTTGATGGCTTTCTCAATGACTTTCGCTGGGAACGGGAGCAGGGAGATGGGTCTGTAGTTTTTGAGGTCGGTGGGGTCCGCTGAGGGTTTCTTTAGGAGGGGGTTGACCTCGGCGTGTTTCCAGTCATTGGGGACGATGGGCTGCTCTAGCGTATGCCAGCAAAGCCCTATCACCAACAGAGAAACGGTACGCTCAAATTGAAAGGGAAGCCCTAGCAATCCGTTGGGCCTGCAGACACTTCCACCTATATATCTGCGGACACCCCTTCACCATTGTCACGGATCACCAGCCCCTGGTACCGCTGTTCAAGGGATCAGCTCCCCACCCACCGCCACGCATCGAACGGTGGGCCATCGGGCTCCAGCACTAAGACATGGAGGTAACCTACCGGCCCGGTGCCAAAAACCTGGCCGATTTCCTGTCGAGACACCCAGACACGTCAGGAGAGGGAGGTGAAGAACCAAACACCGTCGCCACCGAAGCCCACCTGAACATGATCTCGGCACTCATGTGCCCTCGAGCGTTAACCCTCGAAGAAGTGGCTACAGCAGCCGGAAATGACCCAGTCATAACCAAAGTCTGGGACGCTGTCCAAGGAGGACAGTGGCATCATTTCCTACAATCCGCAAACTCATGGTCAAGCCCAGAAAAAGAAAGCCTGATGCACATGTGGAGAGTCAGAAATGAACTAAGCCTCACCCAAGAAGGCATCCTCTTCAGAGGACCACGCATTGTCATCCCGGCACCCATTCAACTACGGGCAACACAACTCGCCCATGGAGGGCACCAAGGAGTGGAAAAGATGAAGTCCCGCATGCGAGAAAAGGTCTGGTTCCCAGGGATGGATGCCTGCATAGAAGCGACAGTCCGGAAATGTCCATCCTGCCAAGTGACGAGTGGGCCCGAAAGGCCTGCACCTATTCACACGGAGAAACACGGGCGGAACCCTTGGGAGGAAGTGAGCGTGGATTTTGGAAGCTTCCCTGACGGCCGTGTCACGCTGGCTCTCATCGACAGCTATTCGAAATACCCTGTGGTGGAAGTCGTGAACTCAACAGCTTTTCTACATGTTGGTCCCGCTCTAGAGAAGATATTCGCCATGTTCGGATGTCCGAATGAGATCCGCAACGACAACGGGCCCCCGTTCCAGGGGCACGAGTTCCGCGAGTTCCTACACCACCATGGCATCCGGCACAGACGGATCACCCCACAATGGCCCCAGGCCAATGGGGAGATTGAACGCTTTATGAGGACAATCAACAAGACTCTTCGTATCGCAGTGGCGGAGCAAAGTGACCCAGAACAGCAACTGCAGAGATTCCTGCGGGAATATAGGAGCCCCCCTCACTGCTCAAAGCGCCAAACACCCTGGGCGCTAATGTTCAACGGCACCCACCGGGATGGTCTCCCCACTGCTCCGGGGTGGTCCCCCCCTCCATTTGACGAAGAGGGTGCCCTCAGACGGAGAGAGAGGCGCAACAACACGGCCAGCCAGGCCCGAAGAGCGGTATCCCGTCAGCTACAGCAAGTAGACACTGTCATCATGAAAGACCGGAGGCCTGGAGGGAAATTCCGGACTTGGTACGAGCATGGGTACTGGACAGTGATCGACAGGAAGGGGACCATGGTGACCGCTGAGAAAGAAGGAGAAACAGTGACCCGCAACATCTCGTGGTTCAAACAGGTGGACATGCCCACTCTTCCCACTCCTCCCACTGACATCGCTGGCCACGCCGAAGGGCCCGAGGCCAGCCAGGGAGAGCCCCGAGGAGCAGAGGACCACCATCCAGGGCCAGCCCCGTCGCCGGCAAGCCCGGCGGCCACCCCTGAAGCTCCAAGTCTGCCTCTGGTACCCAGCACCCTGGTCCCTGCCCCAAGCACCCGCCGGGGCCCATCCAGGTATGCCATGAGCGAGAATCCCCCGCCGAGAACTCGCCTGAGAGACTTTGCCTGTCAAGTAAGTGAACTATGAGACTCTTGAGATCCAGTCAAGGACTGAGTTGAGATGGGATGTGACAGTCAGCGCGCTAGTGGTTGTTGCCGGCGCGCGCCGGAAGATCACAGCCCCTGCGCTCACGCCGGCCGGCGTGAGCGCGAGTATAAATAAAGATGGGCGGAGCTGCGCAGGCAGTCCACGCCTAACTTATACACGGTGCGTGTGTGTGTTCATTGCCGCGCGAACAAGGCCTGCAGCGCGCATCACCCGGCGGGAGGGCAGCCCCCCCCCAGCAATCATTACATCTTCCAGCCTGCCAGAAGTCCAGTGCCTCCTCCTACGCCCTTGTTTTGACTATTTGAGAACTGTCGCAAGGGTGTGTTCTCAAAAGAAATGTTCCGACTCCATTATGCCGCATCGATATTTGCCATCGTGTTGTAAGAGGTTGTACTCAGACCTTTCACAAATAAAATACCGCTTTCTCCCACTGGAGGGCAGCGGTGTCCCAGAAATTAATCTTCGTCGGTTTCGTGGTTAGTGACAAGCAATTGGCATTGCATAAGCATCGAGTTTTAGAGAGTTAACGTACAGCATCGATGCTTCAATGACTAGAGCAACAACTTTCATTAAGGGTCTCAATTCGGTCTAGGAAGAAACTATTTTTTAAATTACACATGGTTTTTCACATCTTTGCCCTTCGATCACAAGTATAAAATCGAATGAGAAAATATAAGTCGTAATACAGAGTAGCCCGAAGTATCAAGGAGTAGCCAGAAAATTAAAATACTCCACACTTTGAATCAAAGCGCTGATGGGATCAAGAAATCGAAGCAAGTGAACTGGACCCCCTATAAAAAGATCCCTTTTCAAACATCTATCCATGTATCCACCATTTCACCTTTACATCCTGTCATCCGTTCATTCTTTCATCTATCATTAAATCTTTCACTATTCCATCAATCCACCCTTTCACCCATCCTCTCACCCATCCATCCTTTGACCCAATCACTCACCCACGTATCCTTTCACCCATTCACTCACCCACGCATCCTTTCACCCATTCACCTATCTATGCCTCCTTTCATCCACCCACGCATCCATTCACCCATCCACTCTTACGCCCATCCTTTCATCCATTCACCCACTTATGCATCCTTTTATCCATTCACCCACCCATGCATCATTTCATCCACCAACGCATCCTGTCACCCATCCCTTTGAAATAGCGCTAATACCTGGTGGCATCCTACTGAGTCCCCACCGTAACTGCCCGTCTGCTCCAATGCACGAACTGCACACCCACGATCCCAGGAGGCTGCCTGAATAGACGAATAATACCTGCACAGAACGTGGGCCAACATCAGGGCACTGCACCACTGAGGAGAAGCAAAGTACCCATATGAGCCCGAAAACAAAATACCTAATCACCAGATCTCACAGACGGAGCCAGCCCCCGGCAATTTCCTCATTGCTATGCACGGCTAATGACAACCCCCATTATACCACTGCAACCCCAGTGAAACAGACTGGTTGGATCTGAAGGGTGGCACCAGGGCAACACTCTTCGGGACCCTGAATTAGCCCAATATACAAAGATTAACTCCCGCACTCATTCTCCCCAGGGTGCAAAATATAGACGCATCAAGCAACATGGGCAAACTTGACAAACAACAGCCCAAACTATCATTCGATACACGTCGCACGCCCTGGCCCTCACACGCACTTTCTGATACTGAGATTGACTCAGAACGTTCCAGAGACTCTAACATGGACTACCGTTGATCTTCTCTCCTCTCCACTGATCCACGCATCGTCCAAGAATATTGCTGATACCGCTGTTCCCCCCACTCTTTTTATGTCTTGTTCTACACCCCCGTTAATTTGCATGTTTTAACACAATGGTTCGTACTGTGCAACACTGCATCTATCCTTTGTTTACTCCCTGTAACTTTGTATCTTACTAATTCCCTTGTTAACACGCTGAATCCTCCAGGTCTTTCCGGCACCCCCGGTGACCATCCCTGTGAAGACTGCCAGTACCGGCCTGACATTAAAATGGCGGCCGAACTTTCCCCCAGGCCACATCTTCCCTTCCCCTCTGCTATCATTTGTTTCCAATGTTTCTACGATCTCCTTATTCTGCCTACACTCTTTCACCCTTAACTCACTTCTGTCTGCTAGCCCTCCCATTTTAGACCATGAGGGTCATTGACTTTGATTAAGCCACGTCCAGTTCGGCAGACTACTTTTTTATTTTCATGGTTTTTCCCTTCTACCTTCATCGTTAGCTGCTCTAGGGCAGTAGGCGTCTGTACTAGCGTACCTACTCTCATTTCCCCCTGTCTGCTGTATTAGTCCTCCCCTACCGCCCAATCTGTCCCTAAACGGCTTCCATGTTTGTGCCCCTTGCCAAAGCACTCCCTCTCCCCTTGTTGGGGAGGGATCCAGCATTTTTGCCCCGGAGTCTCAGATTCCCCTCTGAGAGAGTCCACAGTGTTAAGGGATTCTTCACATAGCGGAGGTTTGGGAATGTTCCCATTATCGCTGGGAACCCAGCACCTCACACCGTGAATGGCGCTCTCCTTGAAACCTTTTGATGATCTCCTCCAGGCTGATACTTTAACCCTCTGATGTACTTCGGCGACCGAGCAACCTTGAGCTGATGACCGGTGGAGTTGCCCTACGCAGCTATTGAGGAGTTGGCTCTGGTTCCCCCCTTGGCCATCACCTACCCATCCGATCGTCAGACACTGTTTCTTCTCTTGTCGCCCCCTTGTGTTTTCCTACCCCCGCCCTCTCCTCTGTCCTCCCTCACTCTTTATCTTCCTCTTCTATTCCCTCCCTCTCTTCACCGAATCTCTCTCCCCTGCCGACCTTTCCCTCCCCATCCCTTTGTAACTCTTGTATCTCCAGTAACTACGTACCTGAAACTGTTGTAACTATGTAACTATGTTTTTATGCAATTGTACCTCCCCATGTAAAGCGCTCTGATGCCTCCGGGTCTAGCCAGCGCTATATAAAACTTTTCAAATAAATAAAAAATAAATAAATCCCTTCACCCCCACTTCCTTTCACCCATCTATCCTTTCACTCACCCACTCATCCCTTAACCCATACACCCTTTCGCCCATCCTTTCACCCATCCACACATCCTTTCACCCATGCTTTCACCCACCCAGGCATCCTTTCACCCATCTACCCTTTACCCCATCCACCCTTTAACCCATTCTTTCATCCACCCATGCATCCTTTCACCATTCCTTTCACCCCCGCATCCCTTCACCCCCGCATCCTTTCACTCACCCACTGATCCCTTAACCTATCCACCCTTTTGCCCATCCTTTCACCTAACCATGCATCCTTTCACCCACCAACCCATCCTTTCACCTATGCACCCATCGTTTCACTCACCCACTTATCACTTAACCCATCCACCCTTTCGCCCAGCCTTAAACCCACCCATGCATCCTTTCAGCCACCCACACATCCTTTCACCCATCTATCTTTTCACTCATTCATCCTTTCACCCATCCTTTCACGCATCTACCCTTTCAGCCATCCTTTCACCCACCCACACATACTTTTACCCATCCTTTCACTCAGCCATGCATCCTTTCACCCATCCACCCTTTCACACATTGAGCTTTTCACCCATCCTTTCACCCACACACGCATTAATTCACCCATCATTTCTTCCACTCACAATTTTTTTCACCCATCCTTTCACCTATTCTTTCACCTACCCATGCATTCTTTTGTCCACCCACCCTTACATCCTTTTAGCCATCAACCATTTCACACATCCTTTTACTCACCTACACATCCTTTCACCCATCCACTCTCTAATCCATGCTTTCGCCCACACAGGCATCCTTTCACCCATCCACCTTTTCACCCACCCATCTCTTCATCCACCCACCCTTTCACCCACCCATGCAGCTTTTCACTCATCCTTCCTTTTAACTTTCTACCCTTCTTTCTCTTTCCTATATTTCTTTGGTTAATTAGGAGCTTTTGTCTGCCGAGTTGCAGACAGAAGAGACGGGGGGAGGGGGGTTCATGACGCCTCTGCCAAGTATAGAATGCAGTTAAGACATTCGTTAATGTAGTGCTTTTCTTCTCACTGCTAAGAATCTTTTACAAAATACCTGAATAAATAAATCAATATCACTTCTGCACATAGACAGTCAGGTGGCACAATAAAATCTGACATTTCTGTTACCAGACACTGTTGCATGGAATTGTGATGGCACCAGCAGACGTATACGTGGGGTCTGGGGAGGGGTTTGCCAGGAGCAGGGTGTTGGCTGCATCTTGGGGATTTGGTGCAGGGCTGGACATGCATGGCTGGGTGGTGGTCACTCCTGGGGGAATAGGCCTCTTTTTCCCACCTTCCCTCACCCCGCATGTTGTTACAACGTGGTCGTTACAACGACCGCGTTGTAACAACGCATACCATTTCCCCGCAAGTCGTAACAACGACTTGCGGAGGAGGGTGCTGGATGTTGGAATAGTATAATTTACTATTTCAACTTCAGTCTGTGCGGACACTAGGGAAGGTGTTGGATTTTAAATCCAACACCTTCTCCCCCCTCCGCAAGTCGTTGTAACGACTTGCGGGGTAATGGTATGCGTTGTTACAACGCGGTCGTTGTAACGACTGCGTTGTAACAACATGCGGGGTAAGGGATGCGTTGTAAGGGGTGTTTACCCTCCTGGGGTGTTAGGAGCAGGGCCTGGCGCCAACCGCATGCTGCACCCAGTCAATGAGAGTGCACAGCAGGAAATTGGTCATTTTTGGGGGAATTGGGTGCAGGGCCTGGCCACAGAACAAGTCCTGTGGCCAACCTCCCACCACGCAGGACTTTGGCTATGCATGGCAGTGGGTTAGTTGCCCGTGGGGGGGGGGGGAGGAGGGATGGCCTTGGGACTAGCCGCAGGACAGTCCTTGCATCCAAGCCCCCTTAACTACATTGTCAAAATCTTTGTTCAGTAAGGAAGATGGTTGAATATGATTAAAAAAATACAGAAACTCTCTAAAAAAACTAAGTTTAAAGTGACATTACTGTTAGCTATGGTAATAATATCTTACTTTACGTTAAAAAGCTCTAGAAATTTACAGAAAAAACAAAGGTAAGTGACATTATAGTTAGCAGCTAAGGTAATAAGATTTTAGCTTATGTTTAAATAAAACTAGAAATTCACTGAAAAATCCAAAGGCTAAAGTGATTATATAATTAGGTGAAAATGTCAGTTAAAAAAACATACCATTTTAAACTAAAAGAAAACACTGAAATTCACCAGGTATAGTTTACTGAGCTAGCTATAACTTGTTCCCCCGCCATGGCCTACATATGACCTCACATATATCACTCGTGACATGTTAAATGACATCATTGATGCATTACAGATGACATCTCAGATGACACCATTGATGATGTCACAGATCAGATCACTGATCAGCCAACGGATAAGATAGTTTGCTATAAGCTTTTCAGACAGGAAGGTATTCAGCAAGGTGCAGCTAGGCCCAAAATTCCTTAGCATCTGTAGTACTTTTGGATGTATCCTTTTGCAACAAGCAGAACAAACAGACCATGAGGCATATCTGTGTCATCACCCACTTTAAGTAGATATTTTACTCTTTTCTTTTACGGGTATTGAGATACGTAAGAAGTGTAGTAGCTCTGTAGACATGAATGGCATCAGCAACTCATTGAACCTTGAATACCGTTCAAAAACAGAGCTTGGTTATTATTGACCTCAATGGGCAGTTTCTGTCAAATACCTCATCTGACAGAATTTTAAGTCAACAGCTTCACTTCTATACATCAGCCAATTACAAGGCGTGCACTACCAGATTCTATGGACAACTTTTCATAGTATGTAAAAATATCTTACATGTATTCCTGAAATGAGCAGAAAGGTGTACACTATTTTAAGAATACTTGCAATCATTTTGTGATTTGAACCATCTGTACGTGAGTCAGCCATATAGTATACATTCTACAACAATGTACGTCTCATATTTTCAGTTAACATTTAGAAATAATTATCTCCACTCTATGAATTTCAAATGTATATAGAAGTTGTCTATAGCACTACATGACAAATCTTTCATGTCAGGATGTACACCGATTTCTACAGGAGAATGAGGTATTTTAAAGAGAAGCTTAAGTTTTCCTCACAAATTCTTTGTAACAGGCCTTTGAATTAAGGCAAAACCTATTTCAAATGTTTGACTACAACTCACGCTAGTTGCACTCAGTTTCTGTCTTGCTTTATTAAAGTACTGCTTGCACTTAAAACTTCACTGGCAGCTAAAATGAGCACAATATAACTTTTACCACACTGAATGAGACTGGTCTCTAATACTACACTGTTTCTATTTGCGGAGTAGGAGTTTTAATTATGCCATCAATAATGTGATCAGTTATGTCATCAATTATGTCATTTGAACTTCTCACTGGGTAGGGGAACTAGGCAGGTTTGTCCCCTGTCGCCGCTACTGTTTGATTTGGCACTTGAGCCACTGGCATATTGAATCAGAAGCGATCCAATGATATGGGGCATTCAGGCGCCGGGGGGCTGGGAGGAACGCATCTCCCTCTATGCCGACGATATACTTCTTTATTTGTCGAGGCCCTATTTCTCCATAGCACGAGTGCTCCATATCTTCGAGCTGTTTGGTAGCTATTCGGGCTTCACTATAAATTGGACAAAATCTGCTGTGCTGCCCCTATCGGGACCTGCACCGGGACTGCCAGGAAGTTTTGCTGCCCCTCTGGCAGAGAGAGGCTTTAAGTATCTAGGCATATACATAACCCGAAGCCCTCAGTCATTCCTTGAGGAAAATCTCTTCCCCCTATTACCAAGATTTCGTGCAGATACGGGTCACTGGTGTACGCTGCCCTTGTCCTGGATGGGAAGAGCAGCGCTGTACAAAATGATGATGTCACGACGTACCTGAAAGTGTCTTGTTGGAGAAGGACGGTGAGGATGTATTCTCCCCTTACGTATCTCCTTTCCTCTATTTTCAATCCCCACAGGACCCGTGTGTGCAGGATCAGGACGGCGCCTTTAAACAGAAGGATTTCCTGGATTCCCGAATATCCCACGTGACCTGGTCACGGGAGCCAATCACGAAGTGGACTGACGCCGAGTCTGTGTTCAATCCTGAATATCCCACGTGACCTGGTCACGGGAGCCAATCACGAAGTCGACTGACGCCGAGTCTGGGTTCATAGGCGGCTTTCCCCTTAGAGAGTGCGGCAACAACTGGAGTTGGAAGAGGGACTCCGAACCCGACATCGAGAGAAGCCCAGAAAAAGACCCAGGAACTGAAAGTATCCCTGCCTCCCGGAGAGAGACCCGATCACAGGAGGATAGCAGCACGAGGACTCCGACGGCCGAGACAAGGAGGGAGCCGGACCCTATCCCGCAATACGGGTTGTCCCGCCACGCTCCCGGAGGAGCGTGGCTATCTGAGGTACATGCTGGCTTCCGCAACGTATTCCAGAGGGGCTCCGGGGACACTGACAGTCCTCCGGTACAGAAGGGAGGGGGTTAGAAGTCCCACTGTACAGAGAGGGGGCGAGCTGCTTGCGTAACCGGTATTTGGCGCCAGAGCAGCAGCGTAAAACACTAGCAGAGAACGCAACACTGGAGGTGGAACAAGTGGGTGACTATTAAGCATCCCCTCACTCCTTATCCCTGCACTGCTGTTGACAAAGGGGTAAAAGTGCTCACAGAGTCCTCTTTTCTTTCCCTGAGGGACGCCCTGAGACGCAGACATCAGGAAGGAACAACCCAGACGGTCCCGTATCAAAGGAAGACTAGAAAAGAGCTGTGTCTATACCCTGAAAAGTTAATAAAGCCGTGTTAAACACCCCAAGAGTATCTACTGTTGTTTCTCAAGTGCCACAGATGACTTTGCCGCGCCTCCTCTATATGCTACAAAACACGCCCTATCCGGTCCCGGCTTCATTTTTTAGACAGATAGCTCAGGAGCTCCGTATTTTGATATGACAAGGAGGGGCATCCAGAATAGCGCTGAACAAGCTGCAAAGAGGGGTCTGCGACGGTGGACTAGCGGTCCCGGACGCTAGACTGTACTATTGGGCTTCCCAGTTGATGGTAATAAATGAGTGGATTTATACGGGGAGAGAAGAGCCGGGAACGGGAATCATGAAGCCCTTCTATACACCCGTAGGCCCCACCGGAGGCTACTGGCTCATACGGCAACAGTGATAGAATGCTGGAGTGCAGCGAATAAATATTTGGGATGGCACGACTGCTTGACAGCAATGACACCACTATGGGTCGGAGACCAACTGAGGGAGGTTACCACTTTGACGGGCTTCTCAGGGTGGCGGACCATAGGTATTGAGCATCTGGGGGATGTGTGGAGGGGTGCAGCGCCTGTGTCCTTTGAGGACTTGAAAAGCGAATTTAAACTACCATCTACCCAGATCTTCCCATACACACAGTTCATGCATGAGCTAAATAGGCATATAAAGCAAGGGGAGACCATTCCCGACTATTCCCCCCTAGAAGACAGGCTACTAGGAGACCCCATACCTGACAAAGGGACTTCCACAATATACAAAAAACTAATAAATAACGCACCAGACCCCCTGACCTCCCTCCAATCGGCCTGGGTTGCCAATTTGGGTAATATAGAGGACGAAGAGTGGATTGAGGCGACGCAGAGCCCGAGAGAGATAGCGATCAGATCAAGATTCCGACTGATACAGCTTAGGGTCCTGCACCGTTCATACTACCCCTGCACGCTGCTACATAGATGGGGAAGGTACTATCGTCGCATTGTGTAAGAGGCTGCCAGACTGAGGGATCCTTTTTTCATATTCTATGGGAGTGCCCAGTCATTAATCGATTTTGGCAGGGAGTGGCAACAATAATGTCAAGGGCTGCTGGAGGAGTGGTGCCCGTGGACGCCAAGTGGCTTTTGCTGATGATCGGGGGGGGGGGGACTGGCCCAGGCACACGAGAATCTGGCTAGCCCTAGCTGCCAGAGTAGCAAAACGAAACATTGCGCGCAGATGGGGGTCACATATTCCCCCAGCTGTGGCAGAGTGGGAGACTGACCTCGATTGGTGCCAGCAAGCCGAGGTTATATACGAGAGTAGGGGGTGCAAGAAAAAATATGATAAAATATGGTCCCCCTGGGAGAAACACAGAAACATAGGCGAGGAAGTACCAGCCTGCGAATCAGTGGGATCACAGGTGGCTGGCGACTGAAGAGAGCCCGAGGCCAGGCGCACCGCATGATTTAATTAGGACCAAAATATATGATAATCTATTTGTTCTGGATTAGGAAGTTTGTAGCATACTGACCCTGTTGCAATGTAATTTCTTACCATATACTTGAACGTACGAATGCATGTGCTCGTTATTCACGATGTATCACTTCATGAGTCTGTTTAATAAAAAGATTAAAAAAAAAAAATGATGTCATTTGAGATGTCATCCGTGATGTCATCAATGATGTAATGTAACATGTTATGAGTGATGTAATATGCGAGCTCATAATCAGGGCATGGTGGGCACACGTTATAGTTACTTTAGTAAACTATAACTGGTGAATTACAGTGTTTTTTGGTTTTAAAATGTTATTTTTATATAATTACAACACCGAACTATAAATTCACTTTAGCCTTTGTATTTTTCCAGTGAATATGTGTGTGTGCATATATATATATATATATTCACTGAAAAAACCATAGGTTTTAGGGACAGTTATAGTTAGTTGGACATTGCACTCGTACAAAACCCGTGAAATTCCCCCGTTAACTATAACTCGCGCCCCCGCAATGCACTGCTGATGACGTCACATATTACATCACTCATGACATGGTCAGTGACATCACTGATGACATCTCAAATGACATCACTGATGACATCACTGATGACATCATCCACGTGATAATCTGATGCACCTCCTCACACCCTAATATAACCTTTGATACACCCACTCTAAATTACAGACTGCCATTCGCAAAACCATAGACACTCCAACACCAATAACTACATACCCACTCACTGATTCTTAGGTCTACACACACATCCACTCACTCACCCGTACAGTCACTCATACTTACGGTCACTCAGTACAGGACTATCATATGCACTCATACTCATATATAGACACTCAAACACCGCCACTCATCCATAGAGGTACTCACACACCTAGTCAGTCATGCAAATAATTAAACACACTGCCATTTACTCACCTATACAGTTATCCACACACCAGCTCACTTACTCATACAAATACTATCACATTCTTACGCTCTTATACAATCACTGATACAAGCACACACTCATCCATACAGTCACTCTCACAATCACACACTCTCGCTTATAGCTATTTATATACTCCAACACACATATATACTGCCTTTCACATATGTAGTTACTCACACATGTACCACTGGGACATACATTCACTCACTAACACACTCTTACACACACTTACCCACCCATACAGTCTATCACAGATGCACTCTTGAAACCATCCACCCAGTGAATCACCCACTCACACATCTATGCACAGAGTCGCACACACCCCACCCACACAAACACTCAGGCACCCATACAGATACTCAGACAACCAATCAATAACTCATATAGACACTCATGTAGCTATTCACAAACCCATGCAGCCACTTACACAGCAACAGACAGACGGATACAGACATTCACCCAGTTTAGTCACTAACCCATGCATTCAGTAAGATACGTTTAATCACTCACTTATAGAGTTAGTCACGCACCTACTAAATCATCCATACAGACACTTATACACCCACTCATTCTTCAATATGCCTTTCCCTATATATATTAAAAATATTTAAACTTTACAGAAACACACAGTCACTGGATGATGTCATCAGTGATGTCATTTGAGATGTCTTCAGTGATGTCATCAGTGATGTCACTGACCATGTCATGAGTGATGTAATGTGTGACGTCATCAGCAGTGCATTGCGGGGGCGCGAGTTATAGTTAGCTGAACTAACTATAACGGGGGAATTTCACGGGTTTTGTACGAGTGCAATGTCCAACTAACTATAACTGTCCCTAAAACCTATGGTTTTTTCAGTGAATTTCAAAGGTTTTTTAAATGCTAATTCCTAACTATAACATGTCTGAAACCTATGGTTTTTTTCAGTAAATTTCAAAGGTTTTGTAAATGACAATTTTTAAATGTATTAATTGTTATATTTATTTTTTTGATACTGATTTACTACATTTTTTTAAACTATTTATTTTTACATATTTTATTTTTTAAATTACATTGTAATTACATTATACATTACATTACAAAATATACTTTCTCAGAATGAATTACTTTAGTTTAAATACTTTGCAAATAGGCAATAGACTTTTAAGTACAGTAGTTACAGTTGTTGCAATGGGCAACACAATTTCAAACACAATGCAACATTGAGCTCAATGTGAATTTCTAGTTAAAGGCAATTAGTTACTTTATGGATTACTTTTCTAACCACAGGACTGGATCCTAGATTCAGTCCTGGGACATCTCCTGTAAACAGTTGAGTAAAAGCGTTTTGGTTACAGTAGTGATTTTTAAGGAATATTATTGAATTTTAAAAGTTGACACTTAGAAACTTTTTCACATAGAATCACCAATGTTATCCTATGGGAGGAAATTCACTTAGCAGGTAAGTAGTGTTATCGTTACTTTTTCTTACTCAGTGGTGGATCCTGGATCCAGCACTGGTGCATCTCCTGTAAACAGTTGATAGAATGCGTTTAAGTCATACAGGCGATTTTAAGGAATATTTGTAGTTTGTGAAAATCGACACAAACTTTTCTGCTGAAAACCAGACAATGGATTTCAATGGAAGGAAATACAAGTTACTGGTAAGTACGGTTAGAATTACTTTTCAGGGTCAGTGCTGGGCTAAAAGATGCAGCACTGGGTTCTCTCCTGATAACAGGTGAGTAAATCGGAATTCGTAGTTCGGCTGATTTTAGAGGAATATTATAAAGTTCCAAAACTCCACACACAGAAGAATTTCCAAGTGAAACCAGTCAATGTTAGCCTATGGAAGGAAATTCAAGTTACTGGTAAGTACGGTTAAAATTACTTTTCAGGATCAGTACTGGGCTCAAAGATGCAGCACTGAGGTCTCTCCTGATAACAGGTGAGTAAATCGGAATTCGTAGTTCGGCTGATTTTAGAGGAATATTTGCACAATGGTGAAGGAAGGGGTGGGGCCTGAAGTGACATGTCTGCAAACACGCCCTGTGGCGCGTTTTAAGCTGGAGAATTAATTCCTCCTCAATCCCGAGGGTCCCTAGGGGCCAACTGGCCCACCAGATACCTCCAGTATGCGCCAGAGAGCTGCGTTGCAGAGAGGTGTTCAGAGGCCACGCCCCTTTTTCAACACTCTGCAACGCAGCTCCGTGGCGCTTACTGGAGGTACCTGGTGGGCTAGTTGGCCCCAGGGACCCTCAGGATTGAAGAGGATTTAATTCCCCATCTTAAAACGCGCCACGGGGCCTGTTTGCACACATGTCACCTGAAGCCACGCCCCTACCTTCACCACTGTGCAAACGCGCCCTGTGGCGCGTTTTAAGTTGGGGGATTAAGTCCCCTTGAATACTGAGGGTCCCTGGAGTCCAACTAGCCCACCATGTACCTCCAAAAGCGCCACAGAGCTGCGTTGCAGAGAGGTGTAAAAGGGGCGTGGCCTCTGTACACCTCTCTGCAACGCAGGCCCCTGGCGCATACCGGAGGTTCCTGGTGGGCTAGTTGGCCCCCAGGGACCCCCAGTATTCAAGGGGAATTACTTCCCCTTCTTAAAACGCGCCAGGGGGCGCGTTTGCAGACTGCTTTTTGGGAGGGGGCGGGGCCTCCGGCACGATGCCGGTCTTTTTTTTTTGTTTGTTGCTTTTTTCTGCCCAGGGGGTCCTTGTGGGACCCCCTGAGCAGACCTAGGGGGTCAGGGTGTTTCTGATCCTGGTTTGGAGTGTTGACAGCCAATTAGCATGCAGCTCGTGGTCGGGAGGGTGCGCGGATCCACCGCGGCCATAGATATCGAAACTTTTATTTTGGATTTTCTCAGCAACTACTGAACGGATTTACACCATTTTTAAAAAGGGTGCTTTCTGAACCAAGCACTACTTTTTTGCCAAATTTGGTGTAATTCCGTTCAGCAGTTTTTGCTGTAGCCTTGCATAAAGTTTCCTATGGGAAATTGATTTTTCACTCTTATTTTTTAAATTTCTCCGCAACTACTGAACGGATTTACACCATTTAAAAAAAGGTCGCTTTCTGAACCAAGCACTACCTTTTTGCCAAATTTGGTGTAATTCCGTTCAGCAGTTCAGGCTGTAGCCGTGGCTAAAATTTCCTATGGGAATTAACATGGAGAAAACACGTTTTGGGACCCCCTTTTTTCTCGGCTCCCGCTTGATGAATCACCCCGAAACTTTCAAGACAGGAGCGGACCGGAGCGCCCCACTAGTTTTGAAACTTTCGCGATGATTCGTCAAACGGCGTCAAAGTTATTGGGAATAGAATGTTACGGATTTCCTATGGATAATAGGTCCTAACTATAACTATCTACTGGCGACCGCCAGTAGATTATATATATATATAAGTTAACGTGGCAAAGATTGCAATGAAGTAATTGACAGAGAAAGTTACTCTAAAAGTGTACATCTAAATATGTTGAGTTCTATTTAAGGTATTTTGTATCTAGTTTGCCTTCATATATACATAACACAAAAGACTTCCTTAGTAGGATTGAAGGGCTAACTTGAGCAGAGGACTATTTGTTAATGACAATGGATGTTTGCGAATTACATACCAACACTGATCATGAAAAAGGCCTTTTTGCATGTAGGCATTTTCTGACAGCACATCCCTTGTAACACCTAACACATACTGTGATGATCGTTGACATGTTGCAATATTGTTTGAAGAACAACATTTTTATGTTCAATGGTATACTCTGCAGACAGAAAACAGGGACTGTGATGGGAACCTGTTTCGACCCCAGCTTTGCTAACATCTTTTTGGGTTGGTGGGAGGTAACCCTGTGCGGTAAACTGCACTCCGCCGGCGGAGTTTGCGGAGTATAGCAACTCCGCGCTCCGCTGGGATCGTGAAGTTTAGCGAATAACTCCGCCGACCGTCGCGTAGCGGAGTTCACCGTCATGCTCCCTACTCACCCGGTGATCAGCCCAGAAGAAACTGCTTAAACATTGCAAAATTTTACAGAATTTCCTGTATTAGCCACAAGATGGTGCTACTTCCAAACGTTAGATCTTGCCGACTGCAGCGTGAACACCTTTAGGCTTCGGGTTATTATTATTTTAAAATTGGTGCATCTGATCTCATTAGCCATGCGTACTTTCAAATCAATGCAGAATCTGGCATAACTGGTGTCTTCTTTGAGTTCTCCTCCCCTCTTTTCATCTTCGCATATTCAGCCATTGATTGTGTGGCTTACTTACTGTCTTAGCCCAGACTCCCGCCTCCCCTCCACTGGTAGCTCTGGAGAGAACTAACAACGAGCTGCAGCGCAGCATGGCACAGTTATTTCTGCGTTGTTTCCTCATGTCTCTTTGGCACTATAGGCGGTGAGGTGCTAGAATGTCCCAGGCTGGACTGACACCTGTTTTTCCTTGGGCTAGGCAAGTATTCCTGGAATGCTGCACGTCTAGTTGGACAGCTGAGTGAGCTACAGTGCAAACAGTACGCATACACAACTGCATGGCAGGGGTACGTTTTGCGCTTTAACTCTCACCTTTTTCTGACAAGCTTTTGTTTTAGCTGTTAGTTGGCCGAGTGTGACTGTGAAGCAGTTGTACACATTATGTCATGTAATGTGATGGTGTACAGAGAAAGCCCGCCAGGGCCGTCACAAACTGCCTTGCAAAATTTTCGCGGAGATGGGCGCAGGAGCAGGTGGGAGGAAGGAGATTGCGCTGCCGGATTTAAGATAGCACACATGCAGGTAATGATGAGGCGCCCCCCGGGTCTAGAGGAGGGGCGCCCTTAGTAGCGCCACGGGACCGAGCTCCCATTGGGGGGTCGGTATGGAGGGGGTCTGCCTTCGGTGACGTGAGGGGGTTGGGATATGCACCTCTGACGGAAAACGAATCTGAAGTTTGAGGTATTTAAGGCAGTGCCTCGAGGGGCTCGTCCCCTGGACCTTGAATGTAGCTGCAGGAGCGTCGACAAGCGGCGACAGCGCCTGACACGGGACAAGATTGTAGCAAGGTGGGTTCGGGGGGGCCCTGGCATAGTAAATGCATAAAATAGAAAGTGTTATAGCTGTTATTGCTTATGGTGCATAAAATATACAGTAAGGTCCGGTGCGATTTAACGGCGCACCGGGTGTTCCGGTCCTTCCTCCCCTGGCGTTGTTCGGAGGCAGGGGAGAGCAACTTGGAGCCAGCTAGGATAGCCGGGATAATAATTTGGGCTTACCGGAAGAGTTGTAGTAGGCTTGGCTGCGGCGGGGATACTGGATGCGTAATTCGAAGCGGCCGCGTTGCGGTCCTTCATTGCTCGTCCAGAAGGGGGATGGGCCCGCCATAAATCACGGGAAGACGGGCCGGATGGACGTCGGGGACGTGGTGGAGCTACCTGGTGTGGAGCTGTTCACCGAGCAGCCCTCTGCCTCCGCAGAATGCATGTTACTTGCAGGAAAAGATGTTCCTGGAGGGGCTTTTCAGTATACTAAGTGCTTGGGCGAAGGCAAGCATATTGGCCTTTCAGTTAGGGTTTCCAGGCTTTGCTCCCCATCTCGGAACCAAGCTCTCTTCCAGTACAACACTTCATTTTGCAGACCTGGCCTGTCCTCCCTGTGTGACTTGTGGTTTGTGTTCCGGTACTTTGAAATTTTAGCCGACATTCGAATACCAGGGTTCAAATCCCCGCTCCTCCTGAGACTAAATAGTGTGATTCGGGGCACCATTTTATGCTCTCTAGCCTGGTCTTCTGTATCTTTTCGGGGTCCCTACAAACAGACTGAGGATGCATACAAGGCTTTCAATTCCTCGTGGCCCAGTCAGAGAGCAGAGTGCATGAACTGGTCTGAGCAGGGTAAATAAACTGCACACAGTGCTGTGCGCTCACCAAGGGTATTTCTGCCAACCCCAGTGTTCTACTGCACTGCAAAAGATTTCCCAAATGCATCATCTATAAGAGTGCATTCCAATTAGGTCCCTGCACTATCCTACACATATAGAAAAAGAATCCCTATTAGACGTTACCACTCAGCATTCACCTTAAAGCAAATCTGGACTTTCTTATCTGAGACCTCAGAACCGCCTTTAACTGCCTGGAGCTCGTTGGAACAAGCTCAATATTCTCCTTTTTCTTTTATTTCAGCCGCCCGCATTTCCCAACCTCCGAAACGCTTCTCTTCTCCTATTTTTATCCACTCCAAAGCACTAACTACCTCTCTGCTTACCTCTCATTTCTCTTCTGCTGACCTTTTTTTACGCATTCCAATTTGGCATAACAAATTTCTTAAGATCAATAATCGAGCTCTATTTTGGAAAGAATGGATCGATAAAGGTATTATTACTCCTCAGCACTTAATGAAGGATGGGTCCCTCATGGAATTTTCGGATCTCCAAACCCTTTATGGGGTTTCCTATTCTCACGCCCCTCACTACCCTTTGCTTAAGGATTATCTTACTCGTCTCTCCCTTCAGGGATATCCCACGTCTCCTTCTGACCATGTTCCCTCTCCCTCCATTGACTTTGCCACTCAATTTAAAGCTGCTACTATTTATAAACTGTTATCTCACCCTTTGAAAGTTAGGATAAAATCTAGTTTGGAACTCACATGGGAAAAAGACCTGGCCCTAGACCTCCCTCTTCGCACATGGGATTCCCTATGGTCAAAAATTCATACTTCCTCACGCTCTGCCAGCACAACTCAAACCCTGTTTTACTTTTACAATAGACTTTTTTTCACCCCTTCGGACTTGTACAGATTTAAGTTAATAGACTCCCCGAAGTGTTGGTCCTGTTTAAATGACAATAGTGATTTTCTTCATATGTTTTTCCATTGCCCTTTAGTTAAATCTTTTTGGTCTCAAGTTTGGTCTAAGTTGAATGACATTTTAATGACTAATGTTCCTTTTGATATTTCACATGTTTTTTTGGGTAGCAATTCGCCTGTTTGGGATGTTCATAGCAATGTTGGTAAATGTATTGATTTATTTTTAGCTATCACATTTCAGATTATTACTACTAATTGGAAGGACACTTCAAAAATTTCATTTCAAGCCTGGTGGAATTTACTGTGTCATCATCATAGACTTGATCGTGCTTTCGCTAACTCTACCACTTTGTTGATCAAAAAAGATTTGTTATGGTTGCCTTTAACTTCTTTTCTTTCTAGGTTGCATAACTGATTTTGTTTATGCTTTTATTATTGCATTTTTGCTTTCGATATTATTCATTATCAACTAGATTGTCTTTCTTCTTGTATTGGACTCTTCTTTTCTTCTCTCCCCTTTCCTCCTCTCTCTCTCTCCTTCCCTTTCTCTCTTTTCTTCTTTCTTCTTATAATCTGAGAAAACGCATTTTGTCTATGTATGGATTTACATTTTGAGGTTGTGATTCACTTTTATTTTTATTGTCATGCTTACATTTAATATTTCTTCCTCTCCCCATATCACTTGTACTGATGTTTTACTTGGTTTACCATCTCAATAAAGCTTTCTAAACTAAAGAAAAAGAATCCCGTCTGTGATTTCATCCTGGAGATTCTGCAGGCATTCATTTCTGTGGATTTTAAATCCATCAAAGGTTCAATCACCTATGCTGGCAAATTAGCAAACTAGTTGGCTACTCTGTATTTTTCTTTCATACTAGTAACGCTACTCGCTGCCAGACAGCCTCGAAAAACGTATGTTGTACTAGTTCATTAAACTGATTTTTGATTTTAACTTGTAATCATCAACTGGCGCCGATGAAATTAATTAAGATTGCCTCCTCATTAGCATGTGATTAGGAGGACACTTGCAGTGGGCTCCTGAGTTCAGTAGCGCATGCAGTGCAGTGATTCACTGTGAGTGCTTCGTTCCTGGTCTCTGGTACAGGTGTGCCCCATACCTGGAGGGTTACAATTATTGTGGTTTCATTGTCAGTAATGTAACATCGTGCCGCATGTGGGTGCAGCATTCTCGCAGCTGTGAAGGCAGTAAGTACTCAACATGCGCGGGCTCATCTGGTAAATGTAGTGTTAATCACACTCACTTTTTCCGATGATGACGTTAGCTAATCCTTTTTTTTTTTTCTGTGACAGTGAAGGAAAGAAGGCTTTGTACAGAACTGCTTTCCGATTTGTTTGTTTCTATTCGGTTAAACGTTCTGGAAAAAACTATTGGCATAGAAAATACATTTTTACGGTATACAATTTTTGATGACAGCTGAGCTATTTTTCTGTTCTAACTTTCACCCAAAAGGTGGCGCAAGCGGGCAATAAATCAGAGAAGGAAGGCAACATTTAAAAAGAATGCTCGTGAATATATCCAGCAGCGAGAAAGCAAGATTTTGGCAAATGAATCGTGGCCGTCGATAGTACTCCGCCGCATTCGGAACTCCGTGGAATTTGGCAGAGTTATTTAGTGTGAAACTCCGCGTGCTCCGCCCAGGCTTAGGGGAGGAACAGGTTTCCACCGCTGTCGAAACTGCAGCAGAAATAGAACAAGCCAATTATGGTTACGTTATATAGATGATCTCTTTATAAACTGGAAAGGTACTGAACAATCTGCTAGAGATTTTGTTAGCATAATCAAAAAGAACAACTTGAATTTGGATTTTACTTGGTTCATCAGCAAGGACAGCATTGATTTTCTTGATGTGAATGTAAGGATTGAGAACAAAAGATTAACAACCAGCTATAACCCACTGCAGATAGCACAATACTCCATGCCCTACGTAGTTACCTTGAGACACTTAAATGGAGCATTCCGTATGGTGAACTCTTGAGGGCAAGGAGGAATTGTAGCACCCGTTTCTGCATTTCTCTCTCTTGCTCTGTTTCACAGTTATTGCACCAGCACAAATTAAAGCAGTAAACTGGAATGATCAGGATTATAAGTATGGACCTCTTAAAATGATAAATGTCAAGATATATATTGCGATTTGACATGACCATCACAGGCTAAGGACTTGGTGTTCAACTCGCTCTGGTACACTCCACCTACATCTGAGCCCACCCCAGTCAGACCGTTACCTATAAGGTTGCCCTCCACTTCATCCAATGATTTGTGCAAAATTACTTCTCTCATTCCTCACTCACTTGAATTGTAGAAAGTCAACAGCACCATGCACACCAGATGGTTAAGTATGGAAGGTGAAAGTGGTGGGGTGAGCGACTTCAGTGTGTGTCTACATACGCCACATTAGTACCACAAACCAAGCAAGTCTTGAAAATCCATAACAATGTGGGGTGTTTCTCTGGGTTTGACACCCGTTTGTTCCTATAAGTGATTACAAGTGTATTCCTGGTCCTTGACTGACGTCTGCCATGGTTTTCCTCAACTAAGGAGTCAGTGTCTCCAGTGGATCGCTCAAAAACCAATGTCCAGGGTTGCCAAATGATGCTGACGTGAAAAGGTTATAGGGCTGCTCTCCCTCTAGTTCCAGTAAATGTGTATAAGGGAGCTCGAGGTCTTCAGCAGCAGCAGAGGTAGCTGAGCACCATGCAAGCCACATGTTTGGAGATCTGGGAGCAATAGCAATGTATCTCCTTCACGAAGAAAGGATGAGGTAAGAGATGAGGTGGTAGTGGGTTTTTGTTTGTATTAGCGGTAATAGTGCAGCCTGATTGGCTGACCAAGTGTGCATGAGAGTGCATAAGTGGAATTGCCCGGTAGGTTTTAGTTCAAATCAGACTTGAGAGAAGAAGAGCTAATCTCTGAGAGTAGTGGCGCAGCATTGGTAGTCATGGCATGCCAAGCATCCTTGTGGAACCCATGCCCTGCCAATCTTGACATGGTTTGCAGACACCCTGAAATGAGGAACTTTGATAGTCTATTGCCCCCAGCCTCACAGGCAGGACCAGAACCAAGCAGACCATAGAGATGGTCGGCCATGCATCAGGATTAGTGGAACCACTGGCATGCAGATTCCCACAGGATTTGAGTCAAGGAGCCAGTCTTCACGAGGCAAAAAGGTGTAGAAGATGGAAGCGTTGCCTGACCCAGTCCTGTAGTTACTTGATGAGCAGTAAGTGGGCAATGTGACATGTTATTTTTATATTAATTGAAAGCACGTATGCAGAGAAGTTTTGTGCTGTGAGAACTCATAACTCAGTAAAATCGATGACAAAAACTTTGATGGGTAAGCGTGGGGCAGGGCTAGATATCCGAGAGGCAAGTTTTTAGTAGCTTCTTAAAGTTAGGGTGACTTGTTTCAAGCTTGCAGATTATACATAACAGAGTTCCATAAATTTACTACAGCTGTCAAAAACAACCTCCCTTCATAAGAGACTATTCAAGTTTTGGTAAAAGATGGTTAAACGAATTGAGTGAACGAGTATGGAGACAAGGAGCGCAATTACTCATTAAGACAAGGCTTTTGCTGTTTATCACCTTTAGGCCAATTGTACTTTGAAGGTGATCCTGAACTGGAAGGACAACAAATGGGGGGACCTCAAGGTATGAGTAATATGGGCACAAGGGGGGGAGGGGGGGGCCTTGCCACCCAAACCGCTGTATTCTGGACAAGCTGGAGATGGTGGAAATGTTTTTCTGGAGCAGTCAAATAAACACGAGGTTGCACAGTCTAATCTTGATTGAATGACAGTGTTGGAAGCAGTGTGTAGGCTCCTGCTAATAGCTACCAACCCAATGGGCAACTTGATGGGCAACATCGGAACTCAGATTTCTGAGTGGGCTCCTGCCTGAAATTTGCTGTCAGCCACTGCCAAGTGCCTTTGAACTTCCCAGTCACAGCCCAACACCAATGTGGATCTAGGAAAGATATTATTTGGAACAATCCGCACATCTGCTCACAAGATGAGATGCGTCTCACTGCTTACCATTTCATTACCCAGAGTAGTTGCATATTACTTCTGGGAAAGCTTTTTCAAACTCTGGGGAGAGTTGAAGTGCTACAGGCCCAGGATGGAGTGTAACGAGAGATGGATTCACTTGGAACAGGTCATGCCCCTAGAGTACACTGAAGACATGGACTAGGAGGAGTGCCCACTCCCATGTAGTTTAGCGCATAAATGGTTGCTACTAAAAGGCAGGCACATACACCAATGGGAATAAGGGGCTATGAGTAGATACTAGAGGGCCACTGAATCTTGTAAATATTTGGAGTAAAAACTCTGAAAAGATAGATGGACGGGCGGGGAAGGCAATATGCTGATAGCTACTAGCAAACTCTATTAACCTGAGACCAAGTCCTTCTGGTCACAGACCAGACATTCTGCCCATCCATGCCACTCTTTTTGTCCTCCCACCGTGTTTTTTCAGTTTGGTATAGTAGAGGCGGTGGAAGGGACTGTGTAGATCTCACTGGCTGGAGTTAAAAAAAGAGAAGAGAGTTCACGCGAGAAATGTCTGCAATTGTCGTACCAAGGGCTTGGGGAAGAGGGTGCAAGCAGTTTCCCTCTCGGGGTTCAGGTGTCAGCCTCCTAGACTAAGGAAAGGACAGAAGAAGGCTTAGGCTTAAAATAATGAAAGTTACTGGTAAGACTAAAACACTCATTCAACTAAAAACGCCTGACATGGACTTTGACGACTGTTAACTAGTGCCAACGTCTGTGATCCCTGGCCTGCCATCTACGACCCCTTTCACTGTCCTCTCAACCCCCTCTCAGGAGTCATGAAAGCAGAAGCGAAAACATAAAAACCAGGATCTCAGAGTCTGAATACTTTCTGTAGCTTCCACTTACCGCAGTTTCCTCAACTCTCAGAAGCGAAAAGGAGGCTGTTGAAGGTATAAGGCTGGGAATCAAAGGATGTGCAAAGTCACTTTAATGGCCCCTGGTGAATCGACCTCCATGGCGCCGGCGCGCATTGTTTTCGCAGTTCCAGTGCTTTAAATCAGCATGAACGCCCACGCTACACAGCCGTGCGCAGAAGCGTGCTTCCGATTGCTGTTTATTCACTGCCAACGGAAACTCCTGTGACGTATCATGAGTGTCTATCTCAGGAGACCAGTGCTAAGTTTTTCCCATGGGTACTCTTCAGTAGCAAGGGGTGGTGGATTTTCAAAGCCTGCTTCTCCATCACTTTCCCAACCACACTCCTGCATATTTTTATGGAAGAAAGAGACTAAAACAGGAAAGTGGCAATAAGCATTGTAGGAAAGGGAACAGTCAAAAAAGAAAACCCGGCTGCAATGGTATTTTCAAATATGGGATCAAGACTGGACCATAAAATGCTCCTACTTGTCAATAACCTCTAATCTACTGTTCTTAGCCCATTCCCACCTAGAATTTATTACCTAGAATATTTTTTTTAACTGTAAAAAGGGCCCAGAGTATACGAAATTATAATTCAAATATCTGTTGCTTTATGTTTAAGATCAGCTTAGGTGGATGACTACTTGTAAAACAATTACATTTAAAATGTACCCATTTCTTAAAAGTAAAATAAAATTGCATTGGGTCATGCTTCTTTCCGGTATGTACAAGATGACATCTTATATATGCACCTACCCCTAAGTACACTAATTTTAGATAATCTTCTGCCCAGCCTGCAGCACACACACTAGGGCCGTGTCTAGTTTCAGACATTTGCAGGTCTATGTTGAGGCAGTGTTTGATATTAGTCGGAATTTGGTAAAATTGAGTTCCTTATGGAGTGAGTACATTCCAACAACAAGCATTTGAAAAGTTTCTAGATGCAGTGTAAGAATTGTGTTCTTACTTGAAAGGGTTGAGAGTCCCACTCAAATAATAGACACATCCTGGCCAAGATGAACCACAAAAGTCACTAAATAAACCTGTTTTAAGTGTCTGGAGCTTGGCACAAAACAGTCAGGCTTAAATTAGAGGCAATGTGTAAAGTATTTATGCAGCACTAAAACACAAGAAAAATTCTAAACCATTTTAGAAAAATAGAGAACATTTTAATAACTAGAATGATGCTAAAACTACAAAAATCCAATAAATAGAACAGGACTGGTTCAAAGTCATAAGTTCAGGCCGACCGCACTGGTGCATGGGTTGGATATAGAGCCCAAGTTTGTCCCGGTGAAGAGCTTACTTTCTCTCAGTCCAAGTCTATGCGAGGAACCTCCGCTGGAGCTTCGCGTTGGCGACGAGGAAATGACTGTCTGCACGAGGAGCAGGCCACCACCAGAGCTTCGCGTTGACGAGAGACACAGGCGGTTGTTGTTTGGCGTGAAGAGTAGGATGCCGTTGGAACTTCGTGTTGGCGGGAGAAGCGGCAATCATTGCTGATGCAAGGAGCCCGTTTGGTGTCACACAGAGCCCCAAACGTCTAGACTTTCACCTGGAGGTCGGTTGTGAAGGAGGAATAAGTACACTCTGATGTAAACTAAGGGTCCAGGACCTGAGGGGCATCTCTTAGGGATCAGGACTCACTCCAACAGAGACCAGCAGCAGGACTCAGGCAGGTCCAGTTAGTGCTGGTCAGTTCGGTAGTTGCAGGGAAGGCCTCTGGAAGCTTGTTGTGTCCCTGTAGCTCAAACAGGAGGTCAGCCAACTGATTCTTGGAGTCATTTCTGGGGATCCTGAGTTCAAGGCAAAAAAGTATATTTATTCTTCCTCAGACAGCATGGTAGTCCTTCTGAATCTTCCACAGGTCCAGGAATATTCTGATGAGAGGTTCTAAGGGTGCCTGTCTTATATCCAGTGCCAGCCTGTGGGTGAAGGATGCCTCCATTGTCTGACCTTCCCCCTTTCCTGTGTTTGGCTCCAATCTCTCTAGGGGACAAAGGCAGGCAAGCCTAGGTGTGAGCTGCATTTGTCATTGGCAGAGCAGGCAGCCTTAGAAGTCAGGAAGGGTGTGGGCACAGCCATCAGGCTACCCGTTGAAGTTCAGGAAGGGCTGAGTACAGCCCCCAAGCCATCCTGCTCAGTAGAGGAACACCCTGTCCCACACCAAATACCATTTTGTCCTCATGTCTGGAAGAAATACACATCACCCACAAGAGAGCTATTACAGTCATCTGACCCCGGACACTGACAGAAAGACGCATTTGGTTTAGTCAGAAAAATGCAAACTTTCTAAAAGTGGCATTTTCAGAGTAGTAACTTAAAATGTGACCGTACCAATAAAGAGGATTTTAAATTACAACTCAAATGAGTGGAAGAAGTATTTCTCTATCTGTTCACAAACTGAAGCTATCATTTATCAAGTGTAATAAGGTAACCCAGTGTTAGTCTATGGGAGAGAAAGCCTTGCAATAGCAAACAAGCATTGAAAATGCAATAGGTCTCGCCTTTGATTAAGTTAAAGCCATTTGCTTTGCTAATGGTATTGTATAGCAAAGCAAATGGCTTTAACTTAATGAAAGGCGAGACCTATTGCATTTTTAATGCTTGTTTAGGACTTGTGCCCTGGGTGAGAGAGAGGTAATTTAATTTTGTGGCTACTCCTGGGGCAAAGCTCATACTGATGAAAATGTGTCCCCACTAGACCCACCATCAAAATGGGCCCCACACCTTAAGCCGTGCCTCCCACGCTAAAACCCTACCAACTCCCTGCTGCAAAAATATGCCCTTCGCTGATGGCAAGCAGTTCTACAGCCTGTGGGCCATGATAGCAGGCGTCCTACGGGAAAACCTGCAAACCTGAAAATTGGAGCGCTCAAAGGCGAGGTGATCTGCGCGTGATGGGCCTATTACCACCAGCGCTGTTACAGCCAGCACCTGCCGCAGAGGAGCCTAGCGCCCAGAGCAGCCCGAGCTCTGGGATGTCACAAGCCACAGCGCTGGCGCCCCTCCCCGCGCTTGACAGCGCCATTACTGTTTCTAGACGCTTGACAGCGCCATTACTGTTTCTAGACGCTTGACAGCGCCATTACTGTTTCTAGACGCTTGACAGCGCCATTACTGTTTCTAGACGCTTTACAGCGCCATTACTGTTTCTAGACGCTTGACAGCGCCATTGCTGTTTCCAGGCGCTTGACAGCGCCATTGCTGTTTCCAGGCGCTTGACAGCGCCATTGCTGTTTCCAGGCGCTTGACAGCTGCAGCAATAATTTAGCACACTAAATTACACTGTATCTTTTACACGTTTTTGACGGGTAAGTCTAATGTGGTCAAAATTATTTTTATGATGTTCGAGTCAACAGCTCCAGGGCGGTGCAGTCTTAGACACCGTGGCACCCCAGCGCCAGTGAAAACGGGGAGAGCGAACACAGGGATGGCCTGTCAGTAACAGAGCGGCTCTACGGGAGAGACACTGGAATCAGTCTGACAGGTCGGGGTTAAGGAAAGATGCGAGGGCTCGGCTGAGTGCGCACTAGGGCTGACGACACTACACACAGCCGGGCACACAATGTCTTTTGTCAGATTAAATTCACTAGTTTATGGGAAAAGGCCCAGTTTGTAGTTTTTCTTTGGAAATAAAGGCGAGTGCCTACCTCTGAATGCGCTGTTGCCGGGGGGCCTGGAATTAACAAATTGATGCACCAGGGCCCAGCACTGAAAATGAGAGTCGATGGAACCGGGGGACTATGTATTATTGTTTGACAGCACACAGTGGCGCTGGAAGAAGGGGTGCTGCAGCCCACTCATAAATCCTTGTAGTTCAGATAGAGAATTATCAATGGACATCCCTTTATTTATTAGTCCTGTGCATTTACTGTGTGCTGAAGTTGAAACCGCCTCGTGACAGGCACCTTTGAGTGCTGCTAATTCTTTAAACGCAGAAAGCTGTGTCTACTATTCGGGTCTCTGACCGCTTTTTTAGGATATTTTGTTATTTTAACTATTGAAATTCTTAATGGGATATAGGGGAACAGAGAAAGTCAGAGCACTTCAGAGGTTTTGTAACAGATACAAAAAGACGTGCGTGCGTTATAAAGTAAAGTACAGCTATCTTAAAAGCTATATCAGCTACTTTGAAAGTACAATCAAGGCACTAAGGTGATGTCGATGGCCTGCACCCTATGTTCCAGCACCACTGATAGCACGTGTTTGAAATAAAACAGCAATATAAATTACTCCTTTACTAACACGTTCACAATCTGTCCCAGTATACACTTTATCATGCGTTGTTACAAATTACGAAAACGAGTCATCCCTACTTTAGCGCAAGCTCTAGCCTCCATCCTCAGAATGCCCCTGCTTGCAGGTAACATCGTTGCTGCTGAGATGCTGCTTAATCGGCCAGCAAGCATGCCAGGGCTGACTCAGTCGTTCCTCCTTCCAGGACTGGGACACTGAGCTGGTTAATAATACCAATTTGCACCCCTAATCAAAATCTGCCTGGAGGTCTGAGAAAAGGGTGCAGCACATACCGTGGAGCCCCGCAACGTACTATGGCTGCCTGCCAATAAACCCTCATCGGTAAGCAGACTGTCTCGACATTGTACTGGCTCTGTAAGGGCCAAGGAAGCCTTCTCCATCCTGTTTCCGTGAGGAGAGAATCCTTTCTGTTGTGCAGGCCTCTAAGTGTTGTAGAAACGTCTCAGTCCAAAGCGCCCTGAAGCCGTGTTTGAGACTATGCAAAGCATCACACTGAATGACTTACTCAAGGCTAAATTATGCAAGCATGTTTGGGACTATGTAATCATCTTTTGTGAAAGGAAAAATATTTGTTTCCACTCCATAACGTTGAGATAAAAGCAGGCGGCGGGCGCCATTGGTGACAGTGCGCACTAGTGTTAGTGAAAGCGGGCGCCATTGGTGACAGTGCGCGCCCGGGTTGAGATAAAAGCGGGCGGCGCGCTACTGGTCACAGTGAAAGCGGGCGCCATTGTTGACGGTGCTCGCCCGTATTGAGATAAAACCGGGCGGCAGGCACCATTGTTGACGGTGCGCTCTAGTGTTACATTGAAATTGGGTGCCATTGGTCTCTGTGCACGGTGCGGTGATTGGGTAGTGAATTTAGAAAGAGCACAAGTGCCTCGATAAGACCAGAACCAAATCACAGTGATTCCGATTATAAACGAGCGCGAACTACTACATATTACCTGCCGTGGCGACGAACCTCGTAATAGTCTGTTAACCCTGTGATGATACTACAAGCGAGAAGGGGCGAGGTGATCGGGTCTACAAATTGACGTTCCACCTTCTGGACTGTCTCCCGGAAGAAATGGCATTGCTACATATCTATCAATCCACCATCACCAGGAGCGTCTCATTCTCTGGCACAATCTTTTTGTTACTCTCGTACTCTCAGTCTCATTAAAGCTTTAAAAGATTGAGCGCATACCTATGAACCTACCAGCATCTGAAGACTGTAGCTTCCTTTCAAAAACGTTCACTTTTCAAACAAGCATCGATCTCTTGCCTTTATGGGGATATGTGTTTCTAATTAGAAACACATGGCCCCATAAAGATAAGAAAGTGCTTTGCGACAGCAGCAAAGCAGGCCACCGAGTCCGGATCGGAGGCGAAAGGGCCTCAACCAAAAACCCTCATTTCCAATGCCAGGCCACCGTTTAGCATAAACGGTGACGCCAGCCAATGGAAATGAGGGGCGGGGCTTAAAGCCCTCTTCTGAAAGTCCTCCTTAACAATAAATCTCGCTGAGCGGACAGCGCATGCGCTGCCACGCTAGGCGAGACCTAAAAACGATTATAGGAGTTTTTCACTGTCAAAACATGTAAAACTTAAGTACACATGTCCTATTTTTTAAATACCTTGCACCCTGCCCTATGAATTTTTAGGGCCTACCTTAGGGGTGACTAATAGGTATTTAAAAGGAAGGCTCAGGCATGGTAAAATGTTTATTTTGCTACGTTGAATTAACAGTTTAAAACTGCACCTCAGGCTCCAGTGGCAGGCCTGAGACATGTTTTACAGGGCTACTTTAGTGTGTGGCACAATGAGTGCTGCTGTCCATCAGCAGAATTTAATTTACAGGCCCTGGGTACATGTAGTACCATTTACTAAGGACTTATAAGCAAATTAAAGGTGCCAATTAGGTGTATATCAATTTTACCATGTTTAAGAGAAAGAGCACAAGCACTTTACCACTGGCTAGCAGTCATAACATCAATAAAAACAAGTTCAGGAAAAATAATGGAGTGAAGGCAAAAAGTCTGGGGGAATACCACTCCAAAGATGTCAGGTCCAACACGTAGAATACATTCCAATAGATGACAGTAGTAGTGAAGGTGGCTGAGAACGATTATCCACTCATGGAGATATGATTATGATTTGAGACGGAGAGGTATCTGTGCACTGTGCACACCCAATAGTTCTGCTATCGATGGCAGTGTACACACTCTACAAACAATATCTCTGCTGCAGTTGTTTCATAATTGGAATTGGAAATGCGTGTTGGCCATGCCCATCAGGACTCGGAGCTTGGAGCACAGCTTGCTTGTTTGCTCTGCTGCCACACCGCCAAGGAAGATACGGCCCAGGTTAACCCTGCTTGCTCGTGGCAACAGACCACAGCAGGCAGGCCTTGGCTTCGGTTCCTTTTTTTGCCTGGGGCCGCACAGGTCTCTTCCCACCTCCCGCTGCTCTCGCTTACCGCTGGTCAGTGGTTAATTTGTAAAAAAATAAGTGCCAGGGCTCTTCTCAGGAGGCAGCTTGCACCAGCCCATTTGTCCTGTTAGTGCCATCTAAAACAGAACCAACTACTAACCATGAAAGTGGGTAGAGGATCTGGCGTAATGGCCAAAGCTTCCCTCTTCAGAGCTGGGGATTCAGGTTAAAGTCTCGGCTCAACATCCTTTGATTCTGTGCAAATCACAATCTCCCCGTGCCTACCACAAACGAATGTGTCCTTAACTGGTGCTCATAAAAAGCAGAATGCTGATGATTAAGTTCCAGTGCTGAGCACCGGAAACCACCGGCTCAAATTTAGCACTGCCACTGGCCTTGGGGTCATTACTTTGGAGCGTGGCACGCGGCGGATGCTGAGCAAGGTCCATCTTCGGTAGGCGGGCAGCAGAGCAAGGTAGAAGCCTTTGGAAGCCCAAACACCATACGGATCTCAGAGAAGAAGAGCGGCGTGAAGTTACGGTAGTGCGTGTGATGCTCATTTACCGCTCCCCTCACATCACTTAAATCCCCCCTGATATCGCTAGCTTGCCCCCAACTGCGCCTCTACTGTGAGAGAGCAGGGACACGGCAGGGTGGCGAAGCGGGCAGATCGGCCCGAGAGGGGGGACCAACGGTGCCTGCTGCAGTTGCCCAGACAGGGACCCTGCAAGTGCAGCATCTAGTGGCACGTGGCCAGGAAGACCAGCACAGATGCCACACCTGTGTTTTACACACCATTTGGGCAACTCAAGCCGCTTGGCGCCACGAGTAAGGAAGAAGCGGCAAACAGTGTACTGAGGTCACATGAGGCCCCTCAAATAATCGGTAGAGGGAGTAGCGAGCTGCACACGGTGCCTAGTGCATTTAGCGCCCAGACCTGGTTTTGAATGATCTAGGCTATCAAGTGACACCCAGGTTCAGTTTGGAGGCTCGGCGATTGATACCTGTGTCAAGTGGTGGTGTGGTAGGGTGGTCGCCTAGGGGCACCACATTGGGTTGAGCCTGACCACATGGAGGTGGACCCACTAGGATGTTGTGTGGCTGGTGAGGTTGGTGCACGTTCCCCCCTACCGCCAAACAGCCTGTAGTCACTTTTCCTCCTTCGCCCTCTTTCCTCTAAGGAACCAGCTGAAACAGTGCCCTTACTGCAACACAGCTCCCATTGAACCAGGAATTGTAACAAGCACCCTTGTGTAACTGAGCCGCCTCTACATCTAGTATCTCTGGATTACGTCAATTTTACAACTTTGTCCTTTCAAAAAACCTTCTCCCCCAGAAAAAAGTGCTTCAAGGGAAAGCCTGTTAGTTACAAGCTACAAGTCGACAACATTTACCCCTTCAAAGAGCACCTGACGGGGAAAACTAGGATGACCTCTGGACAACCTTCTACAACCACTGCTTCCCCCAAGGCCCAGATGAGAAATCTGGTAGAACAGAATCTGATAGGCACAAAACACGTCAAATACACAATAATAGCACCCAGAATCAATCGGACCCAAGGAGTTTCCCCTCCGGTAACTGGAAGCTATTATACAATGTCTTCATATCTAGGAGAGTTGCAGCAATGGTCAAGAGGAAGGCACAGACACAGTCATAGATTGGAAAACCCCTGCAGCCCCAAATAGGGAGAACAGAAGAACATATTCGGCCCACAAGGCCCTACGGGGGAGCTCTCCACTGCATCCAAAGACCCTAAGGGCTACCAATCCATCGGACGACCTAAGGAGAACAAATACATGCAGCAGGGAAGCAGCCGGTGAAATCACAGCATACTCCCCGAAAATGGAAAGGGGAACTTCCTCCCTTGGAAGCCTTGACCCCACGCTGCGTTTACCCATGCCAGTCTACTTTGAAGCTGAACATGCTAGAGGGCCTGACAACCCTAGTAAAAGAAGGTGCACACACTCATGCCCAAAGCTGGGGGACATAAGCTCAATAATAGAACTATCGTCAACTGTACTCTATCTACAGCCATCACAAAATATGGTTTATGGGGAGCATGAACAACTACATTGGCAAGGGTCTTACCCCTCTCACAATCAAGATCAACGCAGGGGGACAACCATTACGTGCATGGACACTAGGCAGGGGCAGCCAGGCTGCCAGGTGATAGGAGTCAAACTGAAGGACTAGCCTGGAACGGCACACCACAAAATCTTGAATCCATCGTAGGCACCATATTAGGAAATGAGGCATCAATTGACCCAGAACTTTCAGAGCCTTTACAAAAGACTTCCAATTACTCTCTCGGACCCCTCCCACATGCAGGACAAATTACTAAGGTCCATTAACTCCTCACTGATGGCAGCCACAAACGCCTTGACATGGCAGTCCCACAAACTTGAAGTCTAGATGGAAATGTTACAAGTAAAGGCTTTCACGATGGCTGAAATGGCCAAGAACATAGAAAAAAGTGATAAGATCGACAAAAAAGTTGCTACAAAAGTCTGCCTTTGTCCAGAGACAGTGGAAAATGGTCCACTTTACCCATCATTCTTGCCACACTGGTCTCCGACCTGAAGAAAAATAACATTCGCCCAGGCACACGATGCACTGGTGAAGTGGAAAGTGAAACGAACAAGACTGGCACACCGGACAAGACGACAGGAAAAAAACAAAAGGACTGTCACATTGGGGCTGAGGAGGAGCCAGCAGCACGGAAAGTACATTCCATGAGCAGTGGCCCTTCAACAATGAACATTAATTAACAACCGGTGGAGCAAAGGGGTACCTGTGACTGTGAAGATGAAGGGGCAAGCCAGCGCAAAATCGCTTCTTTATCATGGAGAGCAAAAAAAATGGTTAAAGAAGCGTCAAAAATCAACGAAAACCCCGCAAATAAAAAAAGGCACACTAAAAGCCAGTATAGAATTTTCAGTGGCTAAAACTCATCCGACAATCACAGACACGGCGACCAAGCCTATATATCCAATGTTCCTAACATATAGAGCATGAGAAATGGGCCAACAGGCTGGGAAGGACATACACCCCACGATCACTAACAAGATCACATACGCCGAGGCTGTCCAACAACTGGTCAGCGAAAGCAATAAATCAACATGTACAGAGACACTAGATTCTTATAAGTGGACCCAGAAGACAGCCACTCAGGCCCAAGAAGATCTGTGAAGTCAAGGAAGGCAGGAAGGTCTCCACCCCAGCAGAAGAACCCAAGCCCTAGACTTAGAGGCAATACCAAATCACCACTTCAGCAGCAGGTAGACAACACACATCTAACTAGACCCAGTCTAAGCAGGGAAACACAATCCAGAGCAAGCGCCAGTGTGAAAAATAATAAATAAAAGAACAGGAGTTGTCCAGCAGAGACATGCAGGATGGTCAATGCTGGTGAAATAATGGAGCCCCTCAAATGGGTCATACCCAAAATGCTGGAAGAACATAGGCTCGTACCAAACTTAGGGGTAGAAGAACTCACCCCTTCTAAAAACATGGTCAGTGCAAGGGTACACACTCGACACGGCAACAAGTTGGGCCCCACAACAGCCCCAACCAGCAAACTGTCTCCAGTCGGGAACAATGGACACCCACTGTCATGCGTATGACAGACGTAGCCCCAATTTAGACGATGGAGGTGGACCACAAACAATAATACTCACCCCACAGTATGAAATCCTGAGCAACTCAGATGTCCTCAACCGATCTTACATACTCAAACTCTTTCAGTTCATACCCTCACTATCCTCCATCAACAGTGAAGATATAACAAAGGTACAATTTGACTTCATAGGCCCAGAAAAATCAAAAGAATATACAATCATAACATGGCGAGGTGCAAGCTTGTCAAAAAAGGTGATATATGAAAAAGAGCAGTTCCAAATCATGGAAAAGGAAAAATACCCCTATGTCCTAAAACATCAGCCCAACGCCCATCGGAAACACATCACAAAGAACGTGATCTTGACGGGAACAACAAGTGGCTAAACCAACTTAAGCTACACAAATTTTAATATTCTGTATCAGCCAGAAGCACCAGTAGGAGATCAGAGGTCAAGCATGCCACAGGGTGTGGTATACGATTGTCCAAAAGACACGGGCTGGATTGCCGCAAACCTAGCCTGTGTGTGAGAAATCGAGACATCCCTAGCACGAACTACCCAGCCGTGGTGAGCATGAAATGCCAGGCAGAAACAACAAAAATAGTAACATGGAACGTAGCCGGAATCACCAAGATTCATTCCTGAATGAAGCAGACGTTGTCTGCTTCCAAGAGACATGGTCACCTATGCCCACTCTGCTACCAGCCTATGCGGAGCACTATAAGCCAGCTGAAAAGACCCATCTATTCAGGAGGCTGTCTGGAGGAATATCAACATACTTTAAGCACTCAGTAAAATTGTCTTTTTCAGACATAAACACCAACTCAGAAATGCTACAAGCGGGAATCATAAAGGGCTATAGAGTATTTACTCTAGAATACATTCCAATAGATGACAGCAGTAGTGATGGTGGTTCTGCTGCAGAGGGGAGGTGGCTGAGAACGATTATCCACTCATGGAGATATGATTATGATTTGAGACGGAAAGTCAATTTTAATAATCAATGTTTACTTTAACTCCCATGGTAGAAGATCTGTGGTGAAAAACGGAAAAGCGGATTGCCCATTTGGAAAAATTAATCAGAAACCACACAGCATCTGAAGTAATCCTACTGGGCGATTTCAACATGCACAACCTGGGAGAGGATAGCACTAGAGCCCCTGCCAAATGAACTAGAGATGTAATACCTTTCTTCAGACATATAAGCTGGAGTTGGCACAGATGAAGGCACAGCAAACCAAACCATTGAACAGTTACCCTCACTTCTTCAATAACCAGACCACAATTGACTACATATTTATGAGCCCGGATCTCAGCAAAGCCATCTTGTGTTTTCAAGTTTGCCAACAGTGAGAGTGACCATGCCGCCCTGATGGTTCAGTTGACCCTACTAGGAAGGAGCTGTGAACGGCTACTTGCAATTGAAAAAACAAAAAGGTGAGGAACATTGTAAACTGCTAAAGAGGATAGAATGGACACCCCTTAACCTCAACAAGATTGATGGATGGAAAGGTCAATGGGCGGGTTGGTCAACCATGCCACAAAATTTGGATATCATCAAAGGCTAGACCCCTCTGGTTTCTGAACTGCGCTCCCTCTTACTTCCGAACAGCCAACATAAAATCCAAAAGTCAACAAATCACACATTGGTATTTGTGCAGGAGATCAAAATAAGCACCCAAAAACTACAGGCAGCATCACGGGCAAACAACAGACTAAGAACAACTACCTTGCAGCAGGAGTTAGCTATGGCCGCAAATAACCATAAGCGACTCGTATGGGCGCACAAAAGAAAACACCACGAGGCTGAATGGATCAAACTCTGCGACTTAATATCAGGCAACAAACACCAACAATTTTGGCAATACGTAAACATCTTATGCCATTGTAAGAGCAAAAGGGATAACTCAGTACCAGCAGAAAAATGGGTAGCTCACGTCACGACTCTACACCGAGACCCCTGACAAACAGCCGGGGCAAAAACTAATTCCATACTCCTCTATAAAGCAATGGGCATGGATAAAGTGACAAAATCTATAAAGGTCCACCACCGGACGATTAAGTGGTAATCAAGGTCCTAAAGAACATTCGAAAGGACGGGGCTCTGGGGTCTTATTTAGAGAAGATCCCCACTTTTGGGTGTCAGTTCTCGCCCCGTTGCATGCAAAATGTAAATTACATGAAGACGTCCCAGATTCATGGAGGGGCTCTCTACTCCAACCGATCTTCAAGAAGGGGATAACTCCGACCAGGGCCGGACTGGCTACCAGACGTTTTGGCATGCTGCCGAGCTGGGGGCTGATTTCGTTGATGGGGACCTGCGTGTGCTAAACGAAATTCGTTTTGCTTTGTTTATTTCGTAGCACACGCAGGTCTCCATCAACGAAATTAGCCCCCACCGCAGTGACATCAGCCCCCAGCTCGGCAGCATGCCAAAACGCCCGGTAGCCAGTCCGGCCCTGACTCCGACCCCAAAAATTATAGTCTAATCGCACTGCTAGACACTGAGGTGAAAGTCTATGCCAGCACTTTACTAGAAGACCTAGCCAAATGAGTATCAGACAAGGGCTTGCTTCCATTTTATCACACCGGGTTTCAAGAGGGAGGATCAACAGTCGACAACATTGTGGCCCTCTCCTACATAGCCTATCAAGCAGCCACACATAATACCTTGCCCGTTTTTGCCATTTTCCTTGACTACTCCGCCGCTTTTGACGGAGTGGTATGTAACATATTCTGGCATAAGTTTGAGAACTGGAAGATCCCCCCTATACTACTGAGAGCCATCATGTCGCTTTACACCAGGGCATGGGTTCATGTAAAGCTCTAAAGCAACATAGCCACCTCAAAAATCACAATGAATGGAGGGCTCAAACAAGGCTGTGTATTTGCCCCTATTATAATTAACTTGTAGACCTGGGCTCAGCATTATCAGACGTCAATCTAGCCACCCGAGGATTGGACAAAAAAAAAATCTTTCTCATGCAATATGCTGATGACCTCAACCTTTTAGATCACACCAAAATAGGCCTCCAGAAGACACTAAATGCATTGAACACATAAATTGTAATGAACAAACTCATTGCCAATGTGAGTAAAATCAAATGTGGTTCTTCGGGCACTACCTGAAAAAAAGGCGCTAAGAAGTGGTGGCTGGGGTCCCAAAGGCTAGATTTCGTTGGGAGCTATAACTACCTCAATATGAGAAAACCGGCAATACATCTGCAAAAATGAAGATCAAAGGAAAGATGTCCATACATGCTGTTTGCAAATTAAATAATAGCCTCGACAGTCCAACGACCAAAGCCATTAGGAAGGTGATCAGGGCAAAACTCATGCCCTCCATCAACTATGCACAGCAAGCATAACCCGGCATGCTGGCAGCCATACTAGACAAGCTACAATATATGGGTTATAAGCGTGTTTTCCAATTATCTTCCCACAGGCGGAACACATTGATTAGACTCAAGTTGGCCTTGTAATCCAAAAACTCGAGTGTGAGGCCACCTTGGCAAAATATTTCTTCCAGGAAACAGCAGCTCCTGAAAACACTATAAAGGTGGTTTTAAAAACAATTTTTACAACTGAGGGCAACCCATTGCATGGTTACCTAAATACAGCGGTGGAGAAGCTACAATTAGCCATAGAAACTTGGGTTTAAAACACCATCATTTACTCTGCCATTAAAATTGCCATAAAAATGCAACTGAATCTCCTCTTATGAAAAACTGATATCAAGACCTTACTAGAAAAGGGCACACATGAGTCCCTAACAACATCCTACACAACCTAGTCTAGTCCACTGAATCTGCACCAAGCACTGGGCAAACACTGCCTAAAGTTAATACTATAGGCTAGGTTGGTGCCCCTACAATAAGAGAATTGAATGCCGGCTGGAAATTGCTCACTAACATCGCACGTTGCAGATTGTGCGACTACAGAGAAAAGTTGCTGATTCACCTGCTATGCTGCTGCCCGGCTTTACACAATGCCCGATGTATGTTCCTGAGGCCAATCTTTTTACATCATGGCACACGATCTGTCACAGAGGCTCAAAACCTATTCTCCTTGGAAACATTGTCAGACATTGCAAAATTTGGTGTGGTCATTGCTAAAGGACAGGTTAATGGAAATTACACCCCGACGGCTGGACATTGCCCCGCTCTCTACTACGGAGCTGCTCAGTGCGTAACAAGCATTGCACTTATAACCCAGATGTTTTTACCGTACAATTTTTAATTCAATGGTTTTATGAATCATAGCAGAACTGTATATGATTAACTTTTATATTGTCTTTTCCTCGTCATATGTATTATAACTTGCCATTTTGATAGCTTTGTAGTGGTTTCAAGTAATCATACTGTCACATCCAATGCGCTCTGAACATTGAACGCTGCCATGGGCCTTTAAGAATGAACACCGGTAAACATGGGCAGTCTAACTTTGATGAAACAAAAGCTCCCCTATCATCACGGATAATATATAAATAGGAGTCAGGAGTATTGATTATATAAATGGCAAATAATCCTATGTGATCACGGAAGACTACATGTCCCATAATGCTGTGCAGACATTTCCTTCGTGCTTCCATAACCTCAGCAGGAAGTGGGAAAGGCAGGACTATAAATCATGCTTCCAGCCCACAGTGCTTTGCAGATTATTTGTTTCTTCAGCATGGATCAGGGCAGTGGATACTCGTAAATCATCTGTGGTGGGGTAAAGGTGCCATTGCACCTTGTTTGGTTCTATTTTTGCCTTGCTTGTAAGTGAGGGGAATCCTTGGTAGGAGAGTTCTGTGGCTCTCCTTCACTTTCTTTCTATTTTGTATTTCTGGAAAAGCCTAAGAGAGACAGCAGTGTTTTCAGCTGAAATGTATTCATGTTAAGGATTGCTTAATGGGTAGTCTGCCCTTTCAGGTGACCTTTGGATTTAGTGGAGTTAAAGTGAAAGAAACTCAAGTTGTATTTCATTTCTTTTGTTTATGGAAACAATTCTTTGGGGCTCACACTGTGTGAATAAACAGAGAGTTCAGACAGTAATGTATTCCAAATAAAGCACCATTTCTGAGGCTGTGTTTTGTTTGGAACAGTACAAACAAGTTTTAAGAAAGAAAGATACTTTTCCTGGGGTTTACAGATAAAGCTATGAGGAATAAAATAGCTTTTTACAACTGTGGAAATACAAACACTATGAAGTATGGTTATGAGCTCTTGTAAGAGGAATATCAAGAGCCTTCATCTACAGAAGAATTAATTTGCTTTGCTTGGTTTGTTATTGCCAATTACCAGGGGTGCCAATAGAGTGAGGTTTTGTTCTCCTACCCTGTGAAGCCTGGCAAGAGCTTTCTTATGGTGGGTAACAATCAATGTGAATTGTTCACAGAATATTTTACTTAGAAACAAAAAGAGGATGACATTTATATTGTTCTAATTCTTGATCTTGTGTTGCTTTTTTTTTGTTTTGACAGTACAATCATAATTCTTATATCTCATTTGGAACAGACTTCCATGTTCTAGATATATCTATCTACATACATATATGTTCTACAGACGTCACCGATGATAGTTATATTATTTTAGAGGTATTTGCATAGGGAGAAATGATAAATATATGTAACTCTGAGATAAACTATCATTAATGGTGGTTTTTGCTTCTAGGTCTCATTCCCTGCTGTTTCCATCCTTTCCTTCCCTTGCTGAACCATCTCAACATTCTGGCTTTAACAGCAAGCGGAATTGAGGCGATTGGGAGGTGGACCCTTTTTGTGCAGCGAACAGATCCAGTGGTATCAGCAGGCTGACACATACAAATAAAGTTTATTATAATAATTATTGTTTGTGCAGGACTGTCTCAAGCTATTTTGTGGCAAAGGCATTTTTCCTATCCCGCCTTCTTTTTGCACACACCGATCCTGCATTACTTGATACCACACTTTGCTTTTAGACCCTGTGCTTTCAACACCTAGCAAGAGAAAGAAGACCTCATTTTGCCACCAACTTGGATTTAGAAAAGGCTTCAGTGCTGCAAGCTGTTGAGGTCTATGCATGCCTAGGCACCGTGGGACTATAGGTATACACTGCAACAGTTTAAAACAAAATGAAAGGCATGATTATCCTTGGATAATGATTTTTTTTACTGTTAATTTCTTCAACATTGCAACATTCATCAGCGTCATTGTGCTCTGGAAGACGAGTTAAACATTTGTTTGGAACCCAGTACATGTAACCATTGAAACTGGCCCCAAAAAGAAGTCACCATGACCGAGATATTTCCATTCAGAGTGCATAAGAAAAAAATGGCGCCTGGGTTGCAGCACTATGGTTGTGGTATCTACCTTTAAAATACGGAAGTGACTTTTTACATGGCCGCTAACCAAATAATACAATAAAATACGGAAGAGGCTTTTTACACGTCCGCTGGCCAAATAGTACAAAATCACTTCAATTTACCCAGGGGCCAGCAAAATAGTACATAATCTGAGGGAAACATCTAGCTGCAGATTCCTTACCTTTGAATTTCTCAGGCGTCAGACTGGATTTTTCTTCGCGCAATACCACTGCACGTCGGTAGGTGGTGTCGGTCATCTCGGAGTGATGTTGTCGGTGTCGTCTACGCTGTTGTGATGTCCGCATTACCTATATAGGCACCACCTCGGCGTGCTGATGTCAGTTCTTTTCTTTCCGCGTCAGCCAACGCAGATCCGTGAAGAGAGCTACCCTCTGTCACTTTTTGACAGGCTTTTTTCCAACATGTTGTCAACCCCTTTTTGGTGTGTAGGCTTTTCCATCATGTCTAAGAAGACTTCTGGTTTCAAATCGTGCGACACCTGTCATCGCGCCATGTCGGTGATGGATCCACACCTGGTTTGGCTCTGGTGCCTGGAGCACGACCATGACTCAAAGTTGTGCACCGACTGCCATGCCATGGCTCCCAAAGCTTTGAAGGAGCGGTACCTAAAGTTACTTGCGGCCCGGCACTCGGCACCACGTCGCTCTCTTTGGAGGTCTCGTTCCCGGTCCCGGTCGAGAGGAAGGTCTGGGCACCGCTCCGGGAGTCTCAAGTCTTCGTCCTCCCACTCAAAGTCATCGAGTCGATGAGGTAAGAAGCACAAAAAACATAGGAAGTCGAAGCGTGCTTCGAATTCTCCCCATACGTCGGCCCGTCGGCCGACGTGACGGAGGAGTCTTGGCATTCTAGGCCTAGTTCTTCTGAACATGCACCTGCGTCGGCTCCGCGCTTCCCCGCCTTTCTGGCAGCCGGAGCGACCCCCACCCAGCATAAACTATTTTATGACGCCATGTGCTTCATATTTGGTCGGCCTGACCCTACCGGCACGCCTTCAGGACACAGAGGCTCAAAGGGGGTTCCATCAGGTTATGCGCCAGTGACTCCGGCACTGATGACCCCTCAGGGTTCCGGCGATGGATACGGACTGACGACGGCTGTGCCATTGCAACCTTCCCCGGCACTGGCCCCGACACGGAGACTCCCGATGCCGCGGTGCCAGCCTCATTCTAATTCCCGACAATCCGGCGCAGACAGAACACTTAGGTCCTAGGTCGTTTTCTCAGCCATATTCTGAAGGGCTAGGATTGGATGAAGATTGGAAGGGGCTGCTGGACCTTTTACGAGACCAGCCTTACCAAGAAATGTACAAGTAAGAGGAATTGGTTTATCTATGCCCTACAGAACACACCCTATTTGGTCCCGGGCAATTTTTCGTCCCTATTGACACAGAGGTACGGTCCTTGCTCTGGGATAATGGTGCCCCTAGAATAGCACTGACTAAACTTACAAAAAGCTGGTACGATGGAGGGGTTTCCCTGCCCGCAATTAAAAGCTATTACTGGGCCTCCCAGCAGGCCGTCGTTAATCATTGGGTGCATCGTCCTGGGACAGACCCTGCCTACAGAATGGATAGACTATAACATGCTCCCCGGCCATTATCTCAGAACAATCTATAGTGGGAAGGACCAGACACCAAAATACACCCCGACCTCTACCACGATTGCTAAATGGCACGCCGCGACAGCTGTGCTGGGGTGGAAGTCTAGAATCACACAGGTTACTCCGTTGCTCGACACGCACCAACTGGGAATGCTGTCTAAACACCCCGGGTTCGACAAATGGGATACGATCAGTCTCTCAAGGGTGGGCGATTTGTGGGCGAGAGGTGAAGTGGTCCCCTTTAGCGATCTTCAGAGAGACTACCAATTACAGAGGGGGGAAACGTTTTGATATCTCCAAGCCCGAAATGCGCTACGCAAGGCGATCCCCAATGGCACGGAACTACCAGCTTCCTCGCCTTTGGAGGATAGACTCCTGGATGACTACCTACAGGAAAAAGCTATTTCCCTCACATCTCGCAAAATACTTAACACACCGGACACATTAGGGAAAGTTCACACACGATGGGTGGAAGATGTTGGGGACATTGATGATGAAGAATGGCAGGAGGCGTTGGCTTCCCCCCGGGAGGTAGCGATTCGTTCCCGATTTAAACTCATTCAACTCAAAATTCTACACAGGGCTTACTACACCAGTTCAGCGCTAGTCAAAATGGGGGTCCTGGACTCCCCTGCTTGGCCCAGGGGATGTGGCCAAACTGGTACGTACCTGCACCAATGGTGGGAATGCCCGGTTCTTCAGACTTACTGGGGAAGGGTCCTGTCAGCATTGTCCGCGACCTGTCACAAACCCATTGAAGTCTCGCCCCGTTTATGTCTCCTTAATATCTGGGAAGCAACTGATCTTTCTAGAGCCGAGAGAGTTTGGGTCTCCCTTGGCTGTATGGTAGCGAAGCGCAACATAGCGAGAACCTGGAAGGGCTTACTCAAACCCAAGTTTTGTGATTGGGAGTCCGATATGGACTGGTGTATGCAGGCAGAGAGGGTGGTATACGAGAGTAGAGGGTGTCCTCAAAAATGGACGAGAATTTGGGAGGCATGAAATTTGTCCAGGGAACTGATTTGCACCCCCTTTGATGATACCTCCCTGCACCTGGTAGATCTTGTGAAGGAATGTCTATTTTATTTTAAATTGTTGGTGCCACTACCTCGAAGGATTGTACTAATGTACCATCTTGCCAAAGACTGTACCAATGCACCTAATGTATGTCTGACTATCTGGAAATGCACTGCACTTTGTTCCTTTTTTGTTTTTACCTTCCCTGTTTTGCTTTATTCAATAAAAAGAGTTATAAAAAAAAAAGTATGAGGAATTGGGATAGGCCAGCAGATTGGATACCTCTCCAGATTCGGTCCTGCTTTCTCCCCTTACCATGGATACAGAGGAAAGAGCATCATGATATGGTGGTGCAAAGGGCAGCTGAAGTCCTGAACCTTCAGCTCCCTTCCGTGGCGGTCAATAAGAATATGTTGACAGAGGTCCTGCAGCCAGGTGTCTCCTCCTCAGAACCCTTGCTGCCCTTTAACGAGGCCTTAACTGATGTCCTACTGTGAACCTGATCCAAGCCCAGCACAGGGGCTCTTATGAATAGGACAATTGCCCACCGCCATCGCCCTGCACCGGGCAACCCAAATTTCCTCAGCAACCACCCTACCCCCAAGAGCTTGGTGGTCCAAGCCTCTACCTCCCACGGCGCGTTCCCTTCTTCACCCCTAGAAATGGAATCCAAGAGGCTGGACAGTTGGAGTAAGAACATTTTTTCTTCCGCCAGCCTTGCATTGCGGTCGGTGAATACCACATGCTTATTGGGCCATTGCTCTCACTCCCCATGGAAAAAGGTTGCACAAGTGCTGCCACAGGTCCCGGAGGAGGCACGGGCCTTCCTCTCCTAAGCAGTATCAGATGGGAGAGATGCAGAAAAGTTCGCCATTCGTCGTGGTCTCAACACGACCGACTCGCTGGGCAGATCGATTTCATCGATGGTGGCTGTTTGACGTCACGCTTGGTTGAGGACTTCTGGCTTTTCAGGCGACGTCCAGGTCTCTCTCGTGGACATGTCCTTTGATGGCACTCGCCTATTCGGACGCAAGGCAAGCATTGCGCTGGAGCGCTTGAAGGACACATGGGCGACGGCCAAGTCCTTGGGCCGCTCAGTAGCCACATATCCCCCGTCTGCCTTTCGCCCCTTTCGTGGCTACAGAAGGGGCTTTCAGCTGTGCCACACATACCCCAGCCACAAGACCGCGCAAGTTCAGCAACCTCCGTGTGGCAGTGGGCACGGCTCGTTCCGACCCTGTGGGTCGGGCAGCCAGAGATCGGGTCAAACCCCCACGCCCCTGCAGCCTCAGCTTCCAAACCTTCCTAGTCTTGCCCTTCCCGATCATGGGCGGCCAGTTGGTGGCAGGATCAGTCATCAACTCCACCACTGGCAGAACATTACTTCGGACAGGTGGGATCTCCATATAGTCCATAGGGGCTACTCCCTCTTCTTCGAGACTACCCCTTCCTACATGCCTCCAACTTTTGACCGGCTGACGGAGGATCACCTGACTTTGCTTCAGAAGAAAGTCATGACTCTTAGCCAAGGGAACCATAGAGAGGGTTCTGGCACCAAAAGTACACTGTGGTTGTTATTCCCGCCACTTTCTCGTTCAGAAAAAGGACAAGGTTCTTCGCCCTATCCTAGATCTGAGAGGCCTCAACTACTTCCTCAAAAAGGAAAAGTTCAAGATGCTCACTCTGGCTCAGGTCTTGTCTGCCCTGGACCCAGGAGACTGTATGGTAGAGTTGGACTTGCAGGATTCCTATTTTTACATTCCCGTCCTGCCTGCTCATCGGCGCTACCTGCGGCTTACGGTAGGCCACAAGCATTTTCAGTTCACTGTGCTCGACTTTGGCCTTACCAGCGCCACTCGGGTGTTCCCCAAGGTGAGGGCGGTGGTCGCAGCTCATCTGCGCAGATCAGGGGTGCCAGTCTTCCCCTATCTCGACGACTGGCTATTAAAGACGGACTCGCCCCGGGCTGTCGTCTCCTACCTCCAGATTACGGCAGACCACCTGCATTTGCTGGGATTCACTATCAATATGGCAAAGTCACACCTGACTCCCTCTCAGACACTCCCTTTCATCAGAACTGTTCTGGACACAGTGCAGTTTCTGGCTATACTCCCAAGCAGCGAGTCCAGGATATTCAGGCTATAATACCAATGTTTCAGCCTCTATCCTGGATTTCGGTGAAAATGACTCGGAGGCTGCTGGGCCTCCTGCATCCTGCTAGTGGCACATGCCAGATGGCATATGCAGGCTCTGTAGTGGGACTTGAAGTTCTAGAGGGCGTAGCATCAGCGGAATCTCTCCGACAGGGTCCAGATCTCGGAGGGAACTGCACAGGACCTAGAGTGGTGGCTGACCATCCGCGATTGGGTCAGAGGCAGACCCCTCTCCCTTCCCCAACCAGATCACACAGTAGTGACAGATGTGTCACTCCTGGGATGGGGTGTCCATCTCAGAGAAGTGGAGATCAGAGGGCGCTGGTCTACGGCAGAATCCGGACTTCGCATCAACTTGCTGGAGCTCCAAGCGATTCGATTGGCATTGAAAGCCTTTCTTCCTTCAATCAAGGGAAAGCTGGTTCAAGTGTTCACAGATAACACCACCGCCATGTTGTACTGCAACAAACAGGGCGGGGTGGGGTCGTGGACCCTTTGTCAAGTGGCCTTGCATCTCTGGACATGGCTGCAACAGGAGGGACTATCACTGGTTGTTCAACTCCTGGCAGGTTCTCTGAACACCAGGGAGGACACACTCTGCCATCGATGCATAGCAGATCACAAATGGCCTCTCCATCAGGAGGTGGCACAAGATCTCTTTCAATAGTGGGGAGAGCCTTGGATAGATCTTTTCCCTTCCTTCAAGAACGCGCAATGTCAGCAGTTTTGGTGTGCTGAAATTTCCAAGGCGGCACTCGCTCTGAGACGCTTTTCGTCTCAAGTGGAGCTCAGGCCTCCTATACGCCTTTCCGCCCATACCACTCCTGCCCAGAGTGCTCAAGAAGATCAAGAGCGACCAGGCCCAAGTCATTCTTGTGGCTCAGGACTGTGCAAGGAGAGTCTGGTAGTCCGAGCTTCTCTAAATGAGCATCGATCCAGTTACCCCTCCGGGAAGAGCTTCTGTCACCGCAACAGGGGAGCGTTCTACACCCAAACCGGTCAACTCTACGCCTTCTTGCATGGAGATTGAGTGGCGGTAGCAGATAGCATTCGACCTTCCTCACAAAGTTTGCAATGTTATTTTGGCAGCCAGGGGGCCCGTCATAAAGACCGTGTACGCCTGCTGGTAGAACAGATTTGTACAATATTGTACAGAAAGGTCTATTGATCCTCTTTCTGCTTCCCTTTTTCAAGTTTTGCTTTTGACCCTTGCCCAGTAGGGCTCTACACTGGGCACTTGCAAAGAGTACCTTTCGGACCGGACTGCCTTTCTGGGGCTGCCAGACCATCCCTCATTATTTAAATCACCTATTGTAAATAGATTCCTCAAAGGCCTTATACATATGTACCCACCTTCCCCTTTCATTATGCCTCGAAGGAACTTAATTTGGTTCTTACCTTCCTGATGTGTGCTCCATTCAAACCTCTGCACAACCGCCCCTTTCGGCCGCTTACCATCAAAACAGCCTTTTTAGTGGCAATCACATCTGCCAGCAGGGTGAGTGAACTGCAGGCTTTGTCATCCAAGCCTCCTTACCTGACAATATTCCCTGACAAATTGGTGCTGCGCACTAGGGCCTCTTTCCTCCCAAAAGTGGTAACACCATTCCATGTGGGGCAATCTGGCACCTTGCCCACTTTCTGCGCTCCTTCGCACCCCTCCGACGAGGAGCGACTCCACCGTCTGGACCCAAAAAGAGCGTTGTGGTTCTACTGTGACTGCACTAAAGTGTTCTGGATGGACGACCAACTCTTTGTGGGGTACGTTGGTACGAAGAAAGGACGTGCAGTGCAGAAGAGGACTATCTCACGATGGGTCATCCTCTGCATCAAAATTTGTTATGCTCTGGCCAAAAAGCAGCCTCCTGAAGGCTTAAGGGCTCCTTCTACCAGAGCTAAGGCTGCTACCACGTCGTTGAAACGTGGAGTTCCAGTCCTCGACATTTGTCAGGCAGCAAAGTTTGCATCCCTGCACACGTTTACCAAGCACTACTGGCTGGACAGTTAAGTCCATAGGGACGGGCTTTTTGGCCACTCTATCCTGCAGGACTTACTGGTCTAAATTTGTCCGCAGCCACTCCTCCGGGATGGTATTGCTTGGGTATCTATACAAAGGTAATGAATCTGTGGTAAATGTCTCTATCAGATGGACAAGTTATTTACCTTCAGTAACACCATATCTGGTAGAGAAATGATCTAGCCGCAGATTCCTTACCGACCCACCCCTTCTCTCCACACTGTGGACAGGTTTCTAGGGTCAGGGCTGATCCCTTTCAGGGCTCTAGTTGTTCAGAAACAAACCAATGTCAGTGCACTTCATGGCTCTGTCCTTCTGGCATGGAAAGTCGTAAAAAGTAACAGACGTCAGCACGCCGAGGTGGTGTCTATATAGGTGACGCGGACGTCACAATGGCGCCAACGTCATGCGGAGTCGACAGATGCCACCTACCAGGCACAGGGGTATTGCTCGTATAACACCTTCCGGCTCCAGTCTGATGCCTGGGAAATTCAAAGGTAAGGAATCTGCAACTAGATCATGTCTCTACCAGATAAGGTGTTACCAAAGGTAAGCAACTTTTTCATCTCTGCTGTTTAGCCAGCTGTAAACAAAATAGTAGACAAGATGTACAATTTAACCAGCAGCCAGATAAATAGTGTGAAGGAGGTCTTTAGCTAGCCGGCCATAAAGAAAGAAGGTACTCCAGGCAATGGTAATGTGATGGCCATCTTGTTATAGGGATGCAACATGAGTGAAGCATTTGAAAGTGAGAGCATATACAAATGTACAAAAGCTTGTAAAAAGGTAAGTGCATGAATTAAGCTATGCTGCTTACCGATGAAAAAAAGTTACATCAATTTTGTATAAAAACATTTATGTTATTTTAATATTCAAATAAGACATCTGGAAATCAAACAGAAGCTTCAGGATATGACACATATTTTCGCTGCAGTGTAGGAGTATTTGGCTGTCTGCAAATAATACGGAGTATGGTTTTATAGCATGTTACATAAATGTTTTATTCACTCACGAGCATACATTATTTTTTAATCTTCATGATTCTCTTTTTGATGATTTCTGAGGACTGGTCTCTTTTTGGGCTTTTTATGGAAGGCCTTGGGCTAGCTTTAGGTTTCTGTTTAAGGGGAATTGTGCTTGCTTAGTATTTCAAATCTTTCAACACAACAGCAGTCAACAAACAGTAGCAAACAGGGAATGAAGACAGATAGGTGGTATCTGGGCCCCAAAGTGAGGGGCAGATGCAGTAGACAATTGGTGCAAGGGAGCACAATGTTTTGGGGCACTTGCAGGAGGTAAATTGAGTGATACACTGCAATGGGGCTTCTGTGGAATGGGGACGTGAAAGCAGGAGACAGGTAAATAATAAATCTGGGTAATTCACAGGAGGAGTTCACCCTGCTGCCTGTGAATTAACACACTTTTTCATACTGTTCACCCAGCAGAGTAGGTTTAGAGCATGGATGCTTATTGGTCACATGTCGTGAGGGGCCTCTTAAGCCACACTAACATTTTAGTCACCTTCGCAATGCATCTTGGGATGTGGAACAGGGGGACCTGGACCCAGTGGATAAGGACCTGAAGGATCAGAAGGACCAGAGGTAGAAAGAACAGGGGGCCTGGATCATAACAACAAGGAGGGCAATGAGGGCCTGTGCACACCAACCAGGACCAGAGGGACAAGGACGACCAGAGCCAGATCCAAGTAGACAGACCAAAGAGTCTCAGTACCAGGAGAACCTTGGAAAGAAGGACAAGAGACAGGAATACCAAGACCACTGAGAGCAGATAAAGTAGTACCAAGGCGCCAGAAGCAAAAGGACCAGGAAGACCACAACCAGAAAGGACCAGGGCTAGTAGGACTTGGAGACCCGATATTAAAATGACCAGTGGGGTTATAAAGTACAAGGAAGTCTAGGCCCGTGGGACCAGGATCAGAAAGTCCATGAGTGTCAGATTCAGGAAGATCCTAATCTAGGGTGTCAAGAACTACATTAACCAGGGTGACTTAGAACATGGGAACTAGGAGGACCAGTGCCAGAGGGATGAGGAAAACAAGACCCAAAAGGACCATTACTAGGAGGATCATGATAGAGGGGACCATGGTCCGATGGACAAGAACAAGGTAGAACAGGCAAACCAGGAGACCAGGGGGGTGAGTAGGATGGAGCAGGATGACCAGGGACTAGCAGGACTAGGAAATCAAAGGCCAATGGAACTAGCACCAGAAGACCCGATACATGAGGACCAGACAAAGAAGTACCAGGACTATATGGACCAAGGGGACCAGTATCAGTAGGATTACGAACAGGCAAACAAGGAGACTAGATAAACCAGGGGAGCAGGACCAGGAGACTTAGTGGATTAAAATTAGGGAGAGGAGGATGAAAAGGTCTAGGACCATGAGCTTGTGAAACAGGAGACCCAGGATCCAAAGGATCTAGGGGCAGGCGTACATGGGAATGACATCTAGTCGAACAAGCACTAGGAAGTATAGGGATAAGAAGTTTTTAGACTTGCATGAACTGGAGATCAAGGAACATCAGAACTAGGAAAGGCTAGGATGATCTGTGACAAGACAAGTGGTTGCAGAACCACGTGGGCAAGGAACAGGAGGACGAGGACCAGGAGGATCAGAATCATATTGAAGAGGACTATGAACATCAGAACCTGAAAGGCAATGGCCAGTATATCCAGGCTTATATGATAAGCACGACAGGCTGCAGGGACTAGGAAGACTGAGGGGGCCGTACCAAGGTCACCCAGAAGACCAGAGCAAAAGGACTAATTCAACTAAAAGGATCATGACCAGGAGGACTAGAAACAGGGCAAAGAGGGTCATGAAGATCAGAACCTAGGGGATCAGGGCTCGGATTACCAAGTGGGGCAGAGCAATCATTACAAGTAGCAGGACCAGGGTGAAGATGATCTGATGTAAGAAGGCCAACCAGAATCAGAAAGACCATGTGTAATGGACAGTGGTGGCCAGGCGGACCAGGGCCAAAATGACGCGGCTCAGAAAGACCCGACTAAGGAGAACCTGGATCAAGAGCACCTGGATCAATGGCTATAGTATACCAGTAGGACTAAATGGATACGGAACAGATCCAGGAGTACCAGGACAGCCCCAACCAAGAGAACTAAGAGTGCCAGGATGCAAGAAGCAAGATGGACCAGGACCTACGGTACCAGGGTTAGGAGGCTGATTATGAGGAGAACCAATACACGGTGACCAGGACCAAGAGGACCATAAAGGAACAGGGCCAGAAGGGCCAAGACTTGGGGAACCAAAAAGGGCCATGATTGCCAAAAGGCAAAGTTTATGATAACAAGCACAATTGGACAAGAAGGACCAGGACAACCAGGACCAAGGAGAACAAGACTAGGATAGGAAGTGGGTCAGGGCCAGAAGAACAAGGCCCAGGAGAACCCCAACTATAAGAACAGGATCAAGATGATCGGGGACAATGGGCACTGATTCTCAAAGAGGACAAAACTATGAAAAACTAGGATAGCATGAACCTGGTCAGGAGTGCCAGGTTGCTGAGACCAGGGACACAGGCAACCAGAGGCAGAAGGAAAAGTTCTAAAAGGACGAGGAAACACAGGGCTAGGGGGACCAGGACCAAGATCAGGGCAAAGAGGATCAGGACCTTGAGTACCAGGACGAGGAGGACCAGGGTGGAAAGGAAAAGGAGGGTCAGGACCAAGGGCATCAGGGCCAGGATGATTAAAGCCTGGAGGTCCACGTCACAGAGCTACGAACAGGGTGGCCAAGAAGATGAGCAACAGGATGGACTAGCCCAAGAGGACCAGATAAAGGAGGTCCATGATGAGTTTATGTAGGAGCACAAGGACAAGCAGAAGGAGGACCAGGAGGATCAGCATCAGATCCATGAAGACAAGATCCAGGATAATAGGACCAGGGACCAGACTAAGCAAAGAAGATGAGGGGTCAGTACCAAGAATACCAGGAGTACCTGAGCCAGGAAGATCAGCACCAGAGTAAGGACAATTAGAAGGATCAGCACCAAGAAGACCAGTACAGGCATAGGAGTGCCAGGGGACCATGACCATAGGACCAGGGTAAGATCAAGAGGACCAGAACAGCCAGGGCCAGGAAGACTAAGGGGACTGGACCTGGATGTCCAAGAGGACCAGGACCAAAATGATGAGGCTCAGAAGGACCCAAAGACAACCAGGTCCAAGAGGGACCGGACCATTGGGTGCAGTGCCAGAAAGACCATGAGGACAAGGCAGAGGACAATGCAGAGGGCCAGGAGGACAAGGATGATCCAAACCAGGAAGACAAAAGCTAAGAGGGCAAGAGCTAAGAGGGCCAGGACACAAGAAGCCAGGTAGACCAAGGGGACCAGAAGGACCAGGAACTGATGTACTGGGAATCCGATAAGCAGGGTGAGGAGGAGCAGAAGGACCAGGTTAAATGGATGAGGGTCAAGAGGATCAGGAAAGAAAAGGAAGAGCTCGGAGAAGAGGGTCTGAAAGGACCAGGATGGCCATGAGAGCCAGAACCAAGAGGGTTAGACATACAAAGACCCAAACAAGGAGGACCAGAAACAAAAGGATCATGTCTACTGGGCACAAAACCAGGAAGAGGACACAGACTGTGAGGACCAGGAACAGGTAGACCATTTCTAGGCAAACCAGGCTGAGAGTGAGGAAGACTAGGAGAACAGGACCTGAAGAATAAAGAGGAGATAGCGGGGCAACTAGAGCCAATAGGGCAGGAGCTAAGAGGACTAGGGCAGCAAGGACCAGTGGAACCACAACCAAGCTGAAAAGGAAGCTTAAGTTATTCAGGCCAGGAGTAGCAGGACCTGGCATACCAAGACAAGCTAGACCAGGACATGGCCGGCTTTAGCGCTGGAGGTGCCCGGTGCAACAATGTTTGTTGGCACCCCCCCATCTGGGGTGGAGGTGGTGACCACCTCCAACACGGATTCCCTCACCACCAACTATTAACAATGCCCCTCAAGTCTCCATAAACACTCTCTTTCAGATGCATTTAATTCGTTATATAGCACCACTCATACCAGTGTAGGGTGTCAGAGCACTTTGCAGCGCATACACATTAATTACACAGTGACAATCAATTATATGTGTGTAAATCAGTGCATAGGAATTGTTACATAAGCAAGAGGACTACAAAGTGTAGGAGTGACATGTCATCCATACGGGTAGGCAGTATAGTTTAAGAGTGCTTGGTCTTCAGGAGCACAAACTCAGAATTTAAAACGTAACACCATGGTTTGGTTTATCTTTAATAATAACAATTGATTTCTCCCGAAATGAGCCCTTTTTGCAACATTAATCTATGCTCTAATCTATACTCTGCAGTGTGCATGCAGTTCTTTGATGATAGCTAATAATTCATTGTTCTGTATAAGGATTTTAACTTATAAACTGCAAGTAACAAAAGGATGTCTCTTAGTAAAGCAGTAACCCACTGACCTATTTACATTATATTTATTTATTTATTTATTTTGAAGTTTGTAGAGCGCACAGCTACCTCCAACGGAGGTGTCCCGGCGCTAATTGCGGAGAGCAGAAGACGGAGGTACACTGCCAGGAGTTACAGGTGCTAGGAAAGGCTGAAGAACCAAGTATATGCATTTTGTGATCTGCATGGTACACATTCTTTGCAGCAAGCATATTAACAAAACCTCAATTAGACAAAACTCCATCTCTCTCTCCAGGAAAAACATTAATCACTGGATGTATCTTGACATTTTTCTGGTTGCCTGGAAATTGCTGGAGGCAAAAAACGCGGCAGCAGGTGCTTTTAAAAATCTAAATAAACTTGCCAAATCCCCCCTGAAGTAAGCACCCGGTGCGGTGACACCGGTCGCACCGCCCTAGAGCCGGCCCTGGACCAGAAGGAGGAGGAAAAGGAGGACATGGAAGGCCAGGATGACAGGAGCCATGATGACTAAGCTGAGTGTCTATGACCTGAACAAGGAGGATTAAGGCAAAGTGGACAAGTTAGTAAAGGTGACAACGAGCACTAGGACCAGGGCCAAGAGTATCATGACATGTTGGAGGAGGACCTGGAGAACTAGTCAGGTCAGGAGTAGGTCAACTAGGGCCAATAACACCAGGAACCAAATGGGGGAGTATTAAGTGGACTAGAATAAGCAGGTCCAGGAACAGGGCTAGGAGGATCAGAGAATCAGAACAAAGGGGACCCGGACCTGAAGTTCCAAGTGGATCAGGAGGACTGGCAACTGTGGTATTAGGACCAGGCTGGTGAGGATCAGAGAAACCAGGACATCCAAAGCCATGGGGACCAATAGGACTAGACAAGGATCAACATGACCAGGCTCAACCTAGGATGACCTAATAAGAAGGACCAAGACCAGTGAACACAGTACTAAGTGGACCACTAGGACCAGGGTAAAGAAAATCAGAGTGACCCAAACCAGCAAGACTAGAAGTGCCAGCCCTAGGAGAACCAGGACAACAGGGCTAGGTGGATAGGGACCAAGCAGGATCAGATTGAGGATCTGAAGTACCAGGACCAGGAGGCCAATGAAGGGCTAATACAAGGATGAGCAAGGAGCAGGGCCAGGAAGACCAGGGTCAGGAAGGACTGCAACCAGAAACATTAGCTTCAGGAAACCAGTACCAAGGTGACCAGAACTAGTTAGAACAAGGCAAAGATGAGATTTAGGAGGGCCAAAGAATCATAGAAAAGGAGAACTTGGAACAGGACTACAAGGAGGGCCAAAACCTAAAGGCAAAGAAGGACCTGGGGCCGTATTACATGTTATGTTATGTTATGTTATGTTAATGAAGTTTTATAACGCGCACAGATACTCCCAAGGTGCCCTGGGGGCGCAACGGGCATTTGCGCCCGCTTTGCGTGCCCCCCGGGGCACTTTGGTATTATAGAAGGCGCGCGATGCTTGTGCGTCCTCTTCTATAATACCGATAGCGCTGGCGCACTTAAAGCGCCAGCACCAATAAACAGAGGGTGTTCCCTCATTTGCATAGGGGCATGCCCAATGCAAATGAGGGAATTCCTTTCACTCTGTGCCCGCACCATATTACAGATGCGGGCGCAGAGTTAAAGAAGCCCTCAGAAAGCGCACTGACAGTGCGCCATTTAAAAGGTGGCGCACTGTCAGTGCGCCCTCTGAGAGCAGCCCTCTGCAGGGAGTAAAGGGGGTCCCATGGACCCCCCAGACATCCCCTTGCAGGCGGGTGCAGTCACTGACTGCACCCACCTGCAAGGGGATCTCTAATCCCCTTTGAAAGTGCAGGCGGGTGCCACCTGCACTGTGAAAACACGGAGCAGCTGCTCTGTGTTTTCACATGAATGCGCTGCCCCCAGGGCAGCGCAAGTTCGCGGCTGCCCCCAGGGCAATGCATTCACCATAATGGGGCACATTGGCATTGTTTGCGCCTGGCGCACCTTTTCAAAGGTGCGCTGGGTGCAAACAATGCCAATACGTAATACGGCCCCCGGAAGGAAAGGAAGAAGACCAGGAGGACCCCTATGTGAGCCTAGGCCATCCCTTTTGTAAATGGTTCTTATTCAGAATAAGTATAAAGGCCCTCCCTGAGTAGGGTGACCAGAATTTTAAAGCAAAAAACCGGGACATTTCACAAAAATAGAAGAAGGACTATAATTTTACGTCAAGCGAGCGCACAGAATGACAGCGCTCCTCAGCAGAGAATTACAAAACAGGCGGTAAGAACATACATAAGATGCAATTTTTAAACCCAGTAGCTTGCCTGTGAATTAAATTGCTTTCTTGGAACAACTGCTAACTATCCCTGCTTTGTAAAACATAAAAAACACCTCCCCCCGTTTTTAGTCGACCCTCTCCAAAAACCGGGACATGAGCTAAATTTCTCGAAATCTGCCCGGACAGCTGGTGAAAAACGGGGACCGTCCTGGCAAATCCGGGACGCCTGGTCACCCTATCCCTGAGTTACTTTTAGGTCCAAGAGGAGGGAGGAAAAGAAAGATCAAATCAAGTAAATACCTCTATGCTGACCTATTTAGTTTAACAAGCGACCTGGCAAGGTTCTAAATTACCAAAACCCTCTACACATCATAATGCAATATGATTTTTTATAACATTCTTTTATATTTTATTCTGAAAACATGAATATTTATCTCCAAGATTCACACATTACATATATGTATAAGACATTTGATAAATTTGGTTTACATGATATTTCATCATAATACTTAGAAAGCAAAAGTATATCACATTAGACATCCCACAATAAATACAAAACACTATAAAAACATCCACTATCTACATTCATAATACATCACTATCATACTCTCACATACTCACATGCATACTAACCAACTATAAAGACATACACTGAAAGAAAAAGGGAGGGGAAAAAATCTTTTGACCCTGTGGTGGATTTCACAGTGTTTATAAATAACTGGGTACAATTAATTACAAAAACATCAGTAAAAGGAGAAACGATTCTCCAAGATCACTCTTCTGAAAATGGTTCGCGGTCTACGCGCGTTTCAGTGAAAAACCACCTTCTTCAGGACCAGATATGCTGAAAGTTCATTTAAAAATATCTTGGGATGTCTGAAATAAAAAACAGGGGCATTTAGCTAGGAGAAGGTAATGGCTATAATAATTTACTAAGGGAAGGTTCCTCTTATTAGTATTTTTAGAAAAGTTTAAACTCTTTTCTCATCATGGTGCTCCATCTGACTTATTCTTCACATGTTACGGGGAGCTGGCCTATTTCACTCATGTCTGCTCGTGTGCACTCTGTCCTTTGACAACTTTGACTCGTGTAATCTTGGGACCGTGGTCACCTCTATACATCCTCTGTATGTGAAAATAATCCTTACATTTATTATACAAAATTCTAATTCCCTCCTGTTTCACTCCATCTTTCATTCCCCGGCACCTGAGCACCATGATGAGAAAAGAGTTTAAACTTTTCTAAAAATACTAATAAGAGGAACCTTCCCTTAGTAAATTATTATAGCCATTACCTTCTCCTAGCTAAATGCCCCTGTTTTTTATTTCAGACATCCCAAGATATTTTTAAATGAACTTTCAGCATATCTGGACCTGAAGAAGGTGGTTTTCCACTGAAACGCGCGTAGACCGCGAACCATTTTCAGAAGAGTGATCTTGGAGAATCGTTTCTCCTTTTACTGATGTTTTTGTAATTAATTGTACCCAGTTATTTATAAACACTGTGAAATCCACCACAGGGTCAAAAGATTTTTCCCTCCTTTTTCTTTCAGTGTATGTCTTTATAGTTGGTTAGTATGCATGTGAGTATGTGAGAGTATGATAGTGATGTATTATGAATGTAGATAGTGGATGTTTTTATAGTGTTTTGTATTTATTGTGGGATGTCTAATGTGATATACTTTTGCTTTCTAAGTATTATGATGAAATATCATGTAAACCAAATTTATCAAATGTCTTATACATATATGTAATGTGTGAATCTTAGAGATAAATATTCATGTTTTCAGAATAAAATATAAAAGAATGTTATAAAAAATCATATTGCATTATTATACGTTTTTTTAGTTATATGTGGGGTATCCTTAACTTTGTATGATGTGTAGAGGGTTTTGGTAATGGTTCTTATTCATGCATCTTATGCTGCCAACCTGTTGAAATCACCACTTTTTCAGCCCACGTATAGAACTGGTAAGCATATGCGGAAAAATCAGAGCCCGCAAAGTGCATAAAAAGCCGCGACTGTTACACTCTGAGTAAAAGAAGACACTGTCGGATGCTGGCACAGTAGTCTGAGGGTGGATCTAAGAGCGTAGAGACTGAAACTTGGCAGATGAATTTAAAGGTGGATGGATGAAAATGAGTATGGTCTGTGAAGGATAGCAGAAAGACTGAGAAACTCCGATGGCTGAATGCAGGAAAAATGGTTAATGGCTAACAAAGGAGTCAAAGGCAATCAGCAAAGGGGAGCTCTGGATCATAGGAAGGCTCTGATCAGCAGAAGTGGGGGTAATGGAGACTCTAGATAGATCATCTCACGTGGCCAAAAGAGAGATTCAGTGTGACCCCCTGATCTTTGAGCTGATATCCCATATACATGTATGTGTGGTGGGTATGTAGTAAGTGTGTAGTAGTTAGACTCCAGTTTTTAAAAAATTTCATTTTGAACAAAACAATACAGGTGTATGCAGTAAATTGTATTTGTCATTGCAAGCAAATATGACACGTACACAGGAGAGTTCAACCAGGCATTCCACAACATTATATGCAAGCCCCATTATAGCAGTGGTACGCCCACAATATCATTTTGAGGCAATGGGGTACTCCAATAGTGTGAACGTCAGCCCAGTGACCCACCCCTGGGGGTCTTTGAGTCAGGCCTGCCAAGGATGAGTGAAGAAGTGCCCACATGTCCTGAGGTCTTGAGGAGGGAGGAAGGAGCAAGTTATAGGTTTCTGCATGCTCAGAGCAGGTAGTGAGGTCCCGGAGCCATTAGGCATATTTAGGAGAGGACTGGGACTTCCAGGGCATGACTATCCTGCATTTCCCCAGCAATAAGGCTACCAATTCATGATAGGGTTTGGGGGCATCTTTGACATATCCTAGGAGTTCTACTACAGGTGTTAAGTTTCAATCTGAAACCGTCATTGACTGCAGTTTTGTGATAAGCTTGTATGAGTAGGAATTAATACCAGGGCATGACCATGTCATATGTAGAAAATCTTCGTCATGGGCACCACACTTACAGCAATTCGCGTTGGGGAGAAGACCATATTTAAGCATGGCAATGTGGATGTAGTATGACTTATGTAGGAATTTGAAATGTATAAATCTGAACCGGCCATTAGGGGATATCTTTTGGGGTTGTACACAGCCGTGTCCCCATTGTTCATCTGTCAGGTCATGTTTGAGTTCCAGGGGCGGCTCTTCAGCTAACGTGGAGGAGCGTCGCCCCACTGCACTGTGAGCAGTTGACAAAGGAAAAGTAAAATGATAATATCAAGCGTTATTATCATTTTTTTTTCATCTGTGTCTCACCTTGTTAGGGGCGGTGCGGGGCTGCACGTCACCGGTACAGTGGTGGCACTCTGTTAAGTGTGAATCAATGTTTGGTCGGCCATCTGGGGCTGACCAAACATTCATGAGCACTTTGCTTGTTCTCCACCCAGGCTCCATTACAGCCTGGGTGGAGAACATGCCCAGGCCCCAATCCCTCTCAATCACAGCGCTGCTGTAAGGCAGCATTGTTATTGGCTGGGAGAGACTAGCAGCCTGGGTGCTTCCTGCTTCCTTCCTGCTTCCTTCCTGCTCCTGGTCTTCACCGAGGAGCCGAAGAGGACGGAGAGGAAGCGGCCGGCCGGCGTACAGGTAAGTGCTGTTTTTTTTTTCTTTACTCCCTCCACCTCACCTGCCCACCCAACCCCCCTTCCAACCCACCACCCCTGTTAAGAAGCATCCGCCACTGCTGACTTCACCTTCCCACTTGGATTTGGTATTCGAAGGAGTGGCTGGGAGGGGGGGGGGGCGGTGGATATGACAACGGTGTACATTCGAGTTATACATTTTAGTGAGCACATGATTTGTGAGGAGCATTGTTAGCAATTGGCACTCTGTGGTTTCTCTGGGAATCATGAGTATAGATCACGCATAGCACTGCGGAGTCGGTGATATGTCAGAATATGTAATGAGGTACTTGTGGTGCCGTGCAGGTAATCTGCAAATTAAAGGATACCTTTGTTTATGCATAGGTCGCCCATTGTAGTGATTGCTTTCTGAGCTGTTGTTGCACTCCTGTCTACGACGTAGAGGGCAGTGCAGGGTTGCTGCACAGAGCAATGTGTGGGGGGATACCACGCTTCTGCATTAATCTGACCTGCCAAGCTGGCCCATGCCCAATGAGTGCATTGGACCGTATGTACTTTGTCTCAAGAATTTGGAAGCCTTAGTAGTATAACTTGATGTAATGGGTTGGGGTGGACCAGCCCAGCCTCCACATTCAGGTAAGGAGGGTGCCGTTCGTCATTTATCCAATGGTGCGCTTATTGTGCCTGGGCTACTAGGTAGTACCTTTCAAAGTTGGGGCGGAGAATTAGTCCATGTTGTATGGTAGTTGCAGTTCTGGCCAGGCAATTCTGGGTTGTTGGCGGACTTTTCTGGTAAGCGGAATTGGTAGATTTTGTAATAGGTAGAGTAGCTTGGGGAAAACTACGATTTTTATGAAGGCCACCCTTCCTGCCACCGATATCGGCAGTTTTTTGGTTTTTTTTACAAATCTTTTTATTAGCATGTAAAATAGGCACATTAACAAGTGTACAACACATTTACTCAGGTTAGACAATATGGGCAGTCATGAGGCATTCAATATGTTTATACTCAACAATTTTAAGTCTCGACCTTGTTTACAGTTCCTATTCATTGTCTATTGGGACAAAAACTCGGGACAGGGCACAGGGATATCGGCACTTTTAATCCAACTTTCCACCTTATCAGTTACACTGGATATACACACCCCACAGTTTGCCTGAATGAGTAATGTGATGTCAGTATGGTGTTGAATGCCAAGGTATCTTAGTCTGCCAATTGAGTGGGTATTTTAGTGTAGACTTTTGGGTATCTGGTGTAAGGGGCATTAGTATGGATTTTGCCCAATTTATTTGGAGGCCGGATCGTGCATCAAATTGTGTTATTTCGTCCAGTATAGGTGACAGGTGCAATGATGGTTGTTTAACCGTGACTAAAATGTCGTCGGTGTGCACTGAACAGCAACAAATGTCGGGTCCCCAATGTCAGGCCTCAGTGATAATGGAATTCACGAAGGACACAGGCCAACCGCTAAATCGCTAAAGCGAAAATAATGGAGGAGATGAGGCACCCCTGTCTGGTTCCCCTGCTAACGGAAAAAGGTGCAGAGAGTATGGAGTTGACCTTTACCCTCACCACTAGGTCAGAGTAAAGCAATGTGATCCCTTTTAAGAAGCCTCTTCTAAATCCCATATGATCAATCACGGTTCAAATATATTTCCATTCGATCGAGTTGCATACCTTGGCGGAATTGAGGAATGCGGCAGCCACCGGTAGCGTTTTATCTATCTGATGGGTAACTGAGAACAGAGTGCATAAGTTGTCAAAAGTGGATCTACCAGGGATAAAGCCTGATTGATCCGGCCATATCATATTAGGTAAAAGTGGGAGAAGGCGATTGGCGAGTATTTTGGCCAATATTTTATTGTCAACGATTATAAGGGAGATGGGCCGGTATGAGTCACATAGATGTAGTGGCTTACCAGGTTTAAGTAGAGTAATAATTATAGCTTCCCGCAGTGAGGGTGGGAGGGAGCCCAGTTTGAATGCTACATTGTATATCTCAAGCAGCATGGGTGCTAGCTCTTCCGCGTAAGCTTTATAGAATTCTATAGGAGGACCATCTTTGCCAGGGCAGAGCCATTTTTCATGAATCTGAATACCCTCTTAATTTCTGGAATAGCGATAGGTTGGCAGAGTGACTCGTGCTGGTGCAATTCCAGCCAGACCATAGCGGCCTTGTTTAGGTAATCCGTGATAAACTGTGTGGAGTGGTTAAACTGTGATGTGTAGAGCTCAGAGTAATGGCAAGTGAACCGATCAAGTATAGTTGGTGTGGTGTATAGGAGTGTTCCCTCAGTTGAGTCAACTCTAATCAATCAAATTGCGTAAAAGCAACTGTCAGCTTTGCACATAGCCAGCCAATCCCTTTTAATGAGTGCATTTGTATGGATTATTTAAATTGTTGAAATTACACCTTGCTGTTATGTATTATGAAATATGTACCTCGGTTTTTTAATGTACATACATTTTTATATCTGTTTTATATTTGTATAAATATTTATATGTAGTTTTATTGCTGTACTTTTATGGTTTTCTTAAGCCAAAATAGAGTATTTTGATTTGAGTCAACCCTAATGATATCAGAGGCGGCCCACTGCTGTCAGATAATGCCCACCAGCATTCTACAGGGGCGATGGCCCTCTCCATATCGATGGGCTGCAGTGTATTTATTGAGAAATTTCACATCTTTTTCACTCCACTCGCTTTAGATTGAGTTTTACCATCATCGCACCCCTCGAGCAGGTGTATTTCAGTTTCTAATTTGCTGAGGGAGGTATGTATTGACTTAAGTATGCCATGCGCTTTCGAGATGCATTCTCTGCATATAACTGCCTTAAATGAGTCCCACAGGGAAGCAACAGTTGTGACTGAGTTTTTTCTGAGATCAAAGTATGAAAGTATGGCGAGCAGATTTCTGAGACAAACACTGGGTCCAGTAATTCTGTTGGCTGCAGCCACCATGGTTCATGGGGAAAGGGGATCGCAGGGACATTCAATGACAGTAAGGTCGGGGAGTGGTCAGATAGTGTTCTGAATAAGTATGCAACGGAGTCCAGCCAGCTCACCACATCCCTGTTTCCCAGACAATAATCTAGAGTAGGATCCGTGAACTGCTGAATAGAAATAGTAAACAGAAGTGTCTGGGTTGAGAACTCAGTATAGGTCTAGAATTTAAAAGTGGGAGAGGACATTTTTTTTAGTCTGTCGTGTGGAAGGGGGGAGACTCGGGGTCATCTGTGATCGGCCCATATGTTTTCAGTAGCGTGACGTGTATTTCGTTCAGCAAGCCCTGCACTCAGATATACCAGCCTTGGTCGTCTATCATGTGAATAAGGGGTCTAAATTGCCTTCCTCTTATATGGAGGATGGCTACTCCTCTGGAGTAGGTAGAGTAAAGGGAAAAATATCTATGTATACTCCATTTGCTGGCAAAGCTACTCTCCCGGGTCCCAGTCAGGTTTTTTGTTGAAGAAATGCAATGTCTATCACATGCCTCATCAGGTAAGCCAATATAAACCATGCCTTGCCAGAGTTGTTGATCCCTTGAACATTCCAGGACATTAGTTTGATGGGGTGGTTAAGTTGTTGACAGGGTGCATGTGAGTAGCTGGTATTGCGTCACTGGCTTGGGGTTGTCAGCCATAATTAATGTCTAGGTGCTGCTTGTGGATGTCTCTGTTGTGTAGAGTACATGTGTTCTGACGGTGATCCCTTCCCTCCACCCCCTTCCCACGTCAATCCCAAACTTCTTGACCTTAAGATCCCTTCCCAAGAACAGAACTGATAAACAAAATGTAGAGCCATAGTCTTTCAATTTGGTATAATAAAAGGTCAATACTCAGGACTCTCACGTTGGCCAAAGATATTGACAGGTTTCTGGTCCCGAGCAGCAGTTGCATTATAACGTCCACCCTCTCATCAATAGGAGATATAATTGCTGTAGGCTAGGTCTCACCAGGACCGCCCGGCTGTTTCTTCCTCCACCACGGCATCCAGGCGTTTTGGGGTAGTAGACGCTGTCTTACCCAGGACTGGCTCTCAGGACTTGTCACAGCTCAGGGGGCTATTTTGCAGGTATGATGGGGCTGCTAATGTAGTATAATGTAGTATTGACTGATGCCCGGTGGAGCTACCTGATAGCTATAGAGGAGATGGGCTGTGGACTTCCCCCTCGGCCGTCACCTACCCAGCCGGACTTTGGGCAGACTCTCCTTCATCTCTCCATCCATCCGATCTCCATCCTTTCTCCCTCCTACACCTTTACCCCACCCCCTTTCCCTTCTAAGCTCATTTATTTCATCTTCCGACGCTCTTGAAATGTTTTCTTGTAACTGATGTAACTTGTAACTGATGTAATTTTGTGGAACCTTATGTAAAGCGCTCTGAAACCTCCGGGTCTAGCCAGCGCTATATAAAACTCAAATAAATAAAAAAATTAAAAATAAAAATGTTGCTCTGATCTCGGGAGCTAAACATTTACACTACCATCTTGTTAGGCACCCTCTAGCAGCCTCCGTTAGACTCCTTGTGTGATGAAAGTCTAAGTGCATGGACTAGTGGGATGCATTTTGCATGACGTGATGGAGCGTAGGTACAGCTTGACTACACAGTGGCGTATATTAACTGCATTCCTTTGGATGGAGTGTGGAGACCCAGAATTGAAGTGAGGGAGAATGGAGAAAAGGATACCCAAAGAAATTCTGTGAGATCCTTTTTAGCAAAGGGCTACTGATTAGTTCTTCCTGAGTGATAACACAGGATAGATGGTTCGAGTAACGGGTGGGTCATAAGTTTCTTTTGTTAAAGGTGTCAAAGTTTCAAAACAAGGTTACCCTTTTGTCTGTGCCTGATGCCTTCTCAGGAAGGCTGATAATAGCTAGGTTCTGAGATCTCATATTTCATTGTGTCCATATTTTGGATATTTTTTCCTGGAGACAGAACTATTGCTGCTGCTGTGAGAGTCATCACCTAGCACAAAGGCTGATTCTGTATTACAGCCAGAAAATGATATTTGTAAGAGAATCAGCCCAAATCAGTTCTGAAACCTCAAGAGTGTATCTTTATTTCCTGTCTGGAAATTAAATATTATAGTGGAACTGTGAAATGATTGTTCCGTAGGTTTCAACATTGGAGGTAACAAAATGTCTTTGTTTATTCTGTGTCTTTTTTCTTACAATATTTATAGTAAAGTCAATAAACAAAATACCACTGTTTTTTTTTGTTCTATGTCTTTGATGCCCATGAGGCCAGATGTACGAAAGCTTTTTGCATTTCTTAACGGGCCATATCGCAATTTCGGCCTGCTAAGAAATGCAAAACAGCCTTCCCATATGTATAGAGGGCAAAACCCGATCACAATTTGCGATTTCTACCCAGTAGAAATTGCAAATTGCGACCGCGATTTAGGAAACGCAAATAGAGATTACCTATTTGCGATTCCTAAAGCACATGTACAAAGCATTTCCTAAATGCGAATTGGACATTTAGGAAATGCTATTACAATCGACTCAAAGTCGATGGTAACCATGTGCAAAATTAAAAAATACATTTTAAAATGCTTTTTTTAATGTGACATGAAGCGCACATATGCCCCTAGACGAATGTGCACTTACATGTGCACTATGAATTTCAGGGTGCCTCCAGTGGGGGGGCCTTAATTCCAGAGGCACCCTTGGGTTTGGATTTCCTAAATTGCGATCTCCTACTAGGATATCGCAACTTAGGAAATTATTTCCTATTTGGCCCATAGGTGGGAATGCAATAGCATTTCCTATTTGCGATTTCCTAACAGCGATTCCTACTCCGTAGGAATCGCATTTAGGAAATCGCAAATTTTGTACATACCATTTTGCATTTCCTAAATAGCGATTCCTACAGAAATGCAAAATAAGAATTTCGCACATCTGGCCCTACATGTCTTACTCTGATTTACTGGGAAAATTCATTCATATTCCAATGACATTCAGATCAATTAATTGTAGTCACATTCCTTTGCTTGTGGCTCTTCAAATGAATACTTCCACTGACGGCCTGACAGAGTAGAGGCTGTTGAAGGAAGGACTTTATACCATCTACCATATTTAAAGTAAAACCTGGCTATAAGTGACAGGAAAAGAAATAGTGCCCCCATCACCCTGGAGAGAATACTCCTAGTGTGTGGGACCATTAGTGTTTTTTGTTTTTCAAAAACAAACTTTTTAAAAAAAGTTTGCTGGCTGGCCATCATGTCTGAAAGTACTGTCCTTCAAACGTTTCATGCATAGACAGGAACCACCATGACAGCAGTTCCTGTTAATGTAGAGAGTTGTCCACAGGGCCAGCGGACAACTCTAAATTTGGCAGGTGGGCATCCCTCAGGATGGCAGAGATACTGTCATGCGCCATACTGACAGAGTTAACTCCATCCTCGAAACTCTAATCAGGCCTATAGTTTTTCTTCCTTCTTTCATGAGATTGGAATAAAGACTCTCAATTATACTGTGGTGGTCACTTTCTAAGGGGCCCTATGCAATTGTTTCTATTTTGATAAAAATCACCCTAAATATTAGGTGGGTCTATGTCACTGGGATACAACATTTCCTGTTCTTGCTTTTATAAATCATTGTTTTCAGTGTTTTAGTCTGATTTGTTTAATTGAACTTAACCAAAATTAATAATTCAAGAATGCACTAATTTGCTGCAGAAATAGAGGTGTTCTGATAAAACGGAGCCTTTAGGTAATCCTATATCTCACCCTGGTACATTTCCATGGCTTTGTGAGTAGGAGCGAGTACATAGCTTTAGAAGAGAAAACAGCTTTAACTATTCTTGCAAACGTTCCAATCATCTTCATCATTATTCACTTCTGCAGGTAAGGAGTAGCAGCATTTATGGAGCGTGAGACAGCTTCATATAGCACATCCCAAGTCGCTTTGTCTTGGCTTGTGTTGTAATCGAGTGGCATTCTGTGCCATGTCTGTCAAAATAACTTGGAAACATTCAAACATTACTGACCTTTAGACCTATAAGTTAGAGCCAGCATATAAGCCAGTTTTAGCACCAAGGGCCTCATGTCGCAAAATCACAGGGTTTGTGACCATAAAAGTGCTTATCATTAAGTACAAAACCCTTTTTATGAGTTTGAGAATTATTTCAACTAGTAAAAGGACTTTTGCGATTGCTTCTGAATTGCAAATAGGAGGGTTCATGAAAGGGGTTTCCTCCCACCCCTTTCCAAATCCGAAATTAGTTTATTGGTCGTTTATAACTGCAATTGCTGTTGCAAACCACTGATGAGCTTATGACCCCAGAGTTGGGGTGGTAACTAATTTGCTTAGGACCCCTTTCCCTTTGGAAATCATGTTGGAGAGCTTTCCAAAACTGAAAACTTTTTTAAACCAGCACTGGTTCTTTTGAGGAATGCGGGCTGTTTTGAAAACAAAATGACCGTTTTTCATTTTGGAATGCAGTCATAGAGATCATGGAGTGCTGCCCCTAGCAGGCCACCATCTCTGTCATTACAGCCAATCACAGAGGGTCGCAAATTGGCCACTGCTTACTGAATATTAATTAGGCAGGTCATTCTGCAACCTCCTGTGATTCAATATTTTGTGAACTGAACAAATGGTACATATGTCGGTTTGCAAAATACAATTCCATTTGCAAAACATATGTGTGGAATTTGCGACCACTTTTTGTCAATTAAATAATAGAGCAGGACCCTAACTTTCATAAGGAGATGGATGCCAATTGTTTTTACTCCTTGTTTGCAGTTCTACCTGGTGTAAGTACCGGTTGAAATTTGCTTAAGGCATAATAGAACACAATTTAAGCTGTTTAGACAGCAGCGGGGTAAATAGTAAAGTTCCTCTGCTATTTGCATGTCTACTCTCCATGTTGTGCACACTGTACTATTTAGTCAGCCACCAGGTATATAATGATTTTGTTTTCAAACTATTTGCAAGACCACCAACAACACAGTACATCATCTCTGCCATTTAGCAAGCTGCTGGTTAAATATTGAAAGGTCTTTGCTACTTGGCAGACTACTGCTCGAATAATTTAAAAGTTCTGCTATTTAACCAGCAGGTACATAAATAATTAAGTTTATTTGCTATTTACATGGCTGCTTAACTAATTGTACACCTGCTGTTTTGCCAGCAGCTGGGTAATGAGAGAAGTTTTTTTGATGGCTTGACTGCTTGCCAAATAGTACTAAATCTCTACTGTTTAGCCACTGGCCAGGTAAATAGTAAAGTTACCTTGTTGTCTGCATGGATGTCGGCCAAACAGTGCAGAATCTCTACTATTTAACCAGAGGCAGGTTAAATAGTGAAATATTTCACCTATTTGACCGACCGCTAGCTGAACAATGCAGAATCTCTACTATTTAGATTGCGGCTAGGCAAATAGTGAAATGTTTCTGCTATTTGCATGGCCACCAGCCAAGCAGTGCAGAATCTCTACCATTTAGCCAGCGGCTAGGTGAATAGTGAAGTTTTTCTCCTATTTGACGGTAGGCGGCCAGCAGTGCAGAATCTCTACCATTTAGCCAGTGGCCCAGTAAACAGTGAAGTTTTTCAGCTTTCTGCATGGCCACTGGCCAAACAGTGCAGGATTTCTACTATTTACCCAGCAGCATGGTAAATAATGAAGTTTTTCTGCTATCTCATTGGCCAACAGCCAAACAGAGCAGAATCTCTGCTACTTAGCCAGCTGCCAGGTAAATAGTGAATATGTTCTGCTATTTACACAGCTGTCGGTCAAACAGCGCAGAATCTCTACTATTTAAACAGCAGCCAGGTAAATAGTGATGTTTTTCTGCTATCTGCATGGCCGCGAGCTGAACAGTGCAGAATCTCTACTATTTAGCCAGTGGGCAGGTAGATAGTGAAGTTTTTTCGCTATTTTCAAGGCCGCTGGCCTAATAGCACATCATTTACACTGTTTAACCAACGGCCGAGTATATAGCAGAGAAAATTCACTATTTACCCGGTGGCTGGGTAAATAGCCACTACCTTAAAATAAATATCCAAAGGGAAATTAGCCCAATAAGACACCATCCCCCGGACTAAAGTTGTTTTATGCAGAATTCATAACCAATATGAAAAAAATCAGTTCTAGTCAGACACTGCCAAGACCAAGCTCATTTACAAAAACAAACAAACATCTCCTTGTTTAAAGTCAGTATAGTTAAGGAGCTTGCATTAAAAACCAACAACAATCACATACCATGGTTTGAAGTTACTATAAGTGAGGAATTTACATTTAAAATAAATATCAAACGAATCGGTTGCGGGTAGAGAGCAGCAGCACCGAGATATTTTTCCTTTAGAATAAATAACAAGCCACAAACAAATTAGCCCTGGTTAAACATCACCACGATCAAAGTTATTTCACAGTGAATAAATAACAAACTTCAAATAAATAAGCTCTGATTAAACAGGGCCAGGGCTAAGTAATTGCATTTAGAAGAAATAACAAGCAACAAACATGGTTGGTTAGACATCACCATAACAGAGGCATTTAAATGTAGAATAAATAAGAAGCAACAAACAAATGCGCGAAATGACTGAGATTATTAAATAACAAGAAAATGAGGGTTTCATCTAAGTGTACTAAGTAATCGACTTTCCAGCAAGCTGGTCATCAGGCCAAAGCGCAGTACCAACTGAATCAACCGGCCAGGATTCCATTTTACAACACACATGGGAGTTCCCTAAATAACTTGGTACATTAGTCTCCTGTAGTACCTCACTGCTATTATAGCCTGTAACATGCAGAGCCTGTATGTTTTCTGTTTCCTTTTTCCCCCTCATCTCTTCTTGCCCTTCTCCCAAACTTTCATCCCTTTTTTAATCCAATTCCCCTTTATCTCTTATCACCTTGTTTTGTTTTATTCTTTGCTTCTTTCTTTCTCTTTGTATCCTTTTATTCTATGATTTTCTAGTTGAATTATCTACATTCGCTCTCTCCTTTCACTGGTTGGTGTTATCTGCTATTTTCTTTCTCTTCTTGGCTTTTCACGTTTCTCCTCTATTCAACAGATCTTACTCAGTCAAGAATAGAGGGTAAGACTGAACTAGCATATCTAACACTGAGACTACCTTATATTCATATTTAAGTAATGTGTGTGCCTGATATAATGTGGTAAAAAAAACTGAAAAGTGGCTGCCAATGCAAAACAGCTGAAGAATCGATCGAATACTCAAATTGCCTATGTCCTGGTCTGCTTGATTTATGCAAGAGATACCTGCATCCTCTGTCTACGGAAACAAACATTAAATTGTGAAGGAGGCCATCCTATACTGTTTTCAGGGTATAGCGTACAAATCTATAGGCTATTTTACGAAATGTTCAAATGCGGTTTGCATTCTCTCAAGGAATACAAAATAGCATCCATATATAATTTTTTGTCTGATCTTTGTGACCACAAGGCGCATCTTATTTGGAATTCTACACTTAGGTATATGGGTTTACAGATATATGCTCGTGTTTTAACTGAGTCTAATAATTCAGGATTAACTCATTTATAGATATTTTAATATGTTTTATAATCTTAACTTGGCGTTATAACTTACATTGTAAATTATTTTCATAAATCTATACATAAAATATTACTACACTCTGTTCTTTTCCTGCGGTTCCTTTTCCACCTCTTTCCCATTTTTCTGCCATAGCATTGTTTATACTTCTCTCATCTGTCTAGTTCTAGCTCTGTCCTCTTTTTACACCAGTCCCTCATTTACTCTTTCCTCTCCTGTTTCATTTTTAGGTCGAGCCTAGCGGCTGCGCGCATGCACTGCTCGCTCTGCGAGACTGCTGTAGTAGAGTTTGGGAGAGAAGCCGCGCCCACTCTCCTCCCATATTTTTCATTGGCTTGTGTCATTGTCTTTCATAGATGCTGCCTTCAGATTTGTTAATAGGCTTGTTAGTCCCTCCTTAGTACGGCCTTGTCTTCATTTGTACCCTCCCATGGCGACTGGCCCTTTTACTTCAGTTGTTACACGGGACCCGTTATTTAGTCTGAAAGCACTATTTACTTTATTGAGTTTCTCTTACTGCAGGCCGGGCATGCGCTGCTTCAGCTGAAACCGCTTGTGTTTTTTTAAGCAGAGCGGCCGCCCCCGTAACACGGGCGCCTGCTTTGAATCACGTTAACCCGGCATTATCTTGTGTCTGTTTCAAGCCCCCAAGTAAAATGGACTTAGAAATGATTAGGGAATTAAGTCATGTGAATTCCAGGTAGCACATAATCCTGTGCTAATGGGCTGAGGCAGACAACAGCACATCTGTGTTACATGTCAACTGTACTAAAACCACCTGACAGGTTGTTTTCAAAAGACTGTTTTGTTAACAACATCACCACAACCACCGCCAATACCACCACCACCAATACCACCACCACCACCAATACCCCCACCACCAATACCCCCACCTCCACCAATACCACCACCACCAATACCGCCAATACCACTGCCGCCAATACCACCACTGCCGCCAATACCACCACCACCACCAATACCACCACCGCCGCCAATACCACCACCACCAATACCATCACCACCAATACCACCAACACCACCATCAACACCGCCAATACCACCACCACCACCAATACCACCACCACCAATACCACCACCATCAACACCGCCAATACCACCACCAATACCACTACCACCACCAATACCACCACCACCACTTATACCACCACCAATACCACCACCACCAACACTGCCAATACCACCACCAATACCACTACCACCACCAATACCACCACCACCAATACCACCACCAATACCACTACCACCAATACCACCACCACCACCACCAATACCACCACCATCAATACCACCACCTCCACCAATACCACCACCACCAATACCACCACCACCAATACCACCAACACCACCATCAACACCGCCAATACCACCAATACCACCACCTCCACCACCAGTACCACCACCACCAGTACCACCAATACCACTACCACCACTACCACCACCACCAATACCACCACCACCACCACTGCCCCCAATACTACCGCCCCAATACCAATACCACTACCACCACCACCAATACCACCCCCACCAATACCACCACCAATACCATCACCACTACCACCACCAATACCACCACCACCACTACCAACACCACCAATACCACCATCAACACCGCCAATACCACCACCACTACCACCACCAATACCACCACCACTACCACCACCAATACCATCACCACCACTACCAACACCACCAATACCACCACCAACACCACCAATACCACCACCAATACCAATACCACCATCAACACTACCACCACCAATACCACCACCACTAATACCACCACCAATACCACCACCAATACCACTACCACCACCAATACCACTACCACCAATACCACCACCAATACCATCACCAATACCATCACCAATACCACCACCACCAATACCACCATTACCACCACCACCAATACCACCACCACCAATACCACCACTAATAGCACCACCACTAATGCCACCACTAATGCCACCACCACCAATACCACCACCAGCACCAATACCACCACCAGCACCAATACCACCACCACCAATACCACCACCAATATCACCACCACCAATACCACCACCAGCACCAATACCACCACCACTACCACCACCAGTACCACCACCAGTACCACCACCAATGCCACCACCAATACCACCACCACCTCCAATACCACTACCAATATCACCACCACCCCCACCAATAGCACCACCACCAATGCCACCACCACCAATACCACCCTCAATAACACCACCAATACCACTACCACCAATACCACCACCACCAATACCAACACCACCAATACCACTAATACCACCACCAATACAACCCATAGCACCACCACGACCAATACCACCACCAATACCAACACCACCAATACCAACACCACCCATACCACCACCACCAATACCACCACCAATCAATACCACCACCAATACCACCACCACCACAACCAATACCACCACCAATACCACCACCACCAATACCACCACCAATATCACCACCACCAATACCACCACCACCAATACCACCACCACCAATATCACCACCACCCCCACCAATAGCACCACCACCAATGCCACCACCACCAATACCACCCTCAATAACACCACCAATACCACTACCACCAATACCACCACCACCAATACCAACACCACCAATACCACTAATACCACCACCAATACCACCCATAGCACCACCACGACCAATACCACCACCAATACCAACACCACCAATACCAACACCACCCATACCACCACCACCAATACCACCACCAATCAATACCACCACCAATACCACCACAACCAATACCACCACCAATACCACCACCGCCACCAATACCACCACCAATATCACCACCACCAATACCAACACCACCAATACCACCACCACCAATACCACCACCACCAATATCCCACCACCAATACCACCACCACCAATACCAACACCACCAATACCACCACCACCAATACCACCACCACCAATATCCCACCACCAATACCACCACCACCAATACCACCACCAATACCAATACCACCACCACCAATACCAGTAACACCACCACCAATACCACCACCAATACCAATACCACCGCCACCAATACCACCACCAATACCACCACCAAATACCACCACCACCAATACCACCACCACCAATACCAATACCACCACCACCAATACCAATACCACCACCTCAGCGCCTCTCGCTCACTAGTAATAGCAGGGGCACAGTACGAGGCCGGAGCTGCAGCCGAGACCATCCCTCCCTCCCGCCATGCCTGCCATAAAGCACAGCCCGCCCTGCACCAGGAGGTGAAGCCAGGGCCCTACTACAGCTGGAGTGTTTTTTATTAGGCCAAAGATAGCAATGACATTACGCAATGCCACACTGCACACTCAAATCACGGAGAGGGCAGGAAATAGCGCCCCCCCCCGCTCTTCCTCCTGAGCCGCGACAGTGTAATCACTGAGCGAAAGGTGTTGGAGCGCTTTGTTAGTGTTTATAGCTCGGATCATATGTAACTCTCACTTCACACTTTGTCTGTGTAATTTACAACACTTACACATCTTCTTCACTACACTATTTATCACTACTTTGAAGACAACGCAGGCCGGTCTCTTCCTCTGATATTTACAATCTAACAAGCGGTCGAGAAGGCTCTTAATTGCAATGCAATAGGTCTCGCTTTATGAGAGTTTAAGCTATTAGTATTGTAAATGACAATGCCTTTTATTTATGTTTTAAAACCCAAAACATAAATAAAAGGCATTCTCATTTACAATGCCAATAGCTCAAAATCGTGTATGCGAGACCTATTGCATTGCAAATGCTTGTTTATGCTTCTTCTTAAGCACTGATGAAGTGTCAACATAAAAAAAATTGGGATTTCAAGCTTATAGTAATCACTGTGCAGTGTGTATTGTCATGCAGCAGTGTATAAGAGGGCCTTTGAGGCTTGTAGAACTAAGCAAAGGCCTCGAGGGGCAGCCTGGTTATTAGGACGAGTGTCTTTAGTGTTGTGAGGGATGGAACATCTTAAGGATTTTGGGGGCCCTGGGCCAAACATATTTTGGGGGCCCCTGTTCAGAACAGCTTTGAATTTATGATCCAATTTGAGCCCCTTTTTCCCACGCAGTTTCCGCTTCCTCAGTTGCGTTAGCGATCCAGTTTGCATCATAGGCATTAGCCTATATATTCCCGATGCAAACGGACGCGCGCAGCTGACAGCGGTAGGATTTAGTGTTTCCTGCCCTGCTACTAGGTTTTTAATACTTTTTAAATTTTATATGTGTGGCTGAATTACTCTGTGCTTTTTAACAATTTCTCCTACCTACGCGCACTTGCACTTTACTTGATTCTGCGTGCCTACACCTCCTTAGCTGCTCCGATTCGCATCTCGCTTTTCCTCCAATCCAGGTCCGCCACTGCTGATACGCCGATTGTGCGGAGGGCTGGGGCTACTATAGGGCTCCTCACTTCCACCCATGCAGTTTCTGCTTCCTCAGCTGCGTTAGCGATCCAGTTTGCATCATAGGCATTAGCCTATATATTCCCGATGCAAACGGACGTGTGCAGCGGGCGTGCCGCTGGCGCGCCAAAGGCAAGCCCGTCTGCGCCCGTCAGCGTCCCGGAGGCGTCCGGCGCCGGCCATGCTGCCCAGTTCCCCTCCGGTGAGTTTCTTCCACTATATTACAATAGGGAAAAACTGCTTAGCCTTAGGCGGCTACCATTATGTCAGTGTACAGCGGCTGATCCGAGCCTGGAGGTAGACTTTCGATGCAATAAGTGCAACTGGTCTCTCCTCCAGCCCAGGAAACTCGCACTCAAGTTCCTCCCACGCAACAATAAGTGTAAAAACAATAAGAAAACAGAGGACTTAAAGGCCACCCTTTTGAATTGTCGCTCTATGCAAAAGCATGAACCACACATTTATGACCTACTTTTAGATGAACAGCCTGATCTTTTATTTCTCACTGAGACCTGGCTGTCTGAAGCCTCCAACCCTACTATCACCTCGGCCATCCCTACGGGTTAATAAATCCTTAGAAGGGACCGACAAAGTGGGAAGGGGGCGGTGTCGCCATAATTTACAATCAAAAACTAGACTGCTCTCCCATCCTGATGGAAAACATTGAGGGCGCAGAGTCCTTAGGCTTCCGCTGTACCTTATCCCCCCATCATAGCATAGCTGGTTTCCTGATTTACAGACCTCCCGGTGCAATTGGAAATTTTATTACTACGCTTAATACAGCCACCACCTCCCTGGCCTTAAAATACAACAACTGCCTTATTCTAGGAGATTTCAATATACATATGGACAATGGAAAAGACCCTCAAACAATTTCCTTGTTGGAGGCGCTGCAGGCCTGCAACATGTATCCATCTATTTCTTCGGCCACCCATGGGAAGGGCCATACCCTAGACCAAATCTTTCACAACTTTGACATCTGACCACCTCCTATTAAAATTCCCAACTCTGCCACAGCCCCTCGGGCTAACGCAGGGCAGAGGGTCCCTAATTACAGGACGTTCCATAAAATATCCATCCTGATGTTAGCAGATGATAGCAGATGCCCTCGGTCGTTCCTCACCGGAGCTGTCTGGCTGCCCCGACTCGGACGCCCTCTCCGAACCAACATAGGTGCAGCGGTACCGGTTGTTTCCCGCTTCTCAAAGAGGTCGGCCCCAACAGCTCCATGGTTTAACGATTCCCTCAGATCTAGCAAAAGAAATTGTAGAAAAATGGAACGGAAATGGCGTAAATCCTATCTACCTGGAGGACAGAAAGGTGTATAAAGACACCTTAAAAGCTCATTACATTCTCGTGAAGGCAGCCAAGAAAAACTTCTTTCAAACCAAGATAGAAAATGCCCAAAATAAGAGTAAGGAAATCTTTAGCATAGTTACATCCTTTACCGCCCCGAAAGCCTGCACAAAGGAAGGGCCATGCACGGAAGAACGGTCTAAGAAAATAGCTCAATTCTTCCACAAAAAGATCTCTGTGATCCAACAAGCCTTCACTGACATCTCAGAGGAAGAACTGACCTTCTACCTTAGTTCAAAGAGCAAATTTCACCTCTTGGATCCTCCATCTTTACTAGCTTTCCCTGAGTTTCAGCTTGAAGAGTCACTGACCCTTCTCCAAAGCATTAAGTCTGGCTCTCCTACCGACCCATGTCCAGTGAATATCCTGAACCTATTAGCTTCCACCATAAACCCCACGGTAAACCAGCTCATTAATGGTTCCCTCTCCTCAGGCAACATGCCGAAATTATGGACGAATGCTAAGATTCTTCCACTGATAAAAAAGGCTAACGCCAAACCGACGGACCCTGCCAACTACAGGCCAATCTCCCTTCTTCCGGCCCTCTCTAAAGTATTAGAGAAGCATGTAAACAAGGCCCTCCAAAAACACATTGCAGATGGGAAGCTCCTTCATGAGTCCCAATCCGGTTTTAGGGCTAACTACAGTACGGAGTCCGCTCTGCTGAATTTCTCAAGGGTAAGCTGGACCAGGGAGGCAAGGCTGTTCTGATACTGCTCGATCTGTCGGCGGCCTTCGATACGGTCCCACATGAGAGGCTCCTGGAGAGACTTGCTAACATCGGCTTGGGGGGGACCGCCTTAACGTGGATGTCATCCTTCTTGTCAAATAGATCTCAGGACATCTGGCTCCCCCTTTCTCATCCCCGGTTCCGGCCATGAATGTAGGTGTCCCTCAGAGCTCCATTCTCAGTCCTACCCCTTTTAATATATATCTATCCCCCTTGCATTTCTGGTAGAGGAAGAGGGCGCCAAAATAGTTTCCTATGCTGATGACACTCAGCTGATTTTTACATGTGAAAAAGGAACCGACTTTGACGGGGCAATGATTAGGTCTTGCCTCACAAAGGTTTTTAACTGGCTTAAGACCAATCAGCTGAAGTGCAATCCTGACAAAACTGAAGTTGTTTTCTTTGGTAATCCAGAAACGCCTGACTGGAGCGCTTGGTGGCCAAAAGATCTGCCGCCCCCGCCCGCGGAAAAGGAGAAAGTAAAAAACTTAGGAATTGTCATAGACAAGACACTCTCCATGCACTTTCAAATCCAAAATCTAACTGGCGCTTGCTTGGACATACTCCGGATGCTAAAAAAATTCCTGCCACTGTTACCGCTTGAGAGCAGAAAGATCGTGGTGCAGGCTCTGGTGACATCAAAGCTGGACTATGTCAACAGCTTGTACCTCGGTCTTCCCAAATCCCTTATTCAGCACCTACAAGTGGTACAAAACGCGGCGGCCAGAGCCATCCTGAGACCTAAACCCAGATCTAGTATGACCCCTATTCTTAAGTCTCTACACTGGCTCTGCATAAAAGAACGGATCGACTTCAAAGCGATGACCATCTTCTTTAAAGCTTTCCACGGCTTAGGAGCCGGCTACCTAAATAAGTGCGTTAATCGCTACACAACATCTAGACCCCTAAGATCTTCCAATGCCAACCTGGCCATCGTGCCTAAAATATGCCGTGCCCGCACTGGAGGCAGATCCGTCGGCTTTCTAGGCGCAAAATTGTGGAATAGACTCCCTGAGACTAACCACAGACCTACTCTCTTTCAGGAAGAACTTAAAAACCTGGCTTTTTAATAACTGATGGGTCTTTACGCACGTTTCCTCCCCTGTCATGCGCCAGGACACTCTAGTCTGAGTAGCTGCGCGCTTTATTAAATACACTATTTCATTTCATTAGGTCCCTGACAGTGCAAAGGAACACTCGTCCAAATTCTAAGGGCCTTATTTATGAGGCCTTGCTTCACTTTTATGCCGCCGGTGCGTCACTTTTTGTGACGCACTGGCAGCGTAAAAAATGTGCCATGTTGAGCCTTATTTACAAAGTGACGCATCTAGGCAGATGCGTCACTTTGCAAACCCCTGCACCACATTATACCTGCGCCAAGTATAATGTATGCAGGGTGGGTGTTCCCCCGCAAAAAGCCTCGTAGAAGTGGCGCATTGAAATCTATGAGAACTCAGTGCACCACTTCTAGGACGCCATTGCATCAGTATCTTACACCTGCCTCACAGCAGGCGTAAGACTGATGTAGGCCCTTTCACATGGGGCTTGCCCCATGTGAAAGGACACATTGCTGGAGTTGCGTCTATTTTAAGACACACCACAGCAATGCATCACTTTTGCGCCTACAGATATGTCAGAAATACTGACGTATCTGTAACTCCTTCACATGATGCGTCATACAGTAAATATGACGCATCCATCATGTCGCAAGGAGAGACGCACTAAGAAGTGACGCATCCCTGTTTTCACACAGCAATGCATCACTTCTCATAAATAAGGCCCTAAATGTGTTTACATCTAATATTCAGGGATAGTTATGTGTGTTTTCAATATTGTAACACAGCAGCAGCTCACCAATATTACTGCAGATAATCTCTGTGACGCCCTCCCATTTCTTATACGTTAGGCCTTGTTTTGATCTAAAAGAAACTTTTTTATGTATATTGCATGAAACATAAACATAACATTTTCTCTGCAAAGTGGCTGTACTAGACTCTCACACATCAGGTACATAAAAAATAAATTAAAGGAAAACAGTATTTAAAACAATCTGTTTAAGAAATGTTCAAGGTCATTAGGGCAAAACTCTGGAGAACGGAGCTGACTCTGTCAGGGGGCCCCCTGAAAGGCTGGGGCCCTGGGCCAGAGCCCACTTTGCCCATGCATTAAAACGTCTCTGACATTGACGGCCCACCTCACTCAGAGGGGGGATTAATGGCCACACCCTAGGATGTCTGCGCTATGGGCCCACCGGACGTGATGACATGGTGAGTGAAATAAAGGTAACGCCCAACTCAGGGCATGTTCCTTTGATAACCTGCACCTGTTGTGTCCCGTGTCTACTCAATACGCGCTAAGCCTGCAGGCGCGACACTACATTGGCGACGACGGTGTGCCGCACCTTCCTGCTGCCGTGTACTCACCACAGTGGCCCCTCTCAAGCCCACGAGTGTGCCACGGAGCACCATACCGCGGCATGCAGAATTGCTCTGCCCCGAGCAGTGCAGACTCACCCAACGCTGTCCGGCCAGGCCGTGGCACTGCACAGCACTGTTCGCTGTAGTGCCAGGAGAGACCACATGGCTCACAACTCGTGCAGATGTCCATTAGGCCACAACTCGCTGCAAGAGAGGCCTTAGCATCTCTACAACATGCAGGAGCACCTGAGGTGCTGCCATACCAGCCCTGACCTTGTTGCTGTGACACCACCTGTGGACAGCCGCCCACACCGCAGGCTCTGGTGAGAAGAGGCTGCCTACTCCCTCAAGCACAGTCTAATCCCACAGATGCCTGTCCAGAACTCGAAGAGCACATCCACAGCCTGAGACTGTCTCCACGTGGGGAGATGGTCCCTGGGGCCCGAATCATGACGCCGCCTCCGTCAGGTTAGAACTGCTGCCACGCAGGGCAGAATTGTGTGCGCACACTCACTGGCAGCCACGCTGATGACCAAGTGGCCACGCCTCCGCCTTACCATCAGCAGTACCACCAAGTAAGGTGAACCACTGCAGCGCATCAGTCACCCAGAAGCAACAGGACACCACACTTGCAGTGTCCGAGTCTCAGCAGCCCCAGCCCTGCAGCACTCCCAGACAGCGGGGCACTGTCTGCACTCAGCGACCTCATGGCATCAATCCCTGCCCTGGAACCTTTTGAAATCACTGGGCCACTTTCCAAGCAGGCAGCTCGATGGAAAGACTGGATTAACCGTTTAGAAACATACTTTGCGGTCATGGATATCGCCACTGAGCGGAAGGAGCCACTCCTTTAACACCTCGCGGGGGCGGATAGTCACAAAATTAAAGAAGAGGGTAGTTGAAGCAGAACCTCTATACAGATATTATAACTTCAAGAAGGGCATTATAGAGTACTTTGAACCGTTTACTAACCCGGACTATGTAAGTATGTAAGGTTCCTCCTCCGCCAGGCATGACAGGTACCAGAAGAGTCAGTGGATGTGTTCTTTGCCCGCACCAAAAAATACGCAAGCGCATGCATCCTCCCTGATTAAGATGATGAAGTGTGCGCGCAGTTCATCCAAGAATGTGCTTCATCCAAATTCAGAAAGCAGATCTTGCAAGTGCCCCACATGCCAATGAAGAACATACTCGCATTGTGATGGTCCAAGGAGCTGTCAAAGGCACATGCCTCACACATGGACACTGCCCTGCACCGATCAGTCAAGACCCAGCTGATCAATGCAGTCCAAAAGGAGATTCTGAAAAGCAAACCAACTGCAGGTAGAACCCCGGCCACCCCACAGTCCTGCCGGTGGTGTGGAGGGCCTCACCCGCACGCAGGCGACTGCCCAGCAAGAGGCAAGAAGTGCACCGCATGTGGCAAGGCAAACCACTTTGCGAAGGTGTCGCTGTACTCCAAAGACAGTGAAACCTTGTCCCAAGCGAGTACACGCAGCAGACACTGCATCTGAGGTCCTTGCAGGGGGCGACATGGACGATGACGTCTGAAGACTGTCCATACCATCCATGCAAAAAAAGCCAAACAGCTGCCAGGCACATGCAGCACAACGGTGTCTGCTGCACGTTCTGAACTCCCCATCTCAGATCTCATCACCACAGGTGCCTCCATCAACTTTATGGTGTCAGAACTGTACCATTCCATGCCAACAGCCCCACCCCTCCAGCCCACAACAGTAAAAGTATATGCCTACGGAAACAGCACACCCCTAAAACTAGCAGGAGCGTTCCAAGCACAGCTCAGCCAGCATGACGCAACACCGAAAGCCAAGGTGTACGTCTCCTACGAACGACTGGATTTTTCCTCGGATGTCAGATGGCCCAAGACATCAGTCTGGTCCATTCGCCTTCCCCGTCCATGCATCAGCAGCAGAGATGCTGGTTCAAGAGCTCTCTGCGCTGTTCAAGGGGGATCGGATGCCTCAAGATTTCAGAGGTGCGTTTACACATTGACAAATCACTAGAACCAGTAGCACTCAGATACTGCTAAATTGCGTTTCACCTGTGCCCAAAAGTTGAGCAAAAGCTGAAGCAACTAGAAGACGCTGGAATCATCAAGAAAATGGCAGGACCTGTCCCATGGGTGTACCCCATCGTAGTGGCCAAGGAACTGAAACAACCTGGAATGGGGTTAATCTGTGTCGATATCAGAGTCTCGAACCTTGAAATCAAACAGGAGAGGCTTCTGACAACCACTGTTGACGATATCATAGTGGACCTCGCTGGGTTAAAGTGGTTCTCACAGATGGACCTGTGGTCAGGATACCATCAGATACCCCTTCACCCTGACTCCAGCCAAACCACCACTTTTTCAACACATGTGGGACTACACTGCTACAAAAGACTGAACTTCATCATTTCTAGCGCAGCCAAAGTCTTCCAAAACATCATAAGAGAGGTGCTAGCGGGACTCCACAGCATGCTAAACATCAGTGGCGATATTTTGGTACACGCCCCCACCATAGAGAGTCATTTAACCAGGCTGCGATCTGTTTTCGTCCTCCCCTCAGAACTTGTGGAAGTGTTGCACATTCCACCACAAGGGAGAAAGCCGCTGGACACAACAGAGGACGTTGAAACATGTCTTGAGAAAAATGTGCCTCTTCCAGGAGCTGCTGAGAACGGCAGCTCTCTGACACGAGGGTCGTCCGTACCCTCCACACTCCACCAAAGACCTGGGGCAGCAATCCAAAGAGGACATAACCCCAACGCAAAAGAGGGGAGGACCACAATATCAGCTGAAAGCCAAGCCAGCCTGTCGCAAAGGAATAGAGACTATGTGCCTTAGTGCCAATATCGGCAACACTCGCCATCCCCCCCATACAGCAATCTCCTAGAGAAATAACCAGACAAGACACCTTCTTTGTGGAGAAAACTGCTGCAGGTTTATTAGCATTACAAATATGCCAACATGGTGGGTTATCTTACGGGCGATCCCAAGGCAGGCAGCCCTCGCCGCCTGCCACCTGATGAGCCAAATTACACCGTGGCCCTACCCAACGGTGTTTGCCATATTTTGGGGGAGGGAAGACCCCTCCCACCGGTGGACCAACAGCACATGCCCTTGCACACGCCCCATACTGGGGCGGAGCCTGCCAGGCAACCCCCGGTTGCTCAGGTCCACAACCGCCCGTAGGACTAACGGGGCGCCGTCGCTCCTCCAGGGTCCAACGCGAGGACCTCCCTGTGGATATTTGGCCTTTGCACCCTTGTTGTGCTTCTTCAGATGGTACCCGTAGGTACCTTACAGCCTCTGGATCGCCCTGTAACTCCGCCACAGCTCTGGGTGTGGCCACCGTCACCCCAGAGCCCCCCACCAAGATAGCCTCCATTACTTACCCCCTGCTGTCTCCAAGGCCTCCCCCAGATCAAGTAAGAACTGGTCCATACCCATTCTGTACAGGTGTACCCCATCTTCATCAAAACACCCTGTGGCCTTAGTGTGCAGTAGCCCAGGAAAGTCAAGTCATTGCCTCCCAGGTGTATGGCCAAAATTGTTGGGAGGGGAGACACTCCCCCTTAGTCTGTGTCGCAGCCTCACAGCAAGCTGTTCCAGCGCATGCCTGGGACCCCCACTCACAGGACGCCCGGAACGCCCTCCCCCCAGACCGTTGGTCCAGGCAACTTGAAGAAATGTTAGGTTGCAAAACCCCCTTTGTTGAGCACTGCGCACTATTCTATACAACTAAACCAAAATTCTGGCCCGTACGGGGATCGGTCCCGCGACCTTTGCATTGTAAGCACCACGCTCCAACCCACTGAGCTAACTGGCCAAGGCTTGCACATATTTGCCTAATAACACTGCACCCCCACAAACCTCAGGTGCCTATGGTATATTCACCATTCGCCTGTACTTAAAACACTTAACCTGTCATCCGGCCACTCCCCTGGGTGGCTGTTGAAGGATGTACCTCTTAACACATTGGGATTCACCTCGTCCCACCTGCATGATGCGCTCCACTGACAAGCCTGCCCAGAACGGTGGGCTTGCTGCCCCTTCAAAAGAGTGCTTGCCAAGTTGGCTGCCAGGACCCGCAAGCCTGACATTTAATCATGCCTTCCATACCCGTTCAACCCCAAAATGGTAAGGGACGTGCTGTCAGCATGAATCAGAGTACCCCTCTACCGAAGGGCCAGGTAAGGGGCGACCAGACACACTGGGCCATACATCTAGCTCCCAGCTGGGTGTAACAGAATACCCTTCAGCCAAGCCTGGTCGGAATGTGCCCTTCTCCCTACCCCTTGTAAGGGAGCACCACACCCGCCCGTCTTCCTAGGCCAAAATTGGGGCATTCGTCCCCTTGTTGGCTGACCGCTCCCAAGGATCTTTTGCTTAACTGAAGCAACCAGTATCATGCCGCTATGGATCGGAGGACATGGAGTAAACCTATGGTCAGTGTACCTGTACCTTCTTAACTATAAAAGCAAAAAGTGCTCTGATAGTAGTCAGTCTTTGTGATCCTAACCCTCTATTCCAACAATATTAGGGTACCAGCACCCTATTGGGAATGGCAACTCACACCCCAGCTGACAGGATAGAGCCTATCCGTGCTCGATCTAAAAGACCCAACCGACACCCTGACAAGAGGAGGCCTGCTAACCTGCCCCCACTCTGTGTAAACAACAACCTGTGCAATAGTTGGGGAAGCTGCCACCCAGAAAAACCCTCCCCGGCACCCGGGGGTCAAGCAGTTGCTCCTTGGCCTGAAACTAACGACGTTCACAAGTGGATTAAGTCAAAAGACCCATCCCACAGCGCATGCTTACAACCTGTCCCCTGCATCACCCTAGTCAGAGAACGACTGCAGGGAGCTTGCCGAGCAAGTCGTCCCCATTTGCTGGTCCAGGTCCCCACCCTCCCGTGAGAAGCCCATGGCCAGACTCCTGCTGCCGCCTACCAGAATGCCGGCCTGCGTGTGGAAAATCTACTGGAATGGGGCGCTGGGAAGTGGACCTACCAGGATCCGAACCTGTGACCAAGAGGTCGAACACAATCCCCTATCATTTCTGCCGCTCCACAGGCCTGTGAAATTGTATCCCAGGGCCGACTACCGGCACCTGAACCCTTACTTGGACATGCCCGAGCTAGAAACCCACCTCTAGAAGGCCTGCCAACCGGCTGACCACCTCCAACACCAGAGTGTCACGCAGCCACTCCGTAGCCAGGAACAAAACCAGGTATAGATGTATCAGAAGACCCATCTCTTGGCGCATGCCTGCCACAAATTTCACTGCGTATCCTAGTCTGTTAAACCAGGGCGCAGGGTGGCCGTCCGAGCTAAGCCCACAAAGAAATCGCCTGACCCTGCGTGCAGATCAAGCATCCCTTACTCGCCCCGCCACCTAGACTTACATGTTACATGTAGCTGTTAGGCACTAGCCCCACCCTGCTTGCACTGGACGTGGCCCAAATTCCAGTCCCCGAAAAATAGACAATGGCATGACGTCACTGGGCCCCTCCTAATAAGACATTCTATATTATAACCCTAAATTAAACTTGCAGGAAGTTTTAATACCTGTGCCAGGGTGCGACTGGGGGGTTGCTGTGTCCCTGCGGACAAGTTATGAACCCTATGACCCATCCCTGAAATGATCCCCGCTGAAGGAGTTTGCGCGGGATGTCCTGGTCGACCAAAGGGTGGGGACTGGCCTGAGTCTCCCTGCCCAAAACTTACCACAGACACCATAACGCCCAAAGTTATTGCTCACCGACCTGAGCGCAGGAAGACGCACTGGCCAGTCCTTAGAGCACGGACCCCTAACCCCAAACAAGGTGACCTACCACAAACAACTGAAATTGCCATTATGGTCACCCCGCATTCACCAAACAGGACTGCTGGGAGCGCAGGCCACCAACTTCGCCGACCACCGGCGACAGGACAGGCCGTGCTCATGCCCACACCGAGCGACACAAGCTACCAACCACACGTGGCACAGTTCCCTTGCCAGGTTGCTCCGACCTTTTTTTGCACCTACCGCAGGAGCCTGGGAATTAGTTCTTGTGATCTGCATTGTATAAATTAGTGAAAGATGCACGTTTGAACCGGGCCGATAATGTTAATAAAGCCTGCACATACTCCGCTCAGAGCAACCCGCTAGACAATGGCTTCCATTGAAACGGCGGCGGCCACAGACCTCCAAGCACCGAAGGCGGTACATCGGAGTACAGCTCTAGTCTAACCGATGCCCCTTACATCAGATATCAACCATACCACACCTGGCTGAAAGCTGCTCGGTGCTTCTGATGCATCGGCGCTCCCTGACCCCCAGCCAGCTCACTCTGATAAAATCAGCTCGTGACTGGGACTTAACAGTGCGATGAAAGCACAAGACACACTTGCCCGACGTTAACTCTTCAACCAGGCTCCACCACAAGAGCCCTTCACGAGCTATGTGGCCTAAAACATTCACCCTGTGGGGCGGTTGCAAATGGACTGCAAACAACTCCTAGGCATTCTCTACCAAGGGAGTACACACTACAGCTAACTCCTACTCACCCCCTAGGTAGCTAGGCAGAGCCTCAGGGCTTATCCCAGAGGCAGTGTAAATTTAATGTGCAAACCGCACACCCACAGTAGCAAACTAGGCACACCACAGAGGAGACTGCATACACCTCACACCTAGTTACCATACTGTCACAGAACGCCACCACCATGCCTGCTGGCACCAGTCATCAACCTGTCTTGAGCCCATGTTGCCGCGGTGCGCCTCTCGCAGACATGTAAGGGACAAGAAAATCAAGCAATCAACGTTTGTTCCTGCAATTTATATAACGTAGTTTTAGCCAGGTAAACTTGATGCTGGATTTAGCATTAGTAGGCCGTGGACTTTCAACTACACCACTGCATTACCCACAGTGAGCAGCCGTAGTCAACACTGGTAGGCCCGGGCAAACTCGGGCAGGCCTTTGCTTCCCCAGGTATATTTACATTTGCTGTGATTCCGCGCATGGTAAGGATATCCGCAATGCATGACCACCAGCAGTATGCTTGCCTCTATACTAAAAGACAACTTAATTCAAACCTTTGTGGCAAAATCAATGCGTTTGCTGCTGCGAGTTTGCCCCATCTTCCTCACTGTAGGCTCCCACCTGCCAAACACACCATCAACCGAATGTAAACAGCAAGACAGTGCCACCTGGTGGCTAAAACACCCCCTGTGAGTAGATCAATAGCATCTGCTTGGGTTTCTTACTGCCAGTATATTGCCGCCAAAAGAGGGACTTAACCATTCCTACAAACCGTGTACACTGGCCCGTGACACCAAATGCCGAGCCGCCATGTCTGGTGCTCAACCCCCCAAACAAGGACGAACCACGTCCACTCCGCCTCAGAGATCCAGTCATGCAGGCCACACGCCACTGGTTCCTCATCCTTACTACGCTCGTGGCGCAGACCCAGTGTATATATAACTTTAATATAAGCATATAAAAGAAACCTCACAGATCGGCAGGGCAACATTAGCTGTCTCTCAAAGTACTGCTGAGCATAAACCAGGGAGTACGATGTACTAAAAGGAAATGGTAATGGATAATAGGTGCAAGAAACGGGAGCAGGCCCGCTGCGCCTTGGGCACCTTTGAGGAACATAACAAGAAGTAAAGGTAAATGGGTATCTAAATGTCATTAACGGAATCCGGGACCGGAAACAGTCCCACCGGCAGCACAGAAAAGCAGCAGATTCCGCAAGCAGCTGAGTAGGACGAGCCTCACCAGGCAGGGAAGGAAAGCCCTTTAAAACTGTGAGGCTCGTAGTTCCGGCCGTGGTCATTCTGGCGCCCGCAGAAATCAAAAGGCAATCCTGATCCAAACCAAAACTCCCTATCTCTCCAAAGCAATAACATAATATGAAGAGCGCCCGTTCACCAGTAGGTATCTCGTCGCTAAATAACACATGGTTCAATTACCCAAGACAATGGAACTCATTTATCGGCCTCAGATGGATGGAAAGCTGAGTGGACCCACCGGGAATTGAGTCTGTGACCCTGGCGTCGGGCACCGGTCCCTGCCGTGGAGGATTAGTCCACAGAGCCACCGCACCTGGTCCTGATAACACCCTCAGACCAGCTATCTTGAAAAATCAGATATTGCATTATACGGTGATATGTTGCCTATCCTAAATAAATGATACAAGAGTAAGACCCTCCTGCAATCTATGGGTTCTGTAAGTAGGCACGGGGAGGTCGGCTGCGTTTCTCACCCTCACCGTATGTTGAGCCGGCACTGAGGATCGAACCGGATTCCCCGCTCCAAGATTTGCACTTCTGGCCACATTCTCTCCCTCACAAGTTTTACTAACCACTTAAAGGGTACCCTTTCAGAGTGCCCATCATGCATGCCGGTCCTCTGCCATGTACCTAGGGAAAGAGGCAAAACCCTGCTCCCTTGACCCTCGAACGCTCCCGTGAGTCCAGTCAGCTGGAGACGTCCGTGAAAAATCCGGCTAACTTTGCACTGAGCCGTCTACATCCGCCGGTGCCGCGCAAGCATGAGTGCCACTCGACGCCACGGGACCACTGCCCAACAACACCGCCTCGGAGCCGCAACTCCCATGCGGAAAGTGTGTCGCTCCTACACACCGCGTCAGGCACGAACTTCCCCACAGCTCGGTTGTTTTTAAAATATAGGTGAAATGGCAAAGCTGTTACCAGTCCAGTTCGCCGAAACTCTGGGTTCCGAGGCAGTGAACACACACCTCAATTACCGACCCGTCCGGAGGAGGCTCCGACCCGGCTCTCCCCATTGTGCCCCTCAGCATCCCGCAGTGCATCAGCGCTATCCGAGGATCACGATCAGGCCCGCAGGAGCACACAACACACCGCCCCGTCATGACCATTCCTCAGCCTTCGCCTTCACTGCCACCAAAACCCCGACTCGCCTCAGGGGGCCTGAGCCTTCCGCCTGAAACCAGGAGGGGGGAGGCACAAGTACACCAAAGAAGATTGCCCTCAACGGGCCCCGGACTCCCCCCGATACACCGACGCGGGCTGCACCACCAGAGTGCGGCGAGGAGCGGCGACCAAGCGGGTGGCGAAGCCCTCCGACCCGCAACAGCAGCTATAACTTTTAACTCAGGGACCCAACCCTTGACCATGATTTGACCCTATAACGTTTTAGAGTCAGAGACCTCAACCACTTGGTCAGCCCCCCACATATATCGCGATTCCACTAGGCCCCTTGTCTGTGACGAGCTGGAAATCGAGATGTTCCCCATAATCCGCACAGAGAAACAGGTCAACGTGCATGATAACCACGCAGCACCTCTCCCCGTCTGGCCACTAAAACAAGGCATTACACCGAGAAACTATCTTTACCACGATTTTGAACATCCTCCTCACCCTGCGAGGGGCCGGTCCTCCCAATTCGTGTTCGTGAGCCTCCCGGTGTTGGCCTCTATAAACAGCCGCCCGTTAAGTAGCACCACACAAAACCAAGATTTGCGGCTGCCCGCGGCCCCCACAGGGGGCCACCCTAAACGGGCGGCCACCTTAGTGCCATTTGGGCACTTCCCCACCCCCAAGGATAATGCGGGACTCGAGGAGGAGTCCCCTTACAGGACGCGTCACTTCCGGCACGCAGAGGAGGTGGGGAGGTATTTATGCCTCCCCCGGCCATCTTGGCGTCCTCTTTGCGCCGGACACACACAATGTTGGGGTGCACTTGGCACAGGTGGGCTGGGATCTGTCCCTACTGGGCATGAAGGAGGCCCGGGAAATGGCAGGTTGCAGTGAGACAGGAACTGTTTTGGTGGGGGGCTCTTTAGGCGACGGTGGCCGCCTCCTGAGCTTTGGCGGAGTTACAGGGCGATCTGGAAGCGCATGGGTACAGAAGGGTACCTCTGCAAGAGCACAATAGGGGTGCCAGAGCCAAATCCCAGGAGCCTCAGGGGAGAGTCCTGGAGTAATTACGTCGGCGCCCCGTTAGTCCTTCGGGCGGTTGTGGGCCTGAACAACCGGGGGCTTGCCTTGCTACGCTCCGCCCTGAAAGGGGCGTGAGTAATAAGGGACCAATGTGTCACGTGATCCAGTAAGGGGATCACCCCCATAAGGGTAGCGCTGATTGGTTTCTCCACAGTGCTTGGCTCATCAGGCGGGCAGGGCAGCATAGGTTGGTACAGCTGCCTGCCCTTGGATCGCCCGTAAGATAACCCACCATATTGCATACTTTTGTATGGAATAAACCTGCAGCAATATTTTTCCCAAACAAAAGTTGTGTTGTGTATTTATTTATGCATGCATACTCTGTTGTGGTGTGGGTGGGGTGTGTTGCCAATAATGGGACTATTACAGGGCACATTCCGGCAAATGGTCATATTGGTCGAATCCCAACATTCGAGTGCGGCAAAGACTGGTGCTCAGAGAGCGCCGTTCCCTCTACTCAAATGACTCCAATGCTCCGCTCGCCTCCGTAGCCCTCGTTAACGCTGCACCTCGGCCAGCAAAGCGGCGTCAACCAATGCCTCCTTGCACCAGTCGGGCACAGCGGGCTTAACCCTCAAAGCGTTCCTACCGGCGGTCTAAAATCTTGCCCGCAGAAGAAGAGCAGAGGCCACATGCAGGAAAAAGTGAAAGAACTCCGTTCCCGGTCACTTCTACCTCCCAGTGATGATGTCATTTCCGCTGACCATTATACCTGGCCTTCAATGACACGCACAGCTCACCGTTCGCACGGTTTGTCAGGCAGGGTGAACACGGACTTGCGGTCCAACACCCTAACACCGGGTCGGCTTCAGATGTACCTCCACAAGCTCTCAAGTGGCCGCCCTTAAGTGACCGCTTTATAATTTTAGCGCTACATAAGTGACCGCCCATGAATTGTGTAAAATGGTCCATCTACAAAGACTGGTGAACGTCTGGTACTGAGACGTGTTTGCAGCCTACCAGTTAGAGGTTTGAACGCCAGTGATACACGCCGCCTTTCATCCTTCTGGTGTGGATAGACCAGGCGGGTCTCCGTGGACCCCGGGCAGCCTGCAGAGTGACGGTGGACATTTTGCTAAGGAGATGTTTGGGCATACTCTGGGTGGTCTAACACCGTTGTATATGCTGCTTTCCAGCCCACTAAACAATAAAATGTTCCTGGTGCTAGAAGTGCAGCATGCAGCTGTGTACAGAACTAGGGCCGCAAATGGGACAGACAGATTAGCTAGTAGGGGCTTTTTCCGGTCAAAGTTTTTAAACTTGATTCTGAAACTTTTATGGACTTGGATTTGAACCAGCGAGTTGAGGCTGGATGCCATATTTTGCAGACAGTTTCAAAGCCATATTTCTGCAATATGACGATTTTAGAGACATGAATAGTCTCGTGTGGGAAAAGGCTTATTAAAGGCAGCTTTCCATCTTGTTTTTCTATGTGGTTTCTCCAGGGCAGGTTCCAGTGGATTCAGAATTCAGGCTACAGTTGGGGTGGGGGGCTTCACAAACTATGCAACAAGGGTCCACATATCATCTCAGTCCACCACAAGTTAAGCAATTAAGTACTAATTGAGGGACAGTTAAAACAATGTAGTCCATTGCCCCAATACTTTTTGTATGTCCTGGTTTCTGTCGAAGAAGTATAAATTCTACAACATACACTGGGCACAGTATTTTTGAAAACAGACTTAAAACAAATTTTAAGTTTCAAATATCTATCACAGGCTGGGTGGGATCTCTTAGCACTATATATACGTGTCACTATTCCTCAGGGCACCAACCAGGATTCAAATCAGAGGTCTGTGTGTGTACCTGGAGGGTTATACATGCATACATCTAAAGCGATGACATTAACCATCTTTGCTTTCCCACCAGAACAATGCATTTCCCACAGGTTAGTTTAACTTGTATTTAAATTTCGTTTAAGGTGTATGTATACCTTATTCACCGTTGCCACGCAAACTTGTCACGCGCCTCTGTACTCGCATGCAAAACACTGCTCCAGTGATACGACCCAGGGCACTACAGGGGTGGAACGACGAGCTCTCCATCCCATTAACAGAGGAACAATGGTCATATTGCTGCTGTCAACTCACTGAACTATCCCCTAACCATAGGCTCCGTTTGATACATTTAAAATTTCTTCATAGGTATTACAGAACACCTATAGGACTGTACCGTATGGGGCTAAGGGAAGATGAGAGCTGTTGGCGTTGTGGGTTTGCCCCTGCCTCTTTCCTACACATAGCCTGGGACTGCCCAATTCTTACCTCAGTCTGGTCCACGATCTTCACATCAATCAACCAGATTGTTGGTGTGTCCCTGCCGCCATCCACCCTACTCGGGCTGCTGGGCTATGTCAAAGATACACATATTAAGAAACGCAAACTACATTCACTACTTCCGTTTTTTGCAAAACGGCAAATAGCCGTGCACTGGGGGAGGGGGAGGGTGCCCTCGATTAAGGAATGGATCAAAGATGTAACATACGGACACTCACAGTTAAGCACATTCTGGGATTTAATGCCAGTCACTTCAAGGCCACAAGACATCTGGGAACCCTTTATTGCTTGGGCTCGGGAGCGGGGAGGTGAGGATGGTGTCACATTTGCAAATGACGTCCCTAATGTGGAAAAGGCATGATCCGATGTGGGGTTCCGATCTCTTCTTTGCAGGGGTCATGTTGGAGGGGATCTGGGCTGGATTCCTTTGTTCCTAAAACTGTAAACCTCATGTACATTGCTGTATAAATAACTGTTCATGGTGTTGCTGAGATATAAGGTTCCATAGGGCGCACACTACACTTGTAATGAACAATATGTGCTATCGATTGATTCGAGTCATGAACAACTGATATACTGGTCTGTTGTATGTTGTATTCTCTTAAATTTAAAAAAAAAAACAAAGGTGTATGTATACCTTACATTTTATATTCAGTTAACTTTAGGTTAAAGACCAACCAGATAGTTACGCATAATTTTATTCTTTTTATGCATGTACATGACCCCGCCCCCACTAACTCGGAATCACAGTTCCCATAGTTTGCATTATACATGTCGATCGCTGCCTACCAGGGTCGGATTGGTAACACGGGCACTCGGGAAATGGCCGAAGGGCCGGTAGCAGAGTTCTAGCTGGGGGCTGTCTGTGCTGTTAGGATGCCGCCAGCGGCCAAGTGGGTGCCTGAGTGGCCTTTCTAGAGGCAGATGGGCGGAGGTATCACTCCCTTTCTCTCGCTGGGCCGGCCCATTAATGTATGCTGATTGAGCGGGGGCAGGGGGCCTGAGCAGAAGTGGTCTCACTTGCATTCATGTGTGGCTCAACAGTGTGAACTAATCTGTGCATTTTTTTTTATATAAGTAAAGTTAATAAAACATGCATCCCACCCCCTTTCTTTTCATACAACTTTGCTGAAGCAGTGTTTTGCGGAAAGGTAATACGCAAATGTGGGCCACTTTTGTTTGGGGTGCCCGGGCCGATTTTTGATCCCAATCCAACCCTGCTGCCTACATCGCATAGCTTACACATTATAAGGGTTGAAGATGTGGGAAAAGGTACAACTCTACCAAGTATCACTCATTGAGAGTTAGAGTAACGCATTCTCAAACTTGTCCCTGCGTTACTGCACACAAATGAAACGTCATACAATTCAGAGCTCCTCTGAGAGTCTCTCACAACAGTCTCAAGTCCCAGAGCGGGACAGTGTATTATTACTGAGGATGAGTTGGAACTCTGTTGTATTCAATCCCACATCTGCTGTCCAGTGCCTAGGCAGAGCAGAGGATCGCCGTTGTACAGGAGTGTTAAGGTTATCCTGGATTTTCTGTGTCATGCTACTTGTGTGGTTTGGCTGGGGAATGTGCAGATCCTTTAACCCTCTATCTGCTGCATGCTGTCGCAGATAGTCAAAAAAGTTAAAATCTGCCAGCCAGGATCTTGGCCCACATTTAAATTTTGACATCTGGACAGGAACTGGAGCATTCTTTGCTGACTCTCCGATTTCGCACTCTCTAACTAGTAGAAACCCAGAGTTTCAATTCATAGCTGTTTTTAAGCCACTCTAGCTGAGGCACAGAAGGCAGCTCGTGTAATTGTCTTTGAGCATAAGAAAGCTTAGTCGGTCACCGAGTTAACCCACTAACGGCCTCTTGATGCAGCAGGCCTTCCAAATGTAGGACACTGCAGCCCCTCTAATATAGTTTGGAGCTCAGCTGCCTTTCCTCTGAGGTGCTTCTCCTCTGCAGCTTGCCAGATAGTGCTGTGCCACAACATCATTGAGATATAATCTTACTTTGAAAGTTATCACCAAGCAACTTAACGCAAATTTTTCACACACTTCATGATTGATTCACTTAATGGAAAACAAAATGGATCAGATTAGAAATTATTCACTTTTCTCAACAAATGGAGAGACAACATGCTATGTGTGTTGGACACAGGGAGGACAGAAGCAATGCGTAAGGTGGATATGTACGGTAGAAGGTAGGTGGGGGGGTTCTGCAATCGAAGAGGTTTGTCTTGGGTCTTAGAAAATGGTAGACGTAGATCAGAGTTCTCCAACATGTAGCTTGTGAGCAACTGGTAGCTCTCCAGCAACCTGTAAGTCGCTCTCATGTGTGCAGCCTACTAAATTAGAAGTGTTTGCTTGGTTGAATTAATATACCTATACCAAAGTAAAAAGTGTATATTTAAGACATAAATGAATGACTTCCAAAATATATTTAAAGCTGATATTTGAATGATAAATAAAGTAGAATTGAGGAGACTTTTTCCAAATGTTATTACCTTGGTGCCAAAGATATTGCAGCTGTTATGTATTACCCATGTAGAGGCATTCCAAATTGACAAAGGCATTTTTACATTACCGCAAGCAACCTGATGCACTGAGGTGATCACTGGAAGTAATCATGCATAAGGTGGCCATTAAACTCGTCTGATGTGGCCAGTATTACAACACTAATATTATTAGACACTCTCGATGAGTTTCACTGAAAATAAGTAGCTCTTATTACATAAAAGGTTGGAGACCCCTGACGTAGATAGTGTGACAGACATCTCTGTATGGAGTGGTCTACAGTATAAAACACTGTGTCTTTGGCATGATAAGTCTGTCAAGTGTTGGCAAATCAATAATGAGGAATGGGGTAAGGTATCTGCACAAACAGGACAGAAGATGCGCCAGAGGATCCGTGCAAAGTCAGTGCCAAAGGGGAATCTGTAAAATGGGACAGGTAAGAGCAAGTGTGCTTGGAGGTCTTTTCACAAATGACTCATGTGTTGTGTTTATGACATGTTTTTGGAGCTATAATGTTAGAAGCATGAAGTAGGTGAGCGAGTGCTGCACCTGTTTTAAGGCCTACTCTAGGCAGTTAGGGTGAAAAAAGGGGACTCTTTCTGAAATTAACCTGATCACATGGACACAACTGCTTTATTAAACACATTATAAAGTGTCACTCAACGTGTCACACAAAGTATTGAAATGCCACACATAATCACACTGCAGAAATGAAAATGACACACATAACAAAACTGAAAACTTGGCAGCTATGAAAGTATTGAGTAAATTAGCAGATAAACAAACCAATCATATGAATTCCACTCTGCCATGTTCTGAGGTGAAACACACCCACACACACACAAAAGAGTAGGCTAAGTAATGCCCTCCTTAGGAAGAAGTCACAGTGTAGATACCTTAGACGAGGGGGGATCTTCCACTCTGTATGAAGAGCAAACCGTCATGGAACAGGAGTCCATCGCAAAAATTCTGAAATTTACATTAAGGGTTTGCCAAACTCTGAAGACACTTAATATTTGTGCAACATTAATAAATTGGCTATGCCTTACACCAGTGTTTCTTAACCTTTTGACTTCTGTGGACCCCTCCTTAATCATTACTGGAAACAGTGGAGCCCCACTGAATCATTGAAATCAGGGGATCCCACTGAATAATTACTGGAAGCCAGGGTTCCCGAACCAAAGTATTTTTGATGATTTGAACCGCAAAACAGTACACAAAAATATAGTAACAAGCATTCATCAAACAAATACACAAATGATTAACATTTTCATTTAATTCACAAACAAATATAAAAAATCTACATATATTTTAATGGGAAGGCTGAAGCTTTTCTAAATTCGATTTAGGCCACTCATTGTCCATACTATAATCTGTTTGATGCACTTGCACTGCTGCCATGAATCAATCTGATGATAGTGACCAAATATTTTGCCTCCAATTTCACATTCCTTCACATTTACAGAACCCTTTAAAATTGTTATCTTTACATTTTGCTTCTGTATTTATATGCACTTTATTGATCTGTTAATATTAATTAATTTTTTAAGCAGTCGTGGACCCCCCCCCCCCCCCGAGTAGGCTTCGCAGACCCGCAGGGGTGCCCGGACCATAGATTATCACCTCTATGCTGATGACACTCAACTCTAACTAAAGGTGTCCTCCCCACACATTTCATTCGCCAACACTGCCCTCAACTCCATCCAAGATTGGATGACATCTCATCATCTAATTTTGAATCCCTTAAAAACTGAATTCCTTCTTCTCTCTACCTCAAACTTTCCTCCTCTTGTTCAATCATGGATGGATAATCTGAATATTCTTAACAACAAACCCACTATTGTTGACAGTGCCAAATCCCTAGGTGTCATCCTGGACAAAAGACTCAACTCACATTCCCAAATCAACACCATGACCAAGAACGCATGCTATCAACTGCACCTTGTCTGGTGGATTCGGCGTTTCATTCCCGAGCAAGACCTGAAAACTCTGGTCCAATCTTTGGTTCTCTCCAGACTGGACTATTGTAACTCTCTCCTTGCTAGCCTCCGGAAATCGCACCTATCCCCTCTTAAATCCATTTTCCATTCAGCGGCACATTCCGTCTATGGGGCCAAAAGAAATGATCATATCACACCCATACTGATTTCTCTTCACTGGCTTCCCATTGAAGCTAGGTCAATGTACAAGACTGCATGCATCACCCATAAAGCCTTACTCACCTCCACGCCTCGCTACCTGGCCAACAAACTCAAAATATCAGGCAGCTCTAGACCTTCTCGCAATGTTGAAAATGTTTTGCTCGTACCTCCAACTTTCAAAAAAGGAAGGCTTATGGCGCAATCCTTCTCAGGCAATGCGACTAGAATTTGGAACTCGCTCCCGCCAATCCTTCGGACCACCACCTCCTTCCCGACTTTCCCGGCTTAAAACTCTTCTCTTCCAAAGACCCTTCTATGATTAATTCACTAATCCCAGATCATGACCCTGACTGCCACATGACACTCACAAGTGCTCAATTTTTTAACAGATGTATTCTGTACTTGTATCACCCTATTCGTGCCACCTTTTCATATCTTATAATCTTGAATGTATCTGTAACTTGTTGTTATGTAACATTCACCACTAGTACCTATATGTAGTTGCACCTACTTCCATGCTACTCTCATTCCTTTGTTCCTTTACTTCGTTCATTTGTAAGGCACTCTGACACCTCTGGGTAAAGTTCACGCTATATAAAAATGCATAAATAAATACATAAATTAGGAACCACTCACTGCCTAACATGTCATCTGTTTTCACTTTAAATGAACAGGAACCAGAACCCTTCCAAGATGGCGGCAACACTAACCTGCATGGAGAAGGATTTGCTAGTGCGCTCCAGTCCTCTGTCGGTGTCCATGCGCGAGACTTTGAGACCTCTTGCGACGCTCCTCCGGGTTAGAAGCTCAGCTCTTGTTGGTGTTTCTTAAGGGTGGAAAGTAAACTTGGATAGTGCAACCTGCAGCACGGGTCTGTTGCTATAAATGTCTGGCCGTGAGCTGCTGGTGCTTTTGGTGTCCTCCTCAAGGTCCCGGCTGGGCTGCGAGCTGTCACCTAAGAAGAGCGCACCTGTACTACCTGGGCAGGGAGGTCTTTAATGAGCACTTCTCTCAACCACTAATATTGCCGCTATATAGTACAGGTCTGATAAGGGATTTTCAGTGCTTCCTGATTGGCCCATCGTGTAATAGACCTCGTAGTCTATCCGCATGGTTACTGTAGACGCCAATTAGGGGGCGGGTTTGGTAGTTATGCAGTGCGTCACATGTAAATACCATTCATCACCAATTTGACGGTTCTATTGGAGTTTGGCTCCAAGTAGAAGGTGAGGTGGCACAAGAGAGCAAAGGTACAGGAACTGTTTCAAAAGTGCGTCACCTAATTAAAGCCCTAAGGTTGTAAAAAATCCATATGTTACTTAAGGAGCAAGTGTACTAAATGAGTGATTGCGGTTCAGTGTGGGAGTAGCACAAGGTCCTGTAGTGCATTTTAGAGCATATGTTCAAAAGAAGATTGCTATAAATGGAGTGACAGGGCTTATATATTCCGGTAAGAAAGGTGGCAGCCCTAGTCCAGGGCTGTCTTCAAAATGTATTATTCTAAATTGCGAAAATAAATTAGGACCCTGCTCTAACCAAATTGGAAATCCAGTTGCCATTCCAGTGTTTTTTTCTGCTATTTTAGCTGCACACAGAGTCCATTCCTGTGGAGAATGTATTACTAATCCATTACAAAGGAATATATGACGTTTTTAGCAAACCATTACTTCGCATGCTTTTACTGCGATGTGTGCAGCTAAAATAGCAGAAAAAAACACTGGAATGGCAACTGGATTTCCAATTTGGTTAGAGCCGGGTCCTAATTTATTTTCGCAATTTAGAATAATGAAATTTGTACTTGTAAAGCGCACCCATACCCCCAAAGGGGTGTCCAGGTGCTGTACGCATACCGCTGTGGAACCCTTCCTGGCTTTTCCCTGTGAAATGTCCACTCCTGGGCACCCCCAGGGTGAAGCCAGGCATCCCAGCACTGTTGGGGCCGTTGTGGGGATTAAGCAAGCTATTGCCCAGAGTTGCAGAGTGGGACCCATGATTAGAATAGGCACCGAGGCGAGAATTATCAGGTCCGAGGAAATTGAGCCCAAGACCCGCCGAGGCGGGAATTGAACCCTGGTCCCGGGCCAGATCTCTGCATCAGGGTCTGCCGCTCTAACCATTGAGCCACACTTCAACAATAATACATTTTGAAGACAGCCCTGGACTAGGGCTGCCACCTTTCTTACCGACTTGTATTTAAAAATCTAGGGAAGGCCTCCAAAAACCGACCAGGTGGCAACCCTAGCCTGGACAGGGTCTTAAATCTCACTGTTCTATGCTTGCTAAAAACGTAAGATTACCAGATGACTTCTTGCCATAAGATACACCGTTTTATTGTCATGACCTTTAATTTAACAGCATAAGGCATTATAGAATTTGAAGTTCCAGATCATGTCAACAGACGAAATTTGAGTATAGTTCACCTTTAACAAGCATTGACAAATCCATCATGTCTTGCCTTTTGGTTGCTAATTCAGTTATTGGCTATAATGATAGAATGATGTATACAGATGCATGACTCATGATGCTGCCACCTTTTTTTTTTTTTATTTACCACACCCAGATAGCAGCTTCCAGTCTTGTAACAGTAAATAAAAAACAAATAAATTCCAACATGCACAAAAGTTCATTTTGTAAAAGTAGTAGTGCAACAATAAACATGCCAGCTGCAGGGCCCTCCCGAAAATGCGTTTTTTTTTTTTTTAAATACTGCCCCGTTACGGGCAGGGAAAGCAATGGACAAGTTGGAAGACGGGAGCAACACTGATCAAGTGGTGGCAGGTTACTTGAGGGAAAAAGCAGCACTCGAGGAAGATAGTATGAAAACACATACATGCCCATGGAGTGCTAAAAAAGATGGTTAAAGATGGTTAGTTAGAGATACACAGGAGGACAGTAAATAACAAATTAATTTAAACATGCATGAAAGCTCATTTTGTAAAAGGAGTGGCCCAACAATAAACGTGCAGATGAAGGGCCCTCTCAAAAATGTTTTTTTACATTTTTTTTAAATAGACCGCACTGGTAGGGACATGGAAAGCAATGGACACGATGGAAGGAGGGTAAGTAAGTAAGTACATTCATTATTGCTTGGATAATAAAAACCATTGCAATCAGTACAGAAATGTAATAAAACAACATTACCATGCAATGTAGCATCAGTTAAAAAACAAGTTGCCACACATTGTACAAACAAATAGAGTACATGCTGGCACTTAGTCAACGGTAAAATACTTGTCAGCTCCCAAGCAGGGTAAATTCATTAGCCAGAGTATGCCAAGACGCAAAAGTAAATGTGCAAAATCATCAGGAAGAGAACAACTTCATATATCGCGGAATATAGTGCATACATAGAGCAGACCCTGATGCTTGCCAATTCCCTGTTAGAAGTGACTTGGCTGGAAAAGTTACACAACATTACCACGTAGTGTAATATAAGTTAAAAAAAACGAGATGCAGAATTTTATACAAACAAAATACATGCTGGCACGTGATCAAAGTTAAAATACTTACCGGCTACCTGGCAGGATAAATTCATTAGCAGAATGAGCCAAGGCAGAAAAGTGAGTATGCATAGTCATCATATAGGAAGCAACTTCATATGTAAAGAGATAAACTGGATAGAGGAAAGTAACTAGTTCTCAATTAAAGACCTTTGTGTTGTTTGAGGGCGTTCAGGAGATTTAATGCAGCTGCCTTCTTCCACAGCTCCTGGAGTCAGAAACGATTTTACACAGCATCGGAGCGGCCCGAAACTGCTGTTCCCTTTTTGAAGGTGCACCTTGAGCCTCCTGCTCGCCCTCAAGGTTGATTTTAGCTTTCATTTTCCTTTCTACCTTGTTAAGATATCTCACAAGGTGACAGTTTAGCTGCAAATCTTCTGGGGCGAAGCATGACATGATCGCCTGTCTGCATGATCGAATTCCTCTTTGGTTGAAAAGGGGGTGTAGCATCGCTCTTCACTCACCCAGTAGTTCTTTGCAGATGCATAGTAAGTGCTGCCGATCTTCTCTCTCTACTCTACACAACCGACAGCTGGTCCTGGCTGGGTGACGCTTCCAGGGCGGCAGATGGAACAGCGAAGGCAATACCCCAAGGTGATAGCGCAAGTACTTCTCTTTGTCTGCTTTAGTGAGTCCGGTGTGGAGGTAGGGTTGCGATGATGTTGTGACATAACTACGTAGCATGAACCAGCCATGTGCTCTGGCTGCCAGCCTCCATTAATTAGATCTGTTTGGTGGTTTTATTTACCACGTTCTTAAAGCTGGCATGGGTTGTCACAGGCCCTGTAGGCCCAGTTTTTTTAATGACTCATTGAGGGGAGCCCTTGCGGGGGAGTTATTCCTGGTTGTGAGATCTATCCAGAGGTGGGCATTCAATGTGGTCAGTTGTGCACTCTTTATTTTATGCCAGCGGTTAATGTATGCACCCCCTTCTTGTGAGTGTTTGCTTCTGCAAGCCGAACTCTAGCCATATCTGTGCTGGTGAACTGTACTTGGGGAGTCTGAAGATCATTCTATATGCACCCGCCACTATTCCATCCAGAGCAGACTTGTCTCTGCCCCGCTTCGTCTCGTTCCCGTAGGTTATTATTGTTGGTACAAGCTTTGCCTGAATCACCCGGAGTAGTGGGGTAAAGCTGGAGCTAACCACTGTTCTCTTCAGACTTTTTAGCGTGAAAGCTAGAGTGCTGCCACTCCTCCTCAGGGCTTCTTTCTTGGGAATGAAAGATCCTTTGCTGTCTATTATCACTCCCAGATACCTATATTCTGCTACTGTCTCCAGAGGTCAGTTAGCCAGATACCAGCATGTGGCGCTTTATTTTGCTTGATTTAGTGCCAGAGTTTTAGTTTGATCTAAATTGATCTTTAGGCCATTCTCGGACGAGTAAGTTTGAGTAACATCAAGCAAGCGCTGGATCCAAACCTGAGTACAACTTATTAGTACCAAGTAATCGGCGTACAGAAGATTTGACAGTACCAACCCTCCCAGCTTCGGGGCACGTGAATTGCAGCAGTTTAGCTTTGGTGTAAGGTCCGCCATAACAAGATTGAATAAAGTAGGGGCTAGGACCAGAATGTTGGTAATGGTGCTTGTATACTTGCAGAATCCATGCTGGTTTAGAGGGATGATTGAATTGCTTGTAGCCCAGGATGTTAGCTCCTCTAAGATGACCCCCAGCAAAGTATTTGGCCTCATTGTCAATAAGAACCACCAATCTGTAGTTTTTTGCATTGGACTCGTCGCCGTGTTTGTAGATAGGCAAGAGTATAAACCTCCTCCAATAGGCTGAGATTTTACCCTCCGTTAGGATTTGATCGAACACCGGCACCAAGCTCCCTGCCCAGTAAGATGGTTCCTGTTTAAACAAGGCAGTGGAATGCCATTTGGACCTGGGGCCCCCTTTCGTCTTCTTTTTGATATCTGCCTCATGATTTGCTTTGTTGAAAGTGCGACCTTTGTTGATTGAAAGTCCCTGTGCGGCTGCTGGTCAATTGCTACTTCATCTGCCCTCACTTTAGCGTTCTGTTCAGTGCATTTGATGGTATCTGGCTGAAACTCCACTGAGGCTATTGGTAGAATCCCCGCCTCTGCTAGATGATTGACATGCTTAAACAAGAAGTTGGCCCAGGTCTCCACAGTTAGATGAGAGCTGACCCCATAGTGGGTGGGGCGTTGGAGCCTGTTTATCGTGCGCCAAAAACGTGTGCTGTCATTATTTTTTATGTCAGAAAGAAGCTTGGCCCAGAGGGATTCGTCTTATTGTCTTTTTAAGGTCCAGTTTAGTTTTTCTAAGGCCTGCTGTGAGTTGTCTCATCTCTTGTTGCAAATTGCTATCTTATGGACACCAGCAAAGCTTCTTAATATTTTATTTATTGCTTTCTTAAAAGTCCTTACTTGTTCCTGCTGCGTGGCGGTGTACTGCCCCTGCCAAGCCCCTTCCTGAATCATATTTCTGGGCTTTACCAGAGTGGCATAAGTGTCCCCTAATGACTTCGTAAGGGCTTCCCATCCAGCCACAGAGTTAATAGTACTCGCTTTGAGTGTTACTCCTTGTGGGAGATGGTCACTTAAATCTTTCTCTCCTAGGTGAAATGCGGAGTGTGTCAAATGTATAATCTAATGTTGAGCTAACCGCTGTTGTAGGAAATGTTGCTGCTGGTGGGTGATCTTTAGGGGACCGTCCATTTAAAGCCTGCAAGCTGAAACACTGAAGCTCCCTCAGGATCCTCTTGGCAGTTTTATTTTGCCTGCCCGTTTTGTTATCTTCCTGAGGGCGGATGTTCCATTGCGACAATTGGCCAGCTAAAAGTTCTTCATCCTCTGTTGATCCCAATAAATGCAGATTGGAATCTCCTGTTACTATGAAGTTTGTTGTCTGCTCCTCTCCTAAGAGCCTTGTTATTTCGCCTACCAGCAGGATTGCCCCCTTAGCCCTGTCTCTAGGACGCAGGTATGCGTTTATTATAACCCCCTTCAGGTCCAGCTTCTCACATCTGATTGTTACTCTGATGGTAATTAGTGCATTTGTCGTGGAAGATTTTACAAACAGCTCTTTAACAGTGCCAATACTTTCTATTTATAAATTAATTGAAAGACCGCCTTTGAGATGACCGTATCTGGCTCCTTTGCAGGCCAGGAGATGATGATTTATATAGCCCTGTATATGAAATGGATGTTCAAGTCAAGTTTCCTGTAGGAAAATGATGTCAAATAATTGTAGATAAAGTAGAAACTGACCGTCTGATGCTATTTTGCCCAGGCCATTAATGTTCCAGGAGCATAAGAGAAGGGATTTCAGCCTAGCTTGCGGGCAGCCATTGATTTGCAAGGTATGTCTATAATTTCTTCTGCTGCCATTTGTTGTGCCCACTAGCCTGGGCCATTCTTGGAGTGATGCATCTCTGATCCGGGAGGTTGTGTCCTGCTGGGATTATGGCTTACACCTACCCGGAGGGGATGCACTCCTAGCACCTTTTAGCACTGAATAGGTGACTTTAGGGCTTGATGGCCCTATCATTGGATGACTCGAGGCTAGCAAAGGAAGTGGATAGCCCAGATTGTATTAAGGTGATAATTTTATCCCCCATTGCCTAAGTTGCGCTTGTTTATTCAAGACCTTGCTGGCTATCTCCAGTGAGGCCCATGTGGCTTTTGTTGCTTCATTGCCTAATGGGTTGCCAACTTGTATGAACTCAACAGAGTCCAGACCAGCCGTTCTTAGGTCCTTTAGACTATTAATAGCTGTTAATAGGTGCAGTATGTTCCCTCTATTTAAGATGTCTCGTCTCCCTTTTGACTTGTATCCGGGTAAAAAAGTTGTACTTCTTGTTTCTGTTTGAACGTAAGGCGAGTCAGGTGGACTTTCTTGGCAGTGCTGCAACTGAGCTTGTGGTGGGGGTCACTTTCCGTTATAAGACTCCGTTTATCACAATAGGCAGGTTTACTGAGCCTGTGCATGTCGAGCCTGGCAGTGTGTCTCCTACTTGCAGCAGATTTATTGAGTTCACTTAGGTTGCTGGAATTGCTAAACCGTGAGGTGCTGCGTTTACAGTGATGGAGCCAGGAGGAGCTGTTCTTGGGTACACTTGCTCAACCCCAGGTCCTGGCCCCGGCATTGTATGCCTTGTTGACGGGCCAGGCTCGACACCTGCAACATTCTGCTGGGCACTGCTCAAGGTGATATTATCATAGGTTACTGCGCCGTGTGTGTTACCGTGAGTGCTCCTATGATGTTGCAATGCAGACTCTGTGGAGCAAGTATTTTCTTCTTCCATCCTCAAAGATGGACCCTTCATAGCTTCAATTATTTCCCCTTCTGGAGTGTCGGGTGAGGTTACACCTCCAAGACATTAAGGCTAAGTGGTCCTTCCCAGACGTTGTCGGTGAGCTGGCTGTCTGCCACTGGAGTGCCTTGCGAGTAGGAAGCTGATTCGTTCTGACCCATCTCTGTTTGTCTTGCCGCTGCTCAAAATAAAGGGTAAACTCCTATCTAGTTTTGGGCTGCATATTTTTTGTTCCAGCCTTTCCTTCTTGGAGACCGTCTGTATTTGGCATTTTTTTGGATATCCGAGGCCGTGTCCGAATTGAGGGTCAAATTAACGGTGGCTACTGGCTGCTCCAGTGCGGGAAGTTCTCGAGGCTCTGCTGATGTTTTAAGATTACATTTGGACTGCTCTAATCCACAGTCGTTGCTGCTCTCTATGCTACAATGATAAAAGTTGAATTTACGCCGCTCTCGTCTGCAATTGTTAACGGATCAAGATTTTGGAAGCTTTGTGACTTTGAGCTGGTTGTTACTATCCGGTTGAGCTGGTTGTTACTGCCCGAGTTGGCGAGACCCGTTTGGGGCTTCGAATGCTGTTTGAAGTCAGTGAGTAGATCAGTGAGTATCGTGGTGAGAGAGAAAATTGTTTTCTATAAGCATCTGGCTGATGACGGCTGTAAGCCAGAAACCGGTCCCAGGATGCTTGTTTCCGGTCCAGGGAAGACATGGCTTGGCAGTTCGGGCTGGACTGTTCCCATGAGGCACAGGGTCAGACTGATTTGCATATGGCCATGTCTGAACTGGGGTGGCGGAGTGAGCTAAAGAATGATGATGGATTAAACCCAGATCAGTTGACTGGGGGTGAGTGCTTGCAATGTTCAACACTCCGTCCATCATCCCCTTTGGTTTTGCTATGTTCGCCCTAAGTTGGCAGGGTATGCCCAGATGTGGGTCCCTTACTCACTTTGCCACTGGATTCAAGATAGCCTTGGTGATGACGTCTGTAAGCCAGAAACCGGTCCCAGGATGCTTGTTTCCGGTCTAGGGAAGACATGGCTTGGCAGTTCGGGCTGGACTGTTCCCATGAGGCACAGGGTCAGACTGATTTGCATATGGCCATGTCTGAACTGAGGTGGCGGAGTGAACTAAAGAATGATGATGGATTAAACCCAGATCAGTTGACTGGGGGTGAGTGCTTGCAATGTTCAACACTCCGTCCATCATCCCCTTTGGTTTTTCTATAAGCAGGGCACAAGAGCAGTTAAATTGCAGCAATGCAGTATCTGTCTGTGCTTGCTTGATGAACGATTTCAGCTCCCCTAGCTTTCCATCGATGCCTGCGACGAAGATGGCCAAGGTGTTAAGGAGTGAAAGCTGAATGTCTATTATGTTTGATTGATATTGCAGTGCCTCTCCAATCAGCTGCACCGTGTTCAGAAGAGACACCCAGATGCTGTCTAAGGGCAATGATTTTTAGGTCTCGCCTACGCAGCGCGCATGCGTTGCGTAGGAGGGCCTTTAGCCGTCGCTCTGCTCATTTTCAAGCACACACACGTGCTTGTGGCGGCATCCACCTTGCGGGAGCGAGCAGGGGCGCGCCACATGCACGAGTGCAGTGCTTGAAAATGAGCAGACTGCGCTCGCACGCACGCACCACTCCCGGGCTTGTTGTTAACTGAGGGCAGCGCATCCCATGTTCCTTCCTTCTTGCTAGCCACTGCTGATAACCTCTGCCTGAAACCCGCTAATACCCTCACTCGGCTCCCGAGAAAGCATCACCGTTAGGGTTACGGATATCGCTTGTCAAAGAGCCTAGAAGCCGTTCAGTGCTCTTCGGGACCCTCTTCTTCCTCACACAGAGCTCTAAACTCCTCTCGGCCGTGCCTCTCTTCTGTCTCCCACATCCTCTCTCTCACTGTGGAACTCTCGCCTCCAGGGCTCCGTTTCCCCTCTCCGCCATCCCTGCAGCTCCCCTCTTTCTTTCCCGAGGTCCTCCTTACTCTAGGGAACTCCGTCCGTAAGAGAGGAAGGACTCTGACCTCCTCTCCCCTCCATTCCCGAAGCTTGCCCCTTCCTCACCAGTCTCTCACGGCCAAGGTCTGATCCCTCACTCCCTCCCTCACACAAGCCCTCGCCGCTTCAGAGTCCCTGTACTCCTGAAGCATCCCTCCCTCCGTCCTCACTGCGTCGTATGGAATGCAGATTCAATGGACTCCTGATAACAAGTGGTGCTATGTGGCGGGTCGCTACTCATGAATGGATGGCACAGGCGGGGCATAGATTAAACTAAAATCCGGTCCCTGTTCAAGCGTGGTCGTTGCAGCAGACCAAGCCAGATTCCTTACCAAATAACTTCAATAGTTTATACTATGGCTGGTCAATCTTCACAATTTTAACTGCTTCAGCCAAGTCTTTTACATTTGTACTACGAGAGTAAAACCATATCTCAGACCACTGAACACCATTATTCAAGGAATCTAGGAGCCATGGAGCACCCGCCAGAGGCAGACCATTTCCTGTAACTGGCTCACTGTATGCTCGCTCTGGAACCATGCTACAACCTATGCCTAAAAGCTATTAAACAAGGAGCTAGTTTCACAACAGCCCAGGGCAAGGGATAAGAGGACTTCACCCCATGAATTACACCACTGTTTCCCACTAATATTTTCTGTGCACACTTCTAGAGGACATGGTTTTAAGGCATAGAAAGGACAGCGCTAAACAAAGCAAAGAGTTAAATAACATTAACAAGCATTGGCAAAACCAATAGGTTTTGCATATGCGAGACATACCGGCGCTGTGCAACATATTTAAAAATAATTGACAGCAGCGCACGCTGCTATACCGCATGGCTCAAACCAAATAAAAAAAAGCGCTGTGGCACGGCCAGGGTGTACCGCATCATAGCTCTTTTTTTTGGTTTACTTTAAGCAATGTTACACTGCATCACTTGCTGTTGTGCAACATCTTAAAAAAAATATTAACAAAGCCAAATAACTCTGCGGGACTTATTTGGCTTTGTTAATGTTTTTTAAAGACTTGCACAGCAGCGCAACTGCTGTGCAACATGACTCAAAAGAAATAAAAATTAAGCGGTATGGAGTGTTGACAGAGTTATAGCGCTTTTGTTTGTTTACTTTAATTCATGTTGCACAGCATGTGCACAGATGTGGCGTTACGGTCAGAACTGGTGCCTGCGGAACCAGGTTCTAGTCTTTGTGTCGGCTCAACATCCTGTGATTCTGGGCAAATGACAAACTCACCGTGCCTAAAAATCAAAAAAGGAATGCGCTCTTGTGTAAAGTAAATGGTGCTCATGTAAAGCACTCCAATACCTTCGGGCCGAGTTTACGTTATAAACCTGCAAAAGTAAAACAAGCATTGGTATAGCCAATAGGTCTCGCCTTTGGGACCTTATAAGCGTTTGGTTATCCAGCACAATATCCTTGGTGCAACAACATCAACTGTTGCATGGCTAAACACTTATAAGGTCCCAAAGGCGAGACCTATTGGCTATGCCAATGTTTGTTCTCTGCTTGACACCACTTCCAAGCCTTGGGGGCTGGACACCGAAGGCGGTTACCGGGGAGGATCCTGTGTGCATGATGCTAGCATTTTCTCCCATTCTGGGGTTCTGAGGTATGAGAGCATGCCTCGAGCCCCTTCCTGTCACAACTGGAATCTTTCTTACCGGTTTTGATGTGCTGGGATGGTTCCCGACTTCGGTTCTTGAAGGTTCTGGTCGGTCCGAGGTAAGGGTGACCCTTTCCAGTAGCCTCGGTGCTGCAGACAATGAAAAGCCAGAGCACTGTGCCTTCCAAAAGGAGTCCCAGGAGAAAAAAAACCCGTAGGGAAAAATCTCTGTTGCAGGTGGAGACTCCAGGAACAGAAAGGAAAGAAGAAGACCAAGAAACAAGGGCAGCACACCAGCAAAGAGAGTGGACTTGAAGAAAAGAATTCCAGGCAAGTGCAGAAGGCTTCAAGGAATCCAACCTGGAACAGGAAGCGCCAACAGGAAACAAAAGTGCGCCAACAGGAAGCAAAAGTACACCAAACAGGAGCAAAAGGCACCAACAGGAGAGAAGACGCACAAGCAGGAGCAAGGAGTGTAGCAACTCAAGGAAATGAAGGATTCAGCCCCTTATATACCCATAGACAGGAAGTGATGTAACAGGAAATAAGCAGTCAGCATCTTGGATAGGGAAAAGATAATGCAAAGAATAGAAAAAGTCGCCATCTTAGAATGGTAAGACAAAAACCTTCCCAAGGCCCTCTAGGAAACAGGACTGTGGAATCATGAGAAGAAGAAGGCAACAAGATGGCCCCAAGAGAAGAATAGAAATCAGGAATTTAGTTTGTATATATGACCAAGCAAAAAGGTAAGTGTAATATGCCCAGCAGATTATATTACTAGAAGCCGCAGTTCCCAAAACTAGAGCTGTGGCATTCCTAATGTGCCAAATATTCCTAAACGGGCCGCCACATGGAGCTGCGGCGTGCCCGATTCAAAAAAGAAATAGGCGTTCGGGGAATGCACCTGCGACACTGGAACAGTAACAGCGGGCCGCTGTGCAGCACCGCAACGCGTCCGAGAAGGATTCAGCCCCTTATATACCCATAGACAGGAAGTGATGTAACAGAAAATAAGCAGTCGGCATCTTAAATAGGAAAAAGATAATGCAAAGAATAGAAAAGTTTGCTATCTCACAATGGTAAGACAAAAATCTTCCCATGGCCCTCTGGGAAACAGGACTGTGGAATCATGAAAAGAAGAAGGCAACAAGATGACCCCAAGAGAAGAATAGAAATCAGGAATTTAGTTTGTATATATGACCAAGCAAAAAAGTAAGTGTAATATGCCCAACAGATTATATTACTAGAAGCCACAGTTCCCAAAACTGGAGCTGTGGCATTCCTAATGTGTCAAATATTTCTCAACGGGCCATCGCATGTAGCTGCGGCTTGCCCGACTGAAAAAAGAAATATACGTTCGCGGAATGCACCTGCAACGCCGGAACAGTAACAGCGGGCCGCTGTGCAGTACCGCAACGCGCCCGAGAAGAGGGAGACGTCGCGGGCTGCATCACGGCCCGCAACGATGAAGCGGGCAGCGTTGTGGGCCGAACCATGGCTCGCGGCACAACACCTTCCCCCTCCTGATCTTCCACACCCAGATTCCTTATGTCACAGGAAAGTTGAGAATAGTTCTGGTTGTTGGCAGAATTAGCTAGTCTAGCGGACCTCTGAGAGTCCTCCTGGGTCAGGCTTTGGGATTCGTTAGACCGTGGTGTATGGGGCTCCACGGAAGGCCTTTGTTCACAGCTGTTGCTCCCCCTAAGCTCACCTTTTGGATTGAGGATGCTATTGAGCGTGCTCCCAGGTGAAGCTGGGAGGGGTAGGAGGTGGCACGTGCAAATATCACCTAGTGCGTGGCCACAGTCTGGGTTAGTGGGCCTCTTTTTCTGGGCAATAGGCACAGCCTGTCTGTTCCAGGTAAGGTCTTGATCTTGGGCACGTGGAGCAGACCCCCTGTCTGCTGGGGGCCCCACCCCCAAGGAATCAGTTTCAGCCTCTTCAGGACATGCGCAAGATGACTGGCTGGGGCCCCTTCAGGATGGATAATGAACATCTCAGGTTGCAAAGGGGACTGCTCCCCGTGAGCCCTTTGTTGCTAGAGAAAAGGGACAAGCCTGCATCCTTCAAGAAGCTGAACTTGGTATACATTTTTGGCTGATATGTACAGATAAAAGAGTTGGCAGGGTTATTGACTGTTTTAGAGGTGAGAGCTCCAGCTGGACGACTTTCAGGATTTTCTTCAGGGCCCTTCCAGGTGATGGTTATAAGAGGCTCAGTTGTGGATTGTAATTTGGATTTGACTTGTTTCTTTTCCTGCCCAGGCGAACTATTATGTCTGCTGCGTCTTTTCCACGAGGACACTGTGGAGAGCATTCCCCTAACTCGCCCCAACCTCATGAGATTAGACTGATGTCTTGTGCAGTTGTGGACCTCCTTAGGCACCGCCACACCCCTTCCAGATTGATTGCCCTGCTGTAGCAGGGTGGGGGGCATGAGCATTCTTGGGACACTGCAAGGAGCTGAACTAGAGTTTGCTAGGTGCATAGGGGCCTGGTGTGGGGCCCGGGAGGCTTAAGTGTTGCATTACCAAAGACAGCAGGGCTAATGAGTCCAACTGCATCCTTTTCTAGTGCTAGTCGTCCCAACGGCTGGCTGCTGCTTGGTGAGCTTCTGTGTGCTGCCTATGGGTGGTTTGGTTCGGTGGGTTGTCAACCTCCGTTAAGATCAGGTAGAATCAGATAGCACCGGCCCCTCCTGCAGTCAAGCAATGAAGCAGACGATTGAGGTCTGCAAGCTGCACCCAAATCTAGGTTGGGCCGCTTCCGTGAACCAGGGCTCGACCAACCTGTAGCAGGGCCTAGACCTACTGCTGTCTCACTGGAGTTTTTGGAGACCTGGAGTCACTGGAGTCCTGCAAGACCCCTTCAGTGGCCCCCTGGGGCTGCCTCACGCCTCTCTTACCAAGCACTTGACAAGCTTCGAGTGAGCCTCTAACTCGAGGGCTCAATACTCCAGAATGTGCTGGGTGCACCAGATTAGGGCTGCTGTACGCGCTCACTACACTGCGTGTTCTCCACTTCCTCTCCTCTTCTCCTCGTGTTCGTCCGTGCATGGGACAAGAAAGAACCAGGGGCCAGGCGGAACCAGGCAGTCCCCTCGGGAGACCTGGGAAAGACACGAGGGTCTACAGGGCTTGTGCAGAGCTTATGCGGACCTTGTGCTTGCTCCTGGCTCACCAGCTTTTGTGTCTGTCACTGAGGCGCTGGAGAAACTAGAGAAAGCCAGAGACCTGAGAGCCGGGAGGGCTACTTCCTTCCAGGGCCGCAGCCTTAGGTAACGATATGCACCAAGCCGGCTCGTTTAGCCCTCTAAAGCCGCCTGGACGCCAAACCCACGCTGGACGGCTCGAGCCCTAAGGTAATCCCCAGGGAGGCTGGCCCGGATTCTGGTTGGGTTGAATAAGTGTGCTGTGAACTGCAGTGATCCAGTAAGGAATAGCAGCGCTCCATAGCAGTGCTCTGCTCCAAGGGTCCGCCCACTAGTGAGGAGCAAACGCAGCACAGGAAACAGCAGGAAACTAGCACAAAGCAAACTTGGGAGGAAGAGAAACACAGGAACATTCAAAGCACTCAAAAATGTTTTTTTTTTCAGTAGACCGCACTGGTAGGGGCATGGACAGCAACAGACAAGATGGAAGGAGGGAGCAACACTGATCAAATGGTGGAGGGTGGTTACTTGAGGGAAGAAAGCAGCACTTGAGGGAAAGAGCACCAAAACTCATACATGCCTCGGAGTGCTGAAAGAAAAAGAAAAAAGGTAGTTCTCTGAATGCGAGCAGTGGACAGATACAAGTCATCCATTACAAAAAAGATGGTTAGCTAGATACAAATGGGGCAGCGCTACCTCCTGTCTCTTCTGACACAAACTAAAAACTGGGGCCTGGAAAACCTTTTGTGGAGACTATATTGTATGATTGGGATGATGGATAGACACCGACAAGACAGGCACACTCAAAGAGCAATGTCCCACACACCGACTCAGGAACTGCGGTATCTGGCCCTTATAGACTTGTGGAAGACTAAACATCCAAATGTGCAGTAGTTTACCTTCCAGCACATACACAGATCCTGCTCAAGAATTGACTCTATATGGTGCACACAAAAAATACTTGAAATGACATCTTCAATCTCACTTGGTTCGATAACACAATCTGATCTTGCCATGACGATATGGGAGGGAGAACATCAGTGGAACCCCAATAGGAATAAGGCTTGGTCATTTGATAAATCCTTACTCAAGGACCGACTGATTACTCAGGAGCTAAGCAATACCATAACACAATACTTTAAGGAGAATGATAATGGCCAGCGTCCTCCAAGCACAGTGGTATTCAGGGGACGATGCATTGTGGAAAGAGAGGAGCAATGTCACTTAAAAAAAGAAAAAAATAAATCCTTTAACGAGCATTAAAACAAGTGACTGAACACCATAAACCCTCGGGTTCTCTTAAAGCCCCACGGAAGATAACACTGAAAGGTCAGATTAATCTATTAGCAGCTGAAAAATCTGAGAAAGTCCTATTGTTATTGAAGCAGCAATTCTATGAGCATGCTAATAAGACTGGTTCTCTTTTTGCCAAAAGATTAAAAATGCACAATGTGGCTACAAAAATGACCTCCTGGATTGGGCCGGGTGGTAAACTGCTTCGTAGAAATGTAGATAAATTGAGGGCTTTCCGGGACTTCTACTCGGATTTATGCCAAGCAGACCCGGTTCAAATAGAAGAGGTTGAAAGATTTGTCATAGCAGCAAATCTTCCCACATTATCTAAGCCCAGTAGTGACTCCCTTGAAGAACCTATTACAGCTGAGGAGATTATTGGAGTGATTAAGGACATTCCTCCTGACAAATCCCCAGGCTTACAAACAGATTTTACTAATATTTTTTTACAGCCTTGACTCCATACTTAGTGATTTTATTTAACTTATTTTGAACATTTAACACAGTCTCCTCTTCAATGGCTGCTGCTAATATTACCCTTATGCCTAAACCAGGCAAGCCACCCGAACATTGCGGGTCTTACCGCCCATTGTGCTGTTGGATACTGGTGTGAATATATCCATCAGGCTTTTGGGCCATATGCCCTATCTAATTAACCCAGATCAATCAGATTTTATCCCTCAAAGGCAGTCTGCAGATAATATTAGATTAATCTTACACCTCATTGAAAAGGCTCACTTTAGGAAGATACCCCTGCCAATTTTATCTCTCAATGCCAAAAAGGCCTTTGACAGAGTCCTTGCTCGAGTATTGGAGGACATAGGACTATTTGGAGGAGATCACTATAAGATAAATTTCTTTGCAGATGACAATCTGCTCTCCAGGACCAAACCTGAGTGTGCTATCTGTAAGGTTATGGGGGTAATGGAGACCTTCGAGAAGATTTCTGGTTATAAAGTGAACCTTGAAAAATCAGAAATGCTTGATATAGATCTACCCCCGGAAATCAAATCCCACCTTACAGAGACAACATCCTTTTGTTGGGTCACTAACAAACTTAAATACTTGGGAGTATTTGTTGTTACAATATAACTGGTAGTAGTGCTTTCAAGACCGCACCTCTTTAGGCATATATATATGTGGAAGTATCTATCATTAGATCAGCAACACATTATTTGGGTTGGTGCTATAATGATACCTAACACCCTACTACCATGGGTGCCAGCACACATTGGTCAAAGGTTCCAACATGCAGACAATATAAACAAAGATATCAAAGCACTCAATGGAAGTCCAACAAAGTCAGTCCATAAAGTAAGGATGTTTGTAGAAATTTCAATTTTGTGATTTATTGTAGACATAAGCCAAATATCTGTGAACATCTGTACATGCATGTTGGAAACAGCAGAAAACAGCCAACATGTGTTTCGTCACAAAGTGACTTCTTCAAGGCTGTATATGTATATAAACGTATGATCAAACAGATATATTTTTGAAGTGTATATGTAAGTTACAGAAACATAAATTACATCTCCATAAAAGTGCCCTGGAAAGAAAGGGGCTATTGAGTCTGTGTTCAGAAAAAATAGATGAATTAAGACTTCAGAACATCTCGGGAGTAAGCAACATATCCAAAGGGGTACAAATTGAAAAAAGTGTGCAAAGTGCAAAAATATATGAGTAGTCCCATAGATGTCCATAAGCAAAAACAAAGAATATTGTGTTTAAGACTGTTATTCAACAAGTATAACCATGAACACCAGTATCCAGCCAGTGAATCAATAAGGCTAAGATCCCCAGTGGGACACAAAAAAGAGCTACTGTCCTAACTTAAACAGCAATTAGTAAGTAGAATGATCTGATGAGTCAGAGTATCATTGCCAGATAGAACATGAGGAGTAATAAAGTAAGTTACTCCAGATGTAGAGAAAACAACGGAGATCATCGTATTTTGTTAGAATAATTCACAAAACTTTCTGAGGCCGCTTAAGAAGATATCCCAGCAATCATATATCAACAGTTCCGTTAGTTCATCCACACTTGGTAAGTTGCACTGATAAAGCGGTCGTCATGGACATGGTCCGATGATAAAGGAAATCCACTGTTGGTCTAATGATAAAAGTTTTACAACTCACAAGAAAATTACCATATGCGTTATTTTGAACTTCAGCATTGGGTGTTACACCTTGAAAACAAGGTAACGGCTCCTAGACCCCTCATAAGGTGGGAGAAACTATTCAATAACTATGTAGGTACTGAAGGTCTTATTTTGTATATTTACTCTATACTGACGAGACGTTTCCAGAACCGAATTGGACATATATGAGGAAATGGCACATTGTAAACCTTGTGTCTCAATGGTAAAAATTGTGGTCGGGGGCGTGGCTTGGCTCCAACCAAGATGGCTGCCACATAGAGGGGCTCCTGTGAGCTTGCTGCCTAAGACCCACCATCTGTCGTGATATCCGTTATTCCAGAAGCCACAACTTGTATCTAGGGCCAGGGGGAAGAGTTGCGGCCCCAGACAAATGAAAATCGGAGCCCCCTTCCTCAGTATTGAAGCCTGGACAGAGGCGACGCGAGGCGAACGGGCCACGTAGGCACTGAACAGGCCGAGTGAAAGGGCTGGGAACACCTAAGAGGGCCATCCGGGGACAGGCGGCCGACAACAGAAAGCCTGGGGAGAGTTGGTGACTGGGGCGCCTCAAGTGCCTGGTAATCCCGGGGGCGCCAACTCGGCCCTGAGGTAGGGATCGAGCCCGCTGGCCTCCCAGAGGGGCCTGAGACATGGCGGGCCGAGCAGATCAATCACCCTCCGAAAGAGACCCAGAGGACATAGTGAGCGGAGCACCCCTGCTGCAGGAGGGCACGCAGCCGGGGCCAAAAGAACACCAGGGGTCCACCTGGTTGCGGCCGGCCCTTGCAGTAGAACGGGTGGTACTTGGTGATTTCCAGGCGGGGACGCCGGGACCCGTCCCGGGCCTGCTGGTTTGAGTGCGAAGGTGTGCTGAGGCCGAGGCTGGGTCTACAATAGAGGACCAGGCTAACGTGATCGCCCAGAGGCCCTGAGAGTGCCTGGCGGCCTGTGGCGGTAGGGCGAACTTTGCCGACATCATCTGCTGAGCGTCCTCCCACCCATCCCCTCTGCCTCCTTGGGACGCCTTGGAGCTGATTAAGGCACAGATCAAGGGCGCAGAAAGACTGCCATAGAAGCCAGTGTGACAGCAGCTTACAGTAGTGGGAGGTGCAGTGGAACCCCACATATACCCTAGCCACCCAAGAGAAAGTAGCAATGCACGAGGTGGATCACTAGAGGCGGATCTATTGCAGTGTCCTGGTGCCGGACGGCGGGGGATCGAGGCAGCCCTCACTTGCGGGTGAGTCGTGTGCTGAGTGGTCGGACGCAAGAGGACATTCGGCGAGGAAGCGGTGCAAGTAGACCTCGGATTGATCAGACACCATCGAGATATGGTGAAGTCCAAGGGGCAGGGACAGCCACAAACCAGCAAAATAGATAAATATGCAGTTCCCAGGCAGCACTTGGAGGGGACAGGACAGCCCGGAGAATCGGCGACCCTCCCCGGAGCCCTCCCTCAGGGCGATCATGTCAGCAATACAGGATCTCAAGGCCTCCCTCGAACTGAAAATTGACTCGGTCACGGTCGATGTGGTGCTCCCGCAGGCAGACTTCCAGAAGATGTCTGACAAAGTGAGGACGGCGAGACAAAGGGCCTGATCCAGAAGTAACTTATACCTGAAACTCACGAAGGATCGTGGCAGGTGAGAACCGGGGATCTGGAGACCTGAGGGCCTGCAAACATTGACGCCGAAAGGCATGATTTTCATAGACAGCTGGGGCTGTGAGTCCGGCGGGAACCCGTAGGAGGAGGGCTTAAATTTACAAACATTGGGAAGCAGATGGACGGACTATGCCCTCTGGACTCTTCTTCTTTTCCCCCCTAGGCGATTTGATGGAAGGCTTGATGGCTCCCCTGGAGCCCGGTTGTGTGGCCCTGGAGCTCCCATCGACCGCAGAGGGTCAGCAGGCGGTACACGCTCGCGGGGATGGAAGGGTGGAGCGACCAACCGCCTAACATGTATAAGTTACACTGTAATAAAAGAGGTGCTCTTGTGATTTGGCACCCTATGATGACCCTCGACTACCACCATTTTAACTGACTTCAGTGTGTTATTTTACCCTAGCCTTAATGTGGGATGGTCCTACATATGCCTGCTTCCCTTCTGTTCTGTAATCTTACTGTCTTTTAGTGGGAGTTGTCATGGAGTAGAATAGTACATTTATATTATAAGTGCTTACTATTGGCTTTAACATGGCTTCATATCATCTTGTTCTCTGACTTTGACTATTGGCTTTGACATGGCCTCATGTCTGACTTTGCCTTATTTCTGCGTGCACAGCAGTGCTTGCGATTCATATTCAAGGTCTTTCTGCTCTTCACTTGTTTTTCGCTCCTCACTGACCAGAGTGAACTGGATATTATCTGTGGAATGTACAAATTCTGTCTCAGAGTCAAAATACAGAGGCATGGCCAGCCGCTGTCTTGGCCTTGACGCAGACTGGTACAGCCTGCTCGGTTTTTTTCCAATGAGAAAGGGGCAGGGTTTTCTAGAAACTTCGCCTCACGTTGAATAATGATATTTAAGCTGGAAGCTTTCGCAGGCCAAGTGGAAGTTCACCACAGAGTAGACGTACTGTTGTGGGGGTGACGGAACTTGGGACCTGACTGATACTACTACCTGGGCTGTGAAAGGGCTTCCCCAGCTAGAAAACGGGCAAGGATGTTGCAGAATAAGTCGGTGAGGTGTTCCTAACCACTCTCTTTCTATCACTCTTTCTCTCTCTCTTATATATATATTTTCTACTCTCTGCTACCTGTATATATTGCATTTTATTCTAATTGTTTATTGTAGGTAATCGGCATTTGAGAATCTGCATTTACTGATATATTTGGCCTACCGTTTTGAACATTGCATTAATAAACATGTGTGTTATATTCCATACATTTGGATTAGTTTATTTACCTCGCCTTAAGTGAGTGTTGTGTCTTACCTCTGTCTTAAGGGAGTGTTGGGGTTTTGAGTGTGGCTTGATGGTGAGCAGCCACATTCATTACATACACTTGAGGGCGACAGGTGCTCTGCAAATTGGGTAGGTGGGCAGTTCTAGTCCCACGGTGCAGGGTATCAGGGAGGGGGGAGTTTGGGGGAGAAGTCAATTTAGTGTAGTCTTAGCAGCGGTTGCGAGGAGCTTTGCCAAACAATGAAGAATACATGGGCCAGGCTGGGGCGATGACTCAAGGGTGACACAACTTAGACAACTAAATGATGGGGGTACGTAACCAATCAGAACTTTAAATTATGTCCTGGAATGGGGTCCAAGATTAAGCGCACCTTGGTGCTGCAACATATAAAACGGCAAAAGCCCGGCTTAGTTTTCTTGCAGGAAACACGTCCGAGGGGACAAAACTGTAGGGCCCTAGACAGATGGTTGATACACTCTAATCGCACATACCGGTTACTCCTCGGAGTCACGGGGTACTGGTATTCTGCTCTGGTCTGCAATGCCATACACCCCAGACCGGACCTGGAGAGACCCTTTGGGTAGATATGCATTCCAAACAGGCAGGGGGGAGGGGCACGTTCTCAACCTGGGCACTGCCTACGCCCCACCTGGGATGCATGGAGCCACCCTCTCCTCCCTTGGTGTGAAACTCCTAGACTTGCCGATGAGCTCCCTGATCCTGGGGGGAGACATGAACGATGTCATGTCCATGACGCAGGATAGATGGCCGGAAAGAGGGGAGACCCATGGGAGGGGGGGAACTCCCCTTAAAACCTTTACTGACTCTTTGGAGTTGGCTGACATATGGAGGTCCCAACACAAGACGGAACGCCAATACACACACCTATCAGCTCGGCACGGTAGTCTCTCCCGACTGGATTATATGTTCACTCACTGCGACTGTATAGGCCGCTTTCGAAACATGCAGCATCTAGCGCGAGGCATCTCAGATCATTCCCTGGTGGTTACCTTGTTCGCAGGACCAGCGGTGGACAATGTCCTACCACCCCTAATAGCAGCATGGCACCTGAAGGATAGGAAAATGCGGGACCAGATAGTGGAAGGTACTGAACACTACTTTCAACACAACGAGGGGTCAGTAGCTTGGCACTGTACCCTTTGGGAGGCGTATAAGGCGGTGATATGGGGACACGCTTAGGCCCTCATAGGGGTAAAGAGAAAGGAAGACATGGCACGATACCAGATCTTGGAAAGGGAGATTAAATCCCTAGAAGCTGAGATATTGAAGGGGGGGTCAGGGGGCGGGCCTGGTACGCTGCCTACGTCTTCGGCAGCAAGAACTGAAGGACATTGTAGAAAATGCCGCGAGGGCTCACGCCCTAGCAGTGCAGAGGAGACTTTATGATGTCAGCAATAAGGCTAACAAGCTTATTGCCTGGCTGGACAAACGAGATAGAGGCAGGAATTGTGTGACCGAACTTCACGAACTCGAGGGGGAAAACACATTGGAAGTGGGGAAATAGCCAAGACAATCGCAGCTTACTACGAAAACATTTATGCATCTAAGTCCAGTAGGTCTGGGGCGGACTGCGCAGAGCTACTGGCGACCATGACAATGGAAGTCCTCTCAGAGGAAGATCGGGAAAGTCTGGAGGGAGACCTGACAGTAGCGGAAATTGAGGGGGCACTGAAGGGCTTGCAGTCATGCAAGGCGGCGGGGCCTAACGGCCTCCCCCTTGAATTGTTTAAATGTGTAACTCATAAGATCGCACCTCACCTCCTCAATATGTATCTGGCTGGTAGAGACGCAGGGGCTCGCCCAGAGGATAGCCACAATTGTGGTAATCCCAAAGAAGGGTAAGCCTTCAACGGCCTGTAGCTCATATTGCCCTATATCCCTGCTTAACATAGAACCAAACCTACTGGCTAAGGTTTTGGCAAATCGATTGTCAGGAGTTATAATGTCAGTGATCCATCCTGACCAATCCGGCTTTATGCCGGGACGGAGCACCCATCTCAATCTACGACACCTGTACGGAGTGATGCACATGACAGCGAAATCAGAGGCGGAGGAGGCTGCGGTGCTCTTCTTGGATGCGAGAATGGGTTTCAATAGTGTTGAATGAGAGGATATTCTTGCGGTTCTGCCTAGATTGGGGTTTGGCCCCAAATTCTGTTCCTGGATTTGCCTACTCTATACTGCACCGCGGGCAAGGGTACGGGTGAATGGGTTTGACTCACGAGTTCTCAAGTTGGGCAGGGGCACGCAACAAGGTTGCCCTCTGTCACCAATGATTTTTGCCTTGGCCCTGGAGCCCCTAGCAGCCTGGGTACGCCAGAACCCCCTGATTCAAGGAATTGTTGGAGGAGGGGAGTGGGAGAAACGGCTTCCCTCTACGCGGACAACATCCTGCTCTACGTGACAAGGCCTCGCTTCTCCATTCCGTGGATTCTTCACATCTTCAACCTCTTTGGGAGATAGTCGGGCTACCAAATTAATTGGGATAAGACCCTGATCTTCCCGCTCTCGGGGGGGGGGGGGGAGTTGGTCCTTCCACCTCTCTCCCCAACCCCGGGGGACAGTCGGCGTTCCGTTATTTGGGGGTCCACGTCACCAGAAGTGAGGCAGACTTTCTTCAACATAACCTATTCCCCCAATTGAATCGCTTTCAGGCAGACACGACCCATTGGCGTACGCTACCCATTTCCTTAATGGGGAGAGCCTTGCTCATTAATATGATGACCCTTCCACGCATGCTATATATACACTCCGAAACACCCCTTATAGAATCTCGACAGTTGTTTCTGTAAAGTCAACAGTACATTGCGGACACTACTTTGGGACGGGGGTACATCGCGCATATCCCTAGTGAAAGTACAGCACGGGTCTATGATGGAGGCCTAGCGGTACCGGACCTCCGAGCCTACTAACGGGCGGTCCAGTTGATGGTGAATGACTGGGTGTTTGGTGGGAGAGACGAGCCGGCCTAAAGGGTGGTCCACTGGGCCATGGGTGATCGGGGGTACCCTGCTCTTCTTTATGGGAGGGCGAAGAAAGAAATGCTCCTGTTTCACACCCAGACGGTAACGCAGGCTTGGAAGGCGACCAATTGACACCTGGGGTGTAGGGATAAGTTGACAGCAGAAACCCCTCTATGGGACAGTGATAGCCTAGGGGAGATGAAGAGACTGCGAAGTCACATGCAATGGCATCTGAAAGGAGTAGACAAGCTGGGAGACGTCTGGAGGGGGGCTCACTGCTAGCCTTCTAAGAGCTGCGGATGGAATATGCCCTGGACCAGAGGGAGATGTTTCACTACATGCAGCTACAACACGCACAAAGGTGCCACCTGCCCGAGGGGGAACATTTGCCGGACTACTCCCCTATGGAGGACCGACTGCTCCTAGATCCCATGCCCACTAAGGCAGTCTTCCCACGATAAAAACAAATTATGAATAACTTGCTTCTTCCATTGCGAGAGGCATGGGCGGAGGATGTAGGCCCCCTGGAAGGTGAAGAATGTGGGAGGCTATGCAGAGCCCCAGGTAGATAGCCATACGAGCCCAATTTCGCTTGGTGCAACTCCATGTGTTACATTAGTCATACTTCTCTAGAGCCAGACTACACCGGATGGGCCGCTGCGAATCAGCCGAATGTGCCCAGGGATGTGGTAAAATAGGTACCTTTTATCATACGGTCTAGGGCTGTACATTGATCCAACACTTCTGGAGTGTGGTTACAGGGGTGATGAAGGTGGTCACTGGACTGACAGTCCCACTAGAGGCCAAATGGCTGATCTTAGGTATTCCAGGGGAGGAGAACTGGCCCAAATACTCTTATTCGGTGGCTTGCCAAAGCCGCTGGAGTAGCGAAGCGTAACCTGGCTAGACACAGGGGAGCGAGCAGACTCCCAACGGTCAAGGAATGGGAAGAGGATCTTGACTGGTGCCAGCTGTCAGAACGTGAAATATACCAAGCCCGAGGTTGCCCCCGTAAATTTGAAAAGATCTGGGGACCATGGATGCAATATAGGGGGACTTAAGATAGAGGCTGAGTGGGAGAGAGGGGAGGGTACAGAATAGTTTCATCTCAAACGTAGGCTGTGAACAACACTCTCTAAAGCACACAATGCAGCACACTGGACTGGGTGGCTGGGAGTTACGTTGGTGATCAGAAATATCCAGCCACCTGCGAGTGGCCTAATATGCTTATACCTGCTATTGAATTGTACTTCATTGACTCTGAACAGCTTCTCAATAAAAAAGAGTTATTAAAAAAAAAATTAGTGGTCAGATATTTGCTTAATTTGTACAAGTGTGCAAAACAGAGATTTAATGTACAAAATAATGTTGATGTGGCATGTCACTCCAAAGAAGCTGCAACAAATGTATGGGACACCTGATGGTTTGTGTTGGAGGGGCTGTGGACAGGAGGGGGACATAATGCATATGCGGTGGACATGTCCTAAGATAAAGATGCTCTGGAAGAAAGTCCTCACACATTAAAGGAGTGGTAGGCAGGGCTGGACTGGGAATCCAAAGCAGCCCTGGCAGTTTTGCCCGACCAGCCCCCGGGACATGGGGAGGGGGGGGCTGCAAGTGTAGAGCACTGCTGCTTTTGTTACTGAGGGGCAGATATTGCAGCAGCACTGCAAAACCGGCCCCCAGTAACAAAACCAGCCCCCACCACTGCAAAACCGGCCCCCACCCTTCCAGCCTCACGGGGAAACGCCCGATGCCCGCTATGACCAGTCTGGCTCTGGTGGTAGGGTACCCCCTTCACCTGGAGCCAGTAACTATACTCATGCGCCTTTGACCAGAGAGGTGCAATAGCCTCACCAAGGCTGACTGAAGACAAATAACTAACATGCTCCTTGCAGCAAAACAAACGGTTGCTGTTAAAATGGAGATCACAAGTTGTCCCAACAATGCAAAAATGGTCTGGCAATCTGGCCATGGAAAAACTAAAATGGAACATTAATAATATGGGCCATAAATATGACAGCAAATGGCAACCTCTAGTGGATTACCTCAAAGACAAATACTGTGAACTCTCAAACTTACCAAGTACTTCCCATATTCAAAGGAGAAGTACCTCTAATTGTGAAGCGAAGGTGAAAACTCAGTAGAACCCGTTAGGGAGGGCACTCTTATTCCTTGTGTCTACTTTCTAAGCCTCAGCCAAATGCTTTTTGTTTAGGAGTTTGTTTCGCTTTGTTGTCTCATCTGGAAGAGGGTGGAGGGAGGGATCCTAGGGAATATGATTTATGGTGCACTATTGGGTGATCGTTTATTTCTATGTAGCTTGGTTGATTACGCTCAGTACTGTTGTGAAACATGTTGTGGAAAATCAATAAAATGTCTATGGAGAAAAAAGATGATAAAAAAGTTTGCTCTACGGCAGGAACAGATACAAGAAGAAAAAGGAATGTCGTCAAATTAGAAGCGAGCAAATGAGAGCAACAAGAAAGCCAATCAATGGTAAGCAATGGACTGGCCAAAGCCTGCTGTAAGTGTTGCACAGATTCTGCTGGTAAAGCAGAACTGTGTGTTAGGACGACAAGATGTCAGAACGTAGGGACTGAGTCTCTACCACGTCAGTAACTGTCGGCCCAATCCCAGCTAGTTCTTAGCCTTCCCAGAGTAACAGGTGATTTCGGCAACCTCAATAATGACCTTCTAGTCCCCAAGGGAACCGTGGAAACAGATCTTCCCCTTTCGTTACTCTCTTACTCACTCATGCATGCCCGTAGTAAACATAAGAAAGACATGAAGAAAGTTTACAATACATTTATTAAAACTGTTGTAGTCTATTATGAAGCAAATGTGCTGCGATCATTAGGCATATGCAACTAAACAAAGTAATTAGCAGTACTAACAGGGTATATAGGACAAACATCCCAACCATGGCAAATTCTATATCTGTCTAAATCTACCCTAACTGTGTGAGCACAGGGATATATCTTTGCAATCTCTGGGATTGGCCCAAGAACACATTCCTGGTGTATGTAGTTAGATGGGCCGCATTATGAGTGTAACAAACAGCATGTACAGCATATTCCCAAAATTATATCACAAAAACAAATGTATTATATGCTGAGCAGAGGCAGCCTAAAACATCTAAGACACCAAGCTAACGGAGAATTTTTGTGATATACAATAACAAACAGTAGGTTCAATAAAAATTCAATTGAAAATTTAGAAAAGGGGCCAAATTAACTTTAAACAGAGGCACCAAAGAATCTTTCCACATAGTCATTGCTCATTAAATCCAGAACAGATTCAGCTTCCGCAGATGATGATTCCACAATAGCCCCATTCAAAAGCTCCAAAGATATGATCCTCATTATCAGCCGATGTTGAGGAAGTATTTCCCTGTGCTGTATCTGTGTTATTAGAGTCAGAATTCGAATGTCTAGGTGCCAAAGCCCCCATTTCCCAATAAGAGAGTGGCTCATAGTATGCATCTTGAATCAACTGCAAGTTCATGGGGTAGTTCCGAAAATGGATCTTTATCAGACTCATCAATTGGTCCATGTCCATACAAAACAGTCAATTGCATTGCAAGACAAATATCGAGTGCCCATTCAAAGGGACATCATAGTCAATGAAACAGGTTGCACACAGGTAAACCAGGCAGGTATGAAAGGCAAACGACCAGTCAACGTTCTGCTCCTGGAGCAGTGGTGCTCCAAAGAATCGTATTATGCGTTCACTGCACAGCTGGACTGGTGGTAATTCCATTACCAGTAGGCTTCAAAACAGAACATCTATTGCAGAGCAGCAAAAATAGAACCACAATGCCACAAATGAAGTATAGCACCAAGGGTATGCCCCCAAAAACACTTGAAAATAGAGAATGTTTAAAGGCCGATATTACTCCTAATAGTTTCTGGAAGGTACTGACTAAGCCAGTTCTGATTGCTTTAAAAAAGTGCACTATACCAGCAGTATTGGAAGCATTAAAAATACAATGCACTAGCTCACCAAAATGCTGTGGGAGCTTAGTGCTTAAAAGCAACTGTATTTCGCTGGATGTCCTTTCAACCTGCAGTTCAAAGGGTTCTCGGGCAGATGTTAATGTCACGTCCTTTTGAAACAATAAGGCTTTGAGTCTGCTTAGCTTCTTGAAATCAGCCTTCAAAGTTGGAATTGAAGGCCACAAGGAAATATCATAAACCTTGTGTGTTGGAGTGAAAAGCACATTATTGCAGCAAGTGAAACAGAAAGGACATACAGAATACCAGCTCCCATCCCACAACAATCTTGTTAGTTTAACATCAAATAACTTCCATTGAAAAGTACGATAATGCGGGGAAGAATCGAAGGGGCTGCTTTTCTTTTTAGAAAACAGGCCAAATTTGCTACCGGAGTATTACATGCTCCGTGAACTGTAATATGTTTACAAACAAAAGAGTGACAGACAGTAGAATCCCATTAATTTCCAGTAAGGAATACTTCTTTGTCTGCCCTTTCACATCGGTAATCAAAGGGGCCACAATTCGTGAATTAACAGGCACATGCATCAACCTTTTTTGCGAGCGCAAACGGTGCGATTTACAAAAATCGGCCGTTTGCGCCCGCAAAAAGTGTTTTTGCAATGCATCAAGGTTCAAGGCACTTGCAATTTAAGAATTCGCAAATTATTGCGATTTCTCAAATTGCGATTGCAATTAAGGAATCGCAATTTGCGATTCCTTAAATGCAATGCAAGAACCACTTTAAAATAGCGATTTCGCTATTTGAGGCCGTAAATTACCGAGCAATTAAACTGGTTGGTAATTTGCAAAAACTTTGAAAAATGCACTAAAGTGCATTTTTCAAAGTTTCATTTTGCGCGCACACATGCCCTTGGGGCATGTGTGTGCGCAACATGGGTGCACATAACAATTTCAGGGGTGCAACAGGGTGTCCTTTTGACACCCTTGCACCCTTGAAATTGCATGCGCAATTTGCGAGTACCTACTGGTACTCGCAAATTGCGCATGCAATCCCAATTCATTCCGATGGGCCTGCAGGCCCATAGGAATGAATGGTGAGCCATTCCTTAATTGCGACTCGCAAATTGCGAGTCGCAATTAAGGATTGTATAGGAATCTCTATTTTTATAGCGATTCCTACATGCATAGGCTTTTGCGAGTCCTTAATTGCGATTCCTTAATAATCACAATTAAGGACTCGGAAAATCCTACCTTGATGCATGTGCCCCAAAGCTCCCTCCCAGGGGTTCATAGCTTCCCACTGGAAAATGTTTCATGCAAGATGTAAACTGGAATGTCGAAATTGGCAAAGATATTACGCCATGAATTAACCACACTGCGGAAGGTGTTTCAGCTATTGTGAAAGGCAATTGTTCTAACTTCTCAATATGTAACATTGCGTAAGCAGCATCTTTTTTTCTGCCATGAGTCGCTGTATATGTGTCTGGTTAAAATGCAAGAATAGATGCGTAGAATTTAAATAACGCAATGGCTTTCGGACAGATTTTAATACCTGAAGTGTCCAACTTAATTGAATAATAGATCTAAACTGACTTTGCCCATGGTATAATGAAGACATGTCATTTTGCATAATATCAATAAAAGACAACACAATGTTATTCAAGCTATAAATGCGTCAATTTGTCTTAAACGTGCAGCGGCTTCTATCTGTGACAGTTTCCAAATTTCATTGTAAGTGGCATAAATTAATTTTTTAGAACGGGGAGACTTAGGACCCAACAAGAAATCTGATAGATCCATGTCATCCGACAAGAGAGAGAGATGTTGTTTAACTGCAGACAGTGTGGAATGTTCCAACCTTTGTTGGCACAATTTCCGTACTGAATAGGTGGTGACTATCCCTGAGTGTTGAGACTGGGAATAATGAGGGTCTGGTCTGCTTACCTTAAACCCAGGAGTGAATTCAAAGAACAATCATAACACAATTTGTGTCCACTAGCCACAATAACCACCCACTAGGACTGGAAAGTGTGGCGTTGAATGTACCATTCAGCATCATTCTATTGTGCTGTACTTCACTATAATTTGTTAAATGTTGCCAATTGTCAAATCAGGCAATGGAAGGAATATTAGGTGAATTAATGTCTTTAATTTTAGCAAGTCCTAGACCAAAACTCATTTGTGTAGGAATCAAGTACGCTCTAAAAAAGGTGTCTGTTCCCTGACTTTGCAATGTTTAGTACCCGAAATTGATTTCAATTCAATGGTAGCATTCTAATATTCATAGCCTTTCAATGCTAATTGTGTGACAAACAAATATATATTAGCTTGGTTTACGTTAGCATACATTTCTTTGGTTGTATGGGGACAAGTTTAAAATAAAAAGATTTTGAGTCTGATGAATCATGGCCAGAAAAATATGTGAATTTATCCCTATATGTTTTTGGACTCCATTCTGGAGCGGTTAGACAATGTTCCCATTATGTGTAATTAAAAAGTGTACATTGAATGCTAGCTCTATGTAAATAATGATGTGCGTAATGATGATAACAGAACATTTCACCAAAATTAACAGAATGAAGGTACAAGTCCTCACTTTCAAAAACAGTATAATATTCCAGCTCCAAGAGCATGGAATTAACAGTGTGAACATCCCAGTCATCACAATGTAACCCATGTATAATAACATCACCCATTGGAACCTTAAATATATAAGGAATTTGCAAAGTTCTGTAGGACCAAAAATATCATATGGGACCTTATCCCAAACAATTCCATCAGTTACTGGGACAGCTGAAATGTTCACAAGGGACATGTCTCTTCTCAGTTTATGTGAGGATGAGTGAGGTGTTAACACCTCATCCACCATTTCTGTGGCAGAACATTCTGAAAGGTAATGACCATTTATTAGCAAGAAGAAAACAGTCACAAATCTAATCCAAAGGAATAGAAAAATAAAGGAAAGCGCTTTCCAGTTATACATCCAAGGTGGGACCAGATAAGTGTGTTTCAGCCATGAAAGGAAAACACAGGCCGGTGTAGGTGTAGAGTCTAGAACTGTGGAAGTGTCAAAAGAGTCCAATGAAAAATCATCTATTTCTTCAAAATAACCAGAAGCAGTTTTTTGAAAATCAGGAACTACAGATGTAGAAAAAGAACTGATAGATTCCTCGAAAGGTGGATCGTTATAAACGACTTCATCGGCAGGAGACGCAGTAGCAAGGATAGTACTCACTTCCGGCGTATGGCTGGCATTTGTAGTGGCATCAGGAATTAACCGAAGTTCATTCACCCCAGTTGGGGAGTAACAGTTTGGAGATTGCTCACAAGCTGTAGAGGAAATTTCAGTGTGGTAACAAGAGGAGTTAGGGAACTGCCATCGAGTCCTCAGGGCCTCCTGTATAAAATTGGCCACATGATGTAGCTTTACGCGATCAATGGAGACAAAATGATTGTTTTTACAGCCAGCGAGTGGTAGCAATATTACCGTTCTTGTACCTAGAATGCCAAATACTGGCATCGGTGCACGGTATGATGGGCAAAATTCCTTTTTCACTGCAATATTCTCACGAACAAGATTGCCAACTTGTGGAATCCATTCAGAAGGTGCTGGCTGCTCCTTGATTCCGGCCGAGGTAGACATCTTTAACTGTTTGTTCGCCTGGCCATTGCAGATGTGTTGCAAAACCTGTAAGACAGCAGAACAATCATGTACGCAAAGGGCGTGGCTGCCACCACGATGTCTGGACTGTCAAGGTCCGGCCACCCAGAGATCTTTTAGGGAGATTATTAAGTGCTCTTAGAACCCCATATAAGTGATGGATCCAGCTAAGTTCTGAACCTAATACTCTAGCTGTTAAGGATTGTTTTAAAGCACAGTTCATCCTTTCAGCCATCGATTTTTCCTCAGGATGGTAGGGAGAGGAGTAATATACCTCCACACCCAGGGAAGCCATAGAATCCCTATATGATTTCGAGGCAACCGCAGGTCCCTGGTCCAAGTAGAATGAAGCGCATGCATATGTTCTGATAAAGACATGCAAATCTTTAATAACAGTGTGAGCATCAGTCGAACATTTTGGCCACACCCAGAGGAATCTCGAGCAAGAATCAACTGCAAGTAGGATAGATTTAAATGCACCATCCGATTTAAGAGGACCACAATGGTCCAAATAAAAATGCAGCCGAAAGGCTTGTTGGAAACAACAGGAGTGTCTGTGGGGGCGAGCCATGGTGAAACTCTTAATTTGTTGACAAATGTCACAGTAAAGGACATATTTCTTGGCCTGTTTGTACAAGTCATGCAACCAATAACGCTGTTGCAATTAGGAAATTTGTTGCCGCCACACCTGCATGTGCAGCTGCAACACCTTCATGCGCACCTATCAATCAATCAATCACAGAATTTGTAGAGCGCACTACTTACCCGCGAGGGTCTCAAGGCGCTGGGGAAAAAAAGGGGGGGGGGGTGCCGCTACTGGTCGAACAGCCAGGTCTTGAGTAGCCTCCTGAAGGTCAGCAGGTCTTGGGTCTGTCGTAGGCTGAGTGGAAGGGTGTTCCAGGTCTTGGCGGCGAGGTGGGAGAAGGATCTGCCGCCTGTGGTTGTTCTCCGAATGCGAGGGACGGTGGCGAGGGAGAGGTTGGCGGAGCGGAGCTGGCGGTTGGGGACGTAGAAGAAGAGTCGTCTGTTGAGGTAGGCTGGGCCGGTCTTGTGGAGTGCTTTGTGTGCGTGGATGAGGAGTTTGAAGGAGATTCTCCTGTCGACGGGGAGCCAGTGCAGGTTTCTCAGGTGGGGGGTGATGTGGCTGTGGCGTGGTATGTCGAGGATCAGGCGTGCAGAGGCGTTTTGAATGCGTTGCAGTCGCTTGTTGAGCTTGGCCGGGGCTCCCGCGTAGAGGGCGTTTCCATAGTCGAGTCTGCTACTGACGAGGTCCTGGGTGACTGTTCTTCTTGTATCTGTCGGGATCCACCTGTAGATCTTGCGGAGCATGCGGAGGGTGTTGAAGCAGGAGGAGACTGCGTTGACTTGCTTGGCCATGGAGAGCGTTGAGTCGAGGATGACTCCCAGGTTGCGTGCGTGGTCGGTGGGTGTCGGGGCTGCCCCCAGTGTCGTTGGCCACCAGGAGTCGTCCCAGGCTGAAGGGTTGGATCCGAGGATGAGGACCTCCGCCTTGTCCGAGTTCAGCTTTAGTCGGCTGCTCTTCATCCAATCGGCGACGGCCTTCATTCCTTCGTGGAGGTTGGATTTGGCGGTGAGGGGGTCCTTGGTGAGGGAGAGGATCAGTTGAGTGTCATCGGCGTAGGAGATTATGTTGAGGTCGTGCTGTCGGGCGATGCGTGCGAGCGGGGCCATGTAGATGTTGAACAGTGTCGGGCTGAGGGATGATCCCTGGGGTACGCCGCAGATGATCTCGGAGGCTTTGGATCAGAATGGGGGGAGGCGGACTCTCTGGGTTCTGCCGGAGAGGAAGGAGGTGGTCCATTCCAGGGCCTTGTCTCGGAACCCTGCGTCGTGGAGGCGTGCGCGTAGAGTGCGGTGGCAGACAGTGTCGAAGGCGGCGGAGAGGTCCAGCAGGATGAGGGCTGCGGTCTCACCGTTGTCCAGCAGGGTCCTGATGTCGTCGGTGGCGGCGATGAGGGCAGTCTCGGTGCTGTGGTTGCTGCAGAACCCTGACTGGGATGGGTCCAGGATGCTGTTTTCTTCGAGGTATCGGGCTAGCTGTCTGTTGACGATCTTCTCGATGACCTTGGCTGGGAACGGAAGCAGGGAGATGGGCCGGAAGTTCTTGAGGTCTCTCGGGTCCGCCTTGGGTTTTTTGAGTAGGCGTTGATCTCGGCGTGTTTCCAGCTCTCTGGGAAGGTCGCGGTCTCGAAGGAGAGATTGTTGACGTTGCGCAGGTGGGGTGCGATGGAGCTGCTGGCTTTGTTGAAGATGTGGTGCGGGAAAGGGTCTGACTGGGAGCCGGAGTGGATTGTGCTCATGGTCTTGATGGTGTCATCGATGTTCACGTTGGCCCAGGCTGGCAAGGGGTCGTGGTCGATGGTGTGCGGCGGGTCTGGTGTGTCGGTGTCTGTTGGGGCTGTCTGGGTGTTGAAGCGGTCGTGGATGTCGGCGATCTTGCGGTGGAAGAAGGTGGCGAGGGAATCGCACAGGGCTTGCGACGGCGGGATGTCGTTGGTGTTGGAGCTGGGGTTGGAGAGTTCCTTCACGATGTTGAAGAGCTCCTTGCTGTTGTGTGCGTTGTTGTCGAGGCGGTCTTTGAAGGAGATCCTCTTGGCGGACCTGATGAGGTGATGGTGGTTGCGGATGGCGTCTTTGTGGGCTGCGTGGCTGTCCGGTGTCTTTTCACTGTGCCATTTCTTCTCTAGTTTCCGGCAGGTACGCTTGGATGCTAGGAGTTCCGGGGTGAACCAGCTGGCTCTTTTGCTCGTGTCTCTGTAGGTGGGTTTTTTCAGCGGGGCGAGGGTGTTGGCGCAGTCGTCTATCCATCGTCTGAGGTTGTGGGCAGCGTCGTCGGTGTTGGAGGGGTCGGTGGGTGGGCTGAGAGCGAGGTTTGCCTGTAGTTGGTCTTCGGTGACTTTGCTCCAGCAGCGGCGTGGGATCTGTTGGGTGCGGTGGTGTGTGGTGGGTTTCTGGAAGGTGAAGTGGATGCAGCGGTGGTCGGTCCAGAGGAGTTCGGTGGTGTGGCTGAAGGAGACGTGGGAGCTTGAGGAGAAGACGGGGTCGAGCGTGTTGCCGGCGGAATGGGTCGGCGTTGTGACGAGCTGTCTCAGTCCGAGGTTGGCGAGGTTGTCGATCAGGGTGGTGGAGTTGCTGTCGTTGTTGTTCTCCAGGTGAAAGTTCAGGTCTCCGAGGAGGATGTAGTCGGTGGAGGTCAGGGCGTGCGTGCTGATGAAGTCGGCGATGGAGTCGCTGAACTGGGGTCGGGGTCCAGGGGGTCTGTAGACGAGGGTGCCTCTAAGGGTGGTGTTGGGGTCCGTGTGGATCTGGAAGTGCATGTGTTCGGCGGTGCAGAGAGTGTCGTCGGTGCTGGTCGAGACCCTGATGGTGTTCTTGTGGACAATGGCGATTCCTCCTCCTACTCCGTTGGTGCGGTCTCTGCGGGTGATCTTATAGCCGTCTGGGATGGCTATGGCGATGTCGGTGCGGAGGAGTCGTTCATCCAGGTCTCTGTCAGGAAGGCGACGTCCGGTGATGATGTGTTGAGCAGATCCCAGAGCTCGACGGCGTGTTTGCGTGCGGAGCGGGTGTTCAGTAGGATGCATCGGGGGTGGTTGAGGTCCTTCTTGGCGGGCGCTTCGGCGGCTCTGAGGCCGGTGTAGCTACAGTTCCGGCAGGTGAAGGGACCATGAGTGCGTTTCGTGGCGGCCTTGAAGCAGGTCTGTGTCCGTCCGGGGTTGAGAGCGTGGAGTGTGGTGGCATCGTATCGGCGGCGGTCGTCGTGGCTGGCGCGGGGGGCGCGAGGACCAGGGGTTCTGGCACTGGGCGCGGTCCAGGCGCGGACGGGCGCAGACGGGCTTGCCTTAGGCGCGCCTTCGGCCTGCAGTCTTGGTAAGGAATCACACGATCACCAACATCTGTAATTGAAGCAAAGGGAGCATTTTGTTTGCTTAAAGATAAGTATATTTAGCTGGAAAGCCCTTAGGCAAAGAGGTGCCCTGGCGTGTAGCATTAACGGCAGCCAGTATATCATCATCTACGCTCGTATGAGAAAAGAAATTGCAGCAACTGTTGCAGTGGAAACTGCAGATTTGGCAGCTTTATCTGCCAAAGAATTCCCAATAAAGTGTATTCCAACACGCAGATGACTTAGTGTACGAATTACATGAGCCTGTTGTAACCTCTCTTTAAGTTCCGCTACTTTCATCCAAGGCTGTTTATGCTTTATAGTGTTTCCTTTAGACCCCCTGAAACCATTCTGGTGCTAATAATGCAAATTATGATTAAAAGACTGGACACAATAATATGAATTACACACTATAAGAGTGGGGAATTCAGGATCCATATTTTCCAATGCAAGTAGCAATGCTTTCAGTTCAGGCAACTGCGCAGTGCAGTCACCTAAGGACTGCGTGCCAGTTTTTTGCGGTTGGAATCTACCATCCAACATTACACTATGAACAGAAGCGCATGCCAACGAATATTGGTGTTTGGTGCCTATAGCAGGCTGGGCTGAATCACCAGTATAAACAATACATTTATACTGATCAAGAGGCAAAATATTGCTAGGCATCGGATAGACATGATCATATTGCAGAAATTCTTGTGTTTGTAAAGATGGGTTAAAGACAAAGTCTATGTCTGTAGCTGTTAAGGATGTTGTCCATTGTATCCAACGAGGATGTAGGGCTTTTGCATTAGGGACCCTAGCTTTTGTAACAGTCTCTGAGGCAGGAATGGGAGTAACAACAAAAATGCGTTTCCCCTGTGCAAGTGGCCGTTCTTTAATGACAGCCATTTGAACTTCAGTCAGTATTTTTTTGAGTGGATGCAAAACACATTTCTGCATTGGAATTTAAATTCCATTTATATGCTATCTGCACTGTCTCACCTTCTTTAAAGGTGACATATGTAAAGCCAGTGGCCCCTGCAACTATACGGATGACCAGGTTTATGGTATTGACACGTGTATGTTAGTGTTGTGTAGCACAATAACCACAAAAGCCCCACGTTGTGTGGAGAAGGGAACGAGAGGCACGGGGTCTTAGGAGCTAGCAGCCTCCAACACTAACAGTCTAACCACAAAAAGCTGCTCCTAACTGAATTGCCACTACGAGGTTTGGGATGTATTTGTAAGTGAAGGCATCTCACAAAAAGTAACGGACTGGTCTCACACACCACCTGGTGTCATGCTTCATCATTGACCAGTCCTCGCCCTCTAAAACCTTGGTTTGATGGAGGGCGGGCATACACCTGACGACAGGGATGCACTTCTAAACTAAGTGGGGGCCCATAAACAAAAAGTGTGGTTAAAAAACATTATAGTTATCTTAATCGTGTTTTTAATGTTAAAGGTAACTATATGATATTAAAATCAAGTGACGGTATGTGGGGAATTAATGTCCCCTATCCGTTATGTGAGAGGTCAACATGTTTCTGCCTTAATGGCCCGCTTGGGTCCAGGGCATTCGTCAGGACCTAAAAAGAACATAGAGGGCTCCGTTCTTACCAGCTAGTGGTAAGAGTAAACCACTGTGTGGGCGTGAGCACTGCCACACTCCACAACTTGATGGCCTCTAATTTCAAGCCTGTAAAAGAGAAATTGATTGAGAAAAATATATACACTGCCAAACCTTCTAAGTAGTTGAGAACTGAACGCAAAACATGCATTGTTTCAGAAAAACATAAGTGACTACTTATGTGACATGTGACACTCTATTTGTGTACATGAAATCAAAATAAAAAAGTGAGAATATAAATCTCACTGTTCTTACCCTAGATACCAAAGCTACTTGCCCCATGGGAGGAGGGGAGGAAACCCTGTAGTCAAACCCTGTTGAGAAACCATGGTACACATTTAAAATAATTCTCAATAAGAAAAATAATTCTCAATAAGAAAAATAATTCTCAATAAGAAAAAGAAGAAAAAGGGAAAAAGGTAGATGAAAGAACAGTTTTTTGATCTGTGGCAAAATAAACCTACACATGCAACACCATCTGCCTATCAGGTAATTGAACAACCATACATTCAAACAATTCTCATTCACACCCTTACTGCATCAAGGGAAATTTCCCATGTGGATCCTAGGCGACTGCTCCCGGTCCTCCCTGATGAAGAAATGAGGTAAAGGAGGTCGCGCTATATATAGTGCACTCTATCACACTAATTATCACCAAATGGTTCACAGGTGCTGATAATAATCATGTGATTTTGGTTTCCTGTGTCACAAGAAAAGGCAGCCTGACCTACCCATGGCGATCGTATGCACATGCTCAGAGTGAACTACAGCTAATCAGTAGGAAAAAGGTTTGTGACTTCCTGTGTCTATTGAAACGAATGCCTGATTCTAAAATGGCCGTGCATGCTTGCAAACAAGGAAACTTTCCTTTTCAAGTTCCTACAAATGCTCAAAGTGGCTAAATGTACGCGCATGTACAATGCTGTAAATACGCGTATGTTCTATACTGTTTTAAATAGCGCGCGATAGAAAATTGCGCGCGATAAAAATTGTGTTCATCCTCAAAGTGGAGAACAATGAATCTGCCAACCACGGTCAGAAAAAGGGTGGCGTGGGGGGGGGAAGGAGAGGGGGAGGGAAAGGGGAGGGGGGGAGGGGTTGGTTTGCAGGAATTAACACCTCACCCTTGGGAAAAATAAATAAAAAATTTTAATAAAATTTTTAATTATATAGGGGGTATAGTACTCAAATATGCACAATGAGGGTCTCAATCAGTTAAATGTAGCCTCACAGATTGTCAGTGCTTTATAGAGTGAATCCTAAGGTAAAATAGGCGTGCCCAAAACATGTAGATAATGTGTAGAAATTAAATTAAAGATGGATTTTAGGGATTCCTATTGTCCCATCTGGAGCCATGGTATTTCATCGTTGAGGCCTTGTTGCCAAGAGCGGAGACGAAACACCCATCGTTGTTCCCTCACATGTAGAGCTTTTGTAAGATCAAACTTGCGTTTCTTCATCACTTCTAGGATTGACCATCTTAGGTCTGTGTCATTATGGTTTTTTTCTGTGAAATGACGCGTCAGTTTAGTGTTGTTCTTTTTACATCGGATGGTACTCCGATGTTCACTGATTCGTACCTTGATTTTCCTAGTAGTCATCCCTACATATCTGAGGCCGCAAGGACAGGTTAGGAGGTACACAACATTCTCTGTGTTACAGTTACTGAATCCTCGTAACTTCCAAGGTTTTCCAGTCCCTATGTCTACCTCCTTGGTGTTAGCGGTGAGACTGCAAGAAGTGCAGTTCCCACAAGAGAAATGACCCACAGGTCGTGGGTGGGTCCACAAGGTCTGCTGTTCTCCATCCTCTCTTGTTGGTGTTTTTGCGTGTACCAATTCATCACGCAGACTCCTGTTCCTTCGGAAGGCAAATAGAGGTGGTTGCCACTGATTGCCTGCACTATTAAGAATGTGCCAGTTTTTCTCACTATTTTTTGTACTGTGTTTGAGGCCGGGGTGAATGTAGTAACGCACACCAGTCTTTTGGTGTCTTCTTTAATTACATCCTCTAATAGAGCTTCTCTTGAATTGTTCCTTGCACGTTTTTTTGCTCTTCTCACTATTTTCTTTGGATAATGGCGTTCCAAAAGTTTGTTCTCCAGCTCTCCCGCCTGATCCACATAAGTTGTCATATCGGAACAGTTTCGTCGTATTCGGAGGAATTGGCCTACCGGGAGATTTTGTCTCAAAGCCCTGGGGTGGTAGCTTTCAAAAAGAAGTAAACTATTTTTATCTGTGGTCTTGCTATGGACCTTAGTTACAAACCCTTCATGAGTTATGGTAATGTCCAAATCAAGGAAGATTGCGTGGTTCTTATCAATAGTGTGTGTAAATCTGAGATGGTTGTCTATTGAATTAACCCATTGAACAAATTCCATTGCTCTCTCTTCTGTTCCGTGCCATACAATCAGCACGTCATCAATGTAACGCTTCCAAACCTTCAGATGTTCCAGAAATCGGTTATTTGGATTAAGGATGTAGTCTTCCTCAAATTGCTGGACATAAAGACATGCCATACTTGGGGCAAAGGTACTGCCCATTGAAGTTCCGGTGATCTGGTGATAGATGGAATCCTCAAACTCAAAGAAGTTCTCTGTAAGCGCTAATTCAGCACATTCCATCACAAAATGTTGGGGGTCATGAAATTCCACTCCATATTCAAAAGGATATTTTCCACCACTTCCAAAGTTCTTCTCTGTGGGATGCTTGTATATAGGGCTTCTATGTCCATTGTAATTAATATATCTCCAGATGGGTCTATTTCCAGATCTCGGAGAAGGCAAAGGACATCTTTAGTGTCTCGAAGGTAAGAATGTGATTGCTTCACAATCGGTCTGAGGAACCAATCGCAAAACTGCGAAAGGGGTTCCAGGACTGATCCAATCCCGGATACGATGGGTCTACCAGGAGGAGGGGTCCGGTTTTTATGGATCTTAGGAAGCGTATAGAATCTAGGCATCCTAGGATTCTCATTGATGAGGAAGCTGGCTTCTTGTCTGGTAATCCAGTCGTTGGTAAAGGCTTCCTCCACCATGTTCTTAATCCTTGTCATCAGGGGGCCTGTTGGATCATTTCTATGTATGGCATAGCTGGCTGTGTCTGAGAGAAGTCTTTTACATTCCTCTTGATACATCTCCTGATCCATAATCACAATAGCACCCCCTTTGTCTGCTGGTTTTATCACAAGCTCGTGGTTGTTCTTCAAACCCTGTAGTGCCGTACGTTCATTTCTTGTAAGATTTTGAAACCCCTTGGTGCTCTCGAAGTTGATGATATCAATCTCCTTGAGAACTGCTTCCTCAAAGGCTAAAACTTGACAAGAGATATTCTGGGCAGGTGGTTGAAAAGTTGACTTCTTCCTGAGTCCCGTTGTCAATTGTTCCTCAGATCTATCCTCATCTGTACCAAAATAGTCGCGCAACTTGATTTTTCTAAAGAACTGCGCAAGTTCTGTATGAAGTACAAAGGGATCATTCTTGGGTGTCGGGACAAAGCCCAATCCTTTGAAGAGGACACTCTCTTCTTCAGTTGTCAATGTGTGCTTACTAAGATTAACGATATTCGTTAGTCCCTGCTTGTCGAGGGCATATTCGCTTTCCCTTTGCTCATGGTGACCACCGGGGTGGGTTGTTGGTCCTCCCACTGAACCCTTGTATTCCTTCTTTTTGTTTGCCTCTGCCTCTGCCCCCGCCCCGGTATAAAAAAGAAGGCTGGGGGCCTTGTGGAAAACCAAACCCTGGCGGGAAGAAGGGTTGTTGCCAGTACCCAAAAGAGGGGGATATTGTTGGGCCATAGGTTGGCGATAGCCTTGTTGTCTGCTCTGCTGTTGTCCTGAGCTCTCGTCACTACTACTGTCACTCCTTTCGTCCCCGAGCTGAAAGTCCAGTTCAGTGGGGTGGGTCTGAACCGTTGCCTCCTACCTGCTTGTTGTTGTACAGGTTTATCATAATGTTCATCAGTAATGTATGGGTACACTGTTTCCCTACTAAACTTCTGCACATCTTTCCTAAGTTTAGTTATTTTGGACTGTGTGAGATACTCTTTGTACTCAGTATGGTCATTATTGATTTCTTCAAGTTTTTTCTTAAAGACTGATAACTGCACTGTTGTCTTCAATCTACATTCACTTTGTTGAATTTCAACAAGCAGGGCATCCGCCAGCTGTCTGGCGGTGTTGATAATCAAAATAAGCCAGTCTTTCGTACACTTCCAGGCAATGCACGACCAATTTATGCGAAACTCCTTGTTGTTAAGAAATAACCTTGGTTCATTAGTGACTATGAGTCCTCTCGGTGCGGTGTTCTTTCTAAGGTACTCTGTCATAAACGCCCCATGAAGGGCTGTGCGTATCTGTTCCTTTTTCTTAGTCGACAATGATTCCCATTCGTCAGAATTATTAACTACTTGAGCAACTACTGTTTCGGCTAACAGGGATGGGGCATTGAGGATCTCTGCTAAGACCTCATCCCCAAACGAAAGTTCTATATCCATGTTTGAAGTAGGGTAAAAGGGTAAGTGGGCTGGATCGGTAAGAGATCTGCTCCTCTCAATTTTCTTGAGAAGGATTAGGACTTCACTATATCAGTCCCTTCTTCCAGTCTGATCCCAGAGTGATCAGTACTTCTTCCTGATATTTGAGTGAAAATACCCCTAATAACGTTCCCACAGCCGTCAGCTGTACATAATCACAATAACCACAAAAGCCCCACGTTGTGTGGAGAAGGGAACGAGAGGCACGGGGTCTTAGGAGCTAGCAGCCTCCAACACTGGTGTGTGAGACCAGTCCGTTACTTTTTGTGAGATGCCTTCACTTACAAATACATCCCAAACCTCGTAGTGGCAATTCAGTTAGGAGCAGCTTTTTGTGGTTAGACTGTTAGTGTTGGAGGCTGCTAGCTCCTAAGACCCCGTGCCTCTCGTTCCCTTCTCCACACAACGTGGGGCTTTTGTGGAGAAGTCCTAATCCTTCTCAAGAAAATTGAGAGGAGCAGATCTCTTACCGATCCAGCCCACTTACCCTTTTACCCTACTTCAAACATGGATATAGAACTTTCGTTTGGGGATGAGGTCTTAGCAGAGATCCTCAATGCCCCATCCCTGTTAGCCGAAACAGTAGTTGCTCAAGTAGTTAATAATTCTGACGAATGGGAATCATTGTCGACTAAGAAAAAGGAACAGATACGCACAGCCCTTCATGGGGCGTTTATGACAGAGTACCTTAGAAAGAACACCGCACCGAGAGGACTCATAGTCACTAATGAACCAAGGTTATTTCTTAACAACAAGGAGTTTCGCATAAATTGGTCGTGCATTGCCTGGAAGTGTACGAAAGACTGGCTTATTTTGATTATCAACACCGCCAGACAGCTGGCGGATGCCCTGCTTGTTGAAATTCAACAAAGTGAATGTAGATTGAAGACAACAGTGCAGTTATCAGTCTTTAAGAAAAAACTTGAAGAAATCAATAATGACCATACTGAGTACAAAGAGTATCTCACACAGTCCAAAATAACTAAACTTAGGAAAGATGTGCAGAAGTTTAGTAGGGAAACAGTGTACCCATACATTACTGATGAACATTATGATAAACCTGTACAACAACAAGCAGGTAGGAGGCAACGGTTCAGACCCACCCCACTGAACTGGACTTTCAGCTCGGGGGACGAAAGGAGTGACAGTAGTAGTGACGAGAGCTCAGGACAACAGCAGAGCAGACAACAAGGCTATCGCCAACCTATGGCCCAACAATATCCCCCTCTTTTGGGTACTGGCAACAACCCTTCTTCCCGCCAGGGTTTGGTTTTCCACAAGGCCCCCAGCCTTCTTTTTATACCGGGGCGGGGGCAGAGGCAGAGGCAAACAAAAAAGAAGGAATACAAGGGTTCAGTGGGAGGACCAACAACCCACCCCGGTGGTCACCAGGAGCAAAGGGAAAGCGAATATGCCCTCGACAAGCAGGGACTAACGAATATCGTTAATCTTAGTAAGCACACATTGACAACTGAAGAAGAGAGTGTCCTCTTCAAAGGATTGGGCTTTGTCCCGACACCCAAGAATGATCCCTTTGTACTTCATACAGAACTTGCGCAGTTCTTTAGAAAAATCAAGTTGCGCGACTATTTTGGTACAGATGAGGATAGATCTGAGGAACAATTGACAACGGGACTCAGGAAGAAGTCAACTTTTCAACCACCTGCCCAGAATATCTCTTGTCAAGTTTTAGCCTTTGAGGAAGCAGTTCTCAAGGAGATTGATATCATCAACTTCGAGAGCACCAAGGGGTTTCAAAATCTTACAAGAAATGAACGTACGGCACTACAGGGTTTGAAGAACAACCACGAGCTTGTGATAAAACCAGCAGACAAAGGGGGTGCTATTGTGATTATGGATCAGGAGATGTATCAAGAGGAATGTAAAAGACTTCTCTCAGACACAGCCAGCTATGCCATACATAGAAATGATCCAACAGGCCCCCTGATGACAAGGATTAAGAACATGGTGGAGGAAGCCTTTACCAACGACTGGATTACCAGACAAGAAGCCAGCTTCCTCATCAATGAGAATCCTAGGATGCCTAGATTCTATACGCTTCCTAAGATCCATAAAAACCGGACCCCTCCTCCTGGTAGACCCATCGTATCCGGGATTGGATCAGTCCTGGAACCCCTTTCGCAGTTTTGCGATTGGTTCCTCAGACCGATTGTGAAGCAATCACATTCTTACCTTCGAGACACTAAAGATGTCCTTTGCCTTCTCCGAGATCTGGAAATAGACCCATCTGGAGATATATTAATTACAATGGACATAGAAGCCCTATATACAAGCATCCCACAGAGAAGAACTTTGGAAGTGGTGGAAAATATCCTTTTGAATATGGAGTGGAATTTCATGACCCCCAACATTTTGTGATGGAATGTGCTGAATTAGCGCTTACAGAGAACTTCTTTGAGTTTGAGGATTCCATCTATCACCAGATCACCGGAACTTCAATGGGCAGTACCTTTGCCCCAAGTATGGCATGTCTTTATGTCCAGCAATTTGAGGAAGACTACATCCTTAATCCAAATAACCGATTTCTGGAACATCTGAAGGTTTGGAAGCGTTACATTGATGACGTGCTGATTGTATGGCACGGAACAGAAGAGAGAGCAATGGAATTTGTTCAATGGGTTAATTCAATAGACAACCATCTCAGATTTACACACACTATTGATAAGAACCACGCAATCTTCCTTGATTTGGACATTACCATAACTCATGAAGGGTTTGTAACTAAGGTCCATAGCAAGATCACAGATAAAAATAGTTTACTTCTTTTGAAAGCTACCACCCCAGGGCTTTGAGACAAAATCTCCCGGTAGGCCAATTCCTCCGAATACGACGAAACTGTTCCGATATGACAACTTATGTGGATCAGGCGGGAGAGCTGGAGAACAAACTTTTGGAACGCCATTATCCAAAGAAAATAGTGAGAAGAGCAAAAAAACGTGCAAGGAACAATTCAAGAGAAGCTCTATTAGAGGATGTAATTAAAGAAGACACCAAAAGACTGGTGTGCGTTACTACATTCACCCCGGCCTCAAACACAGTACAAAAAATAGTGAGAAAAAACTGGCACATTCTTAATAGTGCAGGCAATCAGTGGCAACCACCTCTATTTGCCTTCCGAAGGAACAGGAGTCTGCGTGATGAATTGGTACACGCAAAAACACCAACAAGAGAGGATGGAGAACAGCAGACCTTGTGGACCCACCCACGACCTGTGGGTCATTTCTCTTGTGGGAACTGCACTTCTTGCAGTCTCACCGCTAACACCAAGGAGGTAGACATAGGGACTGGAAAACCTTGGAAGTTACGAGGATTCAGTAACTGTAACACAGAGAATGTTGTGTACCTCCTAACCTGTCCTTGCGGCCTCAGATATGTAGGGATGACTACTAGGAAAATCAAGGTACGAATCAGTGAACATCGGAGTACCATCCGATGTAAAAAGAACAACACTAAACTGACGCGTCATTTCACAGAAAAAAACCATAATGACACAGACCTAAGATGGTCAATCCTAGAAGTGATGAAGAAACGCAAGTTTGATCTTACAAAAGCTCTACATGTGAGGGAACAACGATGGGTGTTTCGTCTCCGCTCTTGGCAACAAGGCCCCAACGATGAAATACCATGGCTCCAGATGGGACAATAGGAATCCCTAAAATCCATCTTTAATTTAATTTCTACACATTATCTACATGTTTTGGGCACGCCTATTTTACCTTAGGATTCACTCTATAAAGCACTGACAATCTGTGAGGCTACATTTAACTGATTGAGACCCTCATTGTGCATATTTGAGTACTATACCCCCTATATAATTAAAAATTTTATTTAAAATTTTTATTTATTTTTCCCAAGGGTGAGGTGTTAATTCCTGCAAACCAACCCCTCCCCCCCCCTCCCCTTTCCCTCCCCCCCTCTCCTTCCCCCCCCCCCCCACGCCACCCTTTTTCTGACCGTGGTTGGCAGATTCATTGTTCTCCACTTTGAGGATGAACACAATTTTTATCGCGCGCAATTTTCTATTGCGCGCTATTTAAAACAGTATAGAACATACGCGTATTTACAGCATTGTACATGCGCGTACATTTAGCCACTTTGAGCATTTGTAGGAACTTGAAAAGGAAAGTTTCCTTGTTTGCAAGCATGCACGGCCATTTTAGAATCAGGCATTCGTTTCAATAGACACAGGAAGTCACAAACCTTTTTCCTACTGATTAGCTGTAGTTCACTCTGAGCATGTGCATACGATCGCCATGGGTAGGTCAGGCTGCCTTTTCTTGTGACACAGGAAACCAAAATCACATGATTATTATCAGCACCTGTGAACCATTTGGTGATAATTAGTGTGATAGAGTGCACTATATATAGCGCGACCTCCTTTACCTCATTTCTTCATCAGGGAGGACCGGGAGCAGTCGCCTAGGATCCACATGGGAAATTTCCCTTGATGCAGTAAGGGTGTGAATGAGAATTGTTTGAATGTATGGTTGTTCAATTACCTGATAGGCAGATGGTGTTGCATGTGTAGGTTTATTTTGCCACAGATCAAAAAACTGTTCTTTCATCTACCTTTTTCCCTTTTTCTTCTTTTTCTTATTGAGAATTATTTTTCTTATTGAGAATTATTTTTCTTATTGAGAATTATTTTAAATGTGTACCATGGTTTCTCAACAGGGTTTGACTACAGGGGTTTCCTCCCCTCCTCCCATGGGGCAAGTAGCTTTGGTATCTAGGGTAAGAACAGTGAGATTTATATTCTCACTTTTTTATTTTGATTTCATGTACACAAATAGAGTGTCACATGTCACATAAGTAGTCACTTATGTTTTTCTGAAACAATGCATGTTTTGCGTTCAGTTCTCAACTACTTAGAAGGTTTGGCAGTGTATATATTTTTCTCAATCAATTTCTCTTTTACAGGCTTGAAATTAGAGGCCATCAAGTTGTGGAGTGTGGCAGTGCTCACGCCCACACAGTGGTTTACTCTTACCACTAGCTGGTAAGAACGGAGCCCTCTATGTTCTTTTTAGGTCCTGACGAATGCCCTGGACCCAAGCGGGCCATTAAGGCAGAAACATGTTGACCTCTCACATAACGGATAGGGGACATTAATTCCCCCACATACCGTCACTTGATTTTAATATCATATAGTTACCTTTAACATTAAAAACACGATTAAGATAACTATAATGTTTTTTAACCACACTTTTTGTTTATGGGCCCCCACTTAGTTTAGAAGTGCATCCCTGTCGTCAGGTGTATGCCCGCCCTCCATCAAACCAAGGTTTTAGAGGGCGAGGACTGGTCAATGATGAAGCATGACACCAGGTGGTGTGTGAGACCAGTCCGTTACTTTTTGTGAGATGCCTTCACTTACAAATACATCCCAAACCTCGTAGTGGCAATTCAGTTAGGAGCAGCTTTTTGTGGTTAGAGTGTTGTGTAGCAAGCAAGTCAGATTGTAGTGATCTGAGTATGTCTGTATGGTCTGATGTCAAATGTAAGTTGAAATAAATCAGGATGATTTTATTCATATAACGTTTTAATGCATTGTGCATAATCAGGAATGTAAGTTCTGCCAAAATTCAGGAATCCTACTAAGGATTGCAATTTCTTAAGTGTATTTGGTGGTTGTATCAGAGCACACTTCTCTAGGAAGTGTGATGCATGGCTCTTTCCCTCATGGGTAAGTTTGTATCCAAGAAACAGGACACTGAGAAATGCTATATAGGATTTCTTAAAGTTTAATTTGTAGCTATATTCAACAAATTCCAATATTATGCTATCTACTCTGGCTAAATGTGTATTTAATTCATCGTCCTTGAGGTAGATAGCATCTACATAGGACAATGCGTCTGGGTCAGTAACACATAGAATTGACACAATGCATGGAGCAAACAGTCCAGGACTGTTCTTATACCCTATGGGGAGTCGGCAAAAGCAACATCGAGCGCCTAGCGCAGAGAAGGCAGTCCTATAATTTGGCAGAAAAACCATTGACACATCCAAGGTTGTTTTGTATTTTTACAGACTATATTATTAAGTGCCGTACTATGTGTATTCTACTTTTAGCTGCATTACCTATTTGCACAGTTAGTGCCTTTGGTGCTTCTCAGGAGGTGGGCTCTTTTTTTTGGCCATGCTTAGAGCCAGCCGAGAGCGAACTAGGGGCTGCCATTTTTGTTGGCGGTTTAGCTTTCTCACCACGCCCGGCCTCTCTTCTATTTAATGAGGCCCGGTGCGCGGGTGCGCCGAAGTCGTGCCAAAGGCAAGCCCCTTCTGTGCCCATCTACGGCCAGCCAAGGCCAGGGGTCGGAACTCCAGCCACTTTTAAATCAGAAGGCACCTTTTATACAAGAGAGACCCTAATGAACCTTAATCATTCCCAAAAGGAAGCCTGCTATCACTCGATGGACTCTACCGGTCTGCCTAGTAAATGACAAACATGTAGTTTCAGATTTGTTACACATGATGTTCATAATGGAGGACCCCGGTTAGCAGCGAGCCATCCTATTGCAACTGTTATTAGGTACAGGGGGCACAAAGCAGCCTAAGTCCCCTTGGCTGATGCGTCTCCTGAATTGTAGATCTTTAGCTAAGCATAGTGCAGAATTGTTTACCCTGTTGGAGGAACAACAGCCTGCAGCTTTGTTCCTCACTGAAATTTGGCCGAATGAGGACAGTGGCCCGTATATAGCACTAACCCTTCCCCCTGAATATGTGATTGCTAGGAACAATCGAACTGGCAAGAAAGGAGGCGGAGTTGCTATCATTTTCAAAAAAGAGTATGAATGCAGGGCCTCTCCGTTAAATATTGTAGGATGTGAAAACCTGCTGTTTTCTGTTTGACTTTCACATTCCTTTACATGTTTATGCCTTCTCATATATCGGCCCCCTGGGCCTGCTACAGAATTTGTGGTAGGTATTCCGGAAATAACAGCTTCCCACAGCTTTCAATTAGCTAATTTCACTTTGCTGGGGGATTTTAATATCCATTTGGATGATAACGCCTGCTTACTAGCTATGAATCTTATTCACGATCTAGTAGCAATCCAGTTTGTGCAGTTAGTCACGCACTCCACGTACATTAAAGGCCACCTATTGGACCCTGTTTTTCAAAACTGACCAACTTGGTGGTGAATGAGCCACAACCTGTACTCTGGTCAGATCATCTGCTGATTAAGTTTTTCATTAGGAGGCTTGGGCCATCTATACCTAGCATCCCCTCTATCAGACTGGCCAGACCATGGTCCAAACTGGACGTCACACTTTAAACAGAGGCACTGAAAGCCTCCCCTTGGAGCCCGGTTGGGGACATAGATACTATCTATCGGGCATTTTAAGAATGGATGGAGTCATCTTTAAACACTCTCATCCCACAGAGACTCCAAATTTCCTTTCAAACTAGTTGCAGCATCACACGGTTTACCCCAGAAATCGGGGAGCTGAAGAAGATCTGCAAGAGAGTAGAGAGAAAATGGATAGTACATTATGATGAAGAGAGGAATGCCACTTACAAAAAGGCGTTGAAACAATATCAACTCGCCATTAGGAAAGATAGGTTGGCAGACTTTGCTCAAAGGATTTCTCAGTCCCCTCAAGCCTCAAAGGCAATCTATACAATTGTGAATTCCTTCCTGAAACCGAAAGTTTTAGATGCAGAAGACCCTCCCCCTTCTAAGGAACTTTGTAAAGATTTGGCCAATTTCTTCCTTAGTAAGGTTAGATCTATCTACAACTCTTTGGCAGGGGATTCAACCCCATATTGCAACAAAAATGAGGGGATACCTGATAGGAAAAGATCCCCAGTTCTCTTAGCCTTCCCCCAACTTTGTTGTGATACTGTTTCGGAAGCAGCAAAAACAGTTAAGTCCAGCTCTCCCCTTGACCTGGTGCCTATTGACATTATGATGAAAGGTAAAGATACTTTACTTCCAGCTCTTACCAGCATGTACAACGTATTGCTGGACAGGTAGGCAAATGCCTGACTCATGGAAACATGCGATCATTAGTTCACTGTTAAAAAAGCCCTCTCTAGACACAGTTAAGACAGAAAACTATAGACCAATATCCGTCCTCCCTGATATTAGTAAGATCTTGAAGAAAGTGGTCAACAGATATCTTAGCGATTTTCTGGAGACCCATAATCTTGTGCATCAGACTCAGACTGACTTTAGACCTGGGTATAGTACGGAGACAGCTCTGTTGCTGGCTACAGAAGATTTTAAGAAAACCCTTGACCAAGGTCGATCAGCTGCTGTCATTCTTCTAGGTTTGAGTGCAGCTTTTGACACTGTTTCCCATTTCATCCTTCAACACAGACTGGAGATGCTGGGGATAACAGGGAAAGCATTAAAATGGCTGACTTCATTCCTCGAGAGCCAAAGTTTTCAGGTCAGGGAAGGCTCTTGTTTGTCAGCTGTGCATCAGCTTAAGTGTGGTGTGCCTCAGGGATCTTCCCTGAGCCCTACTCTTTTTAACATATATGTACGGACCCTAGCTGATGTTATTTGTTCATTTTATTTTACTATGGGTCCTACGCTGACAACACTCAGATTGTCATCTCCTTATCACCTAATATGAGTCAAATAATGGTGAACCTTTCTAGCTGCCTTGAGCAAGTTAACAAGTGGATGGCCTCTAGCTGCCTCAAACTGAATGGAGACAAGACAGAGGTCATGTTGGTCAGAACAATCCTTCTCTCTGGGACCACCTCATTTGGCCTGCATGTCTAGGGGACCGCCCTTCTCTGACACTGGAAATTAAGAGCCTGGGAGTGCTTCTAGATAAAGATCTCACCATGGCCTCACAGGCCAAAAGAGTTGCAGGGACCTGCTTTGGCCTGTTAAGAGCCTTGAGAAAGACGCTTAAATGGCTCCCCATGGCACTCGAAGAACAGTTATGCAAGGGCTTATTCTTTCACGCCTGGATTATGGTAACTCACTCTATCTAGGCATCCATGCCTATGTCTTGAGGAGACTGCAGACTATTGAAAGTGCTGCAGCGTGCGTTTTGTTGAGCCTCCCTGACTGTCAGTCTGCATGCCCAGCCTTGGAAAGCCTTCTTTGCCTGACAGTCAAGAAAATAATTGATTTTAAGGTTCTTTGCACTGCACACAAGATAAAGTGTGCTCAGGGCTCCCATATCTTGAGCCATCTTATTGTCCAATATAGCATTGCCCGTGATTTGAGATCAAACAATCAGTTTCTTCTGACCATTCCCAGAATTAAGAGGGCAATCTTTTGCTTATCGTGTCTCCATGCTCTGGAACTCCCTTTCCATCCATCTTAGGGCCAATGACAACCTCCTCAGCTTTAGAAAGCAATGGAAAACCTTCCTGTTTATATAACTTTAATGTATCATTGCACTGCTCATGGTTTCTGTTCAAGCGCTGGGAAGCCCGTGTCTGGGTAGCCGTGCATTATACAAGAAATGGAAAATAAAATGTATTGCAAATGTGTGCATATGGCTGCTTAAATGTCTGTAGTCTAAGACTATACGATATGAGTGATCTGGCTTTACCACCAGAAAAAGAGGTTTATTCATTTGGGAGATACAGGGCCCAATGACACCCTGATATTCTAATTGTGAGAGTATTTCTCTAACAGGAGCTTTAGCATCCCGTTTAATTGAGTATTGTGGTTACACTTGCAGGCTGGACCGTATGGGTATCATGTGTTAAGGTGTTAAGGGAAGTCCTTATCCTAGCCGACATGAAGGTGGTATAATGCCGGGGGCTTGTACAAGAGCCCATTCAGATGCATAGGCTTGTTTGACTTCATCAGGGACAAGCCCAGGAAATTATGGTATTATTACATCGTCACCTTGTGGTGATGTGCGTACAAACTCTGGCGGCCAGTCAACCTCCGCCAAGAGAATGTCATATAATAATGTTACATTTTCCCAGAATATTACTCGTATAGTGCACTGTATGTCACCCTCAATTTGTATATCCAAATCATATAATGTATCTGTAGGGCCTATGTTCTGATCTGGGGTTTCAACTGTAATATGTTTATCAGTTGCTTTCACCACCAGAAACTTCTGGAGATTCTGGGGCACTATAGTGATCTCTGCTGCGCTGTCAAGGAGAGACACCACCAGTGTTTAATTTGTAAAATAATAAGTGCCAGGGCACTGGCCAGGAGATCACTGCAGCTTGCACCACCCATTGCCCGTCATCACTGCCAATGACGGTACCAAAACAACTCCCTTGCCTGCAAGTGCGACAGTTCAGATTATTCGTGGTCCCCAAAACTAAAGGAATGGCTGGGGAGGTAGGTATTAGCAATTTTTAATGTATATTGTACTCATAAACAGCCATTGTTCTGCTCATCTCTAAATTAGATGAGCACAGGGACATCTTAAGGATTTTGGGGGCCCTGGGCCAAACATATTTGGTGGCCCCTATTAAGAACAGCTTTGAATTTATGATCCAGTATCAGCTCTTTCATGCCCTCTTTGATCAGGTCACTGGCAGTGCACAGGAACACTCGTCCAAATTCTATATGTGTTTACTTCTAATATTCTGGGATAGTGATGTGTTTTTTAAATATCTTAACACAGCAGCAGCTCACTAATATTACTGCAAATAATCTCTGTGACACCTTCCCATTTCTCATATCTGAGATCCTGTTTAGATCTAAAAGAAACTTTTTTATTGATGTTGCATGAAACACAAACACACTTTCTCTGTAAAATGTCTGTAATAGAATCTCGCACATCACCCACCTTAAAAATAAATTAAAGAAAAAAAATATCTAAAACAATCGATTTAAGAATTATTAAAGGTCATCAGGGCAAGACTCTCTGCAGAACAGATCTGGCTCTATCAGGGGGCCCCCTGAAAGGCTGGGGCCCTGGGCCAGAGCCCACTTTGCCCATGCCTTATAACGTCTCTGGATGAGCATCCCCACCATGTGGCAGACTGTCATAGGTGTGGTGTTGACAATTAAGTTCACCGGAAACCAATTAAGTGCCGGTGCCGAGCACTGGAAACCACCGGCTCAAATTAAGGACTGGTCACCACCCACCTTCTTTTCAGGAGGAGAGTTCTCAGTGTTAGTGATATATTTTGTCGTTAGAGCCACAACTTTCTTTTTCTGAAATTTGGGTTAAACTGAAGAATCTTCACGCCAGAAGAGCGTTGTGAGTCCTTTTCCAGTTTCGCGTACTCCTGTCTGCGCTCAGAACGCCCTCCTCTCTCGCATTATTTATCCGATGAGTCCTGAAAGGAACGAGAAGGACAAGTATAAGAATATTGATACCTAGCAGGTGGCTTCAATTGTGTGCGATCACGCAAATTATAGAGTCTGCTAGAGGGCTCCTGTTGCGGAGAACCTCCTCGAAACATAGCTTTTTTTAGGTTTGGGGTTGGTCCATCGTTTTTTAGCAAACTCTGGGTTCTGCTTGGCAGTATCTCTGTCGGAACCAGGTTTGCCAAGATGTGGTTTAATTATAGGTAGCTCACGTTCCTGGTCGACTGGAGCGACCTGTGCGAGTCGTTGGCATATAGCCAAAGATGCTGCTTCGCCTTTGATGTTGGCTAGAATTATTGGGGAGACCACGGGAAAATTACCTATTAATTTAATTTCCAAATCCAGGGCAGTAACTGCCCCGTGTTCCTTTTGTACATGTTTCAACACCTCCGGAAAGACTGCCACAGATGGAGTGTCATGCGTTATGATATAGATTGTGGCAAAGACTGTGCCCCAAGTGGCGCAGTCACCTATATGGGGAACCATCCCACAGGGCAAACACATAGTTAATATTCTATGTTTATTTGTGGTCCTGTAAGGGGAAACACGGCTTCAATATAATTAATTTGTTGAGCTATCCAAAATGGAATTTCGTCATGTTTCGTGGGAACTTTTCCCATAATTGCTTTAATAATTATTGGGCTAATTTGTGGTACAGCAGGCAGCGGTGGTTGTCCCGCTAGAGCTGCCCACACTGGGACAGCCATCAATGTGCATGAAACATATTGAGCTATATGCCTATAAAGTCTTACCAGACCATTGTCTTATGACAGTACCTCATTAGCATTGAGATTTCGTGTGTTAGGGTATGGTGTATAACCAGGTAATGCCGGCCATGTGGCCCCTTCACTACTAAGGGGTTCTGTGTGGACATGGTCCAGCACATGTACTAGGGCATCTCCTAACCAACTTTGATATTCCCAAACAGATAGTGGTATTTCTAGCTGTCAATATGCTCTGTATTGAGCCGGGGAACAATGTCAGTGCATGTAAGAAATGTCTGGGTGTTGGCATCGACAGCTGGAAAATTGACCCAAGAATAAAAGACTTCCGATCGATAGGCATTGTGGGCTTCAACAACGAAAGTTACATCACTGCCAACATTGCCAAGTCCATGTAACACCAGATGTGTATGGGCTGCAGGTCAGCAATTATCAGCTATAGGTATAGGCTGCAGCGCCGCCATTACTAAACAAGCATTGGCATAGCCAATAGGTCTCGCCTTTGGGACCTTATAAGTATTTAATTATGCAGCACAATATCTTTGGTGCAACATCAACTGTTGCATGGCTAAACACTTATAATGTCCCAAAGGCGAGACCTATTGGCTATGCCAATGCTTGTTAGGCATGTCTGCAGCACAAGCACATGCTATTGAGGGCAGATTCCTCCCCTGCTGTTCCCTCCTGACGCCCGAGGAACGGCCCCCACAATAGATGGAGACGTAGGGGACGCGCGCAAGCTGTTAGGCTTCCCTTGAGCTTAGCAACTCATCTCATGCGTGCTTAGAAAGTGGCATTGCTCAACCAGAGACGGCAGTCTGGAATTTCCGTTTGCTCATTGATATGTGCAAGGCTGATATAAAATGGAGACTAAATAAAAAAATACACCAGCCACATTACATATTCCATCACACCCATATACACACCTCTTTCAGGCCTCATTCACACCAGTGTGCAAAAAGCTAAGTATTAACACACACCTTGCCACAGCTCCTACAAGAACGGACACGTAAAAAGCAAGCCAATTATACTTAAGACGTCCAGTTTTTACACATAAATACGGACAGAAAACAATGCGTCTGCTGTCTACATTTATTTTTAAAAACTGAAAAAAATACAAAAAATGTAGGCCCTTTTGCTCGACTTTCCATGCTGTCTTTCATTAGTTGCAAGTCTAGACAGAATAGGGAGTTAAAAAAACAGAATGAGATTTCCTTACATAATGGCGCATGTCAGCATACATTTGTAGTGTAATGCTAATATTTACCTGAGGGTGTATTGTAATGTTCGGCTGCTTAATTTTCTAAAACACGTCAGGCATCGAAGTATGTGTGCAGGTTTATCAGTTAAATAAACGTGGCAACATACGATTTTACAACCACATTTGTTCACGAAATATACAAGAAATATGGATAAATACTGATAAAATGGCCCAAAAATAAATATGGATAAATACAAACGGAAATGTTAAAAAAAAATACCATATAACCGGAGCCTTAATTATACTCCCAAAAAACTCAAGCACATTTCAGTTACAGTACAGAAATCACCAACCCTAGTACAGACATACCCCTCACAGTCGCCAGTACATACACTGGCACAAGTGCACACACACACACTCAAATCACAGCCCTCCGTAAATTAAATTCACAACACTTTAATAATATTATTCCAACAATACAACCACACACCCCCTTCACAGCTCTCATGATTCTTACAAATATACCCTATGTGATCCATCACAGACCCCCTTTTGGTGACCCGCAGCCACCAGCACAACTACTACAGCCCCAGTACAAGTGCCACAGTCCCGTGTCCATGCCTCATCCCTCCCAGCACCCCTTCACAGACCCCTCCAGTGAACCACAGTCCCCAGTACATGTGTCAGAGTCGGAAGTACACGCCTCTCATTGTATGTCAGTAATCCCATGACAGGCCTCATCCATCACAACCCCCAGTACAAATGCCAGAGTCCTGTGTACCTGTCCCCTCACCCCACACGTATCTCAACACAGACCCCTCAGACCATCACAGTCCTCCCCCTCCCATAGAAGCATGAAAGTTCCAAGTACATGTTCGATCACAGCCCTGCATACTGTCACAGACAACTTCAGCTCACCACAGCCCCAGTACGTGTTCCGTCATACCTGTGTATGCCATCACAGACCCCTTCAGCCCACCATAAGCATCAGAGTACAATGCACATATCCTGCCACAGACCCCTTCAGCCCACAATAGCCCCCAGAGCAAGCGTCAGAGTCTAAAACGCACGTTCCTCTCAATGTACATCATGTATCCACCACAGACCCCTCGAGTCCACCACCGCCCCCTGTAGAAGCAGCGGAGTTCCAAGTACATGGTCTAGCACCCATGCACGCCATGGCAGACACCTTCACTCTGGTTACCAGGTGAACCCATGCCATTATTAACACCGTTTCCTACTCCTAGGATATTCTTAAACACCTTAATGCATTTTGGGAAAGCGAAGTATTGTCTCGTTTCCTCTCAAGCAACTTTACTAACACACCTGAAAACAGTGATTAGTAAAAGGAAAGCCCTGGACTGGAGCACGGTCCCGGATGACATGGAGTCATCTGGTAACCATTGCCCCTCACTATTTCCCGCACCAGAGCCCGAGTCTACTCTAACCAACCCAGCCCCCCTACAGTTCGAGTACAGCCCCCTACCTGCGACTGCAGCCCCTGCTTGTGGGTTCACCAGAGCCCCCTGTAATGTTCTACTCCCCTCAATTAAAGGCACACCACACTGGAGAGGGTGCAAGCTTATTTATTGGGTTAATTCCTATATAGCAGGAGAGCGCCGGGAAACGCGTCCGTACCGCTCTGATATTGGGCGCTGAATCGGCACCCAAAATGGCAGCCGCGCTCTACGTCATCGCGCCTCCGCGCGACCACTAGAGCGCGACACTACATATCTCCCTTCTTTACAAAACACACAATAACATTAACATATTAATAATAGTCTCAGAGTCTCTCGGCCTGAAGTTACTTCACTTCTCCCAAATCATAGTCTCTGTATTTGGCTGGCCTTACCACTGTTCTCCCTGCCCGTGTACGTCTTACCAGAGTGGAGGTGGAACCTTCCGCCCTTCCCTCTGCTCGGCTTGCCAGTGTCTCTCCAAGTCCTTTAGGGCTCTCTCTCCCGGGAGTCTTGCTTTTGTCCTCCTGCCGTTCCTCTGCGATGAGATTTTCTTCCTCTTCCTGCTCCACCCTATTTCCTTCTACCCCAAGGTCCTTCTCTCTTTCTCCTGGGGCTGCGTTTCCTGCAGGTGAACTTGGTTTCTCTTGTGTCCTTGATCTTTCCTCACTGTCCCACTGCAGTAACTTATTGCACTTGGACATGCGATCTTGCGACCAGACGTTCCCGTCACTTAGTAAGGCTGCTCTGTTGTACACCTGTTCAACTTCCATGGGCAAGCTGTATTTGCTGTCTCCTTTCCTCCTTAATTGGGCAAGTTTGACTCTGACCCACTCCCCTTTTTCCAGGGACGTCCCCTTCACATTGCGTCTCTTATTGTACTGCTCTGTGTATGTTCTCTGGGCTCTCTCCAAGTTGTGGTGAACGACAGCCGGGGACCATTTACTTATGACAGTCTTTTCCTTCCACGCTAGATTGTCCTTAGTGAACGGTTCACGTCCCCTTAGGATTTGGAACGGGCTGTATCCTGTGCCAGTCGGCGTGATTCGGTATGCCCACAGCATACTTCTCACTTCCTTCTCCCAGTCCTTCCCCACTCCTATGGCTGATTGGATGGAACCCATTATTACTCGGTTAAACCTTTCGGCAAGACCATTTCCCGCCGGATGGTAGACCGATGTGTGTTTGATTTGGATGCCATTTCGTTCCATGTAACGGCTCCACTTATCTGAAGTGAATTGAGGTCCATTGTCACTCAAGATGGAACGGGGAATGCCCTCTCTGAGGAAGGTAGCTGTGAGAAACCTAAGCACTGTCTCTGTGTCCATCACCTCCTGTATATCCAATTCGGGCCACTTAGAATACCGATTTATGAGAACTACTACGTATTTCGGGGTTCCCTCTGCATCCAACACCGGACCAAGAATGTCTATAGACAGTTCCTCCCAAGGGTTGGCTGGGTTGTCGAACTTCCCTAGTGACGGGCGTAGTAACGTTTGTGATTTATCCGCTCTTTGGCACTGATCACATTCTCGAACATGCCTCTCGATATGACTATCCATTGCGGGCCACCAGTACATCTGTTTGGTTCTCAACTTCGTTTTTACGATGCCCAAGTGCCCTTCGTGCAACACTGCTAGTAGATGTGGTATTAACGACGCGGGGGGAACTACTCTCTCTCCTCTAAACAGGAAAGTTCCCTGGTCTCCTACGGATAACTCCTCCCGCACTTCAAAGAATTTCCTTTGTTCCGCTTTCAGGTGCCTTTTTTCTGGCCACCCTTGTAGTATGAAGTCCTTGATATCCTTGACGTCCTTGTCAATTTCATAGGCTTGTTTCCATTCCTGACCACTTATCACTATTTCATGATCTTCCATGAATGCCACCCTGACTTCGTCCTCGTCCGTACTTGCAGGAGCTTCCTCCATGGCTGAAGCTCGGCTGAGGTAATCTGCCACTTTATTCTTGGCTCCTGGGATGTATTCCACATCATACCTGTAGTCTAACAGTTTCAGGGTCATTTTTGCGATGCGGGGTGTGGCGCTCGCGTGCCCGCAGGACGTTAGTACTTTGACTAGGGGTTTGTGGTCCGTTTTGAGTTGGAATCTTGTGCCCCATATGAATTGGCGGAATTTCGCCATGGCCCATACCACAGCCAGCATCTCTTTTTCTATCACGCTGAACTTCTGTTCTGTTGGTGACAATGTTCTTGATGCGAAGCTGATGGTCGCCAGCTCTCCGTTCATCCTTTCCTGCATGAGAACTGCCCCTAGGCCTTTGTCGCTCGCGTCTGTGGTCAAAATGGATTCCTTGTAGGGGGACTGCTTTGCTGATATCCTCCTTGATTTTCTGATACTCTCCTTGCGCCTCCTCTGTCCACCTGAAGACTGTTTTGTCTCGTATGAGTAGTCGCAGGTGATGTGTCTTGGTGGCGAAGTGTTGCACAAATTTGCTGTAATATTCGGCCATCCCTAAGAATGATCTCACTTCTTCCTTGCTCGTTGGTGCAGGTGCTTCACAAATCGCTTTGACATTGGCGTGTTTGTGCGTGATGCCTTGGTCACTGATCTCATGACCCAAGTATGTGACCGACGCCATTCCAAACCTGCACTTCTCCCATTCTGCTGTCAGGCCATTCCTTTCCAAGATTTGTAACACCGTTGCTAGCTTTGTGTTGTGGTCAGCTTGGTCTTTGCCCATTACCAAGATGTCGTCTTGGAAGTATTGTACTCCCTCTATGTCCTTGAATAGTTTGTGCATCAGCTTCTGGAATACCGCCGCTGCTGATGCCAGGCCAAAAGGCATCCTGCGGAATTGGTAGCATCCAAATGGTGTTATGAAGGATGTAAGTTTCCGGCTCGTGTGATGCAGGGCTATTTGATGATATGCCGAGGCGAGATCCACGGTAGAAAACCATTTTATACCTTTTGTCTTTGCCAGCATTTCGTCTATTCTGGGTAATGGAAATTTTTCCACTACTATGCACGCAGGTCCACGCACAACCGAACTTTGCAGTTGGGTTTCCTCGCTACCACCAACGGGGCCAGCCATGCCGAACTGTTTATTGGTTCGATGATCCCTTCCTCTTCCAATCTTTGTAGCTCTTGTTGTACTGCTTCCCTGATTGCTAGCGGTATGTTCCTCACCTTGTGGGATACTGGTTTGGCGTTTTCCTTAAGATCAATTCTATGTGTGAATTTCGTTAGTTTTCCCACTCTGCCTCCGAATACTGTGGGGAATTCGCCTTTCATCTTTTCGAAGTTTGATTGGTTGTCTGCGCTGGTCATCAGGACTTGCGTGTCCCCTCCTGGGTTCAATTGTATGCCCAACTCGCCCTGGTCCATCCATCCAAGAACAGAAGGCCCTTTTTCTGCCACGTATAATTTGCACTCTGCGCTGCGATTCTTGAACTCGAATTTCAGGACTCGATATCCCACCATCGGGATGGGTTCCCCTGTGAATGTGACCGGACGTATGTCTGGGGGTTCGAGGTGTGATCCCAGGCTGGGTTTGAAGTTCTCGCTCCACACCGTCCGTTGGATGATGGTATACGGAGAGCCGGAGTCCGCCACCATCTTGATCCGAACTCCTCCCACTACCATGTCGCATTGTGGTTTCTTGGAGCGACTGCCTTCTATGCCTAGTACTTGTCCTTCAATGCACAGCACATTATCTTCTTCTTCTTCTTCACCTCCCCCGTCGTGTGCTACGTACTTGACCGTTGACCTCTTCACCTTGCGGCGACACACTTTTTCATAGTGTCCTACGATTCCGCAGTACATACATTTGGCTCGGAAGGCCGGACATCGTTTATCATATGCCGCGTGGGATGGACTGCCGCACCTGTAGCACGTGGTTGCGCCCTCCTTATTCGGTTTCTGTGCCTGTGTGGATCATGGAGTCCATCTGTTCTGTGTTCTCCCTTCTGCCGCCATCGTATTTCCTCTCTCTGGCGGTTCTAATTCCGTGACTCTATTGACCATGGGCCGCTCTGTATTTTCTTTTTTTGCTGCCTCCGCACATCTCTTCGATAGTTCCGCCTTTTTCACCATGGCAATGACTTCCTTCAGTGTGGTGTCCCCATTCACCCACAGTTTGTCTTGGATCGCTGTGTTCTTCGTGTGCATGACAATTTGGTCTTTGATAAATTCGTCGTGCAAGGCGCCAAATTTGCATGTGATCGCTAACTTCTTTAACGCCGCCACGTAGTCGTCTATGGACTCATCTCCCGCTTGTTTCCTCTGTTGGAAGTTGTATCTGTCAATGGACGTGCACACTGCCGGTTGTTTAGGTCTTCAATCGCGTGTTGGAATACGTCGTCGTCTGCGTCCGGCCGTTGTGTGGGGACCAGGTTCTGGAAGACTCTGATTCCCTCCGGGCCTAAGTTGTGTAGTAATATTCTTTTCTTCCTCTTGCTGGGGAATGCTTCTCCACTTTCGTCTTCTATGGCCTCTAGGTAGTTCATGAAGTATTCTCTCCAATCTTCCCATTTCAGCAATGGTTCGCCTGGTTTTGGTAGGAAGGGTATAGGTGTCGTGAGTGAAGACGCCTGCGCGCACATTGCGGCGTTTCTTTCCGGTACCGCTTCTTCTCCCCTTGGACTGCCCGGTGTGCCTGTGCTTCTGGGATGTGTGTGGTCTTGATGGGGCCCTGAGGCTCCCCCGTCGCTGTGCTCCACCGCTTCCGCCAGGGCCCTGGATGTCCTATAGGAGGATCTGGAGGGGTGACTTCCTGCTTCCCCGTGTTTTCTACCCTCCTATGTCGTGGGCTGTGTGCACTCACTTGATTGCAACTACCTGTTCCGCGGGTGCTGGCTTGCGGTAGTGCCGTCCTCTGCCACGCTCTCCTGCTGTGTCACGTCCCTTTGCCAGTGGTCTTCGTGGCCTGCCTTGTTGAGTGCTTCGGTGGGTCCTGGTGTTGCTCTCCTCGTTATTTATTTATTTATTTTTCATCCCAGTCTTGTCGCCACTGTAATGTTCTACTCCCCTCAATTAAAGGCACACCACACTTGGGAGGGTGCAAGCTTATTTATTGGGTTAATTCCTATATAGCAGGAGAGCGCCGGGAAACGCGTCCGTACCGCTCTGATATTGGGCGCTGAATCGGCACCCAAAATGGCAGCCGCGCTCTACGTCATCGCGCCTCCGCGCGACCACTAGAGCGCGACACTACACCCCCTCCGTTGGGATTTTCAACTTCCAGCCCCATTGTAGGTCTACTCGGCGCTGCACCGCAGATGGGGTTCTCTTCTCGCTGACAGAAGGGGGTGCCTCGTGTCTCCGCATCTTGCCCAAGGCGCTGCAATTCTGTCAGGCTGGGGGTCTCGTTCAGACAGACCCACCTAGCTCCTTACCCGCGCTGTGGGTCTGTGCTCCCTGAAGGTCCCGCAGTGGGCGCCTGGTCTCTGCTGGAGTTGTGCGCACACGGCGGAGCTGGCTGGGGGGCTTGTTCACGTGTGCCGCCTCCTTCCAGTAATCAGCGCTTCCCGCTCGCAGGTGCGCGCTGCCTCTTGCCTCCAAAGCGGCTCTTTTCCCCGCCAGTGGCTCTGTGGCGGCCGCCTATGGGTGCCGGCCATTACCCCACACTCTGGTACTCTCCCAGTGCCAGTTGCGCCCCTCCCTTGCTTTCTTCCAGCAGCCATGCTGCAAACACCAGACCGCAGGGCACAGCAGCAAACATGAGGCGAGGCAAACTGCCACACGCTTAAGTTATTATCACGCCTCCATGTCATCGGCTATTCCACACGCCTTTTTAATTTGAGAATTAATGGCATTCTTTTCGAACTGTTATGTAGCGCTACCCTTCACACAGAAGCCTTCGCAGCGCTGTAGCAATAACGCAAAACAAGGGAAAAGAGAGTTCTGCCATTTGTGAGACAGACTCCAGTCAGGTTCCTAGGATACCCAGAACTGACTTTATTCAGTCTGTCCGAAGATGGTGATAGACTTGGACGAATGGATGTCTGACAATTAAAATATCTCCATAAAAGTGACACCATAATGAGGAAAGTTGGGCTACCTATTTATTTTTTTACTTTTTAAACTTCCATACCAAACATTATATTTATGTACATGCCTCTGCTTGTTTAATAGCATTGCTTCAGGCCATCTAGAATTTTTGTGAATATCGATTTTACAGACTTTTTTTTTCGTCTTCTTTCTAGAATATCGCGAAGATAATGCAACTTCCCTTTTGCTGCTTTAACATCTACCTTTTGCGCGTCGCCAGATGTTGGCGTGTGTTACATATGCAATTTGTTTTTCTTTCCCCATGATACAAATCTCAGAAATCTGGCGCTTGCCACGAGGCATTTAACGTATCTCCGTAATTGCAGTTCACGAACCTTAGAAACCATGATATATGTCATCCCCCAAATACTTAGCACGTGAGATTTGCAGACAGCCAAAGCAAACAGAGTCAGCGCGAGAAAGCAAGACACGCTCGTGCACAATGGCCATGTGTTTTCAATTATCGCGCCCGCGTCTGGGCACGATAATTGGAAACAGATGTCTGCCGTGCGGGAAACCGCAGGGAAAAGGCCATGACGCACGAGCGTGTGGTCAGCTTTCAAATGCCCACTACTTAAAGTCTTCGCCAGAAGCAGCGCTTGCGCGCTACTCTAGGCTCGACCTAAAAAGTAAAGGAATCAGAGCGAAAAAAACTAAAGTGGGTATTCCTTTAAAGGTTTAAGCTTGAACAACCCACAGAAAAAATGTAAGTACTTCCTAAAAATACTGTGGAGGATTAATCCCTAACACACAGACGTCTTGGGTAGAGGTTTATAGGGTGCTAAGGGCACACACATGTACTACTCAGGAGACCCGCTAGATAAGTACCTGACCAAAGTTGGTAGTGCCATGTTGCACAGATTCTGCTAGTAAAGCAGAACTGTGTGTTAGGACATCAGAATGTAGGGACTGAGTCTCTCTACCACGCCAGTAACTGTTGGACCAATCATGGCTAGCTCACAGTGCCTCACTTGAACTCCTAACCTTAGCAGAATAACGTGATTTTGGCAACCTCAAACATGACCCTCTATTCCCCGAGGGAACCATGGAAACAGATCCTCCCCTTTTGTAACTCACTTACTCACCCATGCATGCCCATAATAAACATACGAAAGACACGAAGATTTACAATACATTTATTGAAACTATTGTAGTCTATTATGAAGCAAATGTGCTGCGATCATTAGGCAGATGCAACTAAACAAAGTAATTAGCATTATTTACAGGGTATATAGGACAAACATCCCAACCATAGCAAATTATATATCTGTCTAGGTCTACCCTTACAGTGTGAGCACAAGGATATATTTGTGTTCTCTGGGATTGGCCTGAGACCACATACCTGGTGTATGTAGGTAGGTGGTTCGCATCATGAGTGTAAACTTAGTTTATGCAGGGCTGCATGTCAGGCACTGCTTCCATTTCAGAACAGCCCTCTCTTTTGGAATTATCTTCTCTACCTCCAAAGGGATAGAACACAGTTTATGTGATAAAAACTATTGTGCTAGAGGTGCAGCTGTGCAACCGTGTTATGTCTAAAGGTTAGGAGGTGTTGCTGAACGAGCAAAGACAACAGTACACTATGTTGTTATGTATTCTAAGCAACCTTGTACAAGACGTGTAGATTAACTCCCAAGAAGAGTCTCCGAATAACTAACAACATGTACAGCATATTCCCAAAATGGTGTTGCAAAAATAAATGTATTATATGTGGCTATGCAGAGCGAGCAGAGGCAGCTTAAAACGTCTAAGACTCCAAACTAAGGGAGAACCAAAGTGGGTCCTGAAGGGAAATCACTACATAAGTAGTGGTGATGTCCTCAATACGTCTTCTTAAACAGACAGTGTGAGAAGTTGGCCTGGTATATGATGTCCACTAAATAAAGTGGGCACCTTGCACCAGTCCAAACAACCCTTATGGTGATTTAAGAGGTCAAAGATAACCTTAGAAAGCTATCCAAGTGGTAGCTGTGGAGAGCAGCCTTCAGGCTTAGTCTTGAAGGAATGTTAAGCAGCTTGTTTTACCAGAATGCAACCTTATTGTATTGGTTAAGTGAAAGGAGAACCACACAGTAGTTTAGGAATATATATTTATTATTATAACACCTTAAATACCTCACAGTATCTGCTACATGCAGATAAACACAAAGCACACAATACTGTAGCACAGAAACAATAGTAAGTAGCACTAATACACAGTGGGCTCCAGGGGGAGACCAAGCCATATACTAAAATAGTGGTATAAGAACCACGACTCGAGTCAAGACAGTGTCTAGAGGATGTAGAATCGCTGGGACCCCAAGGAACCACCTAAGGTGAGTAAGTAGGGACCTCACGGAGGACGGGTGCAGTGTGAGAACACGACCGCATGCTACGTGCAATTCAATGGGAGAGTCGCGGTTGCAGTTTTAAAGTTTAAGGACCCTTCCCAGGGGATTACGAGGAAACCCTTTGGAACATAGAAGGTTGGAGAGCCACCCCACCCGTGGATACCGAAGTACCAGAGTTACCTATCCCAGGGAAGCCGGGTGCATAGGGCTGAAGTGGTATTAGAAACCGCCGTCGTTCTCAATGGGAGTCTTCAAAGAAATGCCACTACTGGAAAGAAGAAAAGTGTCCGGTGGAATCCGCAGGTGGATTCTTGATGGAAAGAACCTGAAGGCAGAGGGGACAGTCTGGGTCACTCAGGAGTGACCAGGGGCTCGGTAGACGAATGCCCACCGATGTCGGGTGCTTCAGGTATGAAATAGGAGACCTTGACTCTACAGCTGCAGGGACCAGGAGACGTCAAGGATGAACAGGAGCCGGATACGAACTGTCCCACGAAGGATGTCGAGTGCTGAGGGGTCGTTGTCCGGCGGGAGCACCAACAAGCCTTGGCAGCGGCAACCCACGAAGAAGGTCGAGGAAGGTCACGGTCTGGCTCAGCAAGAAGCAGGAGACTCACCACAGCAAGGGGAGTCAGGGCAGGCCTGGAGCAACCAGGGGAGCCCAATAAAAGCAGTGTTGTCCCTCAAAAAGAGTCTGCTGCCTAGCTTAGGGTAATGGTTTCAGGAGGAACCGCCTACACTAGGATTTGTTCCCTGATGAAGGGCTAGTCGCCCGAAATGCATTGGGACGCATAAAGTAAAGGAGGACAATCATTATTGAATAACTGACTGGTTGGACAAATTCAGGGGACCCTCCCAGGGGAGGGTCAGGACAGTGGGGAGGTTACTCCCATGTCCTTTGTCCAGTTTCGCGCCAGAGCAGGAGCCAACGGCTCCCAGAACTGGTTTGAACTGGACTATGCACAGACTTTCAGGCACTTTGGAAGTGCACCCACCCAGCCCCAATATACTAAATCCTGTCTGGGAGGTGGTCACACCTCCCTGTGACAGGATGCCTATTGTGCTGCCTTCCTCTGCTCGAGCTTGGCTCAGCAGCAGGAGGGCAGAAATGTGTCTCTGGTCGGCAGCATCCATTTTGTGCTGTCCGGGTCGAGAAGGCTGGTACCGGGAAGACCAGGGACCCACGAAGCTTGCTTCTGAGGGGTGGAATCATACCTCCCACACCGGTTAGCGGTGTGGAGGTATAATTCCAAGGTGTTTGATACCAAACACAACATGGTTTGTGGCAGCCGTTTTCGAGATAGCATTTTACGCGAGCATATAATGCACCTCTACCTATATGTCGGGCTGCGTCACCGACAACCCGGGAGAATGATCTCCGAAGGCTGCAGGGGTGCTCTGCTCATGCAGGGGCACCCTCTCATGTAAAACCCAGCACCCTGCCTTCAGGATTGTCAAGGCCTGCTATAGGGGTGACTTATAGGTTTTAAGTGTAGTGACCTATAGATATAGTAAACCTATATGTTACCAGGGTATTTGTAGAGCGCGCAGCTACTCAGAAGAGTGTCCCGGCGCTGGGTGGGTGTGACAGAGCTAGCTAAGTAAGACAACACGAAGGCTATTGCTGGAACAACCAAGTTTTTAGGGACTTCCTGAAGAAGAGAAGATCGTGCATCTGTCTTAGAGTTGGCGGCATACAGTTCCAGAGTTTGGCAACTTGCACCTGAAATAAATCGGCCTCCTATTCGAGAGCGGAGGAACATGGGGGTGCGTGCTAGCGACAACGACGAGGTGCGCAGGGTGCGCCGGGGATGGTAGAACTGGACTCTTTTCCTAAGATAAGGGGCTCCAGTGTCATGTAGGGCTTTAAAGGCCAGGACAAGAGCCTTGAAATGGATCCTCTTGCGGATCGGGAGCCAGTGAAGAGATTTCAGGTGGGGAGACATCCGCGTCCTCGGGCCGAGTAAGAGTATCGCCCTGGCTGCAGCATTTTGGACCACCTGTAGACGGGTAAGTAAGTGGTGCATGCACCATCTTACACAGGCTGCAATGGCAGGCCTGTAGTTCCATTTTGCATGGCCTCTCATGGGTGGCATAATACATGCTTCAGCCCATGGGAGGCCTCTGGGGTACCTATGCCCTGGGTACATGTGTACCATATACTAGGGACTTATAAGGGTACCCCATTATCCAATCTGGAGTGTACCTAAGTACATGGCATAACATTTTAAGGAGAAAGCAGATAGACTGGGGTCCTGATTAGCAGGATCCCAGTCAGACTAGTCAAAAACAGTGTAATATCAAGCAAAAAGTGTGGGTAACCATAAGGAGCAGATCCTACTTTCCTACAGACTGTAGGCGATGTCTACAAAGAGTTGCTACTGGAAACACTGGACTGGAATAAAGCAATCCACATGACATGAAGTCATCTGGTAACCATGCAGAAACTGCTTCCTTCTTCTAACAATCCTTTCTCCCTCCCTTATTGTTTTATTGCCTGTGTCTATTTTTAGTACCATGTGCAGGACAGTCAGTTGTCATGTTTATCCGTAATTAATTTAAAAAAATCATTTGGGCATCCTCATCAGAGAGTTGGTGGTTCTTTGGCCTGTCCCCTCTCTCCTTTATGTAGTGTCTATACAATGCATGTCTATGCATACGCCAGAAATTAATGGTGAGGCATTTATACCTACTTCACTACTAAAACCGTGCTAAAAGTAAATAAAACACAGGGCTTCAAAAATGAAGCAAACACTGCCGTCAGAATTAGTGTGTTCTCAGTAGAAATGTCAGTGCTGCTCTGCCATGGAATAATACCCCTCAAAACTATCTCATGAAACTGCTTCTGGGAATTGTGGGCCAACAACAATCATTGAAAATATTGTGGCAGAGGTGAGTTCCAAGCAAGAAACGTTTTGTGGCCTACATCATCTCATGGTCTCTAACTGGGCTTGGCAGACCGCTCCATGTCAACGAGGCACCATTGCTACCAGTCCTTCCCTTGTACCATGATTTGTACACTGAAAGGATTGGCCATACAGTATCCTGCTAACATGGCTGAGTAGTCCAGTCCGAATGCAGGCAAATAAAGACGACAACCCACAGAATACACTTATTTGTTTGATGAAAGCCTACTGGAAAGATGAGTCCTACTGACAGGAAACACTCTGGCAATTAAATCCCCAACACTGCCATGGGTACTTCTGTTATTGGGCAGAACACTTTCAGTGTGGAGAACATTATAAGTCTTATAAACAGCGACTTTGCTAATTTACTTCACTGCACTCTAACCATGGTTAGTACCTTCAAATGCCAGTGTGGACATATAGGTTGGTGCAGACCCATTTGGCATGAAGGCGAACTAAACTCAGGCTGTTAAGTAGCAACCCATTGAGCATCCCCAACTCCCAAGACATTTATGATACATGTGTATTATTGTTTACTGTAACTTTGTACTACTTAAAGATTTATTTTATGTTAGAAAATACAGCGTTTTCTGTTCGCAAATGTCTTTTAAATGTAACTTATCTATTTTTTACAGTAGAGAAATAATATATCAGAGCAGCTTTAACTTGCACTGATCACACTAAACTGTTAATACATAGCACTCGTCTAATTAAGGGACATTGAAGCTCAGTCGGGGTCTCGTGATGAGTATCAAATGATTCTGAAATATTTTGAGATCTTTGAACACTTTAGTATTACATATGTTTTATAACATTGATATACTGTGGCCTTCTTTCACACTCTCCTGTACCCCTGTAAGAGTGTTTGTTAGTAGGATAAAGTTACCAAATGCCCTCCTTTTTAAGTCAGAGAAAGGAAAAGCAAACACTATGTTAAGAGAAATATCAACAGCTGCTAACAAGAAGTTGTCTGACAATTGACAGTCTGCCTCTGAAAAGAAACATTAAATGTTGGAAGACAAAATGTGAAAGGCCACTTGATTGCTAATTTCAAAAGTGAACTCGTTTTCTGGGACGCAGAAGCACTCCCACACCCCTAATTCCCACACCATTGCCACAGAGGGAGCAATTCAAAAGGAGAGTCTCACACAGCACGAGCAGAGAAGAAAAACATTGGCAAAGTCATTAGAATTCACTGCTATAATATGTGTCAACCTACTGACTTTGCCAATGTTTGTTTGTAAAGTATTGTTAAAAAAATAAAAGAAAAATCTAAACAATGGAGGAAAAATAAGGAAACATAACAGTTGTATGATGTAATGAATAAGAAAGTCTCTGAATTTAAAAGAAAGTGTTTGCCAATGCCTAATATACTGACCAGAAACTAGACCAGGTGCTCTGGCCATTTGGGTCACTTCAGCAGTCCTGGCAGCAAATTTATGGTCCCCTAGGAGAAGAGGATTCTCCTTTTTAGTCATGGTAAGTTCATTTTTTTCCTCAAACTGTAGTTGAATGAGTTCACTCTCTCGCCTCTCCTCAATGCTGTAAATTCTACCTTTGGGTGCCAAGACCTGGGCTTTCCTGCAATATAAGGAATGAAGTAGATAAATGAAACTAGCCTGATAAAGTGTGCACTTCAGTCAAATCTCTGCAAAATTATACCTGTAGCTGTGGTTTTACAGATAACCTGGGAGGGGGTGGGAACAGCTGCGGCCGCCATAAACACAGGGTGGTGGGGCGGGTGGGGTCACGCGGTGGGGGTTTAGAAATGCAATATTTTTTGGGGCCTGAGCGGGCAGGAAAAACACTCTGCTCAGGCCAGAGAGTCTGTGGGGTTTCTCCAGCCCGGCTGCTCAATGCAGCTCGGCTGGAGAAAACCTAAGTGCGCATGTGGGTTTTGGTCGGCCTGAGACGGCCGGCCAAACACACATGAGCACTTAGGGAGTGGAGTGCACGTAGCACTCCTCCTCTCCCCTCCCATGCCTCGGCCCCACCCTTCCCTACAGCGCTGGCTCAGAGCCGGCAAATGCAAAATAAAACGATGCAAGAACCTCGTTTTATTTTTCATTTGCTGGCTCTGAGCCAGGCAGTGAGGCAACGCTCCTCTGCCATTGCGGAGGAGCCGCCACTGGGTAAGAAGCAATACAGAAAGAGTGCAGAGGCACAGATTTGACGGGGGAAGCAGCACATGGCTGAGAAGCAAGACAACACATGCACTCCCATGAAGTGTTCAAAGGAAAAGTAGTTCCCTGATGTGGGCCATGGAAGGACACAAGTCATCTAATCGAAATGATGGTAAAGGAGCTATGGCCCAGGGGACACACAACCACAAGAAGAGGAAGGAAAACCACTGAATAAAAAGCAAGCAAATGAGATTGACAAGAAAGCCAATAAATGATAAACAATGGGCTGACCAACCCCACTCTAGGTATTGGTATTGCACACAATAGGTTTTTACCAAAAGACAGCTAAATACATCCTAACCTTTATAAATCTCTGGAAGGGCATTAAAAGGCAGAAAGTTGGACGAATTACTCTTGCCTATTGAGGTGCATTGAAGTGAGAGGTATTTTTCCAGGGGAAAATGAAAATAAATGATGGCTAATAACAATTATTTAAAAGAGTATTGTGTTGTTTTAAAGAGGGAGAGTCAGATGTATTGGTGCAGTACAGTGGTCCAACTGAAAATAGTACATGCTAAAATATTTCCCTTTATGTGCTGTTCAGGAATTACTTTTAAATAATTGACCCTTTGAGATAGTGTGTGTTTGGAAAAGGAGTCACGGGACTGGGATAGGGTCTGGCCCTATAAACGTATAAATTTCAGGGGAGAACTGTGTCCCAATGTTAATTCCCCCACCTGCTTTAAGAAAAGATCAGGATGAGTCCCGGTAAGTACGTAAGAAAACGAAAGTGACCCCTCTATTCCAAGAGACAGGGTACTAATAAACTATTAGACAAATTATAACTCTTGGAGAACCTATATTTCAATGCTCAACTCACACACCACATGGCATTCAGAGACTCCACCCGCAGTCTTGAAAGGGAAGGCCAAAACCATAAAAATGAGTTAAAAATTGTTCAATATTTAATATTGCATCACAAAAGCCTTTGATCATGTATATATGTACAAAGTAACAATAAAATAATTAAAAGCATTACATGGAAAAATATTTTTTCAACAAGTTTAAAACAATCACAATTATAGAGAGGAGAGACAAAATATCAGACATATACTTTTGTCATTAAAAACAGTTAATTTGAAGAAATCAATTGAAATCTTTGCATTATTTCATTGTCTATAGGCAACACATTGTTCCTCAAATTTAACCATAACTACGAGCGTCGACGCGTTTCGGTGGTACAAATCAGGATCAAGCCACCTTCCTCAGGACAACACAATGTTAATCTCTTTCTTCAAGATATTTCGGCAGATTCCCTGTATAAAAACACAGAATTGACATAAACTGCTGTCAACTTAAAGTTCCGGTTTTAGCTTCGCTCTATCCCTTAAATCTCATATTTAAGGCCTGTCTCTTTCCCCTTCAAGACCAGTCAATATTTAACAGAAGACTTCCCGGTAACAACATGTATTTTACCCACTGCACAGCCGCAGCGACTCCCATCTGCGGCTCTCTTGAGATTCTAGTCCACAAGCACTTTGAAGAGAAAGAGAGGAAAGCAACACTGATGGCATACTGACAATGTGTTTTTTAACCTTTCTCTGCTGTTATCTCAATTTTCCACTGAGGGTTTTGTTGTTTTACATCTCAACCCGAAATTCGTGGCAGAGACCCCATTTTCCATCTGTGTAACTCCCAAACAGGGCTCAGCACCAGATAAATAGGCTTTCATGTACCTAATGGGAGATTTTCATCTGATACAAAATGTGTTCACACATTTGCCCGTAGCACCACACAAAGTAAAACTGATTATGTCCTTTAGGATTTAGATCTATGTCAGAGGATTTTGAATCCTCACACGGACCGATAACGATCACAATGGGCTGAGGCTTACATTGGGGAGCCAATTTCTGAGGAATTCTGCAGTCATGGGTGATAAATCAGAAACAATCATAACGCTAGGCAACAACAGGATATCAATAAAATGGTCCAAATTGAGTCTTGACAAGGGAACTCTAACTGGTATCTAATCTCTCAATGAATACCCCTGTGACACTTCCTTACTACTAGACTACCACCTTGCCTTATTCACCACCCTGAAGCTACGCTGCACTAAGGCCCAAAATGATTTTTAAAAAAGCCCTTTCCTCGAAGTCACCTACATGGTGCGCCAAGGAGTGTCGTAAGGCGAAGGGTTAGCTCATTGAGGTTGTTAAAAAATGTCTTCATGAGGAAATCCATGTTGCCCGAACAAATTATAAACGGATAACCACAAGTACCAAACAATGAAGGGTAGACTCCAACTGGCTAGCGCTAGTAGAGGCGTCCAACAGCAATGACCTTAAGACATTCTGAAATATTTTTGCCCATGGTTGCCCCAGATCAAATAGCCCTGTAGAGCTAACAATCCAACCACTGCAGTGGGTAGAACTTTTTTCTGCAATTTACGCCCAACTGAGCCCAGGGTCGATGTCGTGGAGACACAAGCACTAGATCTAGAGATTGCTACTGCAACCACACCACTTTATTTTACCCTTCAAGACACTCTTCGTGCCTTTCAGGCTATGCCCCGAGGGAAAGCCCCGGGTCCTGATAGAGTCCCTGTGGACCTGTTTCGTTCGGAAACCATCATTTGGGGACCTTACATAAACTCACTTTCGAATGAGGTACCGGCAGATGGGGAAGCTGCAGAATCATGCAAAAATGCAGAAATTATCCCAGTCTATAAATAGGGAGACAGAATAATTCCAAACAATTATCAGCCTTATAGGTAACCTTCAGAAGGTTTTCTGTCACCAGATCCTAGACTACAGGAATGGATTGACGAAGCTTCAATCCTGTCACCGCTACAGGCTGTGTTCCGGGCGAAGGTGAGCACAATAGACCAAATCTTTCAATTTGATCTCATTGTGGCAAAATATCTTAGGATCTTTAGAGATCGCTTATACCTGGCTTTTGTGGACTTTAGGGTGACATTTGATTTGGTTTCTAGGCAACACCTGTGGTCCACTCTAGCCGCAATGGGTATAGATCACAACCTGCTAGATACACTTATATGGCTACATAATAACACCACTGCACAAGTTAGGTGGGGGTCGGGTGGCAACCTAACTGACCATATATCGGTGGGGTGAGACAAGGGTGCGTACTCCCGCCAACACTCTTCTCACTGTACATCAATGACGTGGTCAAATTTCTAGGTGAATGTGTTCCCGATTCCCAAGGGCTAACTAGTTGTTCGACTTCCGCATTGCTTTTTGCAGACGATACCTTTCTGCTCTCCAGAACTCCAATTGGGTTCCAAAACCTCCTCAACAAATGTACTGAGTTTTGTGACACTCGTGGCTTAAAGGTGAATACCACTAAAACCCCAAAAATATGATTTTTAACCTGCGCAAAGCGTGTAGAGGTAATTTCTTAATGAAAAGGGAGCCATGGCAAATAGTAGGACTACCTGGGGATCAGAATACATAAGAGCAGAATTTGGAAATCTCACATCGATAAAAGTTCATTGGTGTTATTACATTCTGCCTCTGCAATCACCAAGAGGTTTAAGGCAACCTCTCCTAAATCTGTATCCTCAGCTACAGAAGTTTATAGGGCAAAAGTCCAGGCTGCAGTGCTCTATGGGGCAGACAGAAGTTTGGGGGATTGCAAACACGAAAGGTCTGATTACGAAAGAAAATAACTTCTTGAGATCCCTATTTAGCCTGCCACACAGCACCCTCACATTACCATTATTTTTCAATATAGGGCTTAAAAGGGTGAGAGATTTGGCAATGCTAAAACTCCATCTATAGTGGGATAGACTGTAGTCCACTGAAGAGCTTCCTCACTACAGACTGGCAGCGGATGAAATCCTGAGCAAAGCGCAACCACCTCCCTGGTTCAAGTTGGTCAAATTTCATCTTAACGACCTAGGTGTGGGAGGGTATTGGAATAGTCCAACTACTATTGAAGCTGGTACCAAGGGTAGAGTCAAAGCCACCTTTTGGAATAGAAATGTCATTGAACACCGCCGCAAGGCTAAAACCGGGGGTCCGCAGGAGGAATTTCTAGCTTGTAAACCCACCCCTGCAAAACAATTATGCTTAGATCAGACCAAACCTCCGGTAGCTCGCACACTATAAAATTTAGGTTGATAACCCTATTAGTTAACAAATTTACACATAACTGGAAACCTCACCAACCTATTTTGGCAGCTTGTGTGTTCTGTAATCATGCAAGAGAGGATATTGAACATGTGTTATTTTTCTGCCTCAAATATGACAGGCCAAGGCGGAATTGGCTTAAACCCTTGTGTTCCTCCATTGGGGCGAGACATTACCGGGAGGCTTATTGAGTCCTGCGCACAGTTAAAAACCAGGTTTTAGTCTTTGGAATTAGTCGATATTTTTTATGCAGTATGGTTACTTAGGAAAAAAGCGGGAGCTCTGTTTTAAACATCGTACGTATCATTTTAAGACCTTCGTTCAGATTGTCTAAAATTACCATAATCTCAGGGCATTGATGGGAGCCATGTGTTGAAAATTATATAACTGTTTTTATGTAAATACTATTGCTGCTATATTTATGTTTTTAATCCTTTTGTAATATGACTCCTGGAATTAATGTTGAATTGCTGTATATTATAGGGGAATTGTTTTTGTTCACGTATTGTATTATATTATGTTTGATGTGTTTTATGGGCAAATGCCCGAAATAAACTTGAGTGAAATAGGCTACATGGTGCCGCTCTCTTGCACTGTGGCACCATTGAGCACTCTGCTGTAGAAGAACAACAGGCTTTCAGTTATAGGTAATTTATTGTCTCCGTTTTTTAGGTCTCGCCTAGCGACGCAGCGCATGCGCTGCTCGCTTGCGAGATCTATTGTCGTCGGTTTTCTTTTCGAAGTGGGGTTGGTGACCACCCTGTCTCCCTTAGGCCCCGCCCACCCGGACTGGAGATTTAGCTCGCACACGGCGTCTCTTTTGCTCGCGCACGGCGTCTCTTCCAGACACGCGTGTTTATTTTTGCAACGCGCTTTCACTTAAAGTGAAAGCGCGATGCAAATATAAACAAGCAGCAATTTCTTTCTCACGTCTTCCTTATTTTCAGCTTTCTTGTCTCTCTCCCTGCTTTTACCTCTCTCTCTTCATGTCTCCTTCACCTGTGTCTCTCATTATGTACCCTCCCCTCTCTTATCCTGTCTCTTTTCCTCCTCCTGCCACCACTCTCCTTGCCTTTCTTCCCTCTCTTCAGGTCCCATCCCGTTCTACAGGTCTCTCTTTAACTGCCTCCTCTTACCCTACTCCCCCCTCTCCGGGTGTACAGCTCTCGCTTTTCCTCCAGCTCTGTCTCTCTCGCGCTCCTCTCTATTCATATATATTCCTTACGCTGCTAACACCTCGCCTGCACGCGGCTGACCTAGATAGGAGAGCTCTGCAGGGCACATAAACAGTGGTGTGCTAGTGCTACGGAGGCAAGCTACGGAGGGCCCAGACAGTCCTGTGGGAGAGGGAGACTACTGCATCCGAAGGTGCGCGCTGTGCCGCTCGGCAGCGGGAACAGCCCCAGTCGATAGACGGGAAGGCGCTCCGCCGATGCCCCCTGTGATTGTTGGCACAGGGGAGGGGGGTTCCAAGAAGATGGATAAGCAGAGAGCGAGCTTTGGTCCTTGCAGCCGGTGATAACGGAGAGGATGGACAGAAGGGTAATTGGGTGCTTGACAGCGCGACGTTTCCTATCTACACACCAACTTTCTTCCTTATCCGGTGATGGCTTCCTTCTCAGATATCTAAAACTTTTCACGCTGGGGGGACGGAAGTACAGCCCGATGATGCTTCTGAGAAAGGCTGTCTTCCGTTCCCGAGGTCTAGGAAAATGGTCCTTCTCCCATCCCCTTCCTTGGAGATTAGCTCATGAACCATACGGATAGGCAGGCTCGCGATAAGCCAGGGTGTCCATGTTCTGGTCACGCTTAGGCGTATTTAGGTGTTTTGTTAAGCGTTAGTTGTCATCTTGTGAATACCTTTGTGTGGTTTTGCTCATACAGACAGAATAGTATAGCCAAACAGGACTTAGTGGACAGTGGGTCATAGAGTCAAGCTGGATGAGGTAGAAACCGCCCCCTGCATTCATTTGTCCATGGACAGAAGAACACATTCAGGTAAATGATTTCTCAAAGCGCTTTCTTTTCATCAGTTATCCCTCTAGGGGTGTCGTTTGTTCCTTGAAGGCTGGCTGCCAGTATCCAAAGAGGCAGTTGTTACATGGGGAAAGATGAATTATGTGATTGCTGTTTTGTCGGACTGTGGCGTGGAAAGGGATATTGAATACCAACTCATAACTGGATGGTTTGTGTGTCCCGTGTTCACTTCATTAGGAGTATCTTGATATTCACTGTTTGCGAAGGGTTGAATGATGCTTTTGAAGCATACCTTGTCGGGGATATGCTCGGGGTCATAAAGAGATGCTTGCAGAATTCCTTTTCAACCTCCCTTTGGTGGCCTGAGTTTGTCTGGGCAGTGGGTGGAGTTCACGTTCCTGATGACTGGTTATTGACTGTTTGTCATAGAGAGCGTTTTATTGGTAACTCATTTGTCATGATGTGTGTTTTCTGTTCTTGGCTGAGGGGCTTACGTTGGTGCTGTGTATATTGGGTGTACTTGATTAATTCTCTATGGTTGTCCAGCACAGTGGTTACATTTTTTGCTTCCAAACAGTGAAACTATCGCTTTTAACAAAATCTTTTTTTCCCCTTTGTATTGTGTTTGTGTTCATACATCCACTACACTCCAAACTAAAATACATAAGATAAAAAACATTATCAGTTACAACGCCAATAGCTCTAACTCTGACAAATGCGAGACCTATTGCATTGCAAATGCTTGTTTCCTCTGCCAGTGGGTTTTTCTCCTCACTCTACAGCAATGGTGTAACAGTTTTTTAAAAGATGCTCCTTCCTTATGAGTTAAGTAGGTTTGTGTGTGCAAATGGAGCCAGAGGACAGCACTGTAACTTGTGCAGGGTGATACTGACCAGGGATGCACAAACTCTCTTGGTCAATGGGGACTGGACGGTTGTGCCTTGTTGAGATAAGACTATACCATCATCTCTTTGATTGGTGTGGAGTTATAGAGGACTTAGTTATGTAGCTACCAGGAGGTTATGACTGGCCTTGCAGACTGTGAACATGAGCATGTGCTGTCTGCTGCAAGACATATTGTTATCTTACAGCTGGCTTAAAGCCCGCCCATTGCTTACCATTGGTTGGCTTCATTGTCACTCTCATTTTCTTGCTTCTTATTCATCAGCTGTGAGGGCTTTCCATCCTCTTCTTCTTTTTGTCCCACCCCTGGAGCATGGACCCATTACTGTGTCCTTTTGTTGCTCGCTTTTTCAGGTGCTACTTTTTTATTTTTGTTTAAGCACTCTACGATAGTGCATGTGTTTTCTAGGTGTCTCCCTCATGTGCTTCTCCCCCCTCTGCTGTGCCCCTTGTTACGGTTGCTGGCTCATGTGCTTCTTCCCCCTCATTGGCTTCTCGCCCATGTTCTTTCTCCCCATATGCTCCACGTTGCTCTCTTTCCCCCATTTGATTACCCTACCCGAACATCCTGTGTAGGCTTCCCCCCCACATATGCCCCAATGCTGCTTACGTCCCATGTGCCCCATGTTGCTTCTTCCTCACCCGTGTTCCAGTGTTGCTTCCCCCACCTACTTTACAAATCCACATGTACCCTGTGTTGCTTCTACCCATTGTCACTGTGTTGTTTCCGCCATCTGCCCGCACCCCCCCTTGTTTCTTTTTCCTGCTTTAAAAAAAGAATGCTCTCATACGTTTTTTTCTTTTTATTTACTGATCCAACTCGAATGGGTAACTAAAAAGAAGAAAAAAAACAGCCACGTCATTTTGTAGCCATGCGCGGTGTGTGCGCTAACAAAATGGCATGGCGAGCAACTTCAGAAGCTTTTTTTTTTTTTTTGCATTCTTCAGCCATGCGGCACGGCACTGTGGAAGCTCTACCGCATGGCTAACATCATTGGCAAAACTTATAGGTCCTAAAGGAGAAACCTATTGGCTTAGCTGATGTTTGTTATAAATGGAAATTTTGAAAGAGTAGTTGTAAAATAGATGATGTGCTGCTTAACACACCTCTACAAACAGTTCTGCTTTTAGAAATGCTAATATGCAAGAATGAAGATACCCGGTGCGAAGTGTGCTGAAGAAGCAGGGGCCAATAAGATAAGTTACTGCCGCCATTTATTATTTTCCATTTGCTGAACATAGAGAACACAAAGCCTGTGCAGTATTAATCATACATCACAGGCAGCAGTAGATGAGGCATTAACCCACTGTATACAAACTACAGCAGCAAAGCTGTACCTAAACAAAATAAGGCATGAGAAAATGTTCTGGCTTAAAATATAATTGAAGATATTTCGTAAACACTGGAAAAACACAAATTTCTGCGCTGCCTAAATATATAAACACTGAAAAAACCGACTTTTTGGAGAAACACCACAAAATACCCACCGTAATGTAAAAAAAACAAAAAAACACTGAAATTCGGAAAGCCTGCCAACCGCCCATGAAAATTGAGCAATGCTCATCTTAGAAAGAAAACAATAGCAGACAGGCTGTGAGACAATTGGGATTATGTTGTGGTATTGACACATTTGTACTTCATGGGATGAATCACAAGCTGCAAAAACCCATTTGCAGAAGTCAGCACAAAACTTCCTTGGCATACATTGAAACATGGATCATTAGTTTACTCAGTTCAAGGTGATTGCATACCGGTGGCAACAATCTTACAGATTAGCTCTCTTTATCTCTCTCGCGCTCTCTCTGATTTTATTTATTTAATTTTTTTTATTGAGTTTGGCACTTAGAAGACATCAAAACAGTGGCAATTTCCATCATGTAACATGACATTACAATGCAAGCAACTTATGTACTGCTGTTATTGTTTACAAAAAGTAGTTTCCAATCTGTAGTGTTATTGCCCACTTATTCAGTGTAACCTATCTAAACCAACTTTTAATTTCGAGCATCAAATTCAGGTCTCTTAACAGGTTTACAAATCTTAACTCAAAATAGATGCTAGCTGTGTCATGTCTTAGGGAGGTCAATATACCAGTGATGTGGCTCAAAGCTGGGGTCCATATTTGTCAGCTCATCTCTACGCTATCTTAAAAGGATGAGCCACTTTGAGTTTCAGCAGTCTTGCAGCATGCTGAACCCCGGCTTGTGAACTATTATGGGCAGTCCATGTCTGCCTTCGTACCGCCATGGTCAGAGAATATCACATCCCTGTCAGGAATATTCCCTACGGTCTGGTCCCGCCAGGAGACTCCAGCTCTACCCACAAAATTTTGGAGTACATTTAGTAATGCATATAACTGCAACCTATAAGATGTAGGAGGGAAAAGGGCTAGGAAATGATTGTGGGAAAAAGAAATATGGGAGCTTCAGCATCTGCTGCTCTGACCAGAGCAAAATCATCACCAACAAAAGGATTCAATAATATTCATCAATGCACACCAATAATATGTACATTACAATTAAACCTGTAAAAGAAAAAAACACTAATGTGTTTAATGCAAGATATCCAGCATGCAAACAAGAATAAAGCACGGCAATTGCCTTTTAAAAAAGAGTAGAGCTTCGCCAATAACCAGATGGAACATGTAATGCTAAAATCCATGCAGGTTTTACTCATGTTCGTACATTTTCTCTCAATGCAAGTCAATAGGCGTGAGGCTACATAACAAAATAGAAACTCAAAGATGACGATTATTGATCAGGGCTAGGATCTTCTCGTGGGAAGGAATGAGAGATGTCCTTGCCGATAACACTAACAAGAGCTGACTCTACTACTCTCTGAAATCACTGATTCCTTTTGTCAGACTCAGAACGAGGCTATGCTTTACTAACACACTTCAGCAAATATACATTGTACAGTATCTAGTTGCATGCAGGTGCAAAAACACTAAGGTTTTAGTGGTCTTCAAGCTGATATGAAAACGACATACCAAATGATTAATAAAATGCAACAGCACGTTAGGACACATAGGAGCATTAGCATTTGTGTAGTAAACATATATGCATTAAGGCACTTACATGAATAAACTCACTTTCTCATACCCATCTCCATTTCACCTACCGGCAGTCCTTAGAGGGAATATTGTAACTGGTCTCCAAGCTATTAGGAAACAGTCAGACATGCGGATCATAGGTACATATTGGACCACAAATAAAGAATAGGTAAATGAATACGAATTCAGGCATCAACGTTCATGGAAGGCTTTCTAGAAGGTGAATACAGAAGGAACCGTTTCAGGAAAACACAAATAAAGGCTGCAGGAGTGGGACCAGATAAACAAACTCAGACATCAGAACAAGAGCTCACCAACATGATGATGCCAGGTGCCATTATCACTATTTTCAAGGCTGTTTTACTGGCTCTTTCCATTCATCCTGAAGGCTTCAGCTACCCGCCATGGTCCTCATCTATTCCCCACAAATGTTTGTGACATCTTTGCTTCCACTTTATGCTTTGTGTCACCTTGTAAGGCACCATTTCCCTCCAAACCATTTCTTCTGATTATTCAGGCATGTCTCACTTTCAATCTTTTTTTAATTTTACTTGAATTCCTGACAGTCTCGCACCCGAGCTGGATAAGAGTTTCTCAGCTCTTTTTTTGCTTTCATGTGGTTTCTTGGTTTCCAATAGCCACTTAGTCAGGCTCAATTCTTTCACTGCATTCCAGCTTATTGCTATTCTACCAACTATCTCTCTTGGCACCCGAGACCATCCACATAAGGACAGTGCCTTCACATCAAAAGAGCTAAAGAGCATGAAAGATGCAGCTTTGAATATGCAACACCAAATGTTTTGGAGGTGCACATATATAGTCAACACGTCTGATGGGAGCCTTCAGAAAGTAATCAAGGCTCTCAAGACTAACAGGTGGAAGATCCTAATTAAAGAGCGCTCACTCATAACTTGTGAGACCAAGAAATATCTTCATGCAGTTATGAATTTTAAATGCAAATTGGCACCAATACAAAATGTCTGCAGCAGTTATTTACTCACATTGTCATGCCTGGCTTTCTGGTTCAATGCACTTTGAACTTTGAACATGAAGGCTATCAAGGAATGAAGCTTCCTGTGGGTTGACTAAATAGTGACAGGGGTAGGCCAATTAACTCTAGAGCATCCTGACTGGCTGATTGGTCCACTGCTATCATCACTGCATTAAAGCATGCCACCTTGGGTCAAACTGAGTGCCAACTTTTGCAGCTTGCCACATGGCTGTATACTGGTAAGAGTGGACAACTACTCCCAGTGTAAGTCGTAGAAGTTGTAAGCATCCCGCTGCTAGCCCTAAAATGCAATACATTCTAACCCTAACTGGAATCCCTTAAGAATGTCTGGCTAATAATGAATCCCATTCCAAGTGATCAAGTCTAAAGGATACTGACATAAAGTCCCTAAGGTCCGACCTCATCTTTTATAGGCCCGACTAAATCTTGGCTAATGAAGGTCGCCATCAATCCCCTTTCAAACAATGGAAGTCACCATGTTTCCCGATTCATGCAGAATCATTGTCATGTCTGCTATTTGACGCAGATGTCACCTGACCTTATCTTTCTAAGAACTGTGAAAGCGTCAAGCCATTCGATTGATGACACAGATACAACCATCGATCAAATCGACATTTGTCTGGGTCAGATGTCTACCTTACACCATGTCAAGGTTAATTAAGAACACATGCAGACATATAACCAAAATAGTGTAGTCTGAATTGACGTCCTTTTACCTTATATGCTCAGAAGGAAACGCTTGGGATGCATACCTTGATGCACATAATGTATGTCAGACATTCTTGAACTTGTGTCAGAAATCCCAATTTCTGAAAGGATTTAGTATATATGGACTACCACTTGACCACTTGTCAGGAGAGGTCCTTCACCCAGATTGTTTCCCGAGATTCTGCCAGAGGCGGTCTCAACTACTGCAGACACACTTCGCACTTCACAGATGCTACATCTCACCTGAAGTTGATAACCCTGAGTCCCGGAGGAAGACTGACTGACCGACTGCTACCACAGTGTGTGTTTGCCCTTCGAAGGGAGTACTGTCTTCACATCTCCAGTAATAAAGACAGCCTTTCCTGTCAACAAGGTATGCAGTGCATCTCTTCTCCCTAAGAAACTCTAGACTGCAAGTTACTCTGCTTTCCATTCTCCCTTATTAAAGCCCATAGAAGTAGACGTTAGGATGTTAGGCTCTAGATAACATTTTGAATGATATTTTAACAATGCTAGAAATGTTCATTTTATTCTCGTTATTCATAATGTGCCTTCTTGCTGTTTTTATAATATTCTGTGTTGTTGTTTTAGATGTACTAAGAAACAGATTGTTTCTGTAGTAATAAATACTTGTAACTTAAACGTGTTAATTCTTTTTAGTACAGTGTGTGTGATGAGGTGAATAACGAAAAACGTTTTATTGCTGTTTCCACAGTGCTCCTACTGCCTTTATGGGGTTGTTATTAACTCAAAAGCAATGCTTCTATGTCAATTACTCATTGAATAGTGTTTTGCAGAGCTACAATAATCTGTCTTTCGCATATATCGCTGGTGCACTGAACCGTGTTCACCCGTGTCATCCATCGGTGGGAAAGCACACCTTGTAGAGTTACGCCAAAGTCGTAACTTACGCAACAATACCTGGAGCATTCAATAATTCAGTACTGCAGAATCACTATCTGCTAGCATCAAGCCAATGAGGACGCCATAAACACCATGCAAACCTTAAAGAAGTATATGCATAGAGGAACAAAATAGGAGAGTGAGCCTGGTGTGTTACATTTACTTTGGGGAAACCGAACAACCCCAGGTCCACTGGATTTTACCGAGCCTAAAAGCTGTTTGGTAACACAACCCTTTTAGATGCTGCTTGGTCGTCTGCACTTCATATATGCACGTATGCACAGCATATATAAAGAGCCTGTGCAAGAAGAGGAATGAACATGGGGATAGCAAAATAGATGCTTGTGTCGCTGATATCTTAGGAGGATGACTACAAGTTCATATAGGATCGACAACCAAAGGGCAAGTATCAGATGTAGTTGGAGAATGGCCCTTCATTATCACATCTGCGAAAGATACAGTTGTCGGGCCATACATGGAGATCAGACAACCATTACAAAAAAGTCCTTCCTTCAGAATGTTCTGGGGTTAATCCCGAGCAGATTCTAAACCGCAGGATCCCTTTCATGTGCTCTCTGAGTCAGAAGCACGTTCAAAAGGTGGAGGACAAGAATGAACTGCAGTAATTGCTGTTAATGGCAGGGATAGACTCAGGCTCAAACCTATCCCCTATCCGCAAGTAAGTTGCTAGTGAGACAAAGGCAGTTAAGACTGACTATCATCTTGGGACAATATTGGTATCACAAATTGTCAGGCATCTGATACCATATGATATTACAACCAAGAGTCCCTGTTAAGCTGAAGAACTAGGTTAACGAATAACTGTTTGACCAAACATTTCTGTATCCTCTTGATATTTCTTTGGAAGGAGGTTATGTCTCTTGACATTTTTTGGGGTTGACTTTTGCCGGCTAATGCAGCTTAATAGTGTAACTAGGGTGACCCATTGTCGAGTGTTCTCAAGACTGTCTTACTGTAATTAAAGATGTTATGTCTGTAAGACACTGCTTTTTGTTCTGAATGTCAATGCCACGAGTTGCAGGGCTAAGGGAAGCTGCATGTCGAAGGCTACAACTGTCTTGCATTAAACCTTCTATGTGTTCTTGTTTATGGTACTTTTCAAATAGGACTACAGCTACGTAGGCCTAAAGGTAGATGTCATACGTAACCTTAGAAGAGAGTGACGTGTTGTGGCAAGGGCTTTTAAGGGTGGAGAAAAAGAACAGGTCGGAAGGTGTGAGACAGACACATAATAAACATCAAATGGAAATGGAAAGAAAAATGTTGATTCAGAGATGTTAATATACATGTAGATGTGCAGACGAAGGTAGACAGAGAAAAAAGTGAAAATAGAAACTGAGCAGAAACAAACATGATGGAACAAAGATAGAGTGAAGAATTACAAGGAAGGAGAAAATAAAAGAAAGACGTGGAAAAAAGTAAGAATAAAAGATATGAATAAAAAGAAAAAATTGGGAAACAGATGAAGAAAGAATACAAACATGAGAGAGTTTGAAATAAAGAAGGATATGGAAAGCAGAATGAAAATAAATGTGGAAGGTATAAATGAAGGGAAGTAAAATAGATAAACAAATTAAAATATAAGGTTATGGCAACAAAAAGGAGTAGTGAAATAATGAGCAAAAGAAAGAGAAAGGGGCATAAGAAAAAGGAAAGTGTAGCAAAAGAAAGGAATAAAAGAAAGAGAAATATAAAGGACAGCAAAGGTGCCAACAGGACAACAAGGAAAATAAGTTTTCCCACAGGGTAGCTAATGAGCAATGTAAGGAAATGCTTCTTTTTGCATGATCACCCTCAAAGTTTTGGACTTATGCTGTAGGTTTTTCAACTCTGACAGTGCACTGATACCTGCTAACCAGACCTCAGTGCCAGTGTATTAACACCTTACACAGTATATGTTGAATTGGCTACCCCAAATTGGCATAAGCTGACTTGTGAGTCCCTAGTATATGGTACCAAGGGTACCCAGGGCAGGTAAGGCAGAGTGTCCCCTTGAGGGCTGCAGCACTGGCTGTGTCAACTGTGTGTGACAAAGTACAAAATGGTTCCCAGGCTGTCACTGCATCCTGGAGGAGCAGTTCTAAACTGCTAGTTCGACTTTGCCAATTAAGCCTTTAGTAACGTCCCTACTTCCCTTAACAATATGTATACGTCTTGCCTAAGGAAGGCCTATGAAGCCCTAGGGCAGGGAGCTGCATATTATTAAGTAGGACATATACTTTTAATGTGTCCTAACAGCAAAACTTCCAAATTGTTGTTTTTGCTGTGGAAAAGTTAGTAGCCCCACTGGTTAACACATAGTTACCAGCTGACATCTCAGCCTGGCTAATTTCTGAATGGGACTACTAAAATGGGTACTTCAAGGTATCAAATTAATCGTGGCATTAAACACAGCTTGAGGCCCAAGTCAAAATTAATGTCAATTTTAAAGAAGGGCAACTTGTAGAAATTTGCCTCTCAGTTGCCCAGTTTGTCCAGAGGCCTCGCACAGTTGCTGGCCACCAGACAGCCTTCTGCCCTCTTGGAGTAGTAGTGTGAATGACTACCAGGCTCAGGAAGAATAGAAGCCTACTACAGGGGGAGTTGTTACTTCCCTCTTGCGAGAAGCCACTCAGGCTGTTGGCAATCACACTCCTGAAGGGTTGCCACTTTGTTCAGGTAGACATGCTGGCGGCGTGAACAGAGAGGGGAACCAGTGGCCAAACCGGTTGTCCTGTGGGCATGTAGTCCACAGGTAGCCGGGTGGGCTATCAAGCTCCTAACATCCAAGGAAGGCTTCAAACATCTTGAGAGTGAGCAGAATAGTGAACTCTGGGATTACTAGATGCCACACATAGCCGGAAGTGACTTCATCACCCTTCAAGAGTACTTTCTGGGCCTAAATATGGCACTACTGAATCTGAGATTATGAAGGAACTGGGGAAAGGACAGAAGAATGACTGCCTTGCTGACCCCTGGACCTGGCAAGACAGGCTGCAAAGACTGCTGGGTTGCACCTGCCGCACCTTGGGCTATCAAATTGAGGACTGTGTCTGTGACTTCTGGCTAATGGAAAAGTCACCCCTGAGATTTTGCTCATTTTGGTGTCTAAAATTCATAAAAATATAACCTGTTTTTATAAATTGGTGTCGGATTTCTTTTGTGTTGTGTGGCTTTCTTATTCCGTTGTTTGGCGATTCTAAATACTTTACACTAGTTCCTGTGTTTAAGCCCTGCTGCTAAAAGCCGCAGTTACTGGTTTTACAAACAAGCCTGACTGGACCCAAGACAGTTTTGTGAATGTATTACATGGTAAGGTCGCACAACCATACCATATAATACACCACAATTCTTACAGGCAGATAGAAAATAGTGTGCAGATGGGAGAAAGAGCTATTGGATGAATAGCAATTTAGACATTGAGATGAGGGTAGAGAACAGAAATGGAACAAGATCAGAATAGAAAAGAGGTGAGAGAGAAAGTTTGCCAGGGGGATAGAAGAGGTAAAAATGAGAACAAGGCAAGGACAAAAGAGAGGAACCAAAGGGGGTGGGGATCATATAAAAGACAAAAGAGGAGTGAAGTGAGAAACAGGAACCTGGGTGACGTGAGAAGATAACAGAAAGATCTATAAGGAAAACTGGGAGATATTAGGGTGAGAAAACAAATCAAACTGGGAAAATAATATATGAATGAGATAATGCAAAGGGGAGGTAAGAATAAGTCTAGGAAATTGACAATAGTGATGAAATTTGTAGGGAACATAAGAGTCAATTGAGAGGAGGTAAGGGTGACAGCAGAAGGCAGACTGGAATGATAGAGATGATGACTTTAGTTCCCACATGGTGTTTGCATTTAAAAACAAGAGACCTCTGTTTGGACAGTTACTTCCCGAGCAAACGTGCAAGTCATGCACTGACTTTTGGCGCTATGTAACATTGAGGTTTTTTTTATTACTACACCAGTGCCTCTATTTGATCCCTACCGAGCGTTACTGGTGCTATTTCAAGCTTCCTTTGTATGTGTGTTTTCCCAGTTAGTATAATAATGCTGAGAGAGCTTTTAGCTGCTTTTCATGGAACCATCGGCGATGCAACGAGCGCAAGGTAAGTGGTTTTATTTATTTACTTATTTATTTTCTCTATCCCGTCGTCTGTCGACTCCACCCCCACCCCCGCCCCACCCCTCTTACCTGTACCGGTGTTCTACGCACTTTATAGTGGTATGCCAACTCTTTAAGATCTATAAGTGACCTTCCTCTGCATGTCTGTACTAAGGTAATACATAGTTATTCTACTATATATTTGTGTACATTTGCATGGAAATCGCTAAACATAATGAGCTTGCATTGGAGTGACTGAGAGTATCCGCATATCATCAAACACTGCATGAGGTAGATAGAGGAATGGGATTTCCAAGTTCATAGGACTATTTAAATTTAGGAGTGTGTCTAGAACCTTAATGAAGTTGGAGAATGGGAAGAAATGGAATAGAAGATGTATCAAGGAGGGTCGTGTATGGAAGCTGAGGAAGGTTATGAGGATTGCCATTGCTTGATGCTCATGTCTGATGGTGAAATGCTTCCGATTCTTACAGTTTTTCACTTTTTAAATATAGAGTTACAGGTATCAGAATATAAGAAAAAAAGACTAAATACATATATTGCAACTTGAGCCTTCTGTGCAAAGATGGTGGTAGGGAAGGGAGCATGATAGACTGTCACTCAAAGGCTCAGTCGGGACTGTGAGCAGAGATGTCATGAATGTGGATTGAGAGCCTGTAGAACACAGTAGTTGCCTGACATATCCAACAATTGCACATGGGAAGGTGAACTGACAACAGGCAGTCAGGTTATGTTCTGAAATGCATAGTTCGCTAAGCCAGTCTTTTGCGTTATGCTGCTCTGAACGACTCTTGTGAACTTCCCCTGTCTCTAATAAGGACAGTCAGGCTAGGATGTACAGGGGAGACCATAGGGGCAGATGCAGTACTGACGAAAAGTCCCCAAATTGTAATATTCTATAGTCCAGACCCCCCCCCCTCATTCTTATCACATGTGCCTGTCCAGTAGCGGCTCGTGGAGGGAGTGCTGCGGGGCGGTGGGGAGGGGCGGGGGAGGAGCAGGGTGGGGGGTAGTAAACTACAGCATACGGCCGAACAGAGGTAAGTAAACAAATAAATAAATAAAACAAATTTCATTGCGTGCGCTGCATTGCCAAATGCGATGCACCGCGCGCAACGAAATTCGTTTTATTTATTTATTTGTTTACTTACCTCTGTTCGGCCGTATGCCGTAGTTTACTACCCCCACCCTGCTCCCCCACCGCCCCGCAGCACTCCCTCCACGAGCCGCTACTGTGCCTGTCCCAAACTGTGTGTAGACTGACTGCACAGACTGAAGTGATGCTCTGCTCCATCTGAGCATTGTCAGTTTTACACCTTGCATAAGAACTTCAGAAACATGACAGTAGTTTTAGAGTACTTTAGGGACCATGAAATTGCACAAAATGGGTCGATGTCGAAACTAGTCTCCTTTCATGGGCATAACTTTTTTTGCTCTGCTACTGATAAAGAGTCACACAAAGTGTCACAACTAAGACACTGAAATGTAACATATAGGTACAATGCAAACAGTGAAATGTCACACATGAGCAAACTGAAAGCTTGGCAGACTTGATCCCCCTGTGTTGTGTGCTGCAGAGCCAGTTCAGAGGGGCTAGCCACAGAAAAGGACACCTGCTAATGAGCTGTAGCATCAGTGCTTCACATGTTCACTTATATTGTTTGACAAAGTACTTTATTATTTCAAAATTTCACACAAATGAACAATAAACTAATTTAAAAAGCATGCACTCCAATTTTTACACCTCTTCCTTAACATGGTAGGCGCAGAGTCTTATGAGCACAACTCTGGCCACTCATGCAAAACACCAAAATACTCTCCATGCAATTTCAAAACTCTTCCAACCAAGCCCTCGACCATAGTGTAGCGCGCTACCTGATTTGCCAGATGTATTAAGTACTACAACATAAATGCAACATAAACTACAGCCCCACCCTCTCCCTTACCATCCACTAAATAGATGAGTTCAGGAATAGTTAATCTTCAGCCCTTTGCTAACAAGGTTCATGGAATTTCGAAAGGTAGTCCTGTCTCCACCCCCTCACTTCAGTATCTGGATCTCCTCTTTCCACCTTAAGGTATGAAGGCAATACTTTTCCATTGTCTGGGGAGGGTCTCTTCTTCCCCATCTTGTGCCATGCTAAACCAAGGGCATCCAAACATTTCCACTTAGTTTGTGAAATTAATACAATAATACAAACTTCAAGGGTTTATGAAGACATCTGCTCCAGCATTTGCAGTATTGCCTTTTCAACATTTTTATTATTTACTCCTATATTCTCCCGCTTGCTTGGAGCACTACATTTCCCAATTTATGCATTCAGCCATTAATACTTTCAACATCTGAGTTGATTAGCCGGCCTTGCTGAAACGGTGGTGTATTAGTAGCCGAGCAGTGGGGACAGTTCGTCTGAATATAGTGCCTATCAAAAATACTAGAGCACTGCATCACATGCAAATAATGCTTATTTGTACAGTGCTGTATTCTTAGATTGCATGCGACCTCAAAAAGCCTCCTCTATATTACTAAAACCTTGCAGGACAAACTGATCCTTAACTATTGTGTAATGTAACTGGTGTTCATGTAAAGCGCTCGAATACCTTTGGGTCGAGTTCGCGCTATATAAAACGGCAACAAAAAAATCAGGCATAACTTTCATTAACCTAATCTAGCTCAAAGAGATTTAAGTGAATGCATGGAACGGTTTCCAAGAGAGCGCAAGATTAATCCAAATACCCAGCAACAATAAACTCTAACCACCAATCTGAATCTTGGGTTCCCAGAGAAGCGTAATGCCTGGCGAAAAGCGCTTCAAAGCTCGCCAGGGTTAGCAAGTGCTACATAAATTCAATTACAATTACAAATCCTTGTACATCGATGCTACAAATAGCCAATTGTCTTGTTTGACCAGCTATGTTACTTATTAAAAATATGTTTTAATTTAATTGATTTTGGCAGACTTTTGTACTCATTCGTGAAACACCAGTTACAAATGCGTATTAACGAAACACGGCACGGTTAAATGTAATGTATAGCTAACTTCCTGTGTCCTTCTGCATGAAATCCTGCCGCATGACGCCCGAGAAAATCTTCTTCAATGTGTCCTGTCAGTAGTACAGCATGTTATCACTTAGCAGTCTAGTTCTTTATAACTCTGCGAGCAGCCTGCGCTGTAATTCCATGAGCGAGTAAACCCCACTGTGTCACTGTCTCTGATTCGATTGTAGGGTAAACTATGATCACAACAGCAGATCTGATTGGTTCCTTGGCCTGCATGCTAGTATTCCGAATTTTTCGGCGCTTCAGAGGGTTGCCGCTGCTTCCGGATCAGGATCTGAAAGTTGTGTCTGACAGAAGGGAGCCGAAAACATGCTGGAGCAGGGACTGGAGATGGCATCTATGATCCCGGCCTTGAGGGAGCTGGGAGGGTGAGTATCTGACAGTGTGTGTGTGCGAGAGGAGCAGCTGTATCGAAGGGCGGCAGCAGGAAAGCGAGTAGCAACAGGGGACCCAACCTTTTTTGCAAGAAGAAAAAGAGGGTGTTACAGAAGTTCTAGTGCAAGGGAATTAAATAGCTACTATACATTCATCCAATGCAGCTTTTCAGCTAACACGATTTCAGCTTTCTGGGACTTGTAGTTTTGCATTTAATATTTTAAGCATTGGCTCAGAAATCCAAAAGTACTGTTGGTAAAAAAAAAACACAAAAAAAACCAGGACTGTCTGAATGTGCCCCAAATGACTTAGGGACACTTTGCAAGGATTGAAGATGGGCAGCAGAACCCTTTCTTTGAGCGATAGGGATAAGAAAATCCCTGATGCTAGAGAAGTGAGGGGCAGTAGAACCTCAGGGCAGGATCAGAGTAACTGCACAATAAGGAGTGAGAGTTGCACCAGAACCTGCAGGATAGGAATGAAAGGGCACTAGAAACTCGGTGCAGGAGAGGCATTCTATTGTACGAGACAGAATAGCACTAGCCCAGCGGTGTGAGGAGGGAAATGGGTAGCAGTTCCCTCCCACTCGTCCTGCATCAATGCCAGGGCACGAGTCGGGGGTACACGCGGGTGGATGGTGTCCACCCACTTTTTTCACAGGGTGAACGCCGTCCACCCTGCCAAGAATTTGGGCCCCACTGAATAACGCGCTGACCTCGTCCCGGTGTAATTTCCAAAAACCAGGACACTTTCAGCAGCGCCTGCACATTGTCTGCTTTCCTTCTGCAACAACGTGCAGGCGGGGACGGGGCTTTTTTATTTAAGACTCCTGCTGAGCCCATAACAATGGCCGAATTTGAGGGGTCATCGAGTCTCTTGGCTGGGAGCAGCCAGAAGCCTTGTGAAGGTATCTGAGTGGATGGACAAGTCATTCCTAAAACTCAATGGAGCAAAGACAGAACTTATGCTCCTGGGCCATTCTGCCCCCATGAATATAGACCTTTTTTGGCCCACCTGCTTAGGTCCCCCTCCTGCTCTGAAAAAGCAAATTAAGAGTTTGGGATTTTGGTTCGACTGCAATTTAGATTTTAAAATACAGGCTCGTAAAGTCGCAGCAAATTGCTATGGACTTCTTAGGATGTTAAGGAAGATCCTCCCCCTTCTTCCTTTTGATGCCAGACGTATTTTAGTCCAGGCACTTATACTGTCTCGCCTCGACTATGCGAATGCAGTCTACTTGGGTGCTCCACAAGGAACTACTAATATACTGCAGGTTGTTCAGAATTGTGCAGCGCGTCTTCTAATGAACATTCCCAAACGTGTCTCAGCCAGACCTGCCCTTGGTTTATTGCATTGGCTCCCTATCCAGGAAAGAACTAGATTTAAGGCTATGTGTATTGTTCATAAATCTATTTCTGGGAAGGGTCCTCCGCTGTTCCAATCAATGGTGCAATTATATCGCCCCAATAGAACCCTGAGATCCAATAACAAACGACTACTTACAGTTCCTAGGATCAAGCGGTCACGAACTGGAGGTCGGCGGTTTTCCTTAATGCAGCTAAATTCTGGAACCAGCTTCCAGATGATCTACGACTGGAATCTAGCTACCTTAAATTTAGGAAGCGGTTAAAAACCTTCCTCTTTCCGTGATCAGTCCATGTCTGCAAAGTGTCACAATAAGCGCTGGGATGCCCATGGGTAGCCATGCGCTATATAAGTGTGTATTCAATTCAATTCACTCCTGATGCAAATGAAGCAGAGGGGAAACACAGGCTCACACCTTGGTAGCTCTTCACATATACTTAAGAGAGGCAGCTGTTCACTTTGTTCAGTCCCTGTTTAGGAGATACGCATGCACTGTAAGAATGTCAGATGTGTTGGTCTTTCCCAGTATTTACAACAAAACAAATTGCAGTTATATAGCGCTTACTTCCCCTGAGGAGGCGTTGAAATAATTTAAGTACCACTATTTTTTCTTGTATAGCCCTACTCATTCTAATACAGGGTGTCAGAGCGCTTTACATCAACACGTGCATATTACATGTACAATAAATTATATGTTTGTAAATGAATATACAGGATGTGTTACATAAAACTGGGGGATTGCAATGTGTAGAAGTCACATATCATCTTCCATAGCTCACTGTGCTATTATCCTCGCAATACGCTCAAACGTACACATGATAGACCTGCTAAACATATATGTGAGGGCTTTAGATCTGATGTCACTTCTTGTGATGCCATTTCCTGTAAAGTCATGGCTTGTGATGCCACTTTCTATGATGTCAATTCCTGTGATGCCATGTGTGATGTCGTGCGCCGCGATGTCGTGCACCGCGATGTCGTGCGCCGCGATGTCTCTTGCATACTGCCTAACTAGGTTAGCCCCCCCCCCACTTCTTTTTTTAGGACTTGTGCCCTGAATCAATGCATAGGGAGTAGCAGGTGCTACTCACACTTAAGGAGCAGTGGGTGAAGGAGCACACTGTCCCCCAGGGAAGATATTAAAGGGTTGCAGAACGGTTAGTTGTAGAGAATGAGGGAACTGCATAACCTCTTCCCTATGTAGCACTTGAATGGGTATTCAATGTTTTGTCAATTTGCATTTTAGGTTCGACTTTTTTTCTTGATTTTCAGCTTATTAATCGTGAAAAAGTTTGTTGATGCGTCTGGAGAATATTCGCGGCATCTAGTGCGCCAGTGAAATTCAATGAGAATTCTGTGGGATATTGTAATACATTTTCAGGCCGAATATTTCAGGTTTTCGTTTTCACTATGCACGTGCAGTGCTAGTATATCTTGTGTAGGTGCTCTTTTCAGTCTCTCCATGCCGTCTCTGTATCTTGCTGACCGGTAGTTGGTGTTCTTCCTCGATCGTGCCTTCATGAAGTAAGTCTTTCGTAAGTGACCGGTATGCATGAAAAAATATAGAAAGTCAATAGTAATTGCTAGACAACATCTTTGGTCTTGTAAAATTGGGATAGTTCTAATGAATGACAATCCCGAAAACTTTTAGATCCAACAAATTCTTGAATGGCCTGGGGATATACAAATCTTAAACTGGCTCTTAATGTGAATGATTATGTATTTTTTTTTTTTTTTGTAGGATCAATTTTTATTGGTAACAACCCCCACACCTCCAGTCCATCATGCTCTACACAATATCACATACACAGACTACATTGTGAACAAATAAAATTACCTTATGCAATAGTTGGTTCAAAGAGATGTCTCTGCACTAGCACACCTAGCATGAGCACACACCAATCACACTTTCCAGTCAACCAACTTAACCCACTACTAGCTCACGGGAGTAGGGCATCCTGGGGCTCCAGAAGCTCAGCAAGCATTGCCGCCCATGCCTGCAGGTCGTCTGCAAGCTTATTATCTCTGCATGTTTTTCGCATATGGCTCTCCTTGGCCATGGCCCATTCGTCCATGTCTTGCAGCCAATCAGTCACCCTCGGAGCGATAGGAGACAGCCATCTAATGGCAACCCTCCACTTAGCAAGTACCAAACCCAAAAGAAGGAAACTTCCTGCAAATTTTCTTTTTTCTTTCGAACCAGGATCATCCCTAGTAGGCACTGTCCAACACCCCTGGGAACAGACCACCCTGAAACCGCATTCAAGGTTTCCAAGATACACTGCCAAAAAGTATCCAATTTGGGGCACTCCCAGAACATATCTAGAAAATCCACCCCTTGCCTGGCACAGCAGGGCCAGGAGGTCGAATGCCCCGGGTAAATTGCATGCAGCGTGGTCGAAGTGAGGTATACCTGGTGGACCACATTATAATGAAGCAGTTTGAATCTTACATTTGTAGATGTCCCCTTAAACCCTTCATGGACGCCCTCCCGTTCTTTGTCGGAAAGAGGAGCACCCAGAATCTCATGCCACTTATTATGAACTGGCAGGTTGTGCAGAGGTAAATTTTCCTGCAGCGCTTTTTAGACATGCGAGATCAGCCTCTGACCCCGAGCCATACTCTGCAGTATCCCCAATGTCTGCGAGTCCCTTGGGACATCAGAGAAGGAAGGCCATACCATATCCCATGGGCCATCGCCGCAATTTTAGCAAAATGCAAAAACTGTCCGGTCCCAAAGTCAAACGACGCCACTGCGTCAGCCGAGGTAATAAACCTATCATTAGGGTATAAGTCTTGCAAGGATTCACTCCCCCGGTCTGCTATCTATCTACTGACATCGTCGTTGCAATGAGTGCAAACTGGCGCAGCGTCCAATTACACATATCTGGCGTATATGATGCCCAACGCAATACCTGTTTGACCACCGTCTCCCATGCTCGACACACCTACCCGACCACAAACCGCACAGAGTCCGGAACCCCTGCCCCCAGCTTCAAGAGCTCTGGCAAGGGAACTCCAACACACAACAACCTCTGCTCCCAATTCTCTTCCTCATCAAACCAGTGCACTGCATGCTGCAATTGGGCCGCTATGTAATATAGGTCCAGACATGGCATTTCAAGGCCACCTTTCCTCCAGGGGCGCTTGAGAGTGGCCAGGCTAACCCTGTTCCTCCCCGAGGCCCATAGTAGTTCGACAATCAATTTGTCCAGTTTAACAAAATACTTCAGAGGGGTCTCGAACTCGGCCCCCTGAAAGACATACAGACAGGGTGGCAGAATAATAATTTTCCCCAATGCCAGCTTGCCCATCAGGGATAACCGGAGAGTGTTCCAGAACTTCACTGTGGGTTTTAGCCCCTCCAGAATCCTTCCTATATTCAAAGCCTGAAATGCTGCCGCCTCACGCACTCCTGATCCAGAGATATCGGACACTGGGCACCTCCCAGGGAAGGATGATTATGCACAATTTGCAATTTATTGGTGGTAGGAGCAGATTTGTTTGTCTATATAAGTAGGCCATTTAGAATTATGCAAAACATCCTCTCAGACAGCTTTCTGCTCTTCGAATTTATTTATACTCCCAAGCTATTGTAACAGCATTGTAAACTTCAGTTTGCAAAACCATGTGGGTTAACTGCTGCTGTACGTGAAGAAGACTGATCACATCAAACCTGCTGTCTGTGACACACGTTGGCTGCCTATTCTATTCTATCCATTAGTGAAATGTATTATTACCCAATAATGGCATCCTGTCCTTGAGGGGAACCATTGGAAAATGGTGGCCGAAGAGCTAGAGTAAAAAAGTGTCAAAGGTTTAAAAAAGGCAAGGAAATCATTATGAAGGCGAATGGCAGGGGGAAGAGAACCGAAGAACAGGAAGTGGCATTTAGGCAAAGAGAGCCGCCAAAGAGAGTCTAAGCATAATGAGCAGGAAACGCAATAGCAAATAAATGTACCTTACTGTACAGTATGGCCCTGCTTTTTTAAAAACACTTTGTTAGTTTAAATAAGAGGTTACAGTATCACATCAACTTAGCAGCACAACTACAATATCTGATCATTGAAACATATCTGTGCCATAGATTATACAACCAAATCTTACTAACTCCCAAGTCCTTCCCACATTCATGCCATGATCCGCTGTGAAATGGATATTCCCAAGACAGTCATCTGTTGCCTTACATTACCCCATTGCACATAAGAGCTCGTGTTATTCGAAAGTCCTTGGTTCCATCCCCATAGTATCCAATACTCAACTTCCATGTTGAATCACAACTTCATGGAGACATGGCTTCCTACAAACAATTTGGTCGAGACTCAGTCCTTCCCACCTGTGTTGAATGGCTTCAAAATTATTCTCCTCACTTCTTCAAACTGAGCAAATCTGTCATTCTGTTTGTAGCTCGAGTGTTCAAACGTGGCCAGTGTGTGCATAGCCTCAAACCAGTTGTCATATGTTGGGATAATATTAGATTTCCATAGGTGCAGGATACCCATTTTGGCCACTGCTAGCACTGTGCTTAGTCATCAACCACAGTAAATAGACATGCTAGGGAGATCAGACATTTCGTGTAAGACCACTAGGTGGTTAGTTAAGGACACGTATATGTTGGATACTGATTGTACATCCGACCATACCTTTTCCCAATAGTGGTCGAATGTTGAACATTTCCACTTTACATGGACTATGTCAGTGTCCTCGCCGCCACATCGCCAACACTCTGCACCAGCGGTTAGGCCAGCTCTGTGCAGCTTATATGGAGTCCAGTGCCAATTGTGCAAAACCTAACAGTAGAACAGTTTCAAGCTGGCTTCTCTTAGAAATGTATTGTGGTTGTCCATTAGCTCAGTCCACTCATCATCAGGAAACTGAGTCTCAAGCCACTTTTCCCCACCAATGTTTAAGTGCTATTGATGTCAGGGTGGAAAAAAAGGTTCTCCGTAATGTTCCAGTACAGTTCTGATACTGTGCCTGAGAACCCTTTCCATGTATGTACGTGTTGTACAACACGTGATCTTTGAATGGGTGTACATATGACCTTTAGCATACCTCGTAAACAGTTGGCAAGTTGTAGATAACACCAATACCTGGAGTGCAGCAGTGCAAACTCTGTAACTATTGAAAGGATTTAATAGAATTCAATTGGGGGATCCTTTTACTGATCAATGATGAATGTAATGGTTTGTGATCTTTTTGTATCGTGTGGTTGTGCCAAATCTGTGCTGTTTTGTATGTGTGTGCTGAAATTTGGAGCAGGGAGTGCATCTTTTGTCAAGCGTATCATGAAGCTTTCATTATGAGGTTTTCTTCCGTAGTCTTATCTTAGTGCCCGGTGTAATACATTCCCAATTCATTGTTTGCCTGCATGATGTGTCTTTCTATCTTGATCCATGAGGAAGTTTCCCAGTGCGTGGTTAAAAGATAGACAGCCAGTGCTAATTGGTGTACAAGCCAGCATGATTCCATGTGTGGTCGTTTTAGCCCCCCTTTCCTAGTGCTAGCATAAAGCTTTGCTCCAGCAAGTCTTGGTCGTTGCCCATTCTAAATAAAGGTTATTATACTGGAGTCTATCAGTTGGATGATTTGTTTTGGAGTTTTTGAAAGGCAACATTCCAAAACCAGCTAAATCTAGGCACTAGATTCATCTTAACTTGTTTACAGCCTCAGAGAGAGAGAGATTGCATGGACAACCGCCTCTTAATCCTACTTGTTGCTTGGTCTAATAAGGGTCTTATACTGTCATTCATAATGCTTGAAAGGCTTGCATTGACATAAATGCCCAGGTACTTTAGGTCAGATTGTTTCCATTGAAAAAGTGTGTTAAACACCACTGTCCTGGACGTATGGGTATTTATTAAGAGTGCCTTGTATTTGGTGCAATTTACGTTATTCCCTGAGAAAATTACGAATGAATATTGCGGGCCATCTATACTCTTATAAAGGTGTTAGGATGGGAGAGATTCACCAAATATTGTTGGTGCAGTGCACCGTTTTGTGCTCTGATATTGCCGATTGTATTTCCAAATCTATCGCTCTGCCTGACTAGCCGCCAGTGGTTCCATAGCCAATAGAAATATCAATGGTGAAAGAGGGCATCCCTAATGGATTACCCGACACCCTCACCCAGGTGGAGCTTGTATTAGAAAAAGCACTGTGAATAAGGCAGAAGGACTTGAAGGTGATGTGTTTGGCCACTGGTGGTCAGGGCTGAGAGGACCTATGGGTGGAGATGTGGGCAAGCTGTGGCAGTAGAAAGATTAGCTGTTCTGCAGTATGCTGTACCGTGAGGAGCCTGGCTAAAGATGAGGCAAGAAGGCCAGGATAAAGTCAGCTACAGTAATCCACATTGGATAGAACTATTGCCTGCACTAATGATTGGTGAGCAGATCGCTTCAAGAAGGAAATCTGAACTGAGATGGAAGAAGCAAGGAGAAAAGATGCTACCGATTTGGGGGTGATATTGACGGAGTGTGGTGAAAGAGGAAACCGATACTGAACTGAAGTAATGTGGGTGGATAGCTAGTCTAAATCAGCAGGCCACCACTTGGCACACCGTAAGGTGAGCTTTTTGCCAATTATAAAAAATCTATTTTGTCTTTGTTAAATTTTCAAGTGTCATTGTGCATCCAAGAGACCACCAAGATGAAACATTTGTGGAAGTAGGACTGGTTGCTCATGGGTGTAGCATCCATCTGGACCAGAATTAGAGTGTCATTGGCATATGAAGTGAAGGAGAGAGAGACCAAAGGACTAGATAAGTACTACCAGTTGAACAACATAAATATTGAAAAGAGTGGAACTGAGGTAGGAACGTTGAGGTACCCTAAGCAATATATTGTTTTAAATCTGAGCCGATGGATAGCCTGGGATCTGTCCATTCAAATATTGTGCAGTTTAAGCAAGAGCCTTTGCCTGGATACCAACTTGGTGAAGATTTCCAAGCCGAATGCTGTGAGATACAGCATCAAAGGCTGCAGGGAGAGCTCACAAGATCAGAGAGGCACTGCTGCCCTGATCTGCTAGAAACCTTAAGTCCTAAAGGATGGAGACCAAGATTGACTCAGTGCCGTGGAAAGAAAGGACCCCAGGTTGAGAAGGATCTCAGATTTTTTTGGATTCCAAAAAGGAAGACAAATGAGCGTGACTTTATTTTCAAGAATTATCTGGGGAGCATGAGAAGAGAGATAGGACAGAGATTATTAAGAATATTACGATCTGCTGTAGGTGTTTTTTTAACAGGACAGCAAGATTCTGTTTCCATTAATGCAAAACTAGTAGGGGGTTAAAGCTGTATTGCAGAGATCTTTGAAAACTGGAAATAGCACAGAGGCAAGAAGATGAATAATATCGGCTGGCCATGGATTTAGAGAAGAGGCTGGTTTGATGAGAGCAAAAGTTTGGCATTGTGTTCCTGGGAAGGTAGAGAGAACTGAGAAAGGTGAAAAGAGAACTCATTGTCAGTAGTAGAAAGGGGGTGAAAAGACACCAGTGGAGCTTTAGGAAAAGCAAGAGTAACGGAAGCGCAATTATTTTCAACGTTTTCATGAAAAAAGAAGAAATCCAATCACAGAGCATTTGAGATAAGTTGCAGCAAGTAGACTGGGAAAGGGAGGCAACTATCTTGAAAGTTTCCCTTTGAAGAAAGTAGCAGCTGTGGCTATTTCATCCTCTTAGAAGTGAGCGCGTGTCACTCAAGTATCTTTTCTGTTAGTGTGGAGTGCTACCTGCAAGTTAGGACGAGCACGGGGGAATACTCTTGGTGTCAGTTCTTTTCCAGTTCCTTACAGAAGAGTTTCTCATCTTTTAGGTCATGGGTGAACTAGGGAGCCAAAGATGACACTGATGCCAGTGAGAGAGTTAAGGGGATGATCTCATTAATTGGATTAATTTATCCAAGAGTTGATACTGTTCACCTCATCAGGGGAGACATTTCTCGAATAGGGGGTTTGTGCTGAATTAACTAACTAGAGTTCTTCACAGCTTATTTGTACCAGGCATATTTAAGAGAGGGTTGAAGGGCAAAGAGCAAATTAATTGGCTCTTGTGTGCTTGTATAAAGAAACTACTTTCACAGAATCTGATATTTGTTCATCTCACAACTTTTACCTCACCAGTCCCTCCAAGATGTTACAGAGCTCACACTGCCTTGACCACAGTATTGAGCACAAGATATGGCTTAGTGGTTCAGCTCTCCAGAAATTCTGGGAGGGACCTGCAGAATAATACACAGCAACCTATTAATGTAAACTTTGAATGATCTATGTCTCATTGTTCTTCCCACCTATCACTAGTAAGTGTAAAGACCCAGGACAGGATAAAACCACCACTCGGGCATCACAACAAAATGCTTCTCACATAGACCTTACTGCAATTGAACATCTTTGCAGTGATGCACTCCCGTACCGTGTAGCATGCTACGCGAAGGAAAATGCATTTTGTCTCCTCGTCAGGGGTATGAAGTGTTATTCAAATGTAGTTCCAATTCCAATTTTCATTGACTGCCAACCGAGATTACATGAGCAGCAATGGTTGCAGTTACACTTGCAGCAAATCAGTTTTCTCATGTAGATCACACAGAGTCAAGACTTCAGTCCCAGTGATGGCTAAAATATGAACTAATAGATATTCCATTGTGAACATAGCATGCAGACACACTGACCAGCAACTGATGTCATCACAGACATCACGCAGAAAGTACGCGTTGCAATACCAGGTTGTAAACATGGAAAGCTACCATTGCATCAACAGCTGTCACATGCCCTCATAGACATAACACCGACTCAAAAGTCTACAGCACACCGGGCACTGAGGACAGGGTTAGCAGCAAATTTGAAGCAGTTGTGAAATAATTACAATTACCTAAAATTGAAACAATTATGACAGGCATCATGGTAGTCTACTAAAGTTAGTTACTAGCGAATATTAAAAATGGCAAATTCCTTAAAGCTTCTGTTGATGGAACATTATGAATAAGATCTAAAACTTAAACACCAATGAAACTCTCTAGCTATCGTTAGCTGCATACCAAAACACTCCGCACCTCATCCTTGACCCACGTAACCTCACAGCACTATTTCAAAATTGGTATAATTTATGATTTACCTGGTGGCATCACATTTAATGTGATCAGCCAATAATTGCTGTTCATTATTGCAATTGCCTGCAAGGTTGTGGTTCCACTAACACTTGGTACAAAGAGGAAATACTTCCATACCACTTGTCAGGGACTGTCCGGGACTATGTCTGGAACACAGTCAGGGACTTGGGTGAGGACTGGCGACTGGGTAGAAAACGTACGCAGAAAGAGGAGTACAGCGCTGCCGAGGATCATAGAGGAAGTCAGAAGAGAAAAGGGATCCAGGAACAAGATGGCTAAGACTCAGAAAGGACAGGCACTCATGAGGTGATTTAGCATTCAGAATAACTACACCCAGGACGAATGTGCAAGACATATATATATATATATGAAACAACATTAACAATACAGGGGAGTGTGGGGTAAAGCACTCAGGAGCTCCACACGGTAAGACTGAAGCTCAGTAAGTTCCTCACTGTTAGAATTGGGGGTCTCTAGTTGGCACAGGTAGGTACTTGTGACAAATAGGGACCCTCGCCTCTAGTCAGGGTAGGGGGGTACACTCCTAAAATAACCCCTGCTCACCCCCCCTTGGTAGCTTGGCACAAGCAGGCAGGCTTATCTCAGAGGCAGTGTGTAAAGCATTTGTGAACACATACAGTAATCTAGTGACAACACTACAGATGGACACCACACAAGGTTTATATCAAAAATAAGTATTCTTTATATAGTTTTAACACAAGACCATAAACGACAAAAATCCACAATACTGTACTTAAAATGGTAGGTTTAGCTTAGTTCTTTTCAGATCTTAAAATGCGACACTTTGAGTCAATGTACCTTACGATGCGTCACGTTTCTACAACGGAAGTGTTGCAGAGATGGAGATGCGACAAAGTTCTGGTGCAAAGAAATAAAGACGTCAAGTTCTTCCTGATGCGGCACGCTTCTCCGATGTTGCGAGAAGTCTCGACTCGATGCGTCAGCTGCAGCGGCGACACCCTTGTTCCGTGATGCGACTGCAGCAGCTCCGACGGCGGCACGCTTCTCCGTGGATGCGAGGCGCTTCTCTTGATGCGGTGCAATGCGACAGCTACAGCGGCGACATCTACGATGCGACGACGGCGACACGCTTCTTCCTCGTTGCGAGACTCTTCTCCTGATGCGGTGCAATGCGACAGCTACAGCGGCGACATCTACGATGCGACGGCAGCGGCTGCGACGGCGACACGCTTCTTCGGGGTTGCGGGACGTTTCTCGAGATGCGGTGCAATGCGACAGCTACAGCGGCGTCATCTCCGTGATGCGACGGCAGCGGCTGCGACACGCTTCTCCCTCTTGAGTCGCGCTTCCAGCTCCTTGCGACACGCAGTCCCTTCAGAAGGCCCAAAACAGCAGCAGGCACTTCCAAAGGATTCTTGGGGAGCTGGTGGTTGAAGTCTGTTGTCCCTGAGACTTCAGCAGGAGGCAAGCTCTTTTCTCAAGCCCTTGGAGATCCTTCACAAGTTGAATAAAAGTGCACACAAAGTCCTTTTCTCCTTCCTTTGGCAGTCAGCCAACCACTGCAGGCAGATCCCTCTAGCTTAGGGATAGTCTTCTCCTCAGTTTCTTCTTGGTTCCGCTCCTCAGCAAAGGTTTCTTCTTGTTTCCCAAAGTGATCTAATTTCCTAGGGGTCTGGGTCCCCTCTTTATACACAGTTTCTCTTTGTTCTCTGAAGGCAGAGAGGCCTCTGCCTAGTCCAAAACCAGTTCTGGTCAGTCCTGGAGCACTTTGTTTTTCTGACTCCTTCTTTCCTTTCAGAATGTGGGGCAGAGTGCTCAGCCGCCCGGCAGGAGGTGGAGCCAGCATTGTGGAAGACAGGCACAGCCCTATTCAGACCCAGGTGCAACTCCTCCCTCCACTCTGGATGCAGATCTTTCTATTCAGCCCTGTGCTGACTCACCCTGTCTCCTGTAGCCACCCCCAGCCCCTGTCACTCAATCTCCAGACAAGGAATACACAACCTAGCAGAGGCAGGCTTGGAAGTTTAGGCAAGAAAATACCCACTTTCTAAAAGTGGTATTTTCAAACACAGAATGTTAAAACCAACTTCACTAAAAGATGTATTTTATCATTCTGAGCCCAGGCATACTAAATTCGTTTTTCTACTATGTTCCCTGGGTCAGTTCTGACTATAAGGTGTAATAGTCAGTCTGCCCATTCTGGCCTATGGGGAGCAGGTAGCCTTGCAATAGTGAAAAACGAAAATGGCTGTAATTCACTATTAGGACATGCCACACACACCAGGGCATGTCCTACCTTATACTTACAATGCACCCTGCCCTAGGGCCTACTTTAGGGGTGACCAACAATCAGTAAAGGGAAGGTTTAGGGACTGGTAAGTGGGTGCACTCACCAAGTCGACATGGCAGACCTAGGCTGCACACAGGCACTGCAATGGCAGGCCTGAGACACATTTTACAAGCTGCTTCTGTGGGTGGCACAACCAGTGCTGCAAGCCCACCAGCAGCATTGGATTTACAAGCCCTGGGCACACTCAGTGCACTGTACTAGGGACTGACAAGTAAACCAATCATCCAATCATGGAGTCACTAATACATAACACAATTTATCATAGGGAGAGCATATGCACTTTAGCACTGATCAGCAGTGAAAAAGTGCCCAGAGTCATAAAACAGCCAACAACAGGTCAGAAAAAGTATAGGAGGAAGGCAAAACGTTTAGGGATGACCCTGCAAAAAGGGCCAAGTCCAACACTCACCCACAATTGCTGTTACAGATACTGACTGCAAATACCCACATATAGGATATGCATGCAAAGGCAGGGTCTGTGGAGCTTATATCTATGGTGATGTTATTAAATGTAACTCAAAGACAATACTCACAGTGAACAAGAAACACCACCTAGGTACTCAGCTGTGCCCCCGGATCCTGGCGATCAAACAGGAACACGCAAGGCAGTAACAGCAAGGGGGGTAGACCTAAACACAAGCACAATAGACAAAGAGCTATCAAGGAGGATTGCTTAACAGGAAAGGAAGGAAATCACAGGGCACACTTGGCAGAAAGCAGGTAACAAACATACAAGGTAATAGAAGGAAGACAGCAGGCATAGAAAGACAGCAAACTAGGAACGGGAACCAAGAAAATGGGAAGAAAGGCAGGGACTGGAAAAGGATATGCAGAAGGGGAGGCTACAAGGGTATGCTAAAATAGTGCTGGATCAGGAGTCAAGAAAACAAGGTAGCACTGAAGGCTGTGCTGGAGCAAGAACAAGAATTTAGCAAAAGCTCAAAAGCCAAGGTAGCACTCAGGGACAAGGGAAACTGCTGCAGCTCAGGAACAAGGAATGCTAAGGCTCAGGAGCAGGAACTAGAATTGAGCTAAAGCTCAGGAGTCAAGGTAGCACTGCAGGCAGTGCTAATTCAGGAACAAGGACAACAGCAGCAGGTCAGGAACAAGGAATAACTAAAGCTCAGGGAGCACTGGAAACAAGGGCCGGTGTCACCGGTACACAGCTACTATGACCAACCCTGGCCTGAAGGGAGCTGGGGCTTAAAAGAGCTCACAGTAATCACATGCATCAGGTGTGAGCAGGCTAGCAGCAGCCAGCCACAGGTGGGCTGAATTCCTCCACCCATCCTTGGCCTGCAGGGGTGGAGACGAAGAAATAAGCAGGGAATTCTAGGTAACAGAGTGTCAAACATTAGCAGGCTGGCTTCAAGCATGAGCTGGCTGGCTTTCACAAAACCCGGCATGGATTGGGAATGGATGTCAATTCCCAAATAGTGACCAAATGGATGGAAGTCAGGATATGCATGCAGGGTAGTATCTGGAAGCTTATTAGAACACAGGAAAGTCACACTATGCACCCCTCTGGTGGTGGGCACGAGAGTGCAGGGAGAGAATCGTGACACCACTGACTGTTCATAGATTTCATTATGGTTATTATAAGGCGTCACAAGTCTGCAGTTTACTTCACAGACTTGAATGACCACCATGAGCCCCCCAATGCCATCAAATCTGAAATAATCCTAATCTATTTTTCCAAAAGTGTTGTTAGAATGTCAAGTGGTGGTGTCACAAGAGGTGCTTCCATATTCCCCAAACGTGGAATAATATCCTACCAATATTGCCATTATATGCCCAAAAGTCCTTCATGTGCTTGCAATATGCCTTCACGATTGAAAGAAATCTATAAAAAAAAAAGATTCAAGAATTGCAGCTTTTTGCCTAAATTAGATAAATGTGAGGACATCTATATATACCGTATTCCAGCCTTTGATCACCATGTCACTTGTGTTAGGATATCAGTGCCTTCATCTAACATATTATTGGTCACGTCATATGTTATGTCACCATTGATATTATAGGTGATATGAGTCCTGGTGGCATAGGAGTTTTTTTTTTTGTTGAAACATAATTTTATTGTTTTGTTGTATACGCAGTATTTCACACCACCTTACAATTAGCATCGTTTCTGTCTCTTCTTTTGGCACTTAATACACAGCAAACATTTAAGTGGGGAGTCAATGAAACATCTGCGCCCTATATTTCCAAGTCATATCAAAATGATTTTACCTTCAGGGGATACCCTTGCCATATCTCTTGCATAGAACAGTTACGCCTCTTATTGCCCTGTCACGGTTACTGCTAAACATCATGGCGAGAGGTCCTCAAGCAATTATACACATGCTTAAATTTGCAATAAAAACATATCAAACCTGGGAACAATAACAATTCCAACACTGTCTAGGATTATGGTCACTTTTCAGGTGTAGAGCTTAGCAATAGGGAGAACAGATACCTAGTTAAAGTATTCTTCAAGATGCTATGAAGGGCGGGGGAGCCGTTGTTCACCCAATGCCAGCCTCAACCATATAATTATCTAATGAGAATGTCTTCTGATGGGGGGGGGGTATAAAGGGCAGATGCAACAGGTGACGAGGGAGGTCTCCTCTAACGGTGGCCTATTATTTTGCCCGCTCTGCCTTCAAACCCTGCAAGGATCGTTTCCCAGGATGTCACAGGTAGATTTCCTCAGGCCCCATTTCGCATCCATATGTAACTGGGTACTTTTGTATCCAGCCCATGCCCCAACCTCTTGCCGCCATTTATCTATGGACAGAGTGGCTCTTCTCTTCCAGTTCATGGCAATGTATTGCTTTGCTAGAATTAAGGCTAAACCAGCAAATCAGCCTGTAGCCTTCCTATCTTCAGGGTGTGTGAAATGGCTCAGGAGGCATACCCCCATAGTGCAGCTGATATTACCACTGGTGGCAGAGTTCTTGCCATTGGTCGATTTGACCTGCCTTCACTGCATGCTGGGTATGGCTTGTGGCCATTCTCAGCTTGTAATGAGCACAGTCCCTTCTATGCAATGTTGTAGCCTTTTCCATTTTGTGTCCCTAGTACTCTTACTAGTTCTGCACTCTATGTACACCTGCCACCCACATTTCCAAGGGACACTGTTTACATAGGATTGACTCTAAAATAGCTTTGAGCCATTGCACCTATAGATCACCTAAATATATACACCTTTTCTTTCAACGTAATAAAATGGGTGTTTGAGGTTCCTCCATTGAATTGGCAGTTCCTAAATAGATTTGAAAGGAGAGTCCCTATTGAGAAGAGTTGTTGAGCAGCTACTCAATCCTTGCTGCATACCTTCACAAATCATTATTATCCATTAGTCCCAAAAGCACTGCCTGGAAGATCAGTTGTTCGGCGCATGTTGATATAGGACGATCGTTTGTGAAACATCCAAGTTTCCACCACCCACATTATCATGGTATTGCACGAGAAACTTTAAAAAGCTGCTGAATCTCCAGAAGAAGAGCTTTTAGTAGGAGAATATGTTGCATTAAATAAAAATGTTTTGGTAGGTGGTGTCTTCCTTTTGCTGATTCTTTTTTGCTCACCTGCCTCCATTCACTAGATCAGAAAAGACCTGATTCCTCTGTGGTGAGCAGTATATATGCACAAAAGTGCTCAGGCAAGGGGATTCCACCATATATGCATAGTTTGCCCTTGTCCCTTTTGATCAGTGCTACAGGCAGACCTCGGGTTTCCGGAGTCCCACTTGGCAGCTATAAGATGAAAAAATCTGCAGAAGAAAGTCAGTATCCATCCGAGATGCTCTTTCGCCAGGTGAACACATTTTTACTATCCTTCTGTTAAGTATATGAGTTGTTGAAACTGTACACATTACAGTACAATGCTACTAAGGCCAAGACTGGCTCCTACTCTAGAAAGAACAGCCTGGTGTTGGATTACTCCTTTTGGGGAAGGCTATGATTGTTTAGCATATGGTCCTCCTCTTTTAATGGCATAGATAGTCTAAAAATCGATAGAATGGAATGAGTGAGTAGGATTAATTCAAACATGCAAAACACACAAGATGATGGACGGAATGCTGCACATTGGCAAACATTCACCCCCAGTCACAGATCTGGGTTTAATCCATCGTTATTTTGCTTCACCACGCCACCCCAGTTCAGACATAGACATATGCAAATCAGTCTTGACCCTGTGCCCCATGGGAACAGTCCAGACCGAACTGCCAAGCCATGTCTTCCCTGGACCGGAATCAAGCATCCTAGGACCGGTTTCAGGCTATCAGCCTTCATCAGCCAGGATAGCTTGACTCCAGTGGCGTAGTGAGCACGGGACCCACGTCTGGGCATACCCTTCCCACTTAGGGCGAAATGCAAAACACACAAGATGATGGACGGAATGCTGCACATTGGCAAACATTCACCCCCAGTCACAGATCTGGGTTTAATCCATCGTTATTTTGCTTCACCACGCCACCCCAGTTCAGACATAGACATATGCAAATCAGTCTTGACCCTGTGCCCCATGGGAACAGTCCAGACCGAACTGCCAAGCCATGTCTTCCCTGGACCGGAATCAAGCATCCTAGGACCGGTTTCAGGCTATCAGCCTTCATCAGCCAGGATAGCTTGACTCCAGTGGCGTAGTGAGCACGGGACCCACGTCTGGGCATACCCTTCCCACTTAGGGCGAAATGCAAAACACACAAGATGATGGACGGAATGCTGCACATTGGCAAACATTCACCCCCAGTCACAGATCTGGGTTTAATCCATCGTTATTTTGCTTCACCACGCCACCCCAGTTCAGACATAGACATATGCAAATCAGTCTTGACCCTGTGCCCCATGGGAACAGTCCAGACCGAACTGCCAAGCCATGTCTTCCCTGGACCGGAATCAAGCATCCTAGGACCGGTTTCAGGCTATCAGCCTTCATCAGCCAGGATAGCTTGACTCCAGTGGCGTAGTGAGCACGGGACCCACGTCTGGGCATACCCTTCCCACTTAGGGCGAAATGCAAAACACACAAGATGATGGACGGAATGCTGCACATTGGCAAACATTCACCCCCAGTCACAGATCTGGGTTTAATCCATCGTTATTTTGCTTCACCACGCCACCCCAGTTCAGACATAGACATATGCAAATCAGTCTTGACCCTGTGCCCCATGGGAACAGTCCAGACCGAACTGCCAAGCCATGTCTTCCCTGGACCGGAATCAAGCATCCTAGGACCGGTTTCAGGCTATCAGCCTTCATCAGCCAGGATAGCTTGACTCCAGTGGCGTAGTGAGCACGGGACCCACGTCTGGGCATACCCTTCCCACTTAGGGCGAAATGCAAAACACACAAGATGATGGACGGAATGCTGCACATTGGCAAACATTCACCCCCAGTCACAGATCTGGGTTTAATCCATCGTTATTTTGCTTCACCACGCCACCCCAGTTCAGACATAGACATATGCAAATCAGTCTTGACCCTGTGCCCCATGGGAACAGTCCAGACCGAACTGCCAAGCCATGTCTTCCCTGGACCGGAATCAAGCATCCTAGGACCGGTTTCAGGCTATCAGCCTTCATCAGCCAGGATAGCTTGACTCCAGTGGCGTAGTGAGCACGGGACCCACGTCTGGGCATACCCTTCCCACTTAGGGCGAAATGCAAAACACACAAGATGATGGACGGAATGCTGCACATTGGCAAACATTCACCCCCAGTCACAGATCTGGGTTTAATCCATCGTTATTTTGCTTCACCACGCCACCCCAGTTCAGACATAGACATATGCAAATCAGTCTTGACCCTGTGCCCCATGGGAACAGTCCAGACCGAACTGCCAAGCCATGTCTTCCCTGGACCGGAATCAAGCATCCTAGGACCGGTTTCAGGCTATCAGCCTTCATCAGCCAGGATAGCTTGACTCCAGTGGCGTAGTGAGCACGGGACCCACGTCTGGGCATACCCTTCCCACTTAGGGCGAAATGCAAAACACACAAGATGATGGACGGAATGCTGCACATTGGCAAACATTCACCCCCAGTCACAGATCTGGGTTTAATCCATCGTTATTTTGCTTCACCACGCCACCCCAGTTCAGACATAGACATATGCAAATCAGTCTTGACCCTGTGCCCCATGGGAACAGTCCAGACCGAACTGCCAAGCCATGTCTTCCCTGGACCGGAATCAAGCATCCTAGGACCGGTTTCAGGCTATCAGCCTTCATCAGCCAGGATAGCTTGACTCCAGTGGCGTAGTGAGCACGGGACCCACGTCTGGGCATACCCTTCCCACTTAGGGCGAAATGCAAAACACACAAGATGATGGACGGAATGCTGCACATTGGCAAACATTCACCCCCAGTCACAGATCTGGGTTTAATCCATCGTTATTTTGCTTCACCACGCCACCCCAGTTCAGACATAGACATATGCAAATCAGTCTTGACCCTGTGCCCCATGGGAACAGTCCAGACCGAACTGCCAAGCCATGTCTTCCCTGGACCGGAATCAAGCATCCTAGGACCGGTTTCAGGCTATCAGCCTTCATCAGCCAGGATAGCTTGACTCCAGTGGCGTAGTGAGCACGGGACCCACGTCTGGGCATACCCTTCCCACTTAGGGCGAAATGCAAAACACACAAGATGATGGACGGAATGCTGCACATTGGCAAACATTCACCCCCAGTCACAGATCTGGGTTTAATCCATCGTTATTTTGCTTCACCACGCCACCCCAGTTCAGACATAGACATATGCAAATCAGTCTTGACCCTGTGCCCCATGGGAACAGTCCAGACCGAACTGCCAAGCCATGTCTTCCCTGGACCGGAATCAAGCATCCTAGGACCGGTTTCAGGCTATCAGCCTTCATCAGCCAGGATAGCTTGACTCCAGTGGCGTAGTGAGCACGGGACCCACGTCTGGGCATACCCTTCCCACTTAGGGCGAAATGCAAAACACACAAGATGATGGACGGAATGCTGCACATTGGCAAACATTCACCCCCAGTCACAGATCTGGGTTTAATCCATCGTTATTTTGCTTCACCACGCCACCCCAGTTCAGACATAGACATATGCAAATCAGTCTTGACCCTGTGCCCCATGGGAACAGTCCAGACCGAACTGCCAAGCCATGTCTTCCCTGGACCGGAATCAAGCATCCTAGGACCGGTTTCAGGCTATCAGCCTTCATCAGCCAGGATAGCTTGACTCCAGTGGCGTAGTGAGCACGGGACCCACGTCTGGGCATACCCTTCCCACTTAGGGCGAAATGCAAAACACACAAGATGATGGACGGAATGCTGCACATTGGCAAACATTCACCCCCAGTCACAGATCTGGGTTTAATCCATCGTTATTTTGCTTCACCACGCCACCCCAGTTCAGACATAGACATATGCAAATCAGTCTTGACCCTGTGCCCCATGGGAACAGTCCAGACCGAACTGCCAAGCCATGTCTTCCCTGGACCGGAATCAAGCATCCTAGGACCGGTTTCAGGCTATCAGCCTTCATCAGCCAGGATAGCTTGACTCCAGTGGCGTAGTGAGCACGGGACCCACGTCTGGGCATACCCTTCCCACTTAGGGCGAAATGCAAAACACACAAGATGATGGACGGAATGCTGCACATTGGCAAACATTCACCCCCAGTCACAGATCTGGGTTTAATCCATCGTTATTTTGCTTCACCACGCCACCCCAGTTCAGACATAGACATATGCAAATCAGTCTTGACCCTGTGCCCCATGGGAACAGTCCAGACCGAACTGCCAAGCCATGTCTTCCCTGGACCGGAATCAAGCATCCTAGGACCGGTTTCAGGCTATCAGCCTTCATCAGCCAGGATAGCTTGACTCCAGTGGCGTAGTGAGCACGGGACCCACGTCTGGGCATACCCTTCCCACTTAGGGCGAAATGCAAAACACACAAGATGATGGACGGAATGCTGCACATTGGCAAACATTCACCCCCAGTCACAGATCTGGGTTTAATCCATCGTTATTTTGCTTCACCACGCCACCCCAGTTCAGACATAGACATATGCAAATCAGTCTTGACCCTGTGCCCCATGGGAACAGTCCAGACCGAACTGCCAAGCCATGTCTTCCCTGGACCGGAATCAAGCATCCTAGGACCGGTTTCAGGCTATCAGCCTTCATCAGCCAGGATAGCTTGACTCCAGTGGCGTAGTGAGCACGGGACCCACGTCTGGGCATACCCTTCCCACTTAGGGCGAAATGCAAAACACACAAGATGATGGACGGAATGCTGCACATTGGCAAACATTCACCCCCAGTCACAGATCTGGGTTTAATCCATCGTTATTTTGCTTCACCACGCCACCCCAGTTCAGACATAGACATATGCAAATCAGTCTTGACCCTGTGCCCCATGGGAACAGTCCAGACCGAACTGCCAAGCCATGTCTTCCCTGGACCGGAATCAAGCATCCTAGGACCGGTTTCAGGCTATCAGCCTTCATCAGCCAGGATAGCTTGACTCCAGTGGCGTAGTGAGCACGGGACCCACGTCTGGGCATACCCTTCCCACTTAGGGCGAAATGCAAAACACGTGCTCTCCATGCCACTGGAATCAAGCTATCCTGGCTGAAGAGGGGTGAAACCCCGAAACCGGTCCTAGGATGCTTGTTTCCAGTCCAGGGAGGACCTGGCTTGGCAGTTCGGGCTGGACTGTTCCCATGAGGCACAGGGTCAAGACTGATTTGCATATGGCTGGGTCCAAACTGGAATGGCATGGTGAGCAAAAAAACGATGGATTTAGGCCCAGATCTCTGTACTGGGGTGAATGTATGACATTGTTCTGCATTCTGTCCATCAACTGTTGTTTTTGCATTTGTCACCCCGAGTGGGACGGGTATGCCCAGACGTGGGTCCCGTGCTCTCCATGCCACTGGAATCAAGCTATCCTGGCTGAAGAGGGGTGAAACCCCGAAACCGGTCCTAGGATGCTTGTTTCCAGTCCAGGGAGGACCTGGCTTGGCAGTTCGGGCTGGACTGTTCCCATGAGGCACAGGGTCAAGACTGATTTGCATATGGCTGGGTCCAAACTGGAATGGCATGGTGAGCAAAAACGATGGATTTAGGCCCAGATCTCTGTACTGGGGTGAATGTATGACATTGTTCTGCATTCTGTCCATCAACTGTTGTTTTTGCATTTGTCACCCCGAGTGGGACGGGTATGCCCAGACGTGGGTCCCGTGCTCTCCATGCCACTGGAATCAAGCTATCCTGGCTGAAGAGGGGTGAAACCCCGAAACCGGTCCTAGGATGCTTGTTTCCAGTCCAGGAGGACCTGGCTTGGCAGTTCGGGCTGGACTGTTCCCATGAGGCACAGGGTCAAGACTGATTTGCATATGGCTGGGTCCAAACTGGAATGGCATGGTGAGCAAAAAACGATGGATTTAGGCCCAGATCTCTGTACTGGGGTGAATGTATGACATTGTTCTGCATTCTGTCCATCAACTGTTGTTTTTGCATTTGTCACCCCGAGTGGGACGGGTATGCCCAGACGTGGGTCCCGTGCTCTCCATGCCACTGGAATCAAGCTATCCTGGCTGAAGAGGGGTGAAACCCGAAACCGGTCCTAGGATGCTTGTTTCCAGTCCAGGGAGGACCTGGCTTGGCAGTTCGGGCTGGACTGTTCCCATGAGGCACAGGGTCAAGACTGATTTGCATATGGCTGGGTCCAAACTGGAATGGCATGGTGAGCAAAAAACGATGGATTTAGGCCCAGATCTCTGTACTGGGGTGAATGTATGACATTGTTCTGCATTCTGTCCATCAACTGTTGTTTTTGCATTTGTCACCCGAGTGGGACGGGTATGCCCAGACGTGGGTCCCGTGCTCTCCATGCCACTGGAATCAAGCTATCCTGGCTGAAGAGGGGTGAAACCCCGAAACCGGTCCTAGGATGCTTGTTTCCAGTCCAGGGAGGACCTGGCTTGGCAGTTCGGGCTGGACTGTTCCCATGAGGCACAGGGTCAAGACTGATTTGCATATGGCTGGGTCCAAACTGGAATGGCATGGTGAGCAAAAAAACGATGGATTTAGGCCCAGATCTCTGTACTGGGGTGAATGTATGACATTGTTCTGCATTCTGTCCATCAACTGTTGTTTTTGCATTTGTCACCCCGAGTGGGACGGGTATGCCCAGACGTGGGTCCCGTGCTCTCCATGCCACTGGAATCAAGCTATCCTGGCTGAAGAGGGTGAAACCCCGAAACCGGTCCTAGGATGCTTGTTTCCAGTCCAGGGAGGACCTGGCTTGGCAGTTCGGGCTGGACTGTTCCCATGAGGCACAGGGTCAAGACTGATTTGCATATGGCTGGGTCCAAACTGGAATGGCATGGTGAGCAAAAAACGATGGATTTAGGCCCAGATCTCTGTACTGGGGTGAATGTATGACATTGTTCTGCATTCTGTCCATCAACTGTTGTTTTTGCATTTGTCACCCCGAGTGGGACGGGTATGCCCAGACGTGGGTCCCGTGCTCTCCATGCCACTGGAATCAAGCTATCCTGGCTGAAGAGGGGTGAAACCTCGAAACCGGTCCTAGGATGCTTGTTTCCAGTCCAGGGAGGACCTGGCTTGGCAGTTCGGGCTGGACTGTTCCCATGAGGCACAGGGTCAAGACTGATTTGCATATGGCTGGGTCCAAACTGGAATGGCATGGTGAGCAAAAAAACGATGGATTTAGGCCCAGATCTCTGTACTGGGGTGAATGTATGACATTGTTCTGCATTCTGTCCATCAACTGTTGTTTTTGCATTTGTCACCCCGAGTGGGACGGGTATGCCCAGACGTGGGTCCCGTGCTCTCCATGCCACTGGAATCAAGCTATCCTGGCTGAAGAGGGGTGAAACCCCGAAACCGGTCCTAGGATGCTTGTTTCCAGTCCAGGGAGGACCTGGCTTGGCAGTTCGGGCTGGACTGTTCCCATGAGGCACAGGGTCAAGACTGATTTGCATATGGCTGGGTCCAAACTGGAATGGCATGGTGAGCAAAAAACGATGGATTTAGGCCCAGATCTCTGTACTGGGGTGAATGTATGACATTGTTCTGCATTCTGTCCATCAACTGTTGTTTTTGCGCTTAATTCAAACATGGCCACCCCTCACTTCCCTGTAACTTATAGGCGTCAGTGTATAGCAATACCCAGGGGACAGACCTAGGTTATTTGTCCAAACTGCACACTTACAGGCTCTTAAGATATAGACTGATTATTCCTTCTACTTGTTGTACTGTGGGTTGTTGATTATTGTTGTTTAGGTGGCTCTTTACTGCAGCACAGATTTCAGCACTTGAGACAGTGATGAATTAAAACTTTGGTTCACCTTTGTATAATTAAGGGTGTATCATGATCAATGTTACTGTTAGCGTTCTTTCTCTTTTTAACAAATTAGTGCCAACCCAGAAGATTACAACACAGTTGTTCAGAAACCCCGACAAATCCTTTGTCAGTTCATTGATCGCATCCTTACAGACGTAGATGTTGGTAAGTCATTCATTTACTTTGCACGTTTCATACTAACAGCATGGCTCACAGTGTTGTTACTCTTTTAGAATGTGGTTTATTTTTGTAAAAATCAGAATAATGAGATTGCAAATTTGTTGCCTGTGTGCCATCCTTGTGGAAGAGTGTGAAGATCAGGTACGAAAGTGCTACCTTCCTTCCAGTGGTTTGCAGCAAGCAATTGAGGGCTTTGTACAGCAGAACATGCCATGTGACAGTTTGCGTGCTTTAAATATTGAGTCAGGCAAGATGATTAACACATCTGGAGAAACAAGATATGCAATTGAAGATTTTTGAATCCTTTCTCTGAAACATAGCATTTAGGGTCCACTGGTCAAATGGTTCAGTGACGTCCCAGTCTCCGGATTATTGCATTTGTGTATTTTCTGCACATTCAGCAATGACTGAATCCTAGAGTGACGGCATAAGAAAGCTTTGTTTTCTGTTGCTTCATTTGTTAAGCAGCAATTGCATATTTTATTATGTGTAGGATGTATGATCAGATATTTGCACTTTGCAAAAAAGTGAAATAAAGGTGACTTTTTAGGTCTCTTGGCAGAAGACTTTGGCTGTTTACCAGAGCTCCTGACATCAACACGTATGCTTGACCAGTCCTAAAAATACGCTATGGGTCAGCCTCCTTGAACCATTGACTCGTTTGGGTCAGCCCTGCTCAGCCATTGCTTTTTGAAAGCGTCCGTCGCATTTTTGTCTAGCCCCTAGAAGTATTGTCCATTTATATGTGTTGCAGTGGTGATTGGATAGAGTCAGCCTCCAGCATCTCATATTCAGTCCAAACAGTTGGAATAGTGTGCTATTTAAAAGTCTATTTTGAAAGTATTTTAACACAAAGGTTGGCATTGGGAATGGAAATCACAATGCCCATGCCCTTCCCCTATACCTGCACCGTTCAAGTATATCGTGTGTTAAAATAAATTACTATTAAACAGAAGGAAATAGCACCAGTGGGCGACTCGAGGCCAGGGCGTCATGGGTATTTTATATGAACCCTGCCACGGCTGTGGGTGATTTCTTTATCACAAGAGCTGTCTTTTTGATCCTTTGCAGTTTATGGTAGAGGGAAACCAGAGCATAAAGAAAAGGCATGTTTTGTGGTATTTTTTATGTAGTCAACACCACCTTGTTTCTTGTGAACAGCACTCCTGCTGACTTTCCACTAAGGGTTATTATGACTATGTGTTTGTGCTTCCTTAGTTTAGTTTTGCCCCAAATTAGTTTTTGCACCTAAATGTGTTTTTATTTCAAAAATAAATTTTGCTCCCAAAGGTCTTTCCACACTCTGCTGATGTCGCACCAAGAGTTCAATTGCATCTAAATATCATTTTACTTCTAAATATGACAGTATTCTGCTTACTTTACCCCATTTTGCACCTCAATGTGCTGTTCAATAATGTTATGTCCTATAGAGGCATACATTTGTACACCTAATGTCCCAACTTAGTATAACTTTTCTCTTCTGAACTGAGTGTTTTTGTATCTAACTATGGTACAACACTCCTGATGACTTTGCACCCAAAATGTGTTTGTGCGTATAAAAGTGTTTGCATGCTGCTGATGTACCCATCCTCATTCATAAATCCCAAGTTTGCCATTTTTGATGAAAGAGTGATGGGCCAGGTCAATAGTTTTGTCAGTGTCCTAGACATCTTGTGGCAGTACCTTTGAATGACCTCACATTCCGACACAACGTGAAAGAAGTTCCCAAGAGCTACACTACATCTTAAACATTTAGGTGCCTTTTCCAGAGTTGTGTTGGAGAATAATATACCGTGTGTTAGTATTTGATTTGGATTAGAGGTAATTTAGAAAATATGTGGTATTTCATTGGCCAGTACTCTGAGCCATCAGGGCATATGTCCAATCAACCTCCGCCAATTTCCCACACCTTCTTCCCCATTATGAATTGAATGTTAGGATCATGTCAAGTGCATTAGTTAGCAGTGAATGGTATATCTGGAATACTTTGTTGTTATTTTGGCCTTCCATTGTTAATTTGGTTTCCAGTGGGCTAAATTGTGGAAGCGAGTTAGGGTCTGGACTGTGATCTGCGTTCTTAAGCTTTTTACACACTCATGCTGATATTGTACTAAGTGTGACTTTGCACCTCCATCTGCTGTTAAGCAAATGTGAGGACATTCTGGTGCACATCTTTTACACCAAATGAAGCAGTTTACCACGACCCTTTCTCTTTGTAAGTAGTGAGTTTGCCCCAGAAGTGTTTTTAACCTTCAGTTGTCTCCACACTCCTGGTGCTGATGTACTAAAGTGGAGTTTGAACCTAAATCTGATTCTCTACCTCAATGTGATGTCACAGTCCTGTATGCTTTGTACCAAGATTAATAATTGCAACAAAAGTGATGTTGCGCCTAAATGTAAGTTTGTACATAAATGTGGTTTGTGTTGTTTACAGTTTGATACGCTGGCACTGATAGTGCATCAAAGATATGTTTGCACCTCAATGTGCTTTTAACCAAATGTGATGTCATACTGAGGAACACTTTCTTTACCTAATGTAACACCTTACACCCACATTTTCTCTCCATACAGAGTGATAACCGATGGTTTTATATAGTGGCTATTGCATGCTGAATTTGTTTCTCAAAATCCATAGCCAACACATTTTTCACATGATCTTAAGAGAGCTTCAGATCAGACTCCTAGTTGCAGGTAGTAGTACCTCAGAGATCCTGTTCATCTGTGATGTTTACAAGTTTGCCCCCTAATACCACAAATGACGGGCTGAACACCCACTCCAAAACCTTAATCAATGACGAGCCATCAGACTTGGCGCTGTTGACCCATGGACAATGCCTTTTCTGCTCATACCTAAAAAACACAAAAATCCCTTATGAGAAAAAAAGTACTATCCCCTGTTACCATAACTAAAAAGTGCCAACTATGCCAGTCAGTCAGTCATAATCACTTTATTCGGTTAATAAAAACCATAAAAGTACACTACAAAAAATCTTGTAAGAACAACATTAAAACATATGCAAAGTTCATTTAGGATGATCTTATACACCATAAAAATTCAACATGGAAAAACCCCATCCTCTTGATGTTATAAATGAAGCATATGCAGAATTCTTTAAAAAAATTAATCTTATGCACAAGAAACATCCAATATAAAGAAACATTTCATTGCAATTATAGAAGAGCTCAAATATTTCATAACATAGAGGCCCTTCTTTTCCTTTCCCTAGCCGCCACAACTAAAAAACTAGCAATATTAAAACTTTCCCATGTATTGTTCAGCATCTGTAAATATACGAACGCTGGCATTACCTGTATAAAACCTTTATCCTTTAAAATAGGTACTAAAAAACGTTTGCAAATATGATGATAATGGTCACAAAACATGGTAAAGTGCAAAGTGTCTTGGGTAGAGAAATTATCACAAGAGCAAAGGCCCAAATCTTTCACCTTTCTCCATCCCAGAGGTTCAGCCAATAAAAAGTGCAGGAGGTTGAATCTAAATCTGGTTAAAAGAAAGCGGTGATAAGGCTTTGTTATAACATTTAAATAGGGTTCTATCGTTGGAGCCGTTTTCAATAATAGATAGGCTCGTACCGAGGGTTTCATTAACTCTCTGGCCTCTCTTTCGGTTTGCATCATGTTTAGAAAATGTTTTTGCCAACTATGCATCAACCTGTGCAAAAAAATAAGAACAAATGAAAGTTCTCTATTTAATCCTCTGTTATCAAAATCCATGTCTTCACCACTTTGTGTAAATACCCTGAAGGCCGTAAAAGTTTTTTATCATGGCTATGGATATTACCACTAATACTATGCCTACGATCTCTCTATTAACTGTGATACCTCTAGCTCAGCCTCCTCCACACCCCTCACCATCATTCAAATACCCCACAGAATGACAGCAGGCAGCATAATGCCAGCATAAATCAAGGCTTTCAAGACCATAACCGGGAACAAAACTACTCCTACACTTATTCAGACTGAAAAACTGTCAAGAGCCAAATTCGTAACCCTCTGGGTAGCCACCATGACCCTCGATGCAGCCTCGCTGTCAGCCAACACTCAGTCAAGTGCACCTGTTCCACAACAGTAGCATACAAACTGACTCCCCGCTGAAGAACTTGACAAACCAATGGTGGGATTCCTATCAGAGATGTGACTTCTCACATTGTATTTCAATCCAGCTACACCCTATTGACCAGAACACAAGTTTCTTATCCATTCACCAAAGTGAATAGCTTGACATAAAACTAAAGATATATTATCTACATGAGATGAATCAAGGTCTGCAAACCACACTTCCAGCTTCTTCTTGTCCCAGCAACTGCTCTCCGTGCCTTCTGTTTTACCCAACTCATCTTGTCTCCACCTGAAAATTCCAGCAGACTTGGACCAGAACACTTGCGGCAGTCCTCCTTACATTACTTCTAACACACCCCACAGGCCTACATATTTCATTATCTCAGAGCCCACAAACATATTTTTCCTACAGTCTCCAGCACTCCAGTGCCCTAACACAAAATCAATGCTAAATCTGCCAAAGTACCCTCGAAAGAATCCCCTTCTTTTATCCCAGTTATCTTTCTCCTACGCATCATATCAAAGCTGTCCTTCTGAACTCTAGGTTTGCTGCCTTAAATGTAACTTCCATATCTGCCCTCATCAGTGACAGTGACCATGACTTTATTGCACTCAGGGAAGCTTGGTTCTGCTCATCCTTGATGCCACCATTTGATCTTATCTTGCAACTAGGATACATCCTCCACCTTGAAAGAGTAAACAACTCTTGCCTAGACAAGAGCTATTGGCTTTGCCAATGTGGTTTAGCCATGTTTATACCAGCGTGGCTGTTGTTCAGCATGGCTAAAAAGCAAGTGGCATAGAGGAGAGTGGCGTGGAGTGTCCTACAGTGGAATGGCGAAGAGTGGAGTTGAGTGTCGTAGACTGGAGTGGCAGAGTGTCATGTATTGTAGTGGCATAGAGTGGAGTTGCGTAGAGTGGCGCACAGTGGAGTGGCGTAGAGTAGAGTGGACTGGTGTAGAGTGCAATGGCGTATAGTGACCAGAGTATAGTGGCGTAGAGTGCAGCGGCATAGATTTCAGCGGCATAAAGTGCTGCGTTGTAGAATGCAGTGGCGTAGATTAAAGTATTGCTTAGTACAGTGCAAAGGTATAGAGTGCAGAGTGGAGTGATGTAGAGTGGCATAGAGTGCAGTGGCATAGAATGGTGTAGAGTAGAATATAGTGCCATAGAGTGGAGTGATGCAGAGTACAATGGCCTAGAGTTCAGTGGTGTAGACTGCAGTGCTGCAGAGTAGAGTGGCTTAGAGTGTGTTGGCGTAGAGTGCATTGGCATAGAGTAGAGTGGCGTAGAGTGCAGTTGTGTGGAGTGGCATAAAGTGCATTGGCATAGATATTGCGGACTGTAATGGTGTAGAGTGCTATGGCATAGAATCAGCGGCTTAAGCAGTGGCTTAGATTAGAGTGATGCATAGTAGAGGGCAGGTGCAGAGTGGAGTGGCGTACAATAGAGTGGCCGAGAGTGTAGAGGCGTAGAGTGAAGTGGAGTACAGTGAAGTGATGCAGAATGCAATGGCGTAGAGTGCAGTGGTGCAGAGTAGAGTGGTGTAGAGTGCATTGGAATAAAGTGCAGTAGTGCATAGTAGAGTGGCGTAGAGTTCAGTGGTGAAGAGTGCAGTGATGCATAGTAGGGTCTCGTAGAGTGCATTTGGAGTAGAGTAGAGTGCAGTGGAGTACAGTGAAGTGATGCAGAATGCAGTGGCGTAGAGTGCAGTGGTGAAGAGTAGAGTTGTGTAGAGTGCATTGGAATAAAGCAGAGCGGATAAATTGGCGTAGAGTGCAGTGGCGTAGGGTCAATAGTTTCAGATTAGAGTGAAGTGGGTTGGAGTGGTGCAGGGTAGAGTGCAGTGGTGTAGAGTGTAATGGTTTATAGTAAAGTGGTGTAGAGTGCAATGGCATAGAAGTGCAGTGGTGCAGAGTAGGTTAGAGTGGTGTACAGTGGATAGCCGTAGAGTGCAGGGGCGTAGAGTTTAGTATTACAGAGTAGAATGCATTGGCATAGGGTGTATTGGCGTAGAGTGCAGTGGCATAGAGTGAAGTTGTGCAGAGAACATTGGAGTGGCCTAGACTGGAGTGGTATAAAGTGAAATGGCGAAGAGTGCAGTGGAGTAGAGTAGAGTGCATTGTCCTACAGTAGAGTGGTGTAGAGTAGAGAGGTGTAGAGTGAAGTGACATAGAGTGGAGTGGTGCAGAGTGGAGTAGAGTGCAGTGGTGCAGAGTGCAGTCGAGTGGTCTGAAGTGGAGTGATGCCGAGTAGAATGCAGTGGCGCGGAGTGGTGCAGAGTTGAGTAGAGCGGAGTATGAAAGGTGTGCTAGCACACTGCCATTACAGACAACACATTTCATTTTCAATTGAAATGACCATCATTTGCACAGACATACAGTTTTACTAATAAAACTATACAGTGCACAAACGATAATGCGTGGAAACGGCGTCACCTAGTATTGATTTGTTTTGATTATATTAAAATATTTGTTTCCAAAACACTTCAGAATTAACAAAAAATGTGCTTCATTTGTGCGTTCCTAATTCTGATATATATTCCAAAATACTTGAAAATTCATTTAATTGGTGTGCGCTAGAAAAAAAAACCCTTTCCTACACCCAGAATTCAGCAAGATTGCCGCACAAGTACTTTCACTTTGAAGTCAGAGAAAGAAAGGTAAACATCAAGCTCCCTCGGAAGATAAGTCTGACGTTTGACCTCTGTCTTTGACTGCACAGCATATGTGACAAGACAAGAACAGGCTTTGCTGGACTGTTTACAGAAAGGAGCAGTCGTGGAAGAATACAAGGGGAGTTGTTGTGAAAAGGCTTTGCTCCTTGAGAGGGCGAACTCACGCTGGACAGCCGAAAACAAATAAAGTCAAGAAATAGAAAGCCAGAAAATGTGAGTTGCAAACCACAAAGCCAAGAGTAAGCAACGGGTGGAATGCATTCCCTGGGAAGCTTTCTGAATGTCCCCAAGATGTCTTTAGCAGGCTTAGATTTAAAATTGATGGGGTATTTCCTTACCCACAAGGAGTCACTTGAATGCAAACTGATGAACTCCGTACATTGATCCTTGTTCCAATACCGCATTGTGGAAATTACAAACACAACACCTAAACCACCAAGTCTAAACATCTTATAGTGCTCAAAAGAAGTTTTTGTAGAAAACAAGTTTTAATGAGGGTGTCCTTGATTTTAGAATTAACCAACTTATCTCCTCTTGTCATCCGATCTTCCCAGACTAGTTAATCTTTCACTGGCAAAAGATGAGAACACCTGCACATCTCTCCTCAAATGCTTCCTCTTAGACAAGAAAAACTACTGCAACAATATAGCCCACTCCAGGTTGTTAAAGGTCCTAAACCAAAGTTATATAACGAGGAAGCCTTTAACAACCCGAATACCTGAAGCAGCAGGTCTAGAATGCTATTAGAATACTTCACTCACTGAGGATGGAATATTCTATATTAAAATGGGAGAAGCAGAACAACCATCACTGAAATGTTGGTGAAGAAGGTCTATACCTACTATTATTGGCTTAATTTGACAACATAGTCGTCACAACATTGGAAGCAGATCTGCCGATACACTGAGGACCTATCTGCAACCTCACCTCTGGAATCCTCACTGAAACTGAGGAGCTGTGCTCTGAGCTGTGCGTGCCCTTCTGCTCAGCTGGAGTCAGGGCTGCATGTATTGAGTAGACTTCTTCGGCTCCTTGGTTTACAGGAAATGCGCTGTCTGTGACTGGGACTGTGGCGCTTGGTAGGCTGCGGGGTAGCCCTGCTGGTGCTGAAGCCATGCCTGCCGTGGCTCCTGCTTGCTGTGGGGCCAGTTTGCATGGCCAGGGAGGATGTCGGGCTGTCTAGGAGGGAGAGGAATGTCTAGGAGGAGGAGGAGGAGGAAGCATCTAGTTGTGCTGGCTGTCAGCACAAAGCTGCAATTGCACTCTCTGGGGCCTTATCTGGCACAGGAGGAGCACGGTTGGGCCTTGCCATCATAGTTGTTTTGGCAACTTTGTTCTACTCCTGTTCTTGTTCTTCTACTCTTCCTTTCAAAACGTCGTTCTGAATTCATCTTCCTTTGCACTTTTTTGTTGTCTAGTCTGATAGTTTTGATTACTTTTATTGCCTCATCTACTTTAGTACTATGTCTACCCCTACTACTACCCTGCTACTATCTGCCTTACTCTTCCTCCTGTGCTCTTCTCCCTGAATTTTCCTACTCACTGATTTATTATTATCCATTCTCTATCACTCTGAATTCAACCTAATAGTACTGTAAGCAAAATTATCTCTGTTGGCTTACTCTAACACTCTACCACCGCCTTATGTACAGGACCCCCATAGCTGTCAAGACTTTTTAAATCAGGTGATCTGAGTCATTCAACCCTCATGGACTCCCCTTAAACGCACAAAACACCAGGGGCACTCAAGGTAACTCTGCACTACTCAACTTGCCCAACAAACTCAACAATGTTCCTATAGCCTCCTTTCATATTCCTTCTGTCTGGCACTCCTACCTTTGCCCCAAAGACAAATGCGTCAACACAAATAACTTCATCAGTATTAAACACACTCATTCCTACTTGCGTTCTAGTCCAAGCTCCAACTCCTATCTAATGTTATTGCTACTAAATACCAGATTCGTTAATGAGCTTCATTCTGAACTCTGCAACCTCACTCCTGTCTTGTGGATTGTTACCTGCCTTGTTATGTTGGCCTAGGCCTGGCTGCCATGCTGCTTTTCTTTGCGCACGTTACACTGAGCCGGGCCTTCCTCGCCCTTTGCTCGTGCCAAGTTCTTTTGCACTGTCTGCATTTTCTGTTGTTCACCTTTTTGGGCTCAGTCTGCACAAACATGTACAAGGTCGCATAACAATGTATTCTGGTTCTTCCTGATATGGCCAGTCTCGCGCACCCAGACATAACATTATGTGCAATTGCCATGAAGAACTTGGTATGCTTTTAATACTGTGGTTTACTAGCGCTTAACACACTTGGAGAAATCCCTTTCAGTGAGAAGAGCTATGATGTCCTGCTGATGTAATTCTGCATCTAGAGACTGAGGTATGGGGGTTCGCTAGTCAAAGCCCAGAGGTCTTCTATTATTATAATAAACTATCTTACTGCAAGGGGAGGGTGGTAATGTTATTTATACGTTTATCCACTGAGCTCTGAGATGCTTTCCCCGTTTGTATTCTATGGAATTGTAACCATGCTGCTTATATTAGTCATATGCATTATGCTATTAGTACTGACACGTGTACTGTACATTAGAGCACGTAAGTTGGAATAAACATTTTAACCTATCCAGTGTCTCTTACTACGCACCTTGTGGACAAGTACGAGTGAGTGACGAAAGAGTGTTCTTGCTTCTGCGAGTCCTGAGATAAAGATACCGTGTTCTGGGTTGTCCAAACATTAGTACTTGGGTGCTAATGGGATGCTAAGCTAGTTGGGTTGGGGTTTTTGGGTGCTACGGTATATGGTGGCAAACCACTGTATTCCGGGGTCCCATTTTCCTGTGCATAGCTCTGTGTATGTGCAGAAACCTTATGACATGGCGCGACCACCGTGGGGCCGCTTATCTGCGAGACGCTTGAGTAGTACTTGTGCTTGTCCACAAACCCCTCGCGTACGCTTCCGGAGGCGTATGTGATGGTGATACCTCCTATATTGAATGTTTTATAGGTTCTTTCAAGCTTGAAGTTATTAAAAAAGGTTAGTTAGCAGACCCATTTTTGTGCTCCCTGTTAGGTTGTCGAATATAATTGTTTAGTCATGGCTGGTGTGGCGATAGCTGCACATAGTCGAGGAGCACTCCGAGACCACTTAGCTGTGTATGGAGTGCCCGATACTGGGGTCGAGTTGGTCTTTGTGGTTCAAGCCGATGCGGCTTATCACTTTGAAGTGTTTTACACTTGGATCACTTTTGAAGCGGTGGATGCAGGTGATAAGCTGTTTCATGAATATAAGCCCACCGCTGTTCCTGCTGCCTATCGACCCTATACTGCTCTTGAAGTGCCTCTCACGGCTTGGCAGCACCGTGTTTGGTTCAATGGCGCCCTACCACAACCAACTACCGCAGTTCGTTTAGGCCCCTTATCAATTCAGGGGGCCACTTGGCCTGTATTGGCCGGGTATACCCCGCATCCAAATTATCTGGCATTACCGCTTGCGGAACTGCGCACTATGCATACCGAATTGGTGCGAGTGCATCGAGCCTTGGTGACATACGTTACAGGTAGCCTCCATGGAGCTGCTCCTGTAGTCGCAGGCCAACCAGCTATTGCAGCTGGAGTGACTATAAGTCCTGTCATGGTAAATTCTGTGATGGGCAAACGTCCACAAAATAAGGACGACTATCCTTACTGGCTTGCTGAAAAGTTCGATCAGATAGAAGCAGTGTTTCCACATACATCCCCAGTAGATAAACACCGCATCCTCACGATAAGTTTGCCAAAAGACATAATCCCCGATTTGACATCATGTGAAAACTGGGGTAAGGTATTCGCAGCAGTTTATTCAAAATGTTTTGGAACTCCTTCCATGACGGTTCTACCCTCTGTAATTAAAAAAGTACAGGATGAACATGGCCCTGAAGCGGCTGTGGAATTAGGGATGAGACTAGTGGGAGTGTTTGATGTAGTAGCTGAGCTGATCCTTGGAAATGTCAAGGGCGATGCTATGAACTTTCAAGTAGCGAATGCTTTGGCTTTGGTCCCAGAGTTGGACAGGCCTCGCGAATTACCGAAAATAATAGCCCGGGCTTATAAAACAATTGGAAGAAATAGCCTAGGCAACAAGCCTTTTGTAAAAATGCAAACTCAATCGCAAACACAAGTTATACAAACAAAAAGTGCATCTGAGAAAGATGATAAACCGGTCTTCACTAAAAAAAGTTGGAGACAGAAAAAACAGGGTAAGCAACAAAAGAAGCCGGGGTCGAGAGGCGCTTCCCCAGTTTCGGTTTCTTCTGAACGTACTTATGATTTACGTGATAGGTCAAGGATTAAATCACCAGAAAGGTTTCAGAGCTCTGATACGCGTTCTCCTCGTTCTTCACAGGCCCAGACATCGTCACAGGCTGGTGGAGGAGGACGGCAAGATAGAGGAAGGGGCCGAGAGGCTCCCCAGGAGCGAGACCAACCTCGACAACAAGTCAGAGGGAAAGCAGAAGATTTTCATCTTCCTCGACCGCAATTTCAGAAGAAAAAGGTTGCCGCTGTCACAGCGAAATATGCCTCAGACCGTGAGAACGAGACTCCAGAATTGGACGTGGGCAGTGACCCTCCTAGACAGCGCCGCGGAAGTTACCATAGTGCGGGAGGCGCTACGTCCTCATATGGAGGCGACAGCAACTGAAACATTCGTTACTGTAGAGACAGCTGACACGAGAGTGGCACCCCCTGACAGACTATATAATATAGTCATACAAATTGAAGGTGACATACCGCGTGAAATAAAAGGGATTTTTTGGGAAAATCTAACCTCTTCATATGACATTTTGTTAGCAGAGGTGGATTGGCCACCCCCATTCGTTCTCGCTGCACATAAAGGAGAGGAGGTAATCCTTCCAAGCTTCTCACGGCATGTCCCAAAAGACAAAGCTGAAGCACTTGCAGCTGAGTGGGCTGTGTACCTGGCACCAGCGTTATACCGCAACCATTTAGGATGGGATGAAGAATCACCTCCTCATGCAATACCTTTGCGGTCACTACCGCAGCCACAACCCCAATATCCCATCAAACGGCAGGCAAAAGGCCCCGTCTCCGAAATTCTGACACAGTTGGAATATCAGGGAGTAATTGAACCATGCGTATCACCTATGAACAATCCCCTTTTCGTGGTTTCTAAACCCGATGGATCGTACCGCTTAGTTTTGGATTACCGGCATTTAAATACACATTGTCGGAACTTTGCGGTGCAAAATACACACAGTTCTGCGCTTGTAGACAGTCTTGTTCGTAAAAAATACAAAACGACACTTGACCTTTCAAACGGTTTCTACACGCACAACCTAGCCCCGGAGAGTGGTCAATGGACCGCATTCACTTCCGGTGGTAAATTATTCCAGTTCCGGCGTTTACCCATGGGCTACAAAAATAGTCCGGGTATATTCGCCGCCCGTGTTGTTTCTTTGTTAAATGACATTGATCAAGACGCATGTTCGTACGTAGATGACATCTATCTGACGGACGACGAATTATTTCAGCATTTGTCCCGTGTGGACCGCATTATTCTTGAATTTGCGGAGCAGGGTTACAAATTTAACTTTGCTAAATCACACATTGCTGAATTTACCGTTCTGTTCTTGGGCTATGAGCTCAACAACGAAGGTAAGGGCTTAGCCCCCATTTCTTGGAAAAATGTGCACATTTGTGCCCCCCAAATACTCTGAAGAAACTTCAGTCTTTGCTGGGTTTCCTGAATTTCGGGCGTACTTACATTCCCGAATATGCCCAGCGTATCAAGCCTTTGTATGCTTTGATACAACCTACTTATTCAAGGTCTTGCTGGCTGCCTGAGCATACCTCAATTCTGCAGTCTTTGCAGACAGACCTTTTGGAGTCTAAATATCTTTTGACTCGTGATAACCACACAAACCTGGTGATTAGAATAATTCCGGGGCGGTGGGATTCACATACTTAACCTTTAATGAAGGTGATACAGTACCCATCGCATACAAGTCACATCTGTACACTTCCGCTGAATTGCGCTTTACATCTGTCGAAAAAGTTCTAACTGCAGTGCAAATGGCGATTCTAAAAGAACGCGCACTGGCGCAGGGAAAGCGGATTCTGGTGGTAACACCCTGTCCTGCCCTAGAGGCAGTGACAAAGGCAAGTGTACCGAACTCAAAAGCAATGCATCCCCGTTGGATACAATGGGCTACATCCTTGACGTCTTCGGACGTCACTTTTGTTTTTGATTCTTCTCTGCAGACTCAGGAGTTTTTGCAGTATGAATTCGTTCATCCTCCTCCTTTGTTTTTATTACCGCTTGAGGATTACAAATGTGTGATCTACACCGATGGTTCGGCGCAACCGGCCACTGGGTCCAAGCACGCTTATTCAGCTGCATGTGCTATTGTTGCGGGTTCCTTTGTAGATGGAAAGTTCAAATCCTCTGCAGTGCATACTCGCACACTTGGAGATAGTACCGCACAATTGGCCGAGCTGCATGCATTGCTACTTGCGCTTGAGTTCGCTTCTCAGGATGAGACCACTCTTATTGTATGTGATTCTTTTTACTGTGTACAATCTTACAATGACAATCTGTTTTTCTGGTCGAAAAACGACTACAAGGACGCAAAAGGGAGCACAATTAAGCATAAAATGCTTTGGGTTCGAGTGGCAGAATTGCAACAACGTCTGCCCCTCACACAGGTGGTTCACACCTTAGGCCATCAGCGGGTGGGCGCACACGCTATTGGTAACGATCTGGCAGATGAAGCTGCCCGTTCGGCAGTAGTCACGTGTTCAGTAGCAGCGGTTACCAGGTCCATGTCTAAAATAGACCCTGTTATATTAGCAGCTATTGCTGCAACCAAGGAAGGTAATAATTACCCTACAGGTTTCCCTTCCAAGTATTCTTACACATTAAGTCCCGATCAGGTTCCCTATGTAACTATACCTGACGTTGGAGATCGGCTGATCCCCAACGCGGACCGCAGGAGTGCCTTGATATCAGCTGCACACGAAGGCATGGCTTCGGCTCATGCAGGTGTGTCAGCTACAGTTTCTATCTTGCAGCAGCGTTATTGGTGGCGTGGGTTATATAAAGACACCCGTGCTTTTGTGCTTTCTTGCGACGTTTGTCAACAGATTAAGCCTTCCACGGTAACACGTCCACCACAAACACCGCTCTGCATTGCTAACAGACCCTTTGGGTGTGTTTACTTGGATCACTGCGGTCCATTCTCATCAGACACTGCTTATAAATACATCTTAGTGGCAGTGGACTCGTGCACACGGTTTCTCTGGGTCTGGCCACAACGGAGTGCTGACGCCCGAAATGTAATCAGGGATTTGCGTGTCTTTGTGGGAATTTTCGCATGCGGCACCTTCCATTCGGACCAAGGTCCAGCGTTTGCCTCTAGGGCTTACAAGGATGCAATGGCTTCGCTTGGGGTGCGGGTGAAATTTTCGTCTCCGTATAGGCCTGAGGGCAACTCTATCGTTGAACGAATGAACCGTGACTTAAAGCAATCCTTAACAGCTAGGGTTATAGGTACTGGCAGGAACTGGCTGGCCCATTTGTATACCGTTCAGCGTGCACTTAATAATCTCCCTAGAAGACCTCTGGGTGGGCGGACCCCATACGAAATGCTCTTTGGCATAAGAATGTTTGTGCCTGACCTTGAAGGTCCAGACATCGCGGCGCAATCCGCCAAGTTTGATGTAGATAACCACTCTGCTATGTTACAGGACTTACAAGAAGCCCGAGACAAACTTGCAACTACACATTTACCTTCAGCCACAGACCCTGCGTTGCAGATTCCGGTAGCCGGCTGGCTTCCGAAAATTGGAGAACTGGTTCGAGAGAAGGTTGAAAACAAAAAGGAATTTGGCCCCTCTTTTCGTGCACCGGTTCCAGTTCTTGGCCTGAAGGGAACACGTACAGTCATTTTACCACCGCTTCCTGGTCGCAAAGAGAACAGATACATCTCAGTTGAAAATGTCAAGCTACAGCGCCTGGCCGATCCTGAATAGTGTCACACCAGCGGTCTCTTGTCCTGCCATTTATCGGACATATGTTCATAGTCCATCTGCACGAACTATCGCTGATGCTGTAATTGAGATGGTTGATTTGCCTGAAACTATGATTGATCCCCAACTCTCCACCAATATCAACGAGGACGAGTATACTTATCCTGCATCAGAATCGGTGGCACATCAACCAACAACGCCACTAAGCCCGACTCGTTATTCCTTTGATTCGGATTCCACATCTTCAAAAGTTCCATCCAAGTTCAGTATTTTTATATCCTGGTTTAGAGACAATTTTTTGATTCCCCCTGGACATACATCTGGTTGGTACTTTTCTTGATATTTTTGTTCATGTCCATTGGCTTTGTCACAGTGTTTTTTCTACTAATCAATGGTCACTATTTACCTGAACGCTCTGCTGTAGACTATGTTTCTGGAACTTTGGCTCCTCATTCCTCGTCTCACATCATGAAGCGTGACCACACATTTGTGAACATTTCAGCTTTCCCAGTTGCTGATGGCATCGTATGGGATGCAGTGAACTATCAAATCCATGGTCCGACGGAAATTATTAATGTACCTAATGTCCTTCGTGTTTCAATGGGTGATGTAGTACAAAACAATATTCATTCTGATGATTGGGATGTGCATGCCGTTGAAGCATTGTTTGCCGATTTAAAATATTATGCATCTTTTAATGCTGAAGATTTATATATGAATTCTGCTAATTATGCCGATTTGTATTGTTACCAACATTGGGGTAATCATTTTCTCCATAAGCCCAGTGCCCTGCGTGGTTCTGTTAACTATACCCAATGGGAACATTGTCCAAACCCCTTGCCAGGTAGCTCTCAAACTCTTCGAAATAAGTTTAATTATTTTACTGATTTTAATCGGTCGAACCCTGCATCCTATTATTTTAGACTTAATAACACATCAACTCAGAAAGTTATGTTGACACACACCAAATTGCTATATTCAGGTTCCTTTCTGAGTGCCCTAGCTGTGGGTGGTTATGAGTACTGGGATAATACAGTGGATTTAAAATCTATTTGGGGCTCCAAGCCATGGCAGGTACAGGGAACCGAGGCGTTGCATCGTGCTTGCCTCATCCCTACCCAAATTATGTTCCTAAATGCTTCCATCTATCAGACTACATGTTGGGGCTTAGCAACCACTAAACAATTGAATACGCCATCAATACCATCCCTGTCGAGTTTTCCAAATGAAAGCTCACGATTCAATATGTCCCTCGTGTCCCTGCAGGCAATGTTACAAAATAATTCGTTTAATGTTTCTGAGCTGGTTCAGTCACCCTGGTTGGTATGGCCTATATCATCTAATGCATGTCAAATGCGTTTTCATGATACTGGTGCTAGCTACACACAGAATAGGCCTGATCCGAGGTTTACTGATGCCCGTACTGTCACTACATACTCTGTTGGTAAATTATGCAAACAATGGCTGCAACATTCGTCCCTTGATTCTGTTAAACAACATTTGTCCCTCCTTTCAGGCAATATTGATCTGTCCGACTTTGTTTTGGGACCTCGTGGTCCCCGACCTAAAAGATTCATTTATGAAACATATAATGAACTCTGGAAGCTATCACAAATGGAAGCTGCTTCCCGTCTTCGGGAAATAGATCAAGCAAATTTGGAAAAGGTGCTTGCTGTTGTGGACAATAGTATTAATACCCTGTCTTCTCGCATTTACACTTTAGAGAATATTGTGTCCTCTGTTGTTGATATTGTACAAGATGATGTTTCTGTGTTATATCATGGTCAGAATCAATTGCGTTCGGTTATGCAGTTTGCATGGACTTTACAAACGCTTAAGTTAGGTAAAGTGCCTTGGCATTTTTTGAACACCTCTGCCTTGTTTCTACCTTTTAACTTAACTGATAAACAGCAATTTATGTCCATGAAGGATGCAACTTACACTCTATTACATATCGAAAAGGTGGATCCTTTGCCGTTCTCTGTTGCAGAACTCGATTCTGCTGTATGGCTAGTCCATGGGGTTATAGCTTTACCATTTTCCTTATTTGAATTTGACTCGTGCATGAAACATTATCCTGTGGGCCGTTACCGGCCATTGGGCAGTGCTTTCCTGCATGAACTCTGGTCCTTGCCTTTCATGTATAAATGCCTTCGGGACGGCAAGGAAGTCTTTCTCACGGGGGAGTACTGCGACTCGACTATAGGTCATTCGCTTATTTGTAAACACATTAAATTGCATGGCTCATGTAGCGTTTCCTCTCCTAATCTTGCTTGTGTGCTGAAAGGTATTCCTGCTCCTGTTATTTCTCCTACTTTCACTCTCCTTTCCAATGGTAGTTATTTACTTTTAAATAACGAAAACTGTTGTGGCCTGCAGGCTGGCATTCCTTACATTGTAACAGTTTCACACAGGGTTGTCTGCTGCAAAAATGTGCTTTTTCCTCCCCCTCATGGCAAGGTTGATATCTCTATTTGGCCTTCCATCCCTACCATGGAAGCAGATTTCAATAGACTGAGCAGAATAAAGGCACTATTATTAAACGAGGAAGTTATGCTCACGTCCGCCCGGGAGACATTCATTCTCCAGGTGGCGAGTACCCACAGTGAAATACAGGCCCTTTTAAACACTAATCTCCCCCAACATTTTGGGGAGTTAATACATCGTATTTTTAACGCATCTAACACTGAAGGCCTAGTACACTTTTTTAAGGTCGTTGGGTCGGGTTTGGTGTCCTCCTTCCAGACTATTTTCCAGTGTCTTTGGCGGTTTCCCATTGATCCTCGCTTTAGCGGCTGGTGTCTTGCTCTTAATTTGCTTTCTGCGCAATGGCTGCTCCCCGATGGGACCTGCTCGATCCAGAACGCCTCCAGCTGCTCCGTGAGCGCCTTTTGGCCGGTTTTGGTGTCTTGCCATTGGCGACACTGAGTGTGTCATATACTCTTTCATTTCGCTTTGCGTATTTCACTTGCGTGCAACCTGTGATGACTTGTGTCCGCTGTCCTTTCACCTGGACTCTGGATTATTGCCTCTCCAATTCGTCATTGTCTGTTCCGGATTTTGTTCAGTTGATGGGTCCCTTAGAGGCCCATGAGCAGGACTGTTCCGTCGCTGGCTGTATGGCGCGTGCGGCTGCACTGGGGATTTTGGCGCAATGGGATATCTGGGCGGCTGCCCAGGATCTCCTACAACGAAGCTGTTTCAATTATCACGCAAGCTGTCCCGCATTGCTTCTGGATGCTCCCTTTGCTGAGGAGCATTCCTGCTCTTTTGAACTCATGGATTGGATGGCATCTATGTTTTTTGACGATTCCAATGATGAACTTTTGGAGGGTATGGCTTTTTTCTGCACTTTCACTTTCATGGATTGACCTGCCCTTCGCCGTTTGGGCGCTCCCTGTGCTCCGACGTCAATTTTCTCCTCTGATGGGCCTCTGTCCTGGCCGCCGGACTGTCCAGGGGAGGGTGTCTTGTGGATTGTTACCTGCCTTGTTATGTTGGCCTAGGCCTGGCTGCCATGCTGCTTTTCTTTGCGCACGTTACACTGAGCCGGGCCTTCCTCGCCCTTTGCTCGTGCCAAGTTCTTTTGCACTGTCTGCATTTTCTGTTGTTCACCTTTTTGGGCTCAGTCTGCACAAACATGTACAAGGTCGCATAACAATGTATTCTGGTTCTTCCTGATATGGCCAGTCTCGCGCACCCAGACATAACATTATGTGCAATTGCCATGAAGAACTTGGTATGCTTTTAATACTGTGGTTTACTAGCGCTTAACACACTTGGAGAAATCCCTTTCAGTGAGAAGAGCTATGATGTCCTGCTGATGTAATTCTGCATCTAGAGACTGAGGTATGGGGGTTCGCTAGTCAAAGCCCAGAGGTCTTCTATTATTATAATAAACTATCTTACTGCAAGGGGAGGGTGGTAATGTTATTTATACGTTTATCCACTGAGCTCTGAGATGCTTTCCCCGTTTGTATTCTATGGAATTGTAACCATGCTGCTTATATTAGTCATATGCATTATGCTATTAGTACTGACACGTGTACTGTACATTAGAGCACGTAAGTTGGAATAAACATTTTAACCTATCCAGTGTCTCTTACTACGCACCTTGTGGACAAGTACGAGTGAGTGACGAAAGAGTGTTCTTGCTTCTGCGAGTCCTGAGATAAAGATACCGTGTTCTGGGTTGTCCAAACATTAGTACTTGGGTGCTAATGGGATGCTAAGCTAGTTGGGTTGGGGTTTTTGGGTGCTACGGTATATGGTGGCAAACCACTGTATTCCGGGGTCCCATTTTCCTGTGCATAGCTCTGTGTATGTGCAGAAACCTTATGACACTCCCATCCAGAATTTGAACATTCTTTGCATCACTAAATTCGGTCTTACTGAACATTCCCAGTGTGTCATTAAGTCATCAATCCTTAAGGATACAAAACTTAAATCGGGAGACAGCATAGCAGTCATTCTCAAGGACCTCTTCAACTACAGAACTATACCCACCAAAATCTGAGACAGTTGAATGCATCAAAATGTCTGCCTCATTATTGCCATTCAACATTCTATACCTGCACACCATATATCACCTGGCTTAACTGAGAACAAATTTCAATAGCTAGGTTTCATGATCCCTTAACTCAAACCAAATGATGTCTAAAAAAAATTAATTTGTAGTGGATTTGAATTTCTATGCCAAGCCATGGCAACAATGTCAAGTTACCCGATCCTAGATAACACACCATTACTCCACACGTTATACCAGCATTCCTTCCACCCTACATATTACAGGGGCAAAATTCTCAGTCTCATTTTCGCAGAGCCAGACATCATTAAATGCTTCTCCACTATTCCATGTGATTTGCCTTCACTTATACCTTGACCAACAATACTCCTGTCAAGAAAAGTTGGAGTTCACCTGGTACTAGTGCTCTCATCTGCGAGACCTCATCACTCCCTGAATTAAAGCAACTGGACCTTTCTGCTGACATCAGTGACCCTATCAAGAACTATCATATCATTCATTTGACCAAGGTGTTCCAAGTGTATGTTTTGTTTTAGCTGTAGCTCACTAACACAAAACGCACGCAGCTGTGCTTGTCCCAGGTCCTCTAATTGCCTGACGAATTAGAACATTTGGCTTCAGATTTTGATCTTTGCTATTTTTCTCTTTTCTTTTTAGTGGCTTTGGAGCTTTCTAAGAAAGGTGACTCTCAGCCAAGTTCTGTGATGCTGTTGGACTTCATTCAGCACATCATGAAGTCCTCGCCACTGATGTTTGTAAATGGAAGTGGAATGCAACTAGAAACCGGAGCTGAACAGAGTTGCGTTGGTGAGTTTAAGTTCATACTAACTGTTACGTTAACAGTATTATCCACGTTGGATTGCATACGTTGAAATTTAGATTATTTTACTTAAGTTTTTAATAATGAAATTGATGCCTGTCTTGATTACTATGTCAACCGAAACTCTTTTTCTGTGATTACAGATTCTTTAAAAAAAATTAAGAGAGGTGCTTAATTAGTCTTACCCTCTCTGGCCTGCAGTGTAAACTGCCTCAACTCAATTCAGGGAGATTTATTAAGAGCATGACTACCTGACGGGCTTCTCAGGGCTGGGAAGGTTAAGATCAGATAAGGAGTCCCAATCAAATAGGTAGGTTTTCAGTTGTTTTCTAAAGCTGAGAAGGTTATTTGATCTGAGGGAGAGAGGCAATGCATTCCAGAGCCTGGGGCCAATAAAAGCGAGGAACGCCCTCCGCAATCGGCCTTTTTCACCCTAGGGCTGGAGAGCTGATGCAGGCTAGTTGATCGAAGTGCTCTGTTTGGCTGATATGGACTGATCAGTTGATGGAGGATGCGAGGGCCAGTCTTGGGTTTTGCGCAATGAGTCCTGCACAATGCTTTGAACTGAATTCTCTTACTGATGGGTAGCCAATGTGGTGAGTGCTGAAGAGGCAGACTGAGACTTGGGAATACCCAAGAGGATACGGGCCGTGCCCCATAATATATAAGTGCCCCTTGCCACATTTTCTCCATTTTAGGGTTCATGCCAAAACATTGTTTGTGATTTGAAAAAAGAGACTATTGAGTGGCAAGTGGAATTCCGAGATTTGCAGTTTGATGAGTAAGAGTGGTATGCAGGCATCATACTTCAGAAATTAAATTAGGCCTCAAACCGAGCTCATGAGACTTCTGCCTATTGGCACATTGTAAGCTTCTCAGAATCAGGGTAACTCAGGTGTGGGTGTCACCGTGCTCATAAGCTAAAATACAATTGGTCTATATTTATTTCTTTGCTGTTGACTCAGAGTTTATTAGGACTTTGGAGTGGACGAATAATCCGTTTTATTTTCAAAGTTGCTATTGATATATAAATGTACATTAATTAAGCATTTAAATTGATACTACAAATGGCAAAAAGAAGAATGGACATAGAAATGGGATTGTGAGCAACTTGTAGAATTTACACAGCCCCCAAAGTTAAAGAGTCAGTGACTTATGAGCTGCAGTCCTTTGACACTGGTTAAAGTCCTGATCAAGCATTGTAGCTCAAGCATTTAATTAAAGTGATGTCATTTGGACACTATTTTGGTTTGCAGGATTTCTGTCGGAGTCTTTGTCTTCTCCAGCTAATAAAGGGCTACTGTACGTCTTTCTGCACATAAGGGATTCACATGTCTAGATCCGTAGATCTAAATTCAGTTTTATCTTTGTTTCCAGTGCATTCCTTTGAACCTATGGCTTTCTTTAAGGTGACATTTTGGAAAAGGAAGAGAGTATTGTTTAGTGACCGTGATTCTGCCCGAGGTTTGTGGGATTACCGGTGCTCCTCTTTAAAGTTTCACACAGTCTTTCACTGAGACAGTGTGGTCTTAACTTAATTTGAATGTTATGTTACCTGTTGATGTCCTATGCCCTCCGTTCGTTTTTAGGGGGTGTTTTTCATCCTGGTGTAATTTTGTACAATTCATATTTATAACAGCAGCTTACTTTTATTTATTGTTCAACGAGGAGTTTGTATAATGCTATGTGTAGCTTTTCAGTGTCTTCAGCCGACTAGTAGGCAGGGAGAGCAAATTGATTGTTGAAGTGGACATTAGCATAATCTTTAGCGGGGTCATTAACCAGGTTCAATTATTTCAGTTGAAGGTAAGTCTGTATTTGTATACTTAGCACTTGTGGAGACACAGTCTCTCTCTCTCTCTCTCTCTCTCTCTCTCATGTAGTCTATCACTCTCACCCTGATATCACAGTTCTCGGTTTATTTTTTGACTTATTTTTACATGCTTTTGCTTGGTCTTTCCTGCGAAGAAAGCAAGAACGTGGAATATGGGCGGTGGTGTAATAGAGACCATATCATAAAATCAAAATTGACACCATTCACTTAAATGTTTCTTGTTGCAGTCATGAGTTGATATCATATGCTTATGTATGATTCTTATATGGTAGTGTATGCTAGTACCTTGCGTATTGTATTGTTATTAAAAAATTTTGTTTTTGTAAATGTGGATTGCATCCATATATCTTAATTACAGATGATTTTTTTTAAATTGTCCATTGTGTTATATACTGTGGTGTGTATGAAAATGTGCTCCGAAAGACTCTATGGCGGGGTGAGTTGGAGCCAAGGTTAAGGTAATACCTTAACTTTAGAATTTTATGTCCTTTTAGATTGTGTACTATAGCCAGTATTACACCTTGTCAACCTTAGCTCCCCTGTAGCTTCATTTGTCTTTACAGAATTTGATTTTTATGTTTTAACAGATACACAGCTCTTCGCATGTTTGAGGCAGGCTTCATTAAAAGTATATCCTGCTTGGTGTTGTCATCAGGGTTTCAGGGCAGATGTCAGATGTTCTAGCCCTCCTTCCCACTTATAGTTTTGCAGGTACAAAGAGGTTTAGGATGCCTGCCAGTTGGCCTGTGCTCTGTTTGTATTTGGGGCTGTGGTTTCCTGATCGTAGTAGCCTATAAGCCCCCAAGGGAAAGAGGTGTCCTTGCTAGCCCCCCACCTTGCTCATAGACAAGGGGGTTATGTGGTACCCTTCCCCTACACCTTGCCCAAGGGGGTGGAGGTCTGTGCTTGCCTCCAGCCTTGCCCTGTGGAACTAGAGCCCTTCCCCAGGAGTTAGGGCAGCTGTGAATTGGGCTGATCCTCTGTTGTTCACCGAATGCTGTAAGCCATGAAACAGTAGCTTACGGCTGCCTCTGTGTAATTGCAAATAAAATGCTTGGGCAGCAATGAGCTGACCAACTTCTCCAGGGACCAAAGGACTTTGCAGGCCATTAAGGAGTAGGACAGCTGTCAGCTGCCTCGTTTTATTTTTCAGTTATTATTTTTTGCAATTTCTGTAGGAAGCTGGCACTGTTTATACTATACCAAAGTAAGGTATAGTGTTCACAGAGTCCAGTGGATCTCCAGAGGTATAGCAGAGGCTAAAGTAGATAGTACCGTACTCTCTTTTGTGGTAGTGTGGTTGAGCAGTCAGGCTTATCAGAGGGTAGTGTTAAGCATTTGTTGTATGCACTCAGGCAAGAAATGATGTCACACACTCAAAAGACTGAATCCAGACCAATTGTTTGTATAAAAAGTTATTTTGTTGTTTTATTTCTAGAACCAAGATTTACTTAGTAGCAGGCAAGTTAAACTCTTCATACAATGTTACTTTTAGAAATACAGTGAACACCGGATTTGTAGGAACATTCAGATTACTTTTGAAGTTGAGAAACGATTTGTAAACAGTTCAAAAGCACTTGAAATAACTTGTAGATTACTTTTGGATTACTTCGAGATTACTTGCCTAGTTTAGCATGAAACACACTCCTAACACAGTTCAAACAACACAGGACATTAGGAAACAGGTTAACTCTTGTGAAGGCACTAAGTTACTTTTTGTTGCAGTACAAGACAGTTCAGCACAAAAGAATTTTCAGGGAAAACCCACCATTCAGTCCTATGGAAAAAAATTAAGTGTTAAGTTTGCAGGTGAGTAAACAGCTTCAGGAATGGAGTTTTGGAGGATAGAATCAATGTTCCCCCAGGTTCAGATTGGCACTCAAGGGGCACCACCTGCAGCACTAGGGCAGCCGGGTGCAGAGTGCAGGGTGCCAATGTTAGTCAATGAGGCTAGGGGGAACCTTGGTTGGGGGCTGCTCATGGGCAGGCCACTCGCTCTTGGGAGCCAGGCTCCTAGGGTTAAGGTAAGGGCAAAGGGGGTCCCAGGTTGGCACAAAGTCCACACCACAAGTGGCCATGGGCTGCCAGGTGCAGTGTACTCAGGAGATGTCGGGAGCCCAATGCTTTTCAATGGAGGACGTCGGTCGCGGAAAAGGACTGCAGGCTGGGGCCAGAAGACTGGATGAAGGGAACCAACGACTGAAGGATAAAGATAAAGAGTTGCTGGACACCAGGACATTGTCGGTCAGGCACCTCAGGACAAGCAGGTGCAGGGGTGTCCTTTCGTGTCGGGTTCCGGTCGTGGTTGAAGGGACCCTTCAGGATGGGGCTGCAGGCGTTGAGGGGAAAATCGGTGGAAGCCGTCCAATGCTGGAACACTGGTCAGGATCGCCGGGGGGACCTCGCTGGGGTGTTGGGCCAATCAAACTCGGGCTGTGTGCTTCGGGTGCAGAGTGGTGAGGACTCGCGGATCCGGCTGATTCTGGAGTCCTGGCTTGGGGTGGTGTTGGACAAATCCGGTGTCCACAGTAGATCAGAGTTCTTTAGGAAGGCAGGGCAGGTCCCCAGGGTTCTTGGAGGCTGCTGGCTGCAGGTCACGCTGGTTTCAGCTCTCAGGGGTTCAGAGCAGGAGACAGGTCTGTAGGGCTGGGGTCAAAGCAGTTGTCATCGTCCTCCTCTTCTAAGCACAGCTCTTCGGTCCTTCTTGTCACATCGACCAGAAGAGGCAAGGTTCAGGGGTGCCCCTAAATACTAGATTTAGGGGTGTTGCAGGGGTGTGCAGGTTTGTAACAATGGGTCCCTTCCCTGGGGTGTCTACACCCCTTAGTATGCCACCCTCCAGTGGGAGGGGGTCATAGGCCTCTTCCTGATTGGTGGCGTCCCCCCATCTCCAAGATGGTGGGGACTGAGAGGTGGCCTTCCCTTCGCCTCCCCCACCTGAGGGGTGGGGTTGGCAAAGGTGGGCACCCTTCCTTCCTGGCTAGGTTTTCCTGCCGGTTCTTGTGCCCAAAATGGGGGTCAGAACCGGTGAGAGCCTGTTGCTGATAGCAGCAAAAGGCTGGGAGCAGCTAACAAAGGCAGCAGGCCTTTGAAGCTCCCTCTTCGAGGACCCTGCCCATCCTGGGGGAGGATGCATGACACTTCTGCCCAGGATGTGCTTTGTTTCCAGACCCAGAGAGCGGAGGCTCTCTACCCAGTGGTCCAGAATCTGTCTGGTGGTGGCAGATGGCTGGGAGCCAGTCAGGAACCACACCAGGGCTAGTCGTTTCTCAGGGGCCATCTCTAAGTTGACCTCTGAGCGTATGCTTCATTAAATCCCACACTGGCATCAGTGTGGGTTTAATGTGCTGGGAGGTTTGATACCAAACTTCCCAGACTTCAGTAAAATCATCATGGAGCTGTGGAGTTTGTGTTGACAAACTCCCAGCCCATGCATTCAAAATGGCTTCACTGCACTTACAAGATCTGTGAATGGCGCAGACACTGTAGGGGCATATTGCTCTTGCAGCTTTGCTCTCACCTGAGTATGGTGCACCCTGCCTTCAGGGCTGTAAGGCCTGCTAGAGGGGGGACTTACCCATGCCACAGGCAGTGTTGGAGGGCATGGTACACTGGGATGTGCGCCATGTCAACTCTTTGGTTTGTTCTGCACCAAAACACACAGTCTGTATTGGCAGGGTTGGGATGTTAAGGTGAGGGGTCTCTGAGGGTGGCATAATACATGCTGCAGCCCTCAGAGGCCCTCTCTGGTCACAAGGCCCTTGGTACCAGGGGTACCTTTTACAAGGGTATTGCATGTGTGCCAATTGTGGGTACAAAGGTACAGTTTTAGGAAGGAACCCAGGTGCTGGGGCCTAGTTAGCAGTACCCCAGCACACACTTTGTCAAGTTGGCATCAGGTATCTGGCAACAAGTTAGGGGGTAACAATGAAAAAAGGGGCCCTTTCCTTCAATCACCCTCCGCCTTTGAGCAAGGCAAGGATGGAGAGCCCCAAAGAAATAATTGCCTGGCCATAGGCAAGATGGGGGGAGGGAGCTAAACAAAATACACCCCTGCAATTGGGTAGGCAAGGTGAAGGGTGGTAAAATATTTCCCCATCCTACTCTTGGGCAGTGCATGGCAAAGAAGCACTCTATGCCCTTGGGCAAGGTAGGAACATTCCCTTCCCTGGACAATATGGGGAGGACTTGGCACTCATGTTGAGGGGACATAGTACCTCTTCCGGTTTGGCTGAGGGAGTTAGATGACAACAGAGCAGGATGATTTCCTCTCTATCTTGTGGTAAGGATGAGCTGGTCATAACTTACCCTCCATAAATATTTGGTTAACTTTAATTCAGCGGTTTCAAAAGTAGTCACTGAGAACATTTTATAATTGAACACTCATGCTATTTGTAAAAGTGACATCTTTTGGAACTGCCTTTTAACTTTTGAACAGTTTGGCCAATCTTCGCCAAACCTGATACACCCAAGACTTGAATTCTGATCATTTCCCCAACACCCGTCACCCTCATTTGGTGAAAAATGGTCAATATGGACTAAAGTTGTTAAGTGGGTAATGTGTGGGACTTCTTATAAAGTTAAGTCTCAAACTTACCTACACAGATGCAACTGCACCCCTGTAAACAAGCATTGGCATAGCCAATAGGTCTCGCCTTTGGGACCTTATAAGTATTTAATTATGCAGCACAATATCCTTGGTGCAACATCAACTGTTGCATGGCTAAACACTTATAATGTCCCAAAGGCGAGACCTATTGGCTATGCCAATGCTTGTTAAAGTATTGTGTGTGTGTGTTTTTTTTTTTTTTTTTTTGGGGGGGCTGTTACACTTGAAATGCTTTTTATTAAAGAGTTATCCCATAGGAGAGCAGGCTGACATTTTCATCTTCCCCTACTGTTGTGGGCTGTTTGGATCTCTCCTTCACTAACAAAGTGCTCTGGCATTCCAATTTGGAACTTCGCCCAGTCGGGTAAAATATTTCAGGAACTAGCAAAATAGATGGACGAGCCCTGCCCTACGCGCAGACTCTGTGCAGGTGCCTCCGTTTAGTTTTCATAATTTCGGTTAAATAAAACTGCATAATTTAATGAACGTAGAAGGGATAGTTGCAGCTGGTAAACGGCACAATTTCCTACAAGAAAACATCTGAAGTTATCGTTTGGGCCACAGAACGGCCAGAAACGTCATTGCGCGGAAGCGTGTTCCGTGAGGGCTGAAGTGCGCTGAAACAATGAAATTGCGAATGATACGTGAGCGAAAAGCTGCATATTCAATTAAAAGCATTTGGATTGGTCCAGGCTGGGCTGGGCGGAGCACACGCTGTCTCTTCTGTGTATTGCCTTTAGTGTATTCATCTCATAGGCAGGGGTAGGTCGGGCACTTGACGGAGGCGTGGAACTGGGTCTGGTGTCCGAGTAAGTGTAGGGGGGGGGTTGTTCCAGACAATGCTCCCCACCTTTAAAGAGTGTTTCTATTTCCCTGTTAGTACAATATTGAGACTGTCTGTGCCGACATGGCATTAGGTGCACAGCTATTTACTAAATGATACACTTATTTATTTGACCTCGGCGGAAAGCAGAGCCCGGGTTAGGTGGGGAGGGGGGGAGAAGGCACAGCGGGTTGTGAGGGGTGACAGTAGGCCAGATGTAAGCACAGGAGTGAGAACAGGGGAGGCGACAGGAGGGAGGAGCCATTAGCAGGACGAAGCAAAGAGCCGGCAAGAAAGTGAAAGCACTCGTGCATGTATGGCATCTACCTTGCAGCACCATCTGTTTCCAATTAACAAGCGCGGCGCGGGCGCGATAATTGGAAACAGATGGCGAAGCTGCTCGCTCCCGCAAGGTGGATGCCGTACATGCACGAGCGCTCATTGGAAACAGTGCAGTACATGCACGAGTTTTCCAAAAAGTGCAGACCGATTCCAAGAGGTCACTTCTAAGCAGCGCTTGCGCGCTGATTAGGCAAGACCTAATAAATTGTTGTGATGAATATTGTTTATTAACATGTTAACAGCCACATCCAATTAACATTGTTCTCCGCAGCTAACCTCAGAAGTGTGTCAGTTTACATCCAAGGCCTATTTCAAGCCCTGTATTAGAGAAATTGGCACAGTCCTGTGGCCAGCAGTTCTTGTATGGTCATGTCATCTCCAGACATCATCAATCTTTGATCATATTCTCTGTTTTATTTTTCTGATTTAGAATTCAGCAATTGGATCATAACAAGACTCCTACGAATTGCAGCTGCATCAAACTGCCATGCCTTGCATCAGAAAATTTCAGTGGTCATTCGTTCTCTGCTGTTTCTTTTTCGGAGCAGGAACCCTGGCCTTTTTGGCATCCTCACCAAGGAGCTGTTGCACCTTCTCGAAGATCTGGTATTTTTGCATGAGCAGGGCGGGCAGACTCATGTCAACTCAGACTCTGTAAAATGGCCAGTAACTGTTTGCAGATTCCAAAGTAACATGAGTGAAGATAAGGTCTCTTTAAGTGCAGCACCTTTATTGTTGATGGGCATGAGAAACGTGGACACCTTGGAAGCCACATTGTTGAGTATCTTGATCGACATTCTTTCTCTTGTGTATTTCCGGAAGCAAAATCTTGTTCTATGGGGTATAGGCTGCTCTCTCTTGGAGTACGGCAGTCCACACATTAAAAGCATGGCCATGCATCTCATCGCAGACCTCATTGATCTTGGTGGTCCACCAGAGCAGCCTGCCAGCTTTTTCTTCACTGTTTTCTTTGGTATCCTAAAATCCATTACTCTGATGGAGCTAATCGAGCTTGAGCTGTATGAAGGACCACTCTCACGATTGGTGAGGACACTTTTCCCCTTTGAAGAGGAGTCCTATTTAAACATCGAGCCTGTCTACCTAAACATGCTGCTTGAAAAGCTGGGAGTGTTGTTTGAAAGTGGTTTACTTAGTCAACTGCAGTCTGAAACCCTAAATGTGACTTTATGCCGCCTCTTCCAGTACTTCCTTGCCTATGTGCCCCCTGGATATGAATCTGCTTTAGAAGTCCGGAAAAAACGTATTCACATAATCTGCAATGCTTTTATCAATGCTGTGGGAGCTCAGGACCAGCAAGAGGTAGGTTGTGATATGTGTAAGAGGCGAGTGTGAAGATCAAGATGATGCTTTGCTTTGTGATTTAGTTAGGCATCCATGCAGTAGAGAGGCACTTGATAGCGTTCTTCAGGTTAACCCATTCTTTTTATAACGTTGATGTTCTGCTGCTGTTGACTTAAGCAGCTTACACATGCAGTTGTGGTATTACAATGTGAGCTATTGCTTGTAACATTTCTAGGTGGCTGTCGGTTTGTCTTTCAGTGCATTAGTGAAACTGTAAGCCTTTCGGTGGCATCTACAAGCCTTGCTTGTGGTGGTGACACCTGCTTAACTTGCTTTTAGATGAATCCAGAAGTATCTGCTGGGGTGATCATACTGTGAGTGTTGTAATGGCTGGACATGACTGAAAGACTGATCTTGGACTGCCGCAAGTTCAAGCTCTAAAGCTGAAGTCAGCTACATATATTTCCTCATAAACGATGTACCATTCTGTGTTTCCTTTTCCAAGCGGTGAGGCACAGCCTTCTTTTCAGGGGCTAATAGCACTACTTGGTAAAGTAGAAACGGCACCTAGAGAAACCCAACAAATGATTAGAATTCCACAAAATGAACCCTGCAGGTTAAGGCTTAAAGACAATTATTGAACTGGTATCAGTCATGGTGTTCCATGAGACTTTATCTGGAGGTCCCACGTGGGATGTCCTCGAAACTGGAATCCAGCAGGCCGATGAGGGATGAGTTCTGCTGGCACAGAGGTCTGACTGGACAGCCATCCAGCACCTCATGATTATGTTCAGCACACCTAACACAGCTTCCCTATAACAACAAATACTTGCAGAGTTAATAGTATAAAAATCAGGATTTATGGAGCACAACCAACTGTACTGACAGTATTCAAGTTGTACCCAACCTGTGTGCAAACGGTCACTTTATTTTCATGTGAAGGACAACACTCAAGCACTTCCCTCCCTTCTGCTCTGGTTTTTTCAAGTAATAAGTCTTTTCCTATTTCTGGTGGTATGTGTAGCAGAACATTCAACCCTATTAGGAAATTCCTTAAATCTGCAGTGGTCTATTATGGGTTCCATACATGTATCAGTTTTGTCCTTCTCTGTCCACAGCAATAATACTATCTGTGCACCAAGGGAGTATTTGCTTCAGCAGACTTCCATTTCTGATCATGTCTGATTTACTGTTGCAGTTGAAGGGGTTGGGGGGGGGGGGAGTGGTAGAGCTTCTCAAATTGGGTTCTGTTTGCTCAAACGCAGCCGACACTTGTCCTAGGAACATTTGCGATATCTGGAAAATCAAGAACACATTTGTTTGGGCCGTTGCTTGTGCAGAGGTATATTGTGTGAATTTGCTGGTACAGCAGTTGACACTCAGAATAGAAGTACAGCTACAGTGAGGATGGAAATAACAATACACATGAGGATGCCAGGATGCCAGCTGGCTTCTTTGAAAGGCATGTTTTCTTATAGTATTAAGACATGCTGGAATCCATTCCAGACATATATCCACAACTGGCAAATTGTATGCGGATAGTCAGAATTAAAATGTGAATGCACCACTTGAGTTTCTGGATTGTCCAGTTCATTTATATTTGTAGACATGTGCCCGCCAAAATGTTCACTCCATCATAAGCTCTTTAAACTCTGCAGCAAGAGCAAAGTTATGTTGGGGAGAGACCAGAGAGTAGGAACATTTATTTAAAAAAACAGACTGACAAAGAAAATTAAAGAAAAAAAAATAATGTACACTTATATTAAAAGGGGCCAGATATTATGATTGTGCAATGAACCTATTAAAATATTAGGTACAACACCAAATTGAAATTAAACAAAGACATAAAACCTAACAACTTTCTCCACGAAGAAAGAAAATAGGCTGCTGAAATGGAAAGGTATCATGTGCAGTCTGCTGATATAGCCTGGCACACAGCAGTAGTTGCTGCTCCCAAATGCCTCCCCTCCAAGATATTTTCAGGCTGTCAGGTTTTGTGAATGTTGAAGTAGTGGAAGGTCGTTTGCCCTCGAAACCCTGGCTGTCTGAGGAAAGTAAGCCATTGGGTAGGACCAGATTAGGAGCAGCCTGGTTGCTCTATGAGCGCAACTAAGGGCCTGAGTCACACATAAAGGACTCTTCAGAGTAATCATTGTAGGAGGTGATGAAATCCGAAATGGTGCTGTAGACCCCTTCCACTAAACACTGTACGTCAACAGGGACTGGCAGGAGTTCATCAGAACACACTAGAACACTGTAGGTCTCATTCACGTTAGAATTTTCTCATATGATCTTAGGGGTGTGGAATAGGCATAAAAATGGTTGATGTATGCAAGTTAATTCCCGCTCCTGTACCTGCTAGAACTTGACTGATTACTTCAGACACAAATTATTGAAAGAGTAATCACTATTCGTGACCAAGGTGTTCAATTTGGTTTGTTCTAAGATTCACCCTTAAATGGTCTGGAAAAAAAATGAATATTGATACAAGTACAGTTTCAATCTGCAAAGTACTGCACATTCATGTACACAGTGATATTGTTGTTTTGCAGCAGATCACCAAGTATCCTTTGAATAGTGCACTATTCCCAAGTCATGATAATTCACTTTTCAGACCATGTGAAATGTTACATATCCCATTTATAAGGTACTAAACGAAGGACACAGTGTACCCTGCCCATTAGATTTCTGTGAGTTATGGCTGTATGTACAAGGTAAGTTAGCACAATTATAAAGGCTAGCGAGAATTGTCACATAGGCAACTGTTATCAATCTGAGTAATTGCATGGTTCTGCGCATGGTTTGAGATTGGGGCTGCAGAACACTCTAGTCCCATTCAGTGACAGGGAGTTAGAGGACAGTAACTCTTTGCAAGCTAATGTTTTTGTGTATGTTTAAGGATTATGAAGGAACAGCATCAAGTTTATAGCTCAGTGGTGGTTGGCATCTTCCACAGCAGTCCATTCATTATAATGGACTAGATCCAGGGAAGTAAGCAGAGGACCCTAAAAGAGGCACAGCTCCAGGACATTGGCTGCCATGGCCATGCTCTAGAGTGGTTTTGATCTTTTCTCTTTGACAGGTATCAAATGTTGGTGCTTCTGACTTCTACCTATGTGGACAGAAACTCAGCTGGGGAGTGCCCCAGGGCTACATTATATCCTCAGAGCTTTTTATCACCTAATTGCAGGCACTGGTAGTCCTTCTACACAGACTGGGGGTGATATCATACATTAACACAGGTGACATCTAACTGATGTGTGCCCTGTCAATAGAAGTACGTCCCCGGAAAGAGTATTTGTCTACTATTCCCTCGAAGCTTGGCCATCAACTGTGTTCAACCTATAATTAATGTCTCACTTATCCAAGGAGAAACCATTTGCTTTTCTATAAAATGTTCTTGCCACGTTTTTAAAAATTCAACCTCAATGCTTCACTTGGGGCTAAAACAGACTAATTTCCAACATTTCTTCTGCAGCCACACTGTTGGCATTCCTTTCTTCCTAAAACCTCAAGCATACATTGAATGTCATTCTTAATTATGCTTTCCCCCTTATTGTGGGACGGAGTAAGCTTCCTTCCATTGAGAATAGAACTTCTTCCACTGGACATATGTCAAACAGCATTCATTAATCTCTTTGAACTATCAGTGGAATGCAGTGCTACAACGCTATTGACCACTAGTTACTTATAAAATTTCCTGGGCATCTCAGGCCTTCTACTGCATCTGTCTTGAGGAATCAACCTTGTAGATAGCCTTTCTGCTCCAAGCTCTCTATCTTAAACAGTACATGAGACTACTAGCTAATCGCATTCTTTAGTGATCACTCCTAATTTAAGTGTTACACAGACAACATCCACTTTGTGTGTATCTTTAAAAGCCCAACTTGGATTTTATGCAATTGTGAAGGTTTGGTTCCAATTATCCAGCCCCCACTGTCCCAAAACTGCATTTCTATGGTTTGATTACCTGTATCCATTTTTCTTGGCTTACACCACCTGCAATACACTTGGTCAGGAACTGCAAAGCCCTCTTTCACACCCAACTGCCCTTAATAAAACATTAGCACAGATGAAACAATAACACTTCCTGATTTAACTTGCTAAGAACTCTTCCTCCGTACTCCACAAACAGACAATATTTGTTTGGAGCCCCGTGATCTGTGCATGTGGTCATTACAATTGTCAATAACAGACACTGAGCAGCCGCATCATTTACAGGCTCCAACTGAAACAAAATTGTGTTCCTCGACTGATATTCTGATGCAAACCCTTTGACCTTATGCAACCAGCAATATGCAGGAATGAAAGGCAGAGTCTGGCCTTCCAAACTTTTGAACTGAGATTTGCACACATCTAGTGTCCCTAATCTACTCCAGATGCCTGCTATGGAGTTTAACATGCGAAGTTATAAAATGTAGGGGGCTGGGGGGTTGAAAGACCACCAGGAGAAGCATCATTGTGAGTAACTTGCACTACTTTTTGATGGAGACGACCATGTAAAATGCCACATCGATTCTATTTTATTGTGCTTTTGGGGGCAAGAAGAAACCATGGGGCATCTATCAACAGCCTATGCAAAAGAAATTGTGAATTATCGTTGCATTGTTGTTCTAGAGCATACATACTTTTCTCTCCCGTTTGTTTTCACAGTATTTGGTGAGGTCACTCTATGCATCATTGAAAAATGAAAGCTTGGAAGTGATTGACCAACTCCAGTGGAGGATACATCAGGGGCAGGTGTGGGAGACAGATGCAGGAGGCAGCAGCAGTAGCAGTGATGAGGTTCCAGAGAAAAGATCTCGATTGAGCCTTTCATTAAAGTCACCCCGGAGGAAGCTCCCACCAGCAGAGTAAGAGATGTCTCTCTCGTCTCACTAACACGTAGATTAGTCTATATAGTGCATTTGCTATTCAATTCAATTTAAATACTTTATTTCGGCCAAATGCCATAAAAGTTTCATAGTGATACAATCATTCATAGTACAATCTAAAATACATCCAACCGTATATTATATAGTCTCAATAAAAAAGTCAGGAGTTTCGAATAAAATAATTTAAAAACAATATAAACTGGTCACCATGACATTCCATTGTTACCACCCCAGTAAATTCTCTATTAAAATTAGATAAAAACTTCTTATAATACAATAAAAGGGGTAAGTGGCTGATTATTTTATACAATTCGAAGATGTTTTCGCAGTCTTGAGTGTATTGCTATTAATTCACACACTTTGAATCACCCTAGTAGTGTGATAATGGTTTACATTTTCTGATCTGTTTGATGATGCAACCACTGGTAAGATGCCTACGTGGCTCTGCCAAAAAGAAAAAAACTTAAATGGTAATAGTGATTTACCAGGATACTACCGATTTTGGGGTATAGAGGAATCTTGTAGTGAAAGAAGTTGAAACTGATATTTAGGGCTATTAGGGCATAAACATTCTATGGCAACTCCTTTCTATGTGGTATACCTAAACCCACTTGGCCCCAATCAAAGTAACACTTTTTGCAGTGACCAGGCTCATTTCTGGGGCAAGGAAATATGATCCAATAATCCTACTTATGATTACACTAAAGTGGCTGCTAATTAAAGCAAGGAGTCAGTTCAGCACCTCCATACTTTTCCACGTAGGCACCCCAAGTGATCAGGCCAGCAGGCTGAATATACCCGGTGGCCAGTGCACTTTCAGTAGTTCAGACGCTTGTTAGAAACCTTTTCATTCAAGAAAGACAAATCTATGAACCAATCATTCTCAGGAAGTCCACCCAAGATATAGAAATCATTATTGCTTGCACTTAGAATTTCGTTCGCCTACGAAACCTTCAAGAAGGCGTTAAAGGCCCTACTGTTCCAACACCACTTCCCATTTAATGGACCACATGAAACGTCGAGCTGAATAAACCAACACTAAATGCACTACTGTAAATATTTTACCGTGGTCAACTCACACCAAACTATTCAACATTAATGTATTGCTTACTGTATACTTTACCATATGGGCACCCATTGAAGTAATGTTTATCTTGTAACCAATTCATTATCCTACGTAAAGCACTCTTCAAAGATGAGCATTGGGAAGATGAAGGTCAGCAGTAATGTCTAGATGACTCACCATAAATCCTCATTGTGTAAATAATTCCTCATCTTATTCCTTGCATTCTACCATCGCAACCCATGTTAGGGCGGAATGGTTGTGGCATTGTTCATGATTGGTGGTTAAGTAAATCCAGGAAGTCTGCTCTGTGCCCTCCTTTCTTATATAGGGAGTAGATCGGAGTATGCATTTGGGTCATATGAGAACAAAGTAAAAGATTGCTGTTAGGGCAGTGGGAAAGCCTATCTACAGATTTGGAATGTGGCAAGGTAGCATTAAGACTACAGAATATCGGTGAGGCAGCTCGACCTTGCAACAAAAATGAAAAAAAATAACAACACATTTGGGCTTTTTTGCGTTTTTAATGCTGTTTACAACCCAGAGTGGGCAGAAAAGTGTTTTTTTCTTAATGCCATCAAGAAACAGTTTGTCACAAAAATTGTTATGGTCTGATTTTTGTTTTTTTCCAAGACACCTAGAGTTAAGTCATGACAAGCATAACACTGTTGAAGCAGGTGGCACATTTCTTGTAATAGGAATGTTTGCTCATGTCTTCATTTAGTCATAAGATGAGGAAATAAAATTGGAATTTAGCAAACTATTTCAAATTTTTTATTCAAGTTTTATTTTAATACAAACGTCAACACATTTTATTCCTTGACCATAAAAACATGTGTTACAGTTGCATTAAAATGCATTGTTTCGGAAAGAATATAATTTGCAACTGGTTTTGTCATCAAAAACTGCCAATTTGTGGCAATCCACTGTTTTATTCTTTCCATCCAGATCCCACCAGATGATAATGGATTTAGTAACGAACGAGCAATGTATGAAACCTTTTTCAGCAACAATCGTTTAGTTTTTTCTCATGTCTCTCTCCTAGAAGGACCGAGCTGCTTCTGGTTGTGTCAACCTGTGGTCTCGTCTCTCAAGACATCTGTAGTTTGGCAGGCAGCCATCAACTCCCCATGTTATCCTTCAGGTCTCTTCTCTTCTGCAGTGCTTCAGAACTTGGATATAAAAGAGCAGAATTGTATCAATCTACTAAATAGACTTCATTTTCTGAGCAGCCGGTTGTAGTATGCTCTCTGTCAGAGGCCTACTTCTGTATGACCATCGCAAAACCTTCTGCTGACACCGTTGGCTGCTCCTCATAGGAGATCTAAATACCTTCATAATTTCTAGACAGCGTTTCTTTCCTTTCCAAAATTGCATTAGTGCTCGACATAGCTTTCCGGCTCTCCTACTTAGTTTTCGGGACTTCATGTCCTGGACTTGTACATTAACTTCCCTTCAGATATTTTTAACATTTTGGACTGAGCCTAGGTGGTTGAGTAACACTGTTAGTTTGATTATTCCTGTAGGGCTTTGTTTGATTTCTGGGGGTAGGAGCTGCTGATCCATTTTCACTATGACTCGTTGTGCTTCTGTGGCTGTAGCGGTTTGGGGCCCATGACACTCTCTCCGTCACAATTAGAAAAGCCTCTCAATGGCCAAAGGACTTTGTCAAGGACTTCGTGCACAGCCCTCAAAGACCTTTTGTCTTTTGATCTTGGAATCATCGTTCAAACTCTGCATTTCTACATTGGATAGAAAAGCCTGTTTTAAAAAGAATTACCTTCTTGCTTAAACTCCTTTGTCATGAATCTGTTTTAAAATTGATGTGTGCCTCTATGTTAAAGATGTAAGCACTGTTGTAGTAATGGTGTGACAGTTGCTGAAGTCTATAACTTTCTCCTCTGATTGATCGAGCCCTTCAGTCACCTGTCTGCCTAAAATGTCTGACATCTGGCCAGCCTCTGCACCTCATTCTCTCCACTACTTATTAGTTGGGCCCAGACCTGGTTTGCATATGGGTCTAGCCCTTGCTCTCTCTTCACTGCTGGGATTAGCAGTTGAGAGGGTTTAACACACTCCTCTGATCAGCCAGGACAGGAGAACTGGCACTTTCACTTCCATTTCGTTCGCCATTTTTTCCTGTACCACTTCCCACCAGCAGATTTAGTGATCTGAAATAGAGTTGACCTAAAAGATGTGCAACCTTTCCATACTCTGAATCGCATGCTGCAAGTGAAGAGGCCAGCATTTCTACAGAAAGACTGAGAGAGGCTAGACTGTGGCACAGGCGAGTCTCCAAATAGTTACATTGACTAAAGATCTGTCTGTGCTGGGGGTAAGGAGGAAGGGTAATTGATCTCAGAAATGGAGTCCATGGTATGGTACTTATCCATTTCTGCTCCCTTCTGAACACCTACTGAAAATCACGGATTACGAAGGTTTCCACTCTTATAATAAAAACAGTGCCATGTGTAAGTGCTTGTAACTGAGGCTGTGAACTAGCCAGAAGGTCTTCCATGTCAAGTGAGGTGTAGGGAAAATGTTTCTGTATTCCTGTTCAAAAAGTGACATGATTGGATTTCCGCACTTGGTTGTGCTTCATCCAGCAAAATCTAATAATGCTCAAGCAGTTGATCAATCTTTAATCAAAACATTTTGTTTTAGAAGTGTGCACCTGATCTTGAATAGTATTATCGACAAATGTGAAGAGAGCTCCTAAGTACTCTCAAACATTCTTCTGCTAAGAGAGATGTAGTATTGGCTAGTAGAGGGGTTACATTTTCTTGATTTGTATTGCATGTTTCTAATTGGTTGCTCTGTGAACAATCCCCTGTCCACTTGTAACCGTTTGTGAACTACTGCACAGTATTTACGATTATGACTAAATCATGTTGTATATTTTTAAGAATTGGCTCCCTTGACATGACCATAAAAAGTATGCTGTGGAGTGCTCTTTGCAAGAAGCTTTCAGCGTTGCTGGTTCTGCTTGAACAAGACAATCCTGATGGGGACATTGTCAATGCTCTGGAGGGAGTTGCTGTGATAATGAGACTGGCTTCGCTGTGTACAGTTCACGTCTCTGAAAAATGCAACAGGTAAACCCAATAATAAAGAACCACCCTACATAATACCAACCTGATGTTTATTTGTTTAGGATTGATGCATGTTATGTAGCTCCTTGCCTGATGTGTATTTATTTAGGATTGATGCACGTTATGTAGCTCCTTTCCTGCTGTCTCTTTGAACAGACCACCAGGTACCACCATAACAACCGCTGAACCTGGCAGCATTGGATGTACTGATCTCAGCTCATGTTTGCAAAATCTGTGATTCATTTACCATGTGCTGTTGCCATGCTTTTTTGTTAACTCACACCCTGTATAAATAATTGTTTCTGACCCATGTGTATGTCTTAAAAGGTAAAGATTGGAAGAGGTGGTGGTCACCGATGGATGACTGGTTGCAATTGATGTGAATCAAAACTGCTACTTTGCGGTTTAGTCCAGCCCTTTTCACCTATGGCATCACTATTACTGTTGAGGTAGCAGCCCATTTACTATTGATTTGGAACTGGTGCATTTTTATACAAGACAAATTGCACGTGGTAATTGGAATCCAGTTGCAAGTATTCACTTGCATTGACCAATGCTCGCTCACCCACTCATTGCGATAGCCATCTCTAAGACAAAACAGAGAGGCATGAAGGCTGAGGGAGGTATTGTGTCAAGCTATATTGGTATCTACATGAATGAAAAAAGTGCAAGATGTATATTTCTCCCCCCTTAACTATTTATTGATCATTTAGGAGAAGCTGTTTCAGGTAAAATGACTGCTTTAGAGGGCATTGGAGGATGCTAGAGATTGTGGCAGAGGGGACATGCGAGCAAGGGTTAGGTCTGTAGCAAAGGATAAACAAAGGTATTAATGAAAGGTTGAAGAGTTTTTAAATCTGGCTTGACAGCACAGCTGAACGGGACTTTGTGATCAAAAGAAAAGGAGCTTTCAGAAGTACTGCTGAGAGAGGGCCTTAGGCTCGGCCCACTTATTGGTTACCTTGAGTACAACAAAGGTACAACATTTGATTGGGCAAACGTTGTGTATTTCCATCGAAAAATAGAGCTTGTATTGCACTTTCTGTCTTGTGGGAAAGTCTATGCTCAATATAGCAGGACTTAGTTTGTTATGGTGGCAAGCTGATGATCAAGGCTATAGTCCTGATTGGTTTATTATGAAAAGCTATGACAAAAACAAAAGGCCTGATCTATTTATTATGAAATGCATATCTTAAAGCCAATAGTTTTTTAAGGGTGGATTGTTACTGCACCGTGCTAAAGTACTCAGACATGTCTCTTGTTGTATGAAATCTCACAGATTAGCTTTGTGGCCAGGATTTTGGTTCCATTTACTCCCTTTGACAAGATTTGCACCGGTGAACACTTGATAGGCGTAGTTGTCTTCCTGGATCTTGTAATCAAAAATATTCAATAAAAATACCTACATATATAAATAAATTTCTATATATACATAAAGGGGCCTTGGATCAGTACTTCTGGCATTAGTCTGTTTGAGTGCCATTTAAATTCTGCTTCATCCATGACCGCATTCTGTATCAGATAATAAGTTAGCCTACATCAGTCATTGGCTCTTTTGACCTATGAATGATAGCATTTGCCTGATCATGGGCATATCTGCCTGAAAATGTGTGCTTCTGTGCTAACGCTGGGGTGTCAAGCCTTTAGTTTTAAATTTTCTCTTTTTATGGGTCTCTTTTCGTTTCTTTCCTTTTCCTATTTTTATTTTCACTTTTTTTTAAAATATATTTTTATAGATTTATTTTTTTACCAAGAACAACAGAATAACCCCACCCCACCCCCCCAAACAGACAGAGGCATATAGTCAAACTTACATCCACAAATATTAATTTTCCCCCTCAAAAATCCCAGGTTGGGCCACACTTCGCGGACATCTGGTGCAGAATGTATCCTCCTCTCGCACAACCTCCCACCTTAATCAGGGCCACCCTGCTTCTTCCATGTGTTACTTTCATCCTCCCCTGGACCTTCATCCCGTCAAGTCTCTTGTTTCCATCCATGGGCCCTTTTTTAAATCGAATTTGCGCAGAAAGCCCCTCGTTCGGTACACCAACTTTTCCGCCTCCCAATATTTGATAAGATCTCTCCTCACCACCATCAGGGCCACGTTGTAAGAAACTGCCTCTATATATACTACACCAAAATGAGGTATAGTGTGTATAGGGTCCAGGTGACTCCAGAGGTAGGCAGAGGTTAAAGTTAGATAGAACCTTACTCTCTAATAGTGGTAGCTTGGTCGAGCAGTAAGGCAGTATCAGAGGACATTGTTAAGCATTTGATGTACACACTCAGTCAGCAAATGAATTCACACACTCAAGAACTGAACTCTAGGCCAATTGTTTTTGTATAAAAAAATATACTGTTTATTTTTAGAACCAAGCAAGCCTGGCACAGGTAAGCATTAAAAACTTTTCAGTAATAAGTTACTGGATATAGAACAGTTTGAAAATGCAATAGAACTTGTACTTTGTTTGATTTACAGGGGAGCAGTAGTATGCAACACTTAGCAAATACAGTACATTGAAATGAATGGGCTTTTTCAACAAATTGCAGGTAAGTTACTTTTACGTTACTTTTTCTAACTCAGTGCTGGATGCCTGGATTCAGCACTGGGACATTTCCTGGGAACAGGTGAGTAAATGCGTTTTTGTTATTCGTGCGATTTTTAAAGAATATTTTCAGATTTCAAAACTCCACACTTAGAAACTTTTTGGAGCAGTACATTGAAATGAATAGGCTGTTTCAACAAATTGCAGGTAAGTTACTTTTACGTTACTTTTTCTAACTCAGTGCTGGATGCCTAGATTCAGCACTGGGACATTTCCTGCAAACAGCTAAGAAAACACGTTTTGGTTATTTTGTACGATTTTTAAAGAATATCTTTAGTTTTCAAAACTTCACACTTAGTCGTTTTTTGGAAGAAAAATTGTCAATGTTATCCTATGGAGTAAAAACAGGTTATCGGTTTGCAGGTAAGTAAACGACTGTGGGAGTTAAGGTTCTGGGGTTAGAACAAGGGTTACCCCAGGGTCAGTGATGCACTGTTGTTGCACCCTCAGCGGCACTAGGGCGGCCGGGTGCAGAGTGTTGAGGCCCAATGTTATCCATTGGAGGATAGGGGGTCTCTGGTTGGTGGCTGCTGGCAAGCAGGCCACTGGGTTGTGGGAGCAAAGCTCCTAGGGTTTAGGTCAGGGCAAATGGGGAAACAAGTTGGCACAAAAAGTGCACCCTCAGCGGCACTGGGGCGGCCGGGTGCAGAGTGCTGTTTTGACGTCGGACGCCCTGTTTTCTATGGAGAACCTCCGGTTTGGAAGAAGCACTGCAGGCTCGGGGACGAGGACCTTCTGGGTGCGACCACCACTTCGAGGGGTAAGTTGGGATGTCTTAGGTTGGTTAGGCACCGTTGGTTTGGGCACACAAGGCCGTGGGGCGTCGGGTGCAGGGGTGCCTTTTAGGGTCGGATTTTCTTACCCGCTCTGGTTGCGGTAGAGGGGAGCCTCTGGATTGAGGTTGCAGGCGTCGTCTGGAGGCTTGAGGCAGGTCAGGAGTCGCCGGATCTCGGGTCAGGATCGCCGGGGTGACCTCCTCGTGGTGTTTTTCCACTCGAGCCGGGTTCGGCGGGTGCAGAGTGGGCTGGATTCGCGGTGTCCGGCCGGAGCCAGAAGCTGCAGTTTGAACACGTCCGGGGTTCACGGGAGAAACAGTCTTGGAAGTGAAGGCAGGCAGGTCCTCCGGGGTTTGTGAGGTTGCTGGCTGCTGGACACGCTGGGATTTCGCAGGAGCAGGTTCGAGGGGAGACAGGCCTGTAGGGCTGGGGCCAAGTCAGTGGGCGTCGTCCTCTTGTTAGCTCTGCACGGCTCTTCGTCCTTCTTCTTCTTTTCTTCTTGTTGGTAGGCTGAATCTGAGGAAGTAAGGTTCAGGGTGCCCCTAAATACTAGATTATGGGGCGTTACAGGTAGGTAAAGGGTAGGGACCAATGGGTCCCTTCCCTGGGGTGGGTACACCCCCTATTCTGCCACTCTCCAGTCGGAGGGGGGCAGGAGCCTGTCCCTGGTTGGCTGGGTCCTCCCATCCTCAAGATGGCAGGGACTCGAGGTTGTGCTTCACCTCGCCTCCCCCACCTGAGGGGTGGAGTTGGCAGAGGTGGGCACACCTCCCTTCCTCACTTGTTTTTCCCGCCGGTTCTCCCGCCCAAAGTGGGGGGTAGAACTAGTGGGGACCAGTTGCTGAAAGCAGCAAATGGTCTGGAGAGGCTCACAAAGGGCATGCCTTTGAAGCTTCTCCTTCGTGAACCCTGCCCATCCTGGGGGAGGAGGCTTGGCACCTCGTCCCAGGATGTGCATTGTTTCAGGCCCCCGAGAGCAGCAGGCTCTCGACCCAGGGGTCCAGAAACATGTCTGGTGATGGCAGCTGCAGCAGCCACTCAGCCTGGACACTAGAGGTGGGTTAGGTTTCAGGGGGCATCTTCTAAGATGCCCTCTGTGTGCATTTTTCTTTAAATCCCACACTGGCATCAGTGTGGGTTTAATGTGTTGAGAAATTTGATACCAAACTTCCCAGTTTTTTGTGCAGCCATTATGGTGCTGTGGAGTTCGTAATGACAAACTCCCAGCACCATATACTCTTAATACAGCACTGCACTTACAATGTCTAAGAATGGGCTTAGACACTGTAGGGGTACAGGGCTCATGCACCTGTACCCTCACCACTGGTATAGTGCACCCAGCTAGAGGGGTGGCTGACCTATGCCAGGGCAGTGGGTTGTAGGCATGGCACACAGAGGTGTGTGCCATGTCGACTCTTCACTTTGTTCTGCACCAAAACACGCAGCCTGCAAAGGCAGTGTGTGTGTGTGTGTAAAGGTACAGGGCCTCTAAGGGTGGCACAATAAGTGCTGCAGCCCTTAGAGGTCTTCCCTGGTCACAGTGCCCTGGGTACCTGTGGTACCATTTACCAGGGGCTGACCTGTGGCCAGAGATGCCAATTGGATACAGTTTTGGGGAAAGAACACAGGCCCTGGGAACCTGATTGGCAGGGACCCAGGGCACATCAAGTCAAAGTGCATCAGTGGTCTGGCAAAAAGTGGGGGGGTTACTGCAACAGAAACCCACTTCCTTACACACGTTACTAAAGAGCGAGGCATAACGACCTAGGGTTTGTCCCCTCCTCCCCCATAACCCGAGGGATATTAATTGAGGGGTGAGTTGCCCTTCACAATCCAACCCATTCCATATTCTATTGCCTATTCTTTCCCAGTACGCTCTGACCTCTGGACACTCCCATATCCTATGGATCAGGGTAACACGCATCCGGGAGCCCCACAGGCATCGATCATCAGCTGCCCTCCTCATCCTGAAAACCTGAGTCCTCGTGTAATACGCTCGGTGGAAGAGCTTCAGTTGGATGAATCGAAACCCTGCCCTGATCGTCACTTCCCCCGGATATCTACACGCCACCCCCCAGTCATCGTCCTCCAGCCTACCCAAATCTCCCTCCTATTTCTCCCATAGTGTCTCAAGTGGTGGGAGACTATTGTGAAGCGGCGTAGAATAGATTTGGGATACTGCATGGCTCGTCAGGAGAGCACTCTATACTCTAGCGGGGACTCCTCTTCCACTCTCTCCTTGAGGGCCTCTCACTTCCCCGAGATGTGCCTCATTTGCTTATATCTCAGGAATTGACTTCCATTCAATTCATACTCCGCCTGCAGTTTGGCAAAATAGAGCAGCTCGTAGTTTTTTCAGACATCCCCAAGTTTGGAAATTCCAAGCAGTTCCAACTTTCTATAGCCGTCCACCCACCGCAATACGCTTAAAATGTCGGAGTCCCACAGGGGAGTCTCGAGTGTCAGTCTACCCTGCCAAACCACAGCCTGAGTTTCCCTTTTCCACATCTTCACGCCCACCACCACTATCGGATAGGACAGGCAGCCCCCTACCCCCTCACAGTCCCCGAAAATAACACTCCGGAGTACTCCATTAACTCGTACTCTAGCCACAGGATCTCTATGTAGTAGCCCAATTCATGACAGGAAATTCGGACCAAAACCCATCTTATCAAGGATGGCCATCATGTATGGCCATTCCAAGGAATCAAATGCCTTTTTGGCATTTAAGGCCAAGAGGACCGCCAGCTCTCCCAAACCACGAGAGCAGGCCAGGCACCCCATCAGCCGTCTCAAATTGTGTCTTGTGTCCCAGTAGGGCATAAAGCCAGATTGATCAGGGGCTACCAGGGAGTCTATCTCATGCTCCAAATGGTTCGCCAGAATCTTCGCGAGTATCTTTGTTTCCACATTTAGCAGGTAAATCGGCCTGTAGGAGGCACAGTCATCTGGCCCCTTATCCATCTTGTATATCATCATAATTGTTGCCCCTAAGGTCCATTGGAAGCTTACCCATTTTCCAGGCTGCAGTAAACAGTTTAAGCAGCGCCCCACCACCCTGGATTTCATGCATTTAAAGAACTCTGGTGGAAACTTGTTGGGGCCAGTGGTCTTGCCACTATGTAATTGGGTGATAGCCTCAGCCACCTCTCTCTCTGTAATTTCCACCTCCCTCAAACCTCTCTAGTCGGACTCAAGTCTGGAGGTTTTGATGTCTCTAATAAATTTTTCCAGGCCGACCCACCCAGGCACGGTCCAGCCTTGTAGAGGCTCTCTAGATAATCAACAAATGCCTGCACAATCTCAATGGGAGTTTCCATTAGTCATGCTGTCCCTGCTGTAACGCCCCATACCCACCGTTGTCGTTCCTCTTTTTTGGCCAGCTAGGCGATAAGTTTTCCCACCTTGTTCCCACTTTATAAAGTCTACCATACCTCGCACGAAAGGGAGCCCTATACGGCCCTGGTGCACAAGGGCCGTATATTCATTTCTCATCTCATCGATTCTATGGGCAAGTTGTCTAAAGGGAGAGTTTACGTAGTCCCTCTCACACTGCAGCAACTGCTCCTCAAGCTCCCTGCTGTCCTCATCCCTCTTCTTTTTCTTGCCCGCAATGTGGACCCCTTTGTATGCTTCCCATAAATCTGTCAGACGTGACAGTTATCTTATTTTCCGCGAAGTACAGGTCTGTGGCAGTCATAATCATCTGTCTAGTGCCCCTGTCCGTCATTTCCCAGGCGTCCAGTTGCCACGTCCCTTTCAGGCCCGTAAGCCATCTGGATGACCGCAACCAGTGGTGAGTGACCCGGACCCGGTAGAAGTGGGTGGGTCTCCAAGCAACGTGCGACTGGCACACACTACATGAGGAACTCCTCGTGTACTACCTACGGGGTACTGTTGAAGCCTGGTTAATCCAATGATCAGGGTAGTTCCAGTACTACCAGGTACTCAACTAGTTAGTTGAATGGTTGGTGTGAGTGTTGAGCCACATCACCATCTTAGTTTTATGTTGTAGATAGAATCCTCCTTGGTCCTGACGAATCGCCCGCAAACTTTTCACTTGGCGAGAAACATGTTGACCTCTTACCAATAAGAGCACCTAACCTGAGACATAACCTTAGCCCAGCGCCTTATTAATTATTTTTAATTAGGGTAGGAGACCCATTGATTAAAGTTGTCGTCGTTGGTACTCCCAACCCTATTTTATACTCACCTAACATATACATTCATCTACACTTAGTTGGCCCCTCACCCCCACGGCACCAAACGGCTGTTGGAAAAAGATCTCCACTAAAGTGCCCCTATTATAGGGAGCCCGTCGGGTATTGCACCGCCGACCCGACGAGGAGCAGCCCGATGATGAAGCATGACACCCTACTGGGTGTGTGAGGGCATTATAATCCAATACAATGGATTCCCAACTTTGAACCACTCTGGTCAAGTTGGTCTATATTCCTTTTGTCTGACTCTCACTTTGTAGGAACAGCATAACACTTTTTTCTTGAGTGATCGGATATCCCATGAGGGAGAAAGGTGGTATGACTGAATCTGCCCACTTGATGTCGTGGTGCCAGGAGATAGTCCTGTTGAGACAGTGACCGCATTGAGTTGGCCGCGTATGAGTGTTGGCTTTGCCGTGGGTGCACCTCCCTCCAGAGATCAACTAGTCCCAGTGCCTCCATGAAAGTGGCCAGCCGCACATTCACCCTAGGAATCTCGCCAGACATCACCACTCTATCCACTTCACCCTGTAAGGTCAACAATCATCTCTGCATCTTTAGCACTCGCCAACCAAGACCCCAGGAGCTCCAACCCCTCAGTCTCCAGGCCTGGTGGAAAATACCAAGATCCCAACACCAAGCCTTCCCCAAAGCATTTCCCCAATACCGCCGCCTGGCACCCGTTCCCATTGACCCACTTCTTGGTACCTTCTAACAGGAGGGACCTGCAGGCCAGAATTTCTACCCCTCTGGAGGCCGCAGAAAAACCTGCATGCACTGACAATGTATACTGGCCTCGGCTCTGGAATCCGTATTCGTTACCCAATAAGTGGGTTTTCTTTAGTAGGATGATATCAGGGACATGCCGAAGAAGATATTTTCTCACCACTCCTCATTTCAGCTTATTGCCAATGTTATTCACGTTCCAGGTGAGGACCTTCAGGGCCCGATTCTGGTTCATGCCCGGCTGTTCAGTACTCCCCATCCATCACATGTCCCAACCCCCAATTTCTTAACCCTGCTCAGCCTCAATCTACATGCCTCTAAATGCACCCACCCCCACCCCCCAACCCAACCGTCTCGCGGGTTCAGAATTACCCACCTCCCCAATGCCAATCCCACACATTTCAAACCAACTACGTAGAAGACGTTTCTCTTATCAAAGGTAGCAGTTGCCTATCACTGAGGAGGCTGCGGCCCCCTGGACATCCAATATACTAAATCACCAGTAACCAGCGCCCCTATGATTCCCACGCAGAGCAACTTGTTCAATGCCAAGTCTCTTGCACGTCCCAGCCCCTTTAACCCCAAGGTATCTGCAGTCACAGGAGTCACCACTGGGAGTTTCACCTCCTCTCCAGCCTCCAGAAAGTCCCCAGACTCCTCCCTCAAGCCCCCTGAAGACTGCACCAGGTCTATCCCCCCATTAGCAGAAACCAGAGAGCGCCTCTGCTGCAGCTCCGCCACCACATTCGCCCTCTCAGTTTGCTCGTGATCCTTGGTTGGTGCTTCTTTTGTTTTATGTCACAACCTGCGTCTCAGTTTAGGTTGTTGCCAGCCCCCCTGCTCCTAGTCTTCCGGCTTATCCGGAGACAGACAGCCCCTGCACTCCAGCCAGGCCCACGCCTCTATCGCGGAAGTAAAAAAGTATGAGCGTTCTTAATCCACCAGTTGGAGCTTAGCTGGGAAATACAGTGCATATTTTAAGTCCAACTTCCTCAATTGCTGCTTCACTGTCATGAACGTTTCCCTTTTGCGTTGGTCCGCTTGGGTGTAGTTAGGATAGATGTTCACTGTCGCCCCTCCCCCCCCCCCGGCTTGGTTGTATTTACGATAGATGTTCACTCCATGGGCCATTTACGCGGGTCCTATTCCTATTCCGAAAATTCAGGAGCCTGGCCACCACTGCTCTGGGTGGTGCTCCCGGACTTGGCGAACCCCCTGGCACCCTGTGGGTCCTTTTCACCCTGAGCAGAGTGGATGACTTGCCTTCCATGACTACAGTTAATAACCAGTCCTCCAAGAAAAGTTCCATGCTGGGGCCCTCAGCTTTTTCCGGTAGACCCACCAGCCGCACAGTATTACATATGCAGCGTTCTTCAGTGTCCTCCACTCTGTCCTGCAGCCTGTCTATGACCCTTTGCATAGAGCGGAGCTGGTTATCATGCTTGAAAACCGTGGGTGGCAGCTGGGCCACAGCGGTCTCCATTTCACCCGCTCTGCCCGCCAATTTTTTATGATCAGCATGGAGAAGCCCCAGGTCCAGGGCCAAAGCATCAATCTTACTTTCCAGCGCCACCTTAGTGTCTCCAATGTCTGTCAAAATTGCTGCTGTATGTGCTTCCAAGCCTGGCGTCGTGTGGCTAGCATCCTGGGTAGCGACTCAACCCTGCTGGACCTCAGCCGATGGACTCACGCTTGCAGATTTGGTGCGCACCATCTCGCTGGAATGCTCAAGATGGAGATCCCGGGACTCCTTTGGGGCCACAGTTCCCCCATCGTCTCAATGATTCCAATCTAGAGCTCGAAGGCTGCCATGCACGAAGGGTCCACCACGCCCCTGGGATTCAAGCCCCGCACCGCATTGGCTCCCCACCCGCGGTAGGTCGGCTCCCCGGCCCCAAGGAGGCTGAGCCGTGACGATAGCCGGCCCCAGGGACGCAATACAGCCCCCTTCCCCCCCCCGCAGGCACGAACACCCCTGACTCACCTCAGGCGTCACCCATGCAAGGGGTCAGCAGCCTCCGTAGTCCTGACTCCGATCCAGTAGCTGGAGCCCCCAGTGTAGGCGGTTGCCCTGGTCACTTTCACTGCCCAGTACCATGGGCCTCAGGCCATCATCCTCACAGGAAACTATCATACACCATGTAGGCCCAGCTTGGTGCCCACAAATCCGGGCCACAATTCTGTTGGGGCACTTCCCCCAACAGTCTTCAGGTGCAGAGCCTGCAAGCTGCTGGGCCAGAGCTGCACCACATAGGCCTCCTCACCAGTAGTGCCGCCGTCGGCCCTATGCCATAGCTGCTGAGGCCGCCGAATCCAGCAGTCCGCACGAAGGGCGAGGAGCAGTCCTCACTTCATCACAGGCTGCCAGGACTCGACTGGGGCACCATCACTCCCCTCACCCCCTCCGAGGGGGGAGGGGCTCACGGCACTCCCCAAGGCCTGCAGCGTCTCGCCGCTCTATGCAGCCCTCGTGGTCGGTGCTGTTTTGCTTTCGCCACCACTGTGACTCCAGCGTTGGTTGCTCCAGGGGTTTTTCTCAAGGCTGGGCGGCACTCTTGTGGCTCAGGTCCCCTCCAAGAGCAAGCTACCAACCTGGGCCAATGATTCTAAATGTGCCAGCCATGCTCGAACTATGGGCCAGATGTACGAAATTCTTAATTTTGCACATGGTTACCATTGACTTTGAGTCGATGGTAGTCGCATTTCCAAAATGCCCTATTCGCATTCGCATTTTGGAAATGCTTTGTACATGTGCTTTAGGAATCGCAAATAGGTAATCCCTATGTACAGTGCCATTGAAAGTCTGCCACTGCTATGTTTATTTTTGTTATTGCAAGTGTAGGAATGCTGGTTAGGGTTCGCTATGCAATACTCTCAGAATACCCTAAAGATGGTCCTTGGATTCACAATAATAAACCCTTAGATCTGTCCTGGTAGAGTAGCAAAGAGCAGACAGGCTTTATTAGAGGAACATGTGTTAAGCATTTCAGAGTACCAACTTGGACAATAACTAATTGACACAACTTGAAAGAAATCCAACACCAATTTATAAAAATAGAGCAGAGTTTTTATATAAATTCAGACACCAAACCGAAGTCAATTGTATAAGTATAACCGGAGTTATGGATTTTAGAAGCAAAATTAAATCAGTGCAAATCAGTACTGCAAACATTGCGTTCAATGATAAAAAGCACTAGTGACAATCGGTCACTTGCAGGTTGAGTTGCGTGGAACCCACTGAGGGTTGCAGTGATGTGCCTCCCAGGGCCAAGCCACGACAGGCAGTTCGATTTTACCTAGCTTAAGAAGCCTGAGTGCAGAGTTGTCCTGGTTGTCTTTGGTACTAAAGCGAGAGCTGCGGGGGAACTGGTTTTACGGCTTACTCTGTGCTTGTGGGGAAACACGTGCAAAAATCTGACAACGGGGCCACTACTGAGGTCGGTTGAAGTTGTTGCAGAGTTCCCTCGGGTTGCGCGTCGAGTAAAGGTGGTGGTTGCCGAACTGGCGACCAACAAGCCTTGGCAGCGGTAAGGTCAGCAATAAGTTTTTTTCGACATCCGGAGGTCTGGGGGAAAATGGTAGCTGCCTGAAACTTGCTGGAGGTCAGGACTATGTTTCCCACAGTGCACTGGACCATCTACTTTGGGGCGATCCCTCAGAGGGCCCGATGGCTAGCGATTCTTTGGTTCCGGTACGTTGTTTTTACCTGCGGACTGCAGGGGACTAGTGCCATTAGCCCAAGGGAGTCTGGAGTTGCCTATGGCTCTAAAAGGGGGTCCCTCTGTCCTTTTGAACCAGTCTTTGGTCAAGGACGAGTCGCAATCATGCAGTTTCAGGATGGTTGCTACAGGTGCAGAGCATCACACCATTGGTTTGTGCAGCTCCTGTTGTCACAGACTCGGGCCTCTTCTGTGTCCTCTGTTGCAGTTCGAATCAGAACTGAGGTTCTGGTGCCAAGGGTGCCCCTTAAATCGTAGATTTAGTGGCGTTAGGGGTGTGGGTGCAAGTGGCCAATAGGCTACTAGCCCCAGCAGCTAATCCGCCCCAGAAGTGACCCTCTCTGGGGGGGGGGGGGGGGTCACCTTTTCTACCCAGAACCCTCTATCCTGCCTCTAAATATGGCAGAAACCTTCCTTAACTGTACAGACAAGGTAGCCCACTCTAGAGGTGTGGCTAGCCTTCTGGGGGTGTACACCTCCTGACTACATAATTTTCCCTCCTGCCCGGGTGCAACTTTGCCTTGAGGCAATGGAGGGATGTTTCCTCCTTTGGGAGGCAGCCTGGTTGCATATCACAGGCGATGTAAGCTTTGAAGCTCACTGCCTTGATGTGCCACTTAACTAGCCATCCGTTCAGGGAGGGAGGTGGGACCTCCTTCCCGTCCAGGCCATTGTTTCAGACTCCTGGGAGAGTTCACACCTCCTGGCAGGGGAGGTCAGATTCTTGTCTTGGTGGCAGCAGCTGAAAGGCTGGCAGCCAGAGCACAGTAAAGGCTGGGGCAACCAGGTGGGCAACCTCTAAGGCAGCCCCCTTCCCTGCGTGCCACATCAACCTCGACACGACAATCATGTCGGGGGTGGTGAGGCACATTGTTTGATACCAAACATGACAGCTTTCGGCAGTACCATAATGGAGATGACAACCTTGAAGTTGCTCGGGTGCCAACCCTTGTTATCCTATAGACCACTGATCACTTATAGTAGCCCTTAATGGAAAAGGCTACAATAGAAGCATATTGGCTTACACTTATATGTCCTCAACTTTAATATAATGCACCCTGCCTCCTGAACTCAGGGGGCCTTCCTTAGGGGTGACTGGCATATATTAAAAATAGTGCTTTGACCTTGCCACGCATGGTGAGGGCAATATCTAGTTTGAGCAAAGTATCAAAGTAAGTTTATTGTTTAGTTAGTTAAAACCGTAACAATATAAAAGAACATATAAAACAATCAATGAAATTTACCAATTTTTAAAACATAACTTCAGTTTGCTGCTGATAAAATATTAAACACTGTTGATTAAACATTCTCCAATTGTTACCCCGGGTCCCAATCTATTTACATCGGCGGAATCCCAACCATTTCAGCAGACTTGATCTGTTGTTAAAAATTTAAGTCACTTGCTTAACTTATGAGGAGACAAGATTGCCACCTTCTAGCTAGATATTTTTGAGTCAGTTTTCAGGGCCTGTTCGAAGCAGTGAAGGAATTTAATCAATTTGCAATTCAATTGTGGATCCAATGGGTCTAGCCCTGAAATTATTGCAGCTCTACAGGTCCTGATACCTCTGGCGCTTAGAGCTTTTCTAAGTAAAGTGACTCGTGCATTGTGAAGTTTGGGACATGTACAGATTATATGAATAAAGTCCTCTTTATTGCTACCGCAAAGTCGACATGATATAGGTCCTTTGTGCACCCAGGTTGGCTGGTCCGCAATTGACGGTAGTTTCCCAAAGCGTATAGCCATCAATTGTCTCTTTAAATAGATTGAGAATGTAATGCTCAGGTAAGGTGCCGGTGCAAGGGTCTTGTAGTTATTAATCACCATCCAGGCATGCGACCTTGAGCTGAAGATGTTTTTATCGAACAGCAGTGAATGGAATTTTGCTGATTTGTTTATTACTTGTTTAAAGGACTGATATGGCAAGTTATTATTCCATAGCTCGGTCGTGCAGGTTGTTGGCAGGGAAGAATAAAGATATTGGTTATATGGTGACTTTTTATCCTCATCCACTTCTGTCCAAAGGGCTTTGTTAATTGGTGAGTTTACCATGTTCTGTTTCAGTCGGTACCAAAGCTTTATTGTAGTGTACATTCTCCCTATTGTTTCGTTTAAAAGTCCAAATTCAAGTCGAACCTGGGACGATGAAGCCGACTGATGTATCTGGAAGACATTTTTATAAGTTGAGACTAATAGTTTGTTTAAAAGGTTGGAATCTTTGCCGTGTAGAGCGGTACTGACATACGTTAGTGTTGGAAACATTTTGGCCGCCATCACCGCGAGCAGAGGTTTGTATGACGGCCCCTTCAATTTTTTTGCTAGTATCCTAAAGGCAAATGTTAGTGCACTGGTTCTCTGTGACATATAGATTTTTTGCTCTAGATGGTTTTGTCTATTATCTATATAGAACCCCAGATATTTATAACTTTTTACTTCCTCTATCTGGTTGCCCTCGAGCCAGATGTTCTGCTTGCTTCTTCGACGATTACCGATCAGCATTGTTTTGGTTTTTGATGTGTTTATTTCTAATTTGTTAGATGAAATATATTCTGACATTTCATTGAGAGTTCTTCGAAGGCCGGTCTTAGTTAAACTCATTAACACCACGTCGTCGGCGTACGAGAGATGTGTTAGCAATAATTTACCTATTTGGGGAGGATGGGAATTAATGCGATCAAGCCTTTGAGCAAGGTCAGACATAAACAAATTGAAAAGGTGCGGCGCCAATACGCAACCTTGTTTTAGGCCTTTGGTTGTAGGCAGCTTTCTGGATAGTCTAGAACCGTCACCTAACTTAATTCTTATCCATGTTTGAGAATAGAATTGCAATACTCCACGTAACAGTCTCTCCAGAATTTTCCAGGCTCGCAGTTTTTTCCATAGGAGGTGACGGTCTACGCTGTCAAATGCTGCCTTTAAGTCTATAAAACAGAGGTGAAGTTGTTGTTTCCTCCGCTTGCATTTGTTTGCTATTAGTGAGAGAGCTAAGATGTTCGTGATCGTCCCTATGCCTTGCCTGAAACCTGTTTGGTTAACTGGAATCAGATTAAGCTTATTTGACCATTCCTTCAGATCTTCCAGAATAAGTGAGGCGTGATATTTTGCTTCCACATCTAATAGGGCGATTAACCTATAGTTCGATGGACTTGTTCTGTCTCCTCCTTTAAAGATCGGTGTCATTATTGATCCTTGCCAATTCGGTGGAATGCAATTTAGTAGCTCTATTTCTTTAAATAACATGAATAGATGCTCGCTCCAGAAGGATGGATCGTTCTTAAAGATGGCTTGAGGAATGCCATTAGGTCCTGGGGCACCGTCTCCTCTGCCTTTCTGTAGTATACGTATTATTCCATCAGCCGAAAAAGGGGACGATCTATCTTTACTTTGAGGGAACTGGTGCCATATTTGCTGTGCAGTTTAGTGATTTCCTCAGTTGGGTAAGCACCTAAATCTGTCTTTACTGTTGGATTGCTCGTGCTGTCCTCTCCTGGTTTGTTAGTATCACCACCTCCTTGTATGATGTTTTCCGATATATCTTTTGCCTCCATTAGTTCTTGGTGGTATTGACTTTCATGGTGGTTTGATGATGGATTATCAAGAATTGAGATTTCTGTGAACTTTGTTGTTAGAAATTTGGCCCACTCGTGTTCTTGTATGTTTGAGGTTAGCGTATTCACCGGCCTGTGCAATTTATTTATCATTTCCCAGAATGTATTCGAGTTAGTTTTCTTTGCACTACAGAGTAATTCAGCCCAGAATATATCATTGATATTTCTCTTTTCTTCCCATAATTTTTTTTATACGCTTTCTTCAACTGACGTACATTGTCCCAAGCTGCTTGGTCGAGGCATGTTATTTTTAGCCTCCTGATTGCTTTTTTAAGTTCACGTTTCAAATTTTGTATATTTCTATTTTTTGTAGCCTGATGTTGTTTCCTGGGCATTAATGTTATAAGTTCTGTTGTAAAGTGTACCCATGCTTGGATTTTATTTAGGGCCTCGATTTCACATTCCGTTATCAGCCTCTTTAATTTAATTTGAAGCGCTTCTATAGTATCATATGACCATTTTAAACGTTTAAGATCAATTGTATAGATGCTTCCCTCTATTGTGGGATTGGCCTGATGTTTGGGTCATTTTAAGCTGAAATATATATGCTGATAAGAATGGTCACTCCTAGTTGTATACTCTATCGAGAAATGGGAGAGTAATGGCATCAATGATAATGAAATGGCTGTATAGTCCAGTCTAGATCGCGTCTTTCCTCCATGGAATGTATATTTGGGCGGAAAGTCGTCTGTAGTTCTGCCGTTTATTACTCTCAATCCCAGAAACTCTAAAGCTTTTACCAGGCATTGGCCTACTTGGTCCGGGGTATCCTCTTTACCTGGTATTGAAGTGGGACGTTCCAGTATATGTTATCAGCTACTAGCTTCTCGTCTTCATCCGGGGTGTACATTAGATTGGAGTTAAAGTCCCCTGTCAGAATTATGTCCCATAGGGGATATGTGCTCCTTTTGTCTGTAATTGTGGCAATTAACTGAGCGTTGTGGGCTTTTTTTCCCCATACTTTCGGATGTGCGTACGTATTGATCAGCAGGACAGTTTTTGATCTGCTGACAATGCATGAGGTAAGTTTAATCAATTGTACATTTGGTCCCGGAGAGACTATCTGTTCCGATTCGATGTTTAATGCTGTGGAAACATAGACTGCCAGACCCCCTTTCGGCCGGCCATGTTTCTTAGTTTTTTACTGCAGGTGAAGCATAGTGTATGTACCCAAACAGGGGTAAATCGTCCAATGCCCATGTCTCCTGAAGTGCTATTATGTCACATGTTTCCCAGTTTTGAGGGTGGCAGCCTTTTTCCAGCCATTTTTTTGCAGATGTACGTTTCCCTTGTCAAGTTTGTCGGAGAACATTTCCGTGGGTCAGTTACCCTTATCTACTCTTAGTGCTCCTGGCAGCCAGCTCCATCTGTCTTGATCTAGTTCTATAGCTGCTTTCTGATCTTTCTGCACCCCACTCCTCTGTGAGGTCAGTAGGCTGCTACCTTTTGCACACTGCAGAACTGAGAACACCTGCCGGCCGGGGTAGCGTGGTGTAATCGGTCTTGACAGCTTAATGCCCCAAGCTTCGAATTGCGAATTAAAATTCATAATGAGCTGAACTTCTTCTGACTGCCATGTGGTCAATGTTTGTGTGATTTTCTTTAGAAATAAATTCTACGGCCAGTAAGTTCAATGAGTTTAAATGTTTTAAAGCTGGGATTTCTGCTGTCAATTTTAAAATATTACCTCTGTTTAGTATATCATGCCGCCCTTTCGATTCATATTCTGATATTAAGACTATTTGCTGCTTCATTAGTTCTTGCTCTTGCTGTATTACCAAGGTAGACTCTTCGTGCTTATCTTCAGCTATAATTAGCTTCTTATCGTTTTTTATTTGAACTCTGAGATTTCCGTATTGGGCCATGCTGCTCTTTCCGGTGTTATGAGCTGGGATTTCTAATAATGACGAATTTACCTGATTAGCCTCCTTCTTGTTTTTACTTGTTGTTTCCTGCCCAGAGTATCCTTGTTCACTCTCTCGTCTGCTTACCCATGAAGATTTCAAGTGCATGCCTTCTTTTATGCTTGCTCCGTCTTCGACTTGGACATGGGATCTGAGATTTTCCAATGGCGGTCCTACCCTTTTGCTATTATGAAGTATGTGAGACTGAGACTTTTGCCTCTCATTTTTCTCGTTTGTTATATTAGGTTCTCGGTTTCCTAGCGCATTGCCTTCTGTAGTACCTTGGACATTTGTTGGCCTTCCTTGACTTGTTGTTTCCTTATTATCTGAGCCCTTTAAAACTAGGGCGTTGGAGCCTTGCGTCTTCCTCGCTGTTTCTTCTGGCTGATCATTGCTCTTCCAGTCTTTTCCATCAGGCTGAGTGCCTTGTATTTTTATGTTCGGTTGCTGTGACCGGCTTGCATCCTGTGACTGGGCCAGTTGCTTATTTCCCATTTTATGCTTGACTATTGTCTGTCTTTCCTCAGGGACATATGACTTTGCTCCTTTTCTATTTGTTGTCTCCTGAGTTCCCACTTGTTCGGCAATTGTTGCTGTGATTGTGTCCGCTCCCCTCTGCTTGGTCCGATTAGCTTCTGCTAGTCTATCGTAATCCGCCTCCTCTTCCTTTTGATAGCCACTCGATGTATCGGCCGTGCTTGCTGTAGAACTAGTCAAGTCCATCACTGCCTTATTCTCCCTGGTTGAACTAAATATAGGGAATACCTTGGTGGCCTGCTGTTTTGTTAGTAATGCCAATTTATTTCTTGCTTTTCTATCACGCTTTTTTTGTCTTCGGGTCTGCTTCAATGCTTTGTTTCCCTCCAGGTTTGTTAGGCTTGAATCTTCTTCGATTGGCTCTTGGTGTATGGCCTTTAGGTGTACCGGGCTTAATTGATCTTGCATTTCTTGTGGTTTAGATGGTGTTTTTGTTTGCTTATGTTCTTATTTTGTTAAGGATTGCGAAGATTGCACAGTGTTAACCACATGCTTGTCATGCTCTTCAGCGTTATATTCTGTGGCCACCAATTTTAGTTTGTTTAGCGTTATTATCTGTTCTATTAACGTTGGTAGGAGGCACAATTTGTCGATTATCGGGCCACAAGCACACTGGGCTGAATATTTAGATTGTACTCTTATTATTAAATTGTTCATATTGTCCAGTTTTGTATTTATTCCTGCTATTTGTGGGGCTATGATGTTCATTAATTCAATTTGAATGTCCATTTTATCTGATTGCATATTGAGGGCAGTTTGCACTGCTCCTGCAGTCTGCTATGGCGGACTGCTGTCATCTGTTTACCTGGATCAGTCAGGGTAGCACAAACAGTACTTCAGGCCCTGGTGACCCCTTTAACTCCCATGCCCTGGGTACCACTGGTACCATTTAACAGGGACTTATAAGGGGGTTAAAGTCTTGCCAGTTGGTGTTACCAATTTACATATATCAGTTTTAGGAACACAGCACTGGCACTGGGACCTGGGCAGCAGGCTTCAGTGCATTTCCAGAGTCATAACCATCAGATTTGGTGCAAAAAGTGAGGGGGGGGGTTTGACCATACAAAAAGGGCACTTTCCTACAGCAAGCATATGCCCACCATGTTTCTGAGGCAGCATGTTTTCTTTTTTCTACTTTTGTTCTTTTAATTTATCTTCCATATGTTGTTGTGTGTTTATTGGGGCTGTGTAAGTGGGAGAATGTAATAGGGACTTTAGAAGAAGCAGTTTTCCTGTTTGAGCGGGCCCGAAACTAACTACTTCTGGACATTCACTTTATCCCGTTTTTGGCAGCCTTTTAACTCCAATTAAAGACTTTTTGTTTTAGTGTGACTCTCGCTTCATTTTTATAAATAAGTGTATGGGGCCAAAGGTTTTTGTTTAGGAGCTTGGCGCTGCCGAATGCCAGGGTTGCTGAACACTAGCCTTATTCTTGATGATTCCACCTCTTTCTTCTTTCTTGCACCATCCTACACTTACTGTCTCTTCTCACTTTTGCATATTCTTTTTCATCCATGTTTTCTGTCACTGTTTTCCTGCCTTACTCTTCCTCACTTTTCTGCTATTCTCTCTTGATACGAGGTTGAGACAGGTTCCTGATAAGCCTGGAAAAGCATACCAGATTACAACTCTTTGTAGGTTAAATTTGAAGATGTTTACCATATTATCTCTGTTATTCAAAGCTTGCTTTACTGTTGTTTACGTTGGGAATGTCACTTTAAAACAGTTATTTAAAAAAAAAAAACATTTTCTTTCCTGTTGATCTGACTTTAGTGTTTGAAATGTATTAAAGTGATTACACTGAGCTCTTTGTTTCCTTAAAGGGTTTTATGTCACTGGGTTTTCAGTTAAATATTTCTGTCTGTTGTATTGATTTGAGATTTATTATAACTACCTTGGCACCCAGGAAAGCACTGGTTCAACTTTTATAATGAAACATCTCAACCCCTTGTGTTTTTGCTTCAAAGCAGTATGGAGGCCAAGATGTCAGAATTGCAAAATGTGAGCGGTGCTACAACTATGCCTGTGAAGCTGCAGGTGACCTGGCTTCCGCCTGACGTCATTAGGAGAGTTCTGAAAGTCTGTAAAGCCCTCTTGGACTCTGCAAATCAAAGGACTGATATTGGCTCCTTAATTGGCAGAGCAGTGAAAATATTTGATGCTTTACTCTACATGCAAGGTGAGCGGAACCTAACGAACACTGATCTGCCAAGGAATTAAAATAGCAAAAATAATGTTGTAATAAAAATCACATGCTGTGTGAGTTTGGGTTAAACTATGAAGGCGGTTGTACTTCCTCTGCATGGCAAACAGTTGTAACTGTGGCAATAATTGGCTCATGATGCTCTGGAACAGGATACACATGTATACAAAAGAGATGTTTACTTGCACCAAACTTTCACTTATTAAATCCAGTGATCTGTATCATCTGCATTTGACACAGCCTATGCTGCACAAAACAAATATTAGATGTTTTCGCCAGGCGCACATGTGATAGCAGGCTATCCTCATGTTTCGGACTGTGCAACAGTGTAAACATTCTGGCAACAAGTAACCGATAGACTTTTAGGTTCGATGACTAGGCAGGATCTTAGAGTGGGGCTAACATAATGGCTTGGCCAACTGTATGGTAAAAAGGAGAAAAACAGCAAGGGTGGTTGGTAGAACTAGCATTGGTTTTCTATCAGAGAACCTTAACTGTGGCCTGGAAATACTCCCTGGTGCATACAACTCATATTTATTGTACGAGTTTGGGAAATGATCCTAAACAAAGTGAAAAACTCAAATGCCTCTACAATATCAGTGGCGGTGGAAACTGGCGGACGCCTTACTAAGTACCCCCAACTAACAGCTCTAAAAAGCACTTCATGATAATACATAGTGTATCCCTGTTTGGGGGCAAAGGTGTTTATTGCAGTGTTGGTGGAGGGACCCCACCTGGGAATGATTTTGATAATCATGCAGTGTAAACACTGTCTTTCCCAATATCCTGGTCAGGACATTTCCTTTAAAGCTCTGTTGACAAAACATTAGTTGTTTCCTAAAGAACGATGGGTGTCTAATTGTATTAGACCCAATGCATACAAGTTTTTCAAGTTAAGAAGGCGTCACCCTTTCTCAGTGCGATAGCCCGTGAGTTCAGCAAAATAGATTTTTTTATGGAATCCCTCCCCCCAAACAAATATGAGATTCTGCCACACCCCAGTATTTTGTGTTGTATTGGTCTCAAATTGTGATCCAACAAAGGTTCAAAATTGATCTGCAAGATTGTTTGAGTTTGTTTGTGTTTTTCTGTAAAATGCATGTTATCAGAGTGTTATACAGTTAGTCAGTGAATCTCATTGCTTTAAATGTCGGCCTTGACCACAAAGATTCAGCTTACAGCATATAGTGAATCTTCTGTAGTAGCAAAGAACATTAGGTTGCCAAGATCTGAGTCCTGGGCCTTGGTTGTAGGAAACAAAGGGTTAATAAAGCATCACCTCACAAATAACCCAGACTCACTGGTGACACGATCTGAAGTGTTAAAGGGCCTGAAGTCCTAGCACTGTTCTCACCACATTCTTCTATCCTTTACTCGAGGCAGTCCTCCTCCTGGTAGTCCTCAGCAAAGGGTAAACACTGACAAGGCACCAACCATTTGCTCCAGATAGGGCTTACGACCAGAACTCCTCCCCTTCAGATAGGACAGCAGCTAAGCAATAATCAGTATGTGTCGTGCACACATATTGCACAGCATCACCTACAAACAGTCACATCCAGCCACCAAATGGACAGCGTTCCCGCTCAACAGATACTAACACCCTCATCCACATACCATTTAATAATACACATTCCGCCAATGGTACATATCATCAAACTTATGGTAATCAATGCACACTTTGCAGTCATCTATGCTTCTGACAAGGTTGATACAATCACAGAGCAGAACGTAGATGCAGTTTTCATCACAAGTTACTCTGTAAGTTACTCCATGCCACTGTTAAAATAGAAGTAAAGTCAAGAATCTATCCAATCACAAGCATATGTCATCAGCAAACAAAATCCAGAAAAGAACTTTCAAAATTCACAAATAGTTACCATTGCCAAGTAATGTGATAAGCCAAGAGGCACCACCCTCTGTGACTATATGTATGGGCTCCATGTCCTCCTCACCGTACCAGTTCATTGGTAAACTATCCTCATTTGATTTAATATCAGAGAAAAATGGCTACTCATGTCACCAACTTGAGACAGGTAGGATTGACTTTAGGTAAATGGCCGTCAGCCTGTGGGCACTGGGAGGACCAATAGCACTAGTTATGCTATACCTCGTAGCTACCTTTCACATAGAGAACCATAAGATACTCTTCCTCTGTCTGTTGAAGGACAGGTGCAGTTTCTCAGGAAAATCCCGGGAAAGCTATAGATCTTTTCTAAAAGAACATCATACCTAACCTTTGAAACTAGGCCAATTGACTTGGCAGCCTACCACACTGGACCGTGGAGTCTCCCCAGAGTCCGATCTTATTTCCCCCCTCCTCAGTCTTTACATACTAACCTTGGTGGATTTATTTAACAAGAGCTCCTCCATTGTGAAATTTATGCTGATGAATCCCAGCTCCTACTTGATTTCCGAAACAAAACTAATGGGAGTACAGGGCAATCTGACTTCTTCACTGCAATCAGGAGTTAGTTGTAACATGGGCTATGTATGCCTCACAGCAGCAAAATAGAAATGCTGTTGGTTGAAAAATACAAAATGCTAATGATCGTTAAGGAGCTTAACATACCCAGTCTTTTGAGCTGGCCCAACTTTATCCACCCCGCCATGTCCTCGAGGCCCCTAAGGCCTAAGAAAAAATCACAACTTTTCTAACCTGACTTGGCAAAACAATGGTATGTCAAATTCATCATATTTATCAGCACCTTGTTAGATAAAGGGAAAGGTTCCAAGTACTGTACATGTATCTTCTTCCTATCAGTCAAACTTTTACGATAGGGCCACGACCAGAAACTGGCCAGTCCTACATGGCACTTATCCAAATTCGGAAACAAAATAATGAAAAACATTGGAATGGCCTTCTAAAAGATCTTTGGCTGGAAAAACTGTGACCTCCTTCAAATGAAAATTCTGATGGCCCCTGCTTCAACAATGAGGCTTGGTTTTGACTTGCTGCATTCACTGCTGGAGTGGACCCTTCCTGCAGCCTCCCGCACTTTCGCAGCAATCTCTTGCTAACTCTGTAATATTAATGCCCAATGCTCTTGCGTATGCTACCCATATTGTCCTCCACTGCATCATTTTTGTATAATACTCCAGGACACCCACCACACTCGTTTAATTTTATGCTTTATGTTATGTGTATATTATGTGTCTTATTTACGAAGTATTTTTAATATTATTCTTTACTGGGCTTTGAAGCTATGCCCCTTCCTTGTCATGTAGTACAAGTAATGAACAAACATGACAGCTCAAAATGTCTGTTTGAGATGATACAGGATGCGCTATTCAGCAACATGGCTGTCTTTTAACCAGTCTTAAATTCTTTATTTTAATATTTGCTAGTTAAAAGCCAGTGGAGTGAACACATACAAAAGACTTTGTGTGGCTTCCTGTCTCTGCCTTGGCTTCACAGTCACTCGGATCATCCATCTTTCAAGCTGGCTTCCTTCGATCCTGGACTTCTAGAACTGAGTCATCAGATTTCGAGTAGCTTCAGTGAGTTTTGTTCTTGTTTTGTAAAAAAAGGTGTTGGCAAGCTGTGTAAAAATTTACTTTTAACATGCTAGAATCAGGCTCCTTTACGAGACATGGTCACTTGATTTTTGTATGTTCTGTGATTTCATTAGGTGATGGTATTTTTATTTTTTTGATATAATCTTTCACCATTCAAGTCTTACAAATCTGTGTCCACTGTATCATCGGAGTATTTGTTCTGTCCAGTGAGGATGTACTCTTAAGTAGGCTGCTGCTTCATACTAGGCAACCAGTTTCTATCCATTGCCACCCTTCATATTACTTCCTTCCTTTATTATTCAGTCTATTCTTGATGTTACCACTGTTAATTCCTCTGTACCCTCTTATTCTTCCTTTCTGTTTCCCATTTCTGTCTTTATTTCCCCTATATTGTGAACCCTTTCCTGCTCTTTCTGCCAACATTGGTTTTCCCTCTTTTTCCTTTCTCTTCCATCTCTCCTCATTTATTACCCATTTCTATCTTTAAGTTCTAATTTACAACGCATTTGTGGAACAATTTTGTTTATTAAATTGTTTTAAAGGAAAAGCGCACACAAAACTGACTACATTCCAAGGCCGGCAGGGCGCAATACAGAACCCATGTAACTCAACCAGGTAACTTGCCTTTACGCCTTCGGGCAACTGTTGCTCGCTCTAAAAGTCTCTTTTATTCATTCAACTCAAACCCCAACCCCTCGCCCTCCTCAACCCAGAGCCAACCACAGTGCTGAAGCTCACTCACAAAGCATTTCCAATAGCAGGGAAAGGGGCTGACCACTGCTAGACCAAGCCCTAGAGACGTCCACAGCTCCGAACTTCAATTTTCCCCAGGGAATAGAGGCTTTCGGATCTTCCCTTTGTGCACGTAACCTCAACTCTCAAAGGTATTCAGGGCAGGTAACTTGTCTAAATTAGGTGATCAGTAGTGTTAAACAAGGCCCAAATGTTTCTCAAGATATTTCACTCTGTGTTCCAAAGTCATGGATATCCTTTCCATGCCTATGATATCCCAAACCGTGTATGACCATTGCCCGTGCTCAGGAATTATACTCGTTCCCCAAGATGCCAGGATCTCCTGTTTGGCTGCACATAGGAGAATTGTGAGGAGTTTCCTCCTAGGTGATCGAAGTGGGTATGTGAGCTTGTGAGGTACTCCAATATGCAGGAAGCCTGAGGATGGGGCAGTCAAACATTGTGTCAATGCCATCCTTTAACACTCCCCAGTAATATGAGTTTAGGACAGTGCCACGTCAAGTGCAGTAGTGACCCAATCCCTCTGCACACACTGCAAGCCATTTAAACAAACTTTTGTGTACTGTTTTTATTCTCTTTCTTCACATCTTTCTCATTTCTACATATTTTCTATTTCCATTTCATGCTTTTTCCTCACTGCCTTTCCCCCACTCCATCTATTCCACATATGCCTCAGCGAGTTAAGCACACATGACTCCCATGTGGTGTGACCTTCAAGATACTAGTTTGAATTCTGAACGGACCAATTGATTCATCCTACTGAGGTTGATAAATGAGTCATCATTGGTGTTATAGCAAGGCTTGTTAGTTACAATATTTAGAAAGGGCAAAACTGGCACACCAGGCCAGAGAGACTCATCTCTCTCTCTCTCATCTATGGCTTTTCCTCTGCATCTTCTTCCTCACCTTTCCATCTTTTTTCTTCTATTATTTCCTCTATCTGTGTTTTAATCTCCATTGGTGTCGCTCTCCTTTGTCTCTCTTTCCACAGCTGTCACTCCTCTTTCCAAGGCACTCTCATTTTGCACCTGGCTCACCTTTTTTTTCCTCCTTCCTGCCCTACTTTGCATGTTTCTCCTACTTTCTTCTTGCCCCTTACTTTGCTTTTCTGTACCTGTTATACTCTCCGCATTTTTATTCTTTCTGCTTTTCCAAGAGTTCCCTTTTTGTTTCCATCGGTGTCCTGTTCCAAAGCACAGCGGTATAGTTGACAGGAAAGAAAACTTTTGGTCTGTCCCTGCTCTTTCTATGTATATCTTGCAAGTCACTGAACTTTTTCTCTTCCAACAATGTCTTTCCCCTCACTTTCAATTTGCCCTCTTTCACTCTTCCAATCTCTTTTTCTCTCTGCTGTCTTTTTCCAATCTCACTTCTCCATTAACAGTTTCCTTTTATTCCCATGGCTCTCCCTACTTTTCCAGATTGCTCTCTGCACCCATGTGGAAGACAGTGTGTGGATGATTAATAGTTCCTCAGCTGTACCTACTTTAGTGTCTTTACGCTGCCTGTAGCTTTATTTAGTTGAAGCTTCCATAGAACTATTCTTTCACCTCCCATTGATGTTAAATAATGAATATCAGAGACACAATTCCCATCAGCTGTCTGAGCCCTGGATGGTGAGACCGCTGAAGCTGGCCAAATATTATTAGTGACTGAACACATTACTGGCTGGATGCTTGTTAAATTTGGTGGAAGCTTTTGTCAGTTTCACAGCTGTTGTCAGTGGTATTAAACTGAAAGAATTGTAGTATGGCAATGGAAAACTTTGTTGTCAATTACTCCAGAAAGACCAGAACTAGAGCACCCGCACTCTGTTTTCTGGCCTCTCCCTTCCCAGTTCCAGTCAGTACTCTAGTTTACTTATTTGTCATTAAATGAATATCTCCCTTTTTGTTGTCTCTCTCTCTTAAAGTGCAAGGTCTGCTTCCTTGAGGTTACTGTCAAAATTGTCTTGTAACTGAATTACCCACTTGCCCTTTCTTCTTTTTATTGAACTTTAATTTTTAATTTTTCAGCTCCTGAATTCGAGTCCCACTGTGTGTTGCTCCTTTCTTTGTTCCCAAAAGGCATAAATTCTGATTGGCGGATAATGATTTACCACTTGGCCCTGCAGAGCCCTCACGAGATCATGCGTGCGAGCTGTGTTCGAGGATTCCCCATCTTGCTCCATCACCTTGCAGAAAAGGCCTATGGTCCGATTCCCAAGATTCTCCTGTATGTGGCCCATCCACTGTTATTTGTTTCTGTGAATGTTTACCATGATCCCTAACACGAAATACTGCGGGTTATTGTCTTTACACTGACTGTGTCTTTGATGTTGCTGTTGCGCTGAGGCATTAGTTTTTTTTCTTTTCTTTTTTTATTATTTTATATAAACAATTCACAGAAAAACATACAAATGGACAGCATACAATGCTATCTGCAGAGGTAGTATCAAGACAACGCACAGCATTCTATAGAACTGAGCAGAGTTGTACAGAGAGAGAAAATAGTAACACTGCTTAACATCATACAGTCAGTTGGATAAACGATCCGTTTAACGCACAATACTCTACTCGAGTATACATCATCCTCGTGAATAATAACATGTGCCATTAGTGACAGGGATCCCCTACTAGAATTAGTATCTATAATAACCTTACTCCTCCCCATCCAGTTCCCCCGATTCTCTCTCAGCAAGGTACTGCTTATATAGTCCCCAGAAGCTCTTAGGCCGACTTTGGGGGGTAGTAGTAATTCATTGTATAGCTCGGATTGTGTGTTACAGAATAACATATCTTTAGTGCATTCTGCTATCGTCGGGACAGGCCCGCGCCCCCAGCGCATTGCTATTCCTCGTTTAGCAAGTAGCAGCCCCAACGCCATTAATTCCTAACATCCTTCTGCAGCTCCTTAGTATAGCCCAGCAAGGCCCGCAGGGGGTCCGGGTGCGGTGAGAGACCTGTAATACGGTTTAACACCTGAAATATGTGACACCAAAATTCTGCAACCGTAGGACAGAGCCAGGCTACGTGCAGAAAGCCCGCTGCTTCCTCCCCACATCGATCACAACAAGCTGTGTCTCTCAGACCAAAGCGAAGCAGACGCTCCGGCGTGTAATACACTCTGTTGAGATATTTAAAATGTATGAGTCTATGCCTACCGTTTAATGAAACCTTCTGGGTCACCTTGCAACAGTACCTCCATTTACCATCATCTATAGCTACTCCCAGATCGCTTCGCCAATCTAGCCGAGCTTTGCTGTACTGGCCTCTTTTAAATTATTGTGACAAATCATATATGTTGGATATTAGCTTATTGGGAGATTTGGTGCGCAGCAGATAAGAAAGTGAAGGTAACTCATGGGGTTCTTGGAGGTCATCTCCTAGTAAAGCCCGCAGTGCATGTCGCACCCTGAAATAGTGAAACTGTGAGAGAGGGGTAAATTCTAGTCCCTCTATTGCTACATCTGCCCATTCCCGGGCCCTGCCATCTATAAATAGGTCCCCCATGGTAGTAATGTTAAGTGAACGTAAAGCCCGCACCACCTCTTTTTCCGCGCTCATTGGCAGCCAGTAGCACCATTCTACTGGCAACAGGGGAGAGTATAACAACGAGCCTGCCTGCTTCTTTAATAAGTCATGCCACGCATGTACTGTCGAGTTCACTGAGTCTAGTACACCGTTGCGTCTGACAGGATTACGAAACAGTCGCTGAGGGAGGGGGTCCGGCTCAACCGCCACCTGTTCAATCTGCACGTGAGGGAGATTCTGCGGGCCATGTATCCAATTATACACGTGTGAGCATTGAGCTGCTCTATAATACAGTTCTAAGTCCGGTGCTCCTAGACCACCCATAGAATATGGAAGAGTTAAAATGTCACGTTTTTTGCGCGGTTGCTTACCGGCCCATGCTAATTTCACCATTAAAGAGCGTAGCGTCTGTAATGTGTGACTCGGCAGGACCATAGTAATATGTAGAAAGAGGAACAGAAACCTAGGCAGGACCACCATCTTCATTAGGGATATGCGGCCCAATAAGGACAGCGGCAAACAAACCCATCGATCAATGTCTTCCTCCAGTCTGACAATAGCCCTCCCGTAGTTTTCAATGATCACTAATTCTGAGTCTACATGAATCTGTATCCCCAGATAGCGCACCGGGTCAGCAGACCACTGCAAAGGGAAGTCCATAGCTACAGGTGTTGTGGCTGCAGTCAACGGAAATACGATGGACTTAGTCCAGTTAATACTAAGACCAGAGATACCCCCGAACCTCAGCACCTCGTTTATCATCAGGGTTAGGTTGTGCGCCGGCTCCCTGACGTACAGCAGTGTATCGTCCGCATACGCGGACACAATAAGGTTGTAGTTCGGGAAGCGGATCCCCCTGTGCCCGTGGTATTTACGTAATGCACACGTCAAAGGCTCCACCACAATTGCATAAAAAAGCGGAGACAGGGCAACCCTGCCGCGTGCCTCTCGAAATTCGAAAAGGCGAAGTGACCACGTCCCCTGCTCGTACTCTAGCTACTGGTTTATTATAGAGAATTGACACCAACTTGAGAAAAATCTCACCTACTCCCATTCGACGTAATACCTGCATCATGAAGGCCCATTCAACTGAATCAAACGCCTTCTCGGCATCCAAGAAGACCGCAGCCGCCTTGATCTCAGGCTTAACATGTTGAATAGTACCAAACACTGTTCTCAGGTTATACGCCAGGCTGCGGCCCGGAACAAACCTCGCTTGTTCCGGTCCCACCAAAATCGGAATCAATGGGGCCAATCTGTTCGCAAGGACTTTGGCAAAGATTTTGGTGTCGACATTGAGGAGTGATAAAGGCCTATAGGACGAGCATTCGTCAGGAGGCTTCCCTGGTTTTAATAAAGTGACTATTAAGGCTTCCCTCATTTATTGGGGCATCTCTCCAGTCTCACTCATCTCCTCAAATCAAGTGCACAAATGGGGGATCAGCAACTCTTTATAGGTTTTTTAAAAACTGACTGTAAGCCCATCCTGCCCCGGGGCACTACGATCCCGCATCGCAGCATGCGCAGTCAGTAGCTCGGAGGGGTCCAAGGGTCTCATAAGATATTCCCTGTGTCCGTTGGTAAGCCAGGGAAGTTGTATATGTTCCAGATAGTTCTGTATAGCTGCGTCGTTTGCCACTACTTTGGAGCTATACAGGTCTGAGTAATATTCACTGAACCTATTGGCTATCTCTACAGAGTCTCTCAACAGCCCACCATCTGAGTCTCGTAACTCCATCACTAGACCAGATTCTCTTTGCCGGCGAGCAATTGTCACAAGCACTGATCCCGGTCTCTCACCCTCCCCATAAGTTTTTGCTATCACGTATTTGCCCATATGTTTTAACTCACTATCCGCCAGTTCGTGGTACTCCTCAAGTGTTTTCTTAAAAGTCTACGAGTTGCGGGCATCGTCTCGAGCCAGAGCTTCTTGTTTCAGCCTACCTAATTGACTTTCGAGCAATGCCAATCTATTCCTGATAGAGCGAAGAACCCCAGAATGTTTGGATATTGCCACCCCTCTAATATACACTTTAAATGTTTTCCATACAGTGGCGAAATGTTCAACTGAGCCGATATTGGTATAAAAAAATTCCTCAATGGCTGCATCCAATTCAGCTTTGAATACTGAGTCTAAGAGAGAGAGTACGGGGGAAACCTCCATGTAAACGGAGCAGGTGTCACAGAGGGGGCCTCTACCTCCAGCATTATAGGAGAGTGGTCAGAAAAAGAGCGCGGCAGAAGAGTGCATTCCCGTACCTGGGGCAGAAGGGACCTCGACATCAACCAGTAGTCTATTCTTGTGTGTATATTATGTGGAGCTGAATAATGCGTGAACCCCCCCCCCCCCACACCAGGAGACCTGGCTCTCCAGACATCTACCAAATCCAGCTGTGTGGCAATATCACTTATAGTCTTAGCCGCTGCTGAGGGGCGCCGAGTCAGGCCCCCAGATCGATCCAGCTGCGGGTCTAATACGCAATTGAGATCACCACCCCACAGCTGCGGTATTGAAGTTTCGTCTCGCAGGCGTTCAAAAAGTGAATTATAAAAGTGTGGATTGTCTTAGTTGGGTCCGTAAATATTAACTACTAGCAAATTCAGCCCTTTGCCATAGCATCTAGAAATCGCAAATCTGCCCCCGTGGTCAACCTCTCGCACCTCCAACAAAGCCTCTGGCATGAGAAGTGAACCCGGCTGCCTGGAATTTGCCGAGGAGTCTCCTGTGGGTAAGCATGTTACTACTAGGGGATAAATGAGTCTCCTGGAGCAACGCTACATCAACTTCATGTCTCTTAAGATAGGCAATAATTTTGCGCAGCTTCCGGAAATCAGCCAATCCCCTCACATTCCAGGTCAAGAAACGTATTCTGCTACATTGACTGTGCTTCATCCTGTACCATAATGTATAATCAATACAAACTTAGATTTAATTATCCTTTTCATGAATGTCATACTGAAAAAGTGAGTCTTGCATAGAATTTGTAAATGAGCTGTGAATTTAAAACAAATAACATTCCCCCCCCCACCCAAGCCATCCCCAACTGGGCATAGTCGATACACAGAAGTCCCTCCCACACCTGTCTAGCACGAACAATACTACTAGAACAGACAAACAATAAGATTGGCAGTTTGCCATATGGCGTTTAACGCTCGGTCGGATGTTACCGGCTACACACTTAAAGAACCGGAGCCGCCTGCCGCTATCTATGATATATCAGTATCCAGAAGGAATCGCCGAGTTTGTAAAACCCGGGGAGACTATGAAAAATAGTGATTGCCTCTAACATTAGGGTTAAGCCTGCAGTGGCGCAGAAACAGCACATATCAAGCTTGGTATTTATAACAAGCTATAATTATAACTAGCAGCTCCTTCGTCAAACCCACCCAGGCTAATCTTACCAGACCCAAAGACACGAAAATCCAACATTTTCTAGCGATTCAGCATTGGGCATGCGCAATTCTGTGCCTGCCTGCCACACATGGATATGTTCTCATATGATTAAGTCTAATCGTTTTCATCCGTGTCTCTATGAGATCCGTCAACGTGTTCCACCGCTCCCGGCTGATGTTTTTGCGTACTCGGCTTGCTCAGTTCCTTAAGGGCTTTCTGCAGCACCCTGAGGTCCGTGAAGATTCTGGCTTTACCGTTCATCATGACTCTCAGTTTGGCTGGATATAACATGGCATATTCCAGATTTTGCTCCCTTAGCTTCCGCTTTATTGGTACAGATTGTCGACGCACTTCCTGGACTTTAAAGGTAAAATCTGGGATTAGCGAGAACGCTGAGCCCTCATACTGGAGGGCACCCAGATCCCTGGCCTTTTTTAGAGCAGCGTCTCTGTCCCTGTAGTTTAGTAATTTGGCTATCACGGGTCTAGGAGGGGCCCCAGGGCGAGGCCTTGGACCCAATGAGCGGTGCGCACGTTCTACAATAAACATTGCAGAGAAAGTATCACGCCCAAGCAAAGTTACAAGAAGCTGCTCTTCAAACGCCTCCATGTTCCCTGTAGGCGTAGATTCAGGAAGACCAACAATGCGTATATTACTATGCCTAGACCTGTCCTGTAGTACCGCCAGGAGCTTCCCCAATTGTTTCTGAGCACTATCGGTTTCTGTTTGAGCTTCCTCCACATCAGCGATACGGCGTTCCGTCATGTCAAGGCCTTCTGCTTGCTTATCAAGCCTCTCGGACATGCGGCCCATTCTTTAAGATAGTGAGTCGATCTTACCATCAATTGTTGTGAGGCTCTTCTGCATAGCTGACAATATTTGCAGAATATCCCCACCTGGGTCATCAGTGTCCTCACCTGGCCCTGATGCCCCCGCATCGGAGCTCTCATCCCTGTGCCTTGACTTGCGCTGTTCGAATTGCAGCTTGGATTGCGTTCTGTCCACTTTGCCCATTATGTCTCAGGCCCCAGGCGTTACCCTCTCAGCAATATCAAATAGGAGCTTTGTAAGATCCGCAGTAAGAAGCAGCCTCACGCGGCAGGACCAGGGGTTCTCCCCTCGGCAGGACCGCTACCGCTGTCGCACCGAGCGCTCCCACCTCTCAGCGCACCGCAGGAGACGTCACAGGGGCCAATTGCCACACACCACCAAACAAGCGGATTCTTACTCAGCGTAAGTGATATAGCACCACTCGATGCGTGCCCCACTTAGCAAGCTGACAGGGCTGCGCAATTACTGATTGTCTCTACTCCCACAGTCCTTGGGAAGGGGGCTGCAGCCCGTGTACTAACTCAATCCACTGGTCCTCAATATCAGCCAGTGCGGGTGGAAACGGCAAATCACTTAGCCCAAATGACCCATCACATTAGCCAGTCTGGTGTTGCCTCGCGCTGGCGCTGCTGATTTCTGTGCCTCTCACCTCTCTCAGGAGTGTCTCCGGAGCCCGCTCCTCCAGTCAAGCCCCGGGCCTGCCTGCCGATCTTCTGGCGCAGTGATCTCTCTGCGCCCTGCTCAACAGTAATTTCTCCCAGATATTGTCAGCCTGCCCGGGGGGTTCAAAATGAGCATTCCAGGCCGCAGGCCCCGCTGTGCGACCAAGTCGGGCGGACCACTCCTCCTCCTCAGGGCACGAGCTTGCCGCGACCGGGCGCTCGGATAGGCCTGTACGTCCTGCGCCACAGTACTCGGCCGGAGGCCGCGCCTGATGATTAGAGGGTGTAGACTGCTCCGTCTGGGGTAAAAAACATAGAAATGGAGAGCACTAATCTAACGCTCTATGTGGCAAGGTCATAAGTCGGCATTCCCCTCTGAATGCTGTGGATAATCGAAGGATATTGCCAGCGGCTGCCGGAGCTCACTCACGGAGCGGCCATCTTCAGGCCAGGCAAGCTCCGCCCGCGCTGAGGCATTAGTTATTGGGTATTGGTCTGATGGTGTTCGGAGCAGAGACAAAGATGTGGTTGTGTCTTTGCTCATCATCAATGACTTCAGAAAGTGACCATTGTGAGCGCAAACTGGGTTCTATTTGGTCTCTTACCTTTTTAAAACATCTTCTATTCCTATGGCTTTTTTGAAATTTTAATATTTGTGATAAGTCCCAAAAGGACCATTGAAATTTGAAGTTTTCATTACCAATCCTTGCAAACATGACATTTCTTTCAGGATTCACACATAGGGCGTCATTAGGATGTCGGTCGGAAAGGATCCGCATGGCATTCGGATTTTCCTAACCCGTGTCGGAACCCATGTTGCCGACCGACTTGGAAACATTTCCGACCAACCGGTTATGATAGAAGCAAACCGTTCGGTCATTCCGACTCGGTTCTGACTGGCATTCGGAGAATCCGAGTCCGTCGGAGCCGATTCGTACTTCTCAATGGACAGCATTTCCGGCCGACCGATTACAATGTTGGATTCCGACAGCCTTTCCGACTCGGTCTGTCCGACACGAAAAGGCTGTCGGAAACTGACTTTGGGGGCCCGTAGCAGGCCCCCCTTCACCCGGAGGCCTCCGGTTGTGGCCCATGGGGGTACCCATGGGACCCCTCTTTCAAACCATGCTCAGTGTGGCAGGCACCTTGGGGTGCCCGCCACAGGGGCAGGGTTTTCCGCAACCACCCCTTTTTGTGATGGGAGCCTGTGATGTAGGTCGGACCACAGGCTCCCATTGAAGTCAATCATAATCGGTCGGTCAGTCGGACTCCCCGAACTCGAGTCGGTTGGAAACGATTCCAACAAGGAGTCGGTCGGAATGCTTTCCGACCGACATCGTAATGAGTACAATAATGTACTGCAGTAGTAATAATCTATTGGGAAAAAGAATTGAACCCAAAAACTGTATCAGATTTGCAATATAGCCCCGTGTCATTATGAACAGGATATTATCATCTATAATATTTTAGGGAACACTTTACCTGCTGGGATTTACAGGACAATCTTTCAAAACAACAAATCCAAGCATTCAAAGTGCTGTTGGCTAAAAAACAAGATTCTTTAATGGCTCTCCCGGTGACATGGGCTAGTTAAGAAGCATACAGCATGTTCGGGAAAACAGGTCAGAGAAAGCAAGGTATCATATAAACTAAGAAACTGATGGAATCTTACTGGGCAAAGCACCACAGAAAGGCAAATATGCTCCCTGTGTTCACAACACGTGAGCCTGGAAACAGCCATTTTGTATCTGTGATGTCAGCACTGCACCAACTAAAACTTTAAAGCAAAAAAATCGAGAAATTTGCAGTTGAGCTCACAGGAGGTTAATTGGTCAACAGAAGTTATTGTGAGGGTGTGAAATAAAAAGCGGTTTCCGGGATCTGATCAATAGCAAGTACAGAAGAAAAGGGGATGAATATGCCTTGATGTACATTAAGCATAGGTGTGTGACAATCTAATGAGTAAAGTGATGAACTTTACCTTGGTTATAGCTACTGAAGTTTATTGTCTAAGAATGGCGAGGAGAAGAAAAAGATGGATGAGGTGCGAAGCGAAGAGAAAAAAGTTTTCATGTGAAGGGATCTTACTAAGTTACTTCACTGTGTACCTGCCCTCCTTCCCTTTCAGTTAGTTTCAATTATTAGTTGGGTTGAAGTTAGATGAGTATATTATACGTCTGCAACCAGCTGACATTTCCTTGAAAAATGCACGTTTACTTCTGATTTACTCCAGAATTGCTCATGACAGTCGATTATGTTGTGAAGGATCCACTGCCAGTATGGTAGTATTAGCTCTAGGAGATTCATTCAGGGCACTGAACTGAGACATATTAATCTAACTTTTTTTGCAAAGTGATAGATTTATATACTTGAGATGCTTAAGGATAACTTTATTGATATCTTTTTTTTTATGACAGAGATAAGGTCATGGATGAATCCGATTTGGTAAAGAAAGAGTTTGCAAACATCACTGGGAAGCTGGCGTGTGGCCTTTCTGGTGCATTTGAACTTGGGAGTCCTTCTGTGGAACCACTCTCAGAAAACATGGATTGTCCTCTCCTCAGCAGCAGTCTTACCGTGACTTCTCAAAAGCAAGCCAACAAGCCTTCAATTTCAGCATCTGTTTTCCAACCATTCATTTGTCTGCTAGAAAAAAGCATCCCAAGTCCAGTAAAACTAGGCAAGTTTTTTCTGTTATTTTGCATTGTGTGTTTTTAACTCTTGTGCCATCTCTGGGCTTTAGGCATGTTACTTGGACCAAGGTTGAGACTGTTCAACCTCATCTCTTCAGTTTCATCTCAGTCTCTGCACTGTTATATTAACTTTAATCACCTTCTGTTTTACTGCGTCTCTTGCTTTTCTGCTAATTTAAGTACTTCACCTTCTCTTGGTGATCTTCGAAGCCTCTTACTGCTGCTCTATGATTTGTCTTGAAGCTGGATAGAGGGTCAGTTTACATTTCTGTGCTTGCACCTCAAGGTAGTTCTTCACTTGTTGCAGTCATAGACTTCAATTCTTCAAACAACAAGTGTCATTACTACCTACCTCATTCTCTCTCATTCCTCCCTCTTTCTCATTCTCTCTTTCATTCTCTCTCTTATTTGGATAGTTTATCGCAATTTTTCCGAGTGGTCTTTTTCCTCTGAGGGGAAGAGATTGCCAGAGTGACTGAAACTCATTTTTATACTATTGTCAGACATATTGATTTGCATGCATCCCATGACCATGTTAAGGGTATGGGTGTGCGTTACATGTGACTTCTTAAAGCACTGTTAAATGAAAGGAATAGGATCCAGTCAGTCTGTGTCATGGTAGGCTCCACTGAAAACCTCACTGACTGCCAGCTTTTTGGCAACAAACCCCAAACTCTACATGAACGCACTCTAAACAAGGTGATTAAAGCATTAGTAAAGCACCTGTTGTACCCCGACACACACCATCTCACCAGAGTTTGCCCACCTGTGCGAAAATAGTTCCCCTCCCCCCCCCCCCCACTACTGTGCCCCACTGTACAACACTCCTTTGTTTTACATCTAGGTGTGCCCTTCTTAAGTACCCATTCATCCACATACAGCTGGGAGAAGCGAAGCTCACTCAGAAGTCAAGCTGTTGCTGGCCAAACATAGCAGCATGAATAATACTGTGTCTTTGATATTAAGAGTGAATTTTATTAAAATGACAAATTAGTCTTTGAAGTTCAATAATGTTAAATATTATTCAGAGCTATTTTCTTTTTTTGAATAAAAATGTGCTTGAATCTAAGCTGTACAGCTACAAAGGGTGACTTGTGTGACACGCAAAGATAAACTTATTGCACTTCTTATCTAATACATCATCACAATAAACATAGAAGACCGGTCAGGATAGATAGCGTGACATAGGGACAATGACAGTCAAAATGTCATTTCAGCTAGGATGCCAAAAGTACAAAACTCTTTGCAGTGATTGTTGATGATAGAATCCAACATTTCTAAATTACCTAATGAAGGAGTCTAAAAGGCGTAAACAAAAAATGAGCACTTTAAAAAAAAAAAAAAAAAAAAAAAGGAAATCGACTACTGTTCTAAAATGTGAAATAAATTTAACTTAATGGAATTTCATAAGAATGCAAATGATTGATGCACAAACAATTACGTCTTAACTCTCAAAATAATATTCAAGGGAAGTATCAGGTTATATAATAAAATTGCCCAAACTAGCATGGGTTTGTTTTCAAAGTGCAGAAGCCACTGATCTGAAGAGCTTGATTCTGAAATTAGAATATAAGAATGGGGTATATACCAATCATCTAGCCCAAATGTTTAGATAAACAAGCCTATTACAGTGATGCATCAAAAACCTGCTACAGTCTTCATTGGATGCCATCAAAAATGAGAACACTAAATCTTTTTAAAACAGACTGGTAAAACAAAAATTGTATTTTCATTGCCAGAGCATCACCAAACATGATGCCTTTTCCCAATACTGGGATCAAATGTGATTGATTCCGAGGTTCTTTAACTAAAAAGTGTGATTTTACAGAGTTGTGGTGTGGTCACAATCATAATGAAGCCTGCTTATGGATATGGACATATACAGGAGACCAGGAATGCAGGGTTGGGAATCAAACAAATGTTTTATTTTTGAAAATAAATTAAATGAGGCAGTATCTGATGAAATAAATAAATACGCCTCCTGTGACTGTACCATCAGCTGCCTGGTACACTTTACTAGTGGCCAATTGTAGTGGCTGTCGTAAAACACACTCCAGGTTCTTTAACTACGTGGTAGAAATGTTTACAATGCTGCAGTTTCAGGCTGGTAAATTGGGTAGACAAGACAGCACTTACACTGAATAGGGTGTTTGAAAGGTCTCCTACACTAATCTTCGAGTTTGCTATGTTATAATCCAATATCCAGTTGCTATTTAAGTTCTATTTGCATTTGCACAATTATGCATTGATACAGAAAAAACGTTGTTTTGTACATGATCTAGATGTGTAATATATTAACATTTTTAATTTGCTTTGAGCAATGTAAGTGTTTGATGGAGGGGTGGAAATATAAGAAAAGGGGACCCAAAAAATGTATCTCCTCTACTGTCTTCACTGTATTCTTATAATCTGTTTAATGTCTCTTCTTTCTATACCATTGTGTGAATCTTGCCACTTTTGAAGTCTCCAGAACCAATAGTAGATCAGTTGCCTACCCAGAAGTGTCATTTTGTAATATGTTTTAAAATCATTCAAAAACATACTTTATAACAAGTTTTAGCGCAGACCTCCTATTTAATTATTTTGTTTTCATTTGAGACTCAGGAGCCAAAGTTTTGCAGAAAAGTTCTACGAGTATGAGGGTTAGTTTCATGTACGAAGCACATCTTCTTCCCTGATTGGTGAATAGAGACATATTCTAGTTAGAAAAGTCTTGCAAAGGCACGTTGCTTCAAGGACCAAGCACTCCGAGGCAGCCACAAGTTGGTATGCAGCACTTTAGAGAAATCTCAAATAAATTAAAATAAATATGAGTGCCAGCGACATTTCTACAGACTGTCTATCTTTGTGCAGTTGCTCCCCTTTTTGTAATCCATGAAACTGCAGTGAAAATGTCTGCTTCGCCACCCTCTCCCTCAATGATAGCTGGTCAAAAAAAGCAGCATCTATGAGATAAGGTCATGCTTTGATTTATGATTATTTTATTATACATTGCAGAGTTGAAAAGCTTTTTTATTTTCTGTTTCCATCCACAGCTTTTATTGCAAACATACCACAACTCTGTAGACATCTTGATTTTAGTTCTGAAGAACTTAATGTGAAGGAGGTCATCAGAGCACTGCTGAACTTGATGGAAGATCCAGACAAGGACGTGCGCATGGCCTTCAGTGACAATATCAAGCACATCTTGGAATCCATAGACTCCGAGGAGGGTTTCATAAAAGAGGTAAACTCTGTCCTTCCTTAAATGCTTTTTCTGAATGAAGGCTTTAGCTCGATGACCATGTTTTTCTTTGTTCTTTAGGCCAATGGCTTAAATCCTGTTCTACCATGTTTTGTATTTCAGTTTTTAGTCTTGCGAATTAAAGAAGCATATACCAATGCTAAAATATCCAGAAACAATGAGCTGAAGGACACCTTGATTTTGACAACAGGGGATATTGGAAGGTACTCTTGGACATATTCTGTTTTGTTACTGTGATTTCATGCGTAATCGTTTGTTTTTCAGCAATGGCACAATTGTAGGAAGAACAAACCTAATTGAACTGGAATCTTATAATTGAGCGAAAAGCTCTTTGTGTATCAAACGAGGAGCTCTTTGCTAATGGATTCTGTGTTGGTTGATCCAAATTCCAATTTGATGTTTATCTCGTCTAAAAACTAAGTGCACACATTTACATTACATTGCTGTGTTCTTTTTCTGACCATGTCAAGCAATGGAGAGTGATGGATTCTGTAATTGTACTTTTAATTTTTCCCTTGAAGGGCAGCAAAAGGAGAACTGGTACCATTTGCTCTCTTGCACTTACTACATTGCCTGCTGTCTAAGTTACCTTCTGTTGCCGGAGCAGCCTATACCGAAATCAGGTCACTGGCTGTAGCCCGATCCATAAAATTGCAAGCCTTCTTCAGCCAGTACAAGAAACCAATCTGCCAGGTGAGAGACGTTCATGTTGTAGCCAAGTGCCATGAAGCAGGAATATTTTGTGTTGCATTGGAGATGGTAAGACAGAAGCAATCGGCAGCTATTGAATTCTCAGCTTGCAGTTGTCCGATCTAGCATGGACCACTGTGTGAAATCGCTGCAGTATTTTGAGGAGCACAGAACAGACAGCTGCCCCCTTCCACACGTTAGCTGGAGATTTCATGTTGCATTTTTTGGAAAATCTTCCACAGTGCTTTAATTTTAGATTTTCTACTGAACCATCTACTTGCTAGGTCTCTTGAAGCTAAACTAACCATATACGTCTATAAATCTTTCTATATAAATAAAATTTCTGTTGTGAATCACTAGAAATATCAATCAAATATGTTTAACTCAGAATTACAATGAGGTTAGCCAAGTTTGGCAGTATGTTGAGGGGTCTAGTGACAGCAACTAGTTAATTTGTTACTTTTCCTGTGTTGTAGTGCTGCTTTCGAAGTTCAAAGTGTCGGATTTTGCAGTTGTGAAAATACAACTTATTTCTTGCAGGGGAAAATCTAGTGTCTTCCAGAAACAATTCCCTGATAGGCTGCCATGACATGGTGAAGTAGACTACACTGTTAACTATTTATGAAAAGTAGCCATTCTTGGGAATTAATTCAGAGGGCCCTTTGATTTCCTCCTGCGAGGAGTAATTTGTTCAGCAGTTTGGGTGTTGAAAATGTATTTCTTTTTTTCAGATAGCATTCCCAGTATTAAAACAATAAAAGCATTTCATTATAAAGGAGACTAGTATTTAAGAGAATTCGAGCCTAACAGTAGCTCAGTATTCTGCCTAGGAGCAAATTCAGTTTAAACGGAGAGATTTAAAATTCTGCTATGCTGGTGGAGAATGTACATTGGGCCAGATGTACAAAGCATTTTAACGATGGCAAATGCTCTGATTTCACGTTTATAACTGTTAAACTGCTTTGTTGTATGCTCTAATCCCATGTTAGGGGTCAGAGAAGTTTCCTCGACTAAAATGGGATTCTGTATGGATACCGATTCAGTATATTGGAGTGTCCAAATACCAAATAGGTATCCTATTTATTAGTGTTGAATGCCCGAAATCCGGTTGCAAATCAATGCCATTTTTACTGATCCCCCCCTGTTGTGGTGGAAATCTATTCATGAAAGGGAATTTAAGATGAAAAGTTTTTTGTTTTTTTAATTTTTTTTAATTGATTTTCAAGCAAGGTTAAGTAGCATCGCTACCATGCAAGGTAGCTTATGTAGAAAATCTGTCAACATAAAAACAACATGTGATTGATCAACATCGGGGGAAAGAGGCAGTACATATCAGATCCGAGTCTCCGTTGTACATCTGGACAGTTAAAACGTTCCCATGGAGAAACAGTGCCAGCATAGCATCAGCTTGCGATTGATTAGCATAAGGGGACATAGGCAGTACATATCCGATCAAGGGCTCCATTATATATCAGAACTAATAAAACGTTCCCGTTTAATAAACTAATCTGCTTCAGATTGAGGGTCAGCCACGGCTTGTTGTTGCAAAAATTGTCGCAGGGGCTCCCAAATGTCTTTGGGCTTAGACGACGTCGGGAGTTCTTCTGCATATAGTTCCATATTTTCTTTGCAGTATATCAGATCTTTAAGTCAATGGTCAATTCTTGGCGCTTGTACTCCTCCCCACTTAATAGCTACTCGACGTTTGGCCATTAGTAACGCAATACGTATGAATTTTCCCAGTACCCCTTTCACATGAGGGACGTAACACAATAGACATACCAGTGGTGTACACTGCAATTCTGACCAAGATATGTCCCTTATTCGTTGTACCACTTGCTTCCAAAATCGCGCCACCCTCTCACAGTCCCAGGCGAGATGAATAAAGTCAGCCGCCAGATGCCCACATCGCTGACAGCTACTGGAATCTCGCAGCCCATATTTGTGTAGACGATAAGGCGTATGATATGTCTGATGTAAATATTTGAAATGTATTATTCGGAGGTTCCCATTCGGTGTAAGCTTACTGGTAAGATTGCAAACATGTTCCCACTCCGCGAGCGTCATAGGGGGGGTCAGTGTATCATTCCATCTAGCAAGACTCTTATCTAGCTCAGTAGTCCTCTCTTCTCTTATTGCCCGGTATAGTTTTGTAATTAGCTTTCTCCTCGTGGGTGTAGTCAAGAGCAGCTGTAGAGACTGTAGAGTAGGAGGTTCTAGTGGATATGTAATGTAATGGGATTTCATCGCTAATCTCAGTGAATTGAAAAAGTAGAGTGGGGTTAGTAATATACTGGAGATCGTCCGCTTCGAGAAAAGTGCCGCTCGGGTATAGATCCTGCATTGTGGTTATGCCTGCCTCCTTGAGCAGTCTCAGGGGGCCCGCCTCTTGTGTCACCGATATGGCAGCGTGGTGCATCAAGGGCATTGCTGGGGCATATAGAGGTAATTTGTTAGCGAGCTGGCCTATTGACTGCCACGCTGCAATTGTGGCATCAAGCGTGTTTATTTCTGATTTAGGAGTCCCTCTTCGCACGTGAGTAAAAAGACTACAGAGAGGGGTCGGATAGGCATCGCCCTCCTCAACTGCCACATGTGGAGTGTAGGCATGGGGGTGTAACCAGAAATATGCATATTGCGCTTGGGCACTTAAATAGTATATATACGGGTCTGGCGCACTAAATCCACCTCTTTCATAGTCAAGCGTAAGTGTAGTCCAGGCCACCCGAGCCTGTCTACCCCCCCAAATCAGCCGGAGCAGGGATGTTCGCAGTGTATTAAAAAAATGTTTGGTTAGTGTTATCGGTATATTAGCAAATAGATATAGGAATCGTGGCAATACCACCATTTTTATGATTGCAATACGGTCTGCCAGAGACAGTGGCAGCGCTATCCATGTATCAATTTGCTTATCCAGTGTGACGCATGCCCTCCCATAATTTTCCCGTATCACTACGTCAGGGTCTCGGTGAACCCAAATCCCCAGGTACTTTACCGGGTCTGACGTCCAAATTAATGGGTAGTCCATAGTTGGAGGGGGGGTGCTCGCCGTCAGAGGAATGACCACTGACTTATTCCAGTTAATATTCAGCCCCGATAGCAGTCCAAACCTAATGTACTCTCGTAATACTTGTGCCAAATATCGATTAGGTTCTCTAATGAAGAGCACCATGTCGTCTGCATAAAGGGAAATACCGACTGGTCTGTGATTAAAGTTTAGTGCTGTTTCTCTGTGCCGTTGGCGTATCACACCCGCCAGTGGCTCAATTGCAATAGCGAACAGTAACGGTGAGAGGGGACAGCCCTGGCGAGTGCCGCGATTGATAGCGATTGGCTCAGACGTCAGCCCTCCCACCCGAACCCGCGCTGAGGGGTCTGCGTATAGCACCCTCACCCAGCCCAAAAACAGTGGTGGGAATCCCATTCGTTGAAGAATGTGGAACATATAGCTCCTCGATGGAGTCGAATGCTTTAGCCGCATCGAGCATAACAGCCGCAGCATGGAGCTGTGGGTTGAGGACATGCAGCATTGCGAAAATGGTCCTCAGATTATGTGATGTAAAGCGCTCCGGGATGAAGCCGGACTGGTCCGGTAGGATCAAGCAAGGCATCAGGGGCTGGAGCTTAGTGGCTAGTATTTTTGCTAGTATTTTAGCATCTATGTTGATCAGCGAAAGAGGCCGATATGATTCGCATGTAGCAGGAGGTTTGTCCTTCTTAAGTAAGGTGATGATTAAAGCCTGCCGAAGGGACGGAGGGAGGACCCCGGACTCGTGTGCCTCCGCATATGTCTCTAGCAGATATGGTGTGAGGAGATCAGCGTATTCTTTATAGAATTCTATGGTGAGACCGTCCGGTCCGGGCGCCTTTGCATTAGGTAGGGCATAGATTGCTTCTTTAATATCGTCCTCAGTCAGTGGTTGATTCAGATATTCTCGATGGCCATCTGCCAACCACGCACAGGCAATGTCCTCTAGATATTCCCCCAGCGCAGATTCCGACCCCGTTCCCTGTGATGTGTACATTGTGGCGTAGTAGCCCCTAAATTGTTCTACTATATCTAGTGGGGCATAATAGTCTACTCCCTCGGAATCAGTTATTTTATCTATGTGGAAATGGTCTTCATGCTTTTTGAGTTTCTCAGCTAAATTGCGGCTCGGTCTCCCACCCTCTCCATACTTCCTTGCAACATGTCGGCGTGATATGTATTTGATTTCTGATTCAGCTAACGTGTCATACTCCAGGACCAGTTCATGTATGCGTGCCAGGATGTCAGGGGACGGTCGATTAGTGGAGGCTGTCTCCAACTCTTGTAGAGCAGTCTCCACCTTGGTAAGTTGATTTCTAAGGTCTTTTAGGATGCCAGCTGTAGTGCCAATGCAGACCCCCCGGATCGTTACCTTAAACGCCTCCCTTAGTGTCGCCGCGCTGTCCACTGTGCCCCTGTTGACCTCAAAGTAGTGTATTATTGCTTTGCGGATGGTGTCGTTGTAAGTGGGATCTAGTAGGGCCGACGATCGGAATCGCCATGTAAATGGCCGGTGAATCATGCTTGGAATATTAAGTATCAGCTGCACCGGGTTATGGTCAGAAAGTGTGCGTGGAAGCATGGCGACGCTCATTACCCAATCTGTTGCATTTTCGCTCAGGAGCCAGTATTCTAATCTTGACCAGCTGTTATGTGCAGGTGTGGCATGCGTACCCTCCCTCACCTCACTGTTGCGAAGCCTCCAGACGTCTACCAATTCAAATTCTAACATAGCAGTGTTAATACTTTGGGCCACTTTAGGTGTGCGACTGCTTTGCGGGCTGGATTTATCTAGTTTAGGGTCTAGATAGGTATTGAGATCACCTCCCCACATGATCGGTGTCTCTGGCCACTTTCTCAGTGTGCAGTACATTCTATGAAATACTTCTGGCTCATCTGCTATGGGTCCGTACATGTTTATGAATGTGATCATGGAATTCCCAAGTTTACCCTGAACTATAGCGCAGCGACCCCCATCATCTGTGTGTATTCTATGTGGTGTGAAGGGGACACCCTTTTTAACTAGTATAAGAACTCCCCGAGCATAGGAGGAATATGAGGAGGCCATTTTGAACCCAGCCCACTTGTGTGCAATCTTCGCCTCCGTGAGCTTGGTCAGGTGGGTTTCCTGTAGAAAGGCGATTTGAATGCCATGTCTGTTCAGATATGCAAATGTTTGGCGGATTTTCTTAGGGGAGTTTAGCCCTCTAATGTTCCATGTCAAGCACCTGTAGCCATCACCCATGACCCCCTGTAGTGCTGTTCATCGCAGAGGGAACAGTCAGCTGACATTCGGAATACAGCCCGCGTCGATACAATCACAATGAACAAACCTCTTAGTTATAACGACAAAACAATTATCTTCAACACATGCAGTGAATCGCATTGTCCACCCCCCTCCCACTACAACCTCCCAATTAGGTCGAGAAAGTACACCACCCACCCTCCCTAGTCTTGCCCCATACCCATATGCAAAATTCCAACACATTGGGGATCTCCCGTGGGGGGGGGGAAGGAACAGCGGCAATCACCTGCCTAGTGGTAGGGTGGCCAGGCTATTATAGCATAAAACCCGCCCCAGCTCACCGAGAATCAATAAATGAGTATGTCAACAGCTTAACACCGATCTGACAATAGCATGCCATTAAATCAGGACCTATAGCATAAGATGTCCAGCAAGCCCGGGGTCTTATATTGAGTACACCACTCCGGTGCGCTTGCAGTGCCAATATATGTGGAGTATTAATAGTAGAGTGTGACTTGGTAGATCATATTAGTCATTGTCACTGAGGAGCGGTGAGCTTGCGGAGCCCCCGGAGGTGTCTTTGGGAGCTCTTCTAGGGCAAATGTGCTTCGCGAATTTCAGAGCCGACTTGTGGTCTGTAAAGAAGTGAGCCTGACCGTCATGGGTGATTTTTAGTTTGGCAGGGTAGAGCATGGCGTATTGGATGGAAGAAGACTGCAGAATTTTCTTTACTGGCACAAAGTCCCTGCGAGCAGCTTGCACAGCTGGGGTATAGTCCGGAAAGAAGGACAAAGTGTTACCCAGATGATGGATGGGGCTCTTAGCCCTCGCCTCTCTGAGGATAGCATCCCTATCACCATAGTTAAGGAGGCGTGCAATTATCGGGCGCGGCGGTGCTCCCGGCACCGGTCGGGGACCAAGCGAACGGTGCGCTCTCTCCACGATCATGACCGAGGAGAGCACCGGCCCAAACAACTCGCGCAGGAGATTCTCGATGAAGGGCTCCATTTTCGAGATAGCTGTCGACTCTGGAAGGCCAATAATTCTCAGGTTATTTAGTTGGGAGCGCGCCTCCAAATCATCATTCTTTGCCCTTATCACCTCCAGCACCTTTTCCATACTCAAAATCTGCGACCTCGATTCAGCCTGAGAATCCTGCGTGTCAGAGAGCCTGTTTTCCAGAACATCAAGACGGGTTTCATGGGTGTCCACCTTTCTCTTTACAGCGTCTAGACTGGACGTGAGTGCATCTATTTTGCAGTCAATGGACTTGAGGTTGGAGCGTACATCCAGCAAAATGGACCGCATGTCCTCCTCTGGATTACCTGGGACGTCGACTGGGCCCTGGGCAGCGCCCGTCTCTGTTGTGGGGTCCATTGTGCGCGTTAGGCGCTTACTCTCGAACGGGATCTTGGGTTGCTTGGGGTCTGCCTTGCCCATTATTCTGAATGAAGTATGGTCTTAAACGGTGGGGCCCACTTGTTCACTACATCCTACCGCACCAGACTGCAGTTCCGTACACTATCGCAGCCCCAGCTCAAGGCATGCACCCAGGAGCCAGAGACAAAGCCACAAACGCTCTGAGGTGTGTGGGATATCAATCGCACCCTATCAAGAAGCGAAGGTTTCCATATGTAAATCAGTGCTGTTATAGGTGACCTCAGTATGATCCCACTATGGCACACAAGTCAGCGGGGATGCGAAGACAATGGGCCAGGGGCACCTCAGTTAGAAGCACCGGCAGCGCTGCACCTCCGGTTTGCGCAGCCAGCAACCAGTGTCTGCGGTGCAGACTCCACGATATGACCGCCCCTTTGGTGCGATTATCTGCTACGCTGGTCTTCTCCTGTGTCGTACAGGTAAGTGCCCAGTGGAACCATGCAGCATGTCGCTACAGACAGGGGACCCCCAGCAAGGCCACGAAGCTAGGGATAGGAGGACCCAGCTGGACCGCACGTCGCCAATGCCGCCCCAGGCCTCAATCGCCGGGGGGGAGCCAGGCACCGTCCACCTCAGATCGCTCCCCACCCACACCAAGCAGCCCCACAGAGCAACACCCCGCCTGGAGGGAGCAAGTAAGGCCCAAATGTCTAGCGGGGTGGCTGACGCCCCCCGTCCGACCCAGGCCCCGCGAGGCACCAGCACCTCCGTAGGCCTAGGCCGCGTTGCGCAGGTCGGCAAAACCCCAGCTCCAGAAAATAGGCCCGCCACACTCACCTCATCAATGCCCGGCCCGATCCTCCGCGGCGGCTCCAACGAACTCTGGTACCCCTCCGATGTCGTCTCGGCAGTCCGCAGCAGCGCACCCAGCAGGCAGGCGCGATAGGCCCCCGATGGTGAGCTCCGATTACCCCCAGCGGCCTGCTCTGGTGTACCGTGCTGTGTCGCTCTCCGCACCTCTTCGCGTCAGCACACAACGCACCGGATTAACAGCAGCTCCCGCAATCAGCGGTCGATCGGCAGGGCACTTTTCTCGTGCTCAGTAGCACCGCGATGGTCACCGCTCCACTCCCCTGTAATGGGTCAAGCAGTAATCGGCGTGACGGCCATTTTCTCCGCGATCAGCGCCGCATTTTCTACTCGCCAGTTATATCGGTAGAATGCCGATTTTAGTCACTCTGTTCGCCACCATGTGTTCCTCACGGAGGCGGCTGTCTGCGCTACAAAGTTCGGTGAGCTGAGTGCGGGCATAACGATGGTATTCGCCGGATCGTGAAGCCCAGCCTGCGGAGCTCCCTCAACAGGCAGCCATTCCGCAGCGCGCCGTGACCACGCCCCCTTAAGATGAAAAGTTTGTTTGGGGAGTAGGCAATGGCTAACACTCATACAAAAAAAGTAAACTTGTCTATTTAAAGGCAACCACGTTTACTTTAAGGAAAGGACTGCATTAAAAAAAAAAGTTTACTTTATTGAAAGGCAGTCACAGACATCATGGTCTGCTGACCCCAGAAGGCCACCATCCTTGTGATAGACTCTATCGAAGTGAGTCTCAAGTTGCGAGCTATCACATGAATATTAATAAAATAGGTCTCATTGCAACCCACTCCTAATTTGAATTTTCTGAACCGACCTATTTTTACATGGGTGAGTTCAAAAAATTATTTACTGCTCACAAAAATATTGCTAGTAAATTGCGACCAGCATTTTGAGAGAAGTAAATAGTACATCTGGCCCATATTACCTTTTGTATAGGGGAGTGTTTCCCAAACTGTGGGTCGCAACTCACTGGTGGGTTGCAAGCCGAGTTTTTGGTAGGTTGCAATATTTAACGATCCCTTTAAGTTCTGAATTTATCTTGGCACATTTACTGCGCTTCAGAGATAGAGGTCAAATGTCAGGCTATGTATTTTGACAAATTGCTGCTTATTTTTTAACTTGATAATTGATGTTTACAAACTCCTCTCACCTTGCAGTCAAAGAAAATGTTTAAGAGAATTATGTGACAATCTTGATGGAATTCAAGGAGGGCGAAAGGAAATGTTGTAGGATGTTATTTTGTTTGTAATGCACAACAAAACGTAAATACCTGTAAATGACCTGAACACATTCAGCAGTTAGAAAAGCAAACATCAAGCACATTTTTTGGGATTCTGAAGTGCGCTGGAAACCGATTTTATTAATATCAAAACAAATCAGGATACTTTACTCTGTGATGCACAAATGGTAAATATTTACTATTTACACACATCATTTGTGTTTTATCAGTAGAACTTGTATGACTGCGGAAATTTAGCAGCCATATCAATGGAAAATGAACTGTCTGTAAATGACTGTGCTACCGCACAATGCTCTAGTTACATTAAACAATCCCCCTTTGACTTCAGGAGACCCGACTCTACCCTCGCAAACTATCCCCAACTCCACTACTGTCCCTATCCCACCTGCCCAAACCATCTCCATGTCCATCGCCACCGATAACCCCTTGGACACTGACCTCCCTCAAACCACCGCACACACTCCTTCCTCGGACCCACGACCACATGCCCAAACCGTCGCCACTCCTAATCCCACTGCCAATCCCCTGGACACTGACCTCCTCCTAACTATGGCTCACTCTCCTCCCTTGGACCCAAGACCCACAACACCTCCTACTAACCTCATGACTGGAAACATCAATGACCCGACTCCGCACGTCCATTCTATCCCCACTCCTAATCCCAATGATGCCATTCAATCCCATAACCCAGCACTCTCTCCTTCCACAGATCCTAGTCATACACTGCTCCCGCCGAAGGCAAGATGCCCTTTTAGCTCACTTGCCCAGCTACTGACCCGAATGGAGCAAAAAATAGACTCCCTAGCTGCCGATATCCTACACCTACAACAAAACCTTCCCAACCGGATTAAGCCACCTTGCTCACACACTTCGGGTAGCTACGCACCTTCCCCCCACACAACCTCTTCCATGGCCCCCACTTGGCACCCCATGGCCCGCCTGTCCTATGAGGAGTCAGGCACATCGACCTAGCCGAGCTCTCTGCCCCATTTCAGCACGAGAAGCAGAGGAGATCAACGACTCTTACCTCACAATAAGCCAGAACACGGCTCCTTCCGCAATCCCAGTTATAGTGGGCACAAATAGAATCCCTAGACCTGTCCTCTCGCCCAGACTCCCTGCTCAATACACTTCTATACATACAGCACACTCCAACATTGAGGCTCCCCGTCCTCTATCGTGCATGCTCCTCAACTGGAGATCAGCAGTACAACACGCCACAGACATTGCGGAAGTTATACTCGCGGAAGAAATAGACATTGCATTCCTCAAAGAATCCTGGCTCAATGACCATTCTACCCCCATCCTAGACCTTCTCAGCCCTCCAGGCTACAACATCATCAGACACGACAGACCGATCAAAACAGGTGGCGGTCTAGCTATAATTCACAAAGAAGGAATACAGCTTACCACATTAAAATCTACAGAATACCTGACTCTTGAGTACCTAGGCGTTGAACTAGCAGTCAAAGGCACCACGCCCATCAAATTTCACACCATCTACCATCCTCCTGGTGAGCGCACCCTCTTCGCTGAAGAACTCACCGACCTAATAACACGTTTCTCCCTAACAGACACGAAACACGTGTTCCTGGGTGACTTCAATATCCACTGGAACAACCCAGAAGACACCACAGCCCAGAACCTCTCCAACCTGCTTGAAATTACCAACCTCAAACAACTCTGCAATGAACCAACACACATCAAAGGAGCAACACTGGATGCGATCATCACCAAAAATGAGCTAGTCTCTCTGAGATCGATTTCTCCCATTGACTGGTCCGACCACCACCTCATACTGTTTAATATTGACTCACATGTCAGATACCAACCAATACGATCTGACAAACCTAAGCACTGGACCAGGAACTTCAAAGAAGTCCCTATAACCGAACTGGAATCCAGGATTCATGCCCATCTACAACTCCAGCCTTCCACTACGACGGCCGCTGACCTCACAGCCCACTTTGTTGTATTCCGCTTTAGGGGTCCGTATATAGGTTTTCCTGAATCATGTCCTTATATAGGCACAATTCGCCTTGCCCTTATATAGGCATAGAATCCCTGTCCTTATTTAGGCATTAACCGTGCACTCCAAATACAGGCATGGTCACCGACATCCGTCCACCCTAACGTCACAACGAGTTCTTAGAAACCAGACCCTTAAGCTTCGGGAGTTCCCCTAGCACAGGACTATTGATTTCTCCAAGAACTCATCTATTATGTATGAAACGTTATACCTTAAGGGTTCATTCCTGACGACTTCCTCTGTCCGACTTTACGTTAATGCTAACAATCCAAGACACCTACCAGGTATAAATATACCTTCCCTTGCCCAAGCAAGTTAGAGGAGACCTCGACTTCAGAGGAGCCCGTATCCCGGCCTGACGCACTTAGAAGACGCTGTCATTCCTGCACGCAGACGAATCCAGCTTCCAGTGTTCTGACTCCCTTCGCGGGGTGTTAGAGATTCCCACCTCTCTCATTCTCAAGGTATGGAGCTGACTAGATCCTAGAGGGACTCTTGGCATACTAATCTTGGCATACTATACTTAACATACTCTTAGTATACCAGACTAGAGAATACTCCACCTACTTCTACCTTTCCCTACACCTAGACTAGGTTAGGTACACTGGGGTAGAACTAGCTTAGAGACGCATCGTATGAGTACTCGCATTTTTAGCTCATGTTATTTATGTACGTGAATATATGCTAAAAGATAATGCTAGCGCAGTATTATTTATTTCTACTGCTTACGCTGTACATTATTTATCTTACATACTGTCTTGTGATCATAACAGCACATATCTCTTACACGAGAAACAAGACTGTTCAATAAAACCCTTTTTATTGAAACGCCCGTCTTTCCTTTCTGTGTAACTCTGTAGAAACTAAGCATGCACGATTGACTGAGTGAAACTGTTATCTATTGTTTCCACGATTCTGAGACGTGTTCCGATTCTAAAGGGAAACAAAAGTTTTCATGTTTTTCGGTTGCCAGAAACTACTCCCTTCTTGTTCTCAAGGAGTTTCTAGTGGCCTCTGAGCTAGCTGGCACAAGTAATTAAGTTTAATATACTCGATAGGGACATACCGACCTTAGTCCTATGTCAAACCTATAGGTTATATTATTCCAATGCGCAGAGCCTATTAGGGAAATAGGAACTACACTACAACTTTAATTCAACAATGACGGAGCTGTTAGATCAAGTAGCGCCACTCAAACTGAAACATTTGAGATCTACCAAATCGAAATCTTGGTTCAATGTGGATCTTAATAACGAAAGACGACAACTCAGACAGTCGGAAAGGACTTGGAGACTAAACTCTTCGACTCTACACCTAGCGCAACTTAGATCGGCCCGGTTGGCATATAAAAAACACATTTTTAGAGAAAAGGCCACTTTCTTCCGCAGCCAACTAGACCAGGCGAAGAATAGACCTAGAGAACTCTTCAACATTGTTAAAAGTCAAACAAAGGGCATACCCCCACAAGAAATAAAAGCCACCAAGGATCGATGCGAAGAAATTGCCAGCGAAGAAATCGCCAGCTTCTTCACAGATAAAGTCACAAAAATTGAGCAATCCTTCATCCAAATCTCAAATCCTCCCTCCCTCGCAACCTGCCCCTCTTTTATCACCCTTGACCAAACAGATCGAAATCTTACCACGGACAACCAGGTCCGCTTCCAACTGAAAAATGATGCTAATTGGTCGGACTTCGAACTCATGTCGGAAAACGAGGCCTTCAATATAATTGCAAGCTTAAAGCCTACTTCCCACACTATGGACCCCCTCCCATCCACAATAGTAAAAAAACTCAACCACATCATTGCCCCTTTCTGGACAAAAATCATCAACTCCTCTCTTACATCAGGTTGTGTCCCAGACTCCCTTCAACTAGGACAAATCACACCCATACTCAAGAAACCAGGGGCCGACCCTAATGAGCTCAACAACCTGAGACTTATCTCCAACCTCCCGTTCCTAGCTAAAACATTGGAGAAGTGCGTTCTCCAACAACTTAACAAACATATTGATGACTTCAACCTCCTCGACACCTTTCAGTCGGGATTCATGAAAGGTTGTAGCACCGAAACAGCGATGCTCAATATTTCAGACGATATCCACAGAGCCTTTGATGAAGGTGAAGCATGTCTCCTCATCCTTATTGACTTATCAGCGGCATTCAGCACAAATCATCCAGCTTTACTTGAGACTTTGAAGAGGCGCTCTGGCATTAATGGCACAGTACTAAAATGGTTCACTTCCTTCCTTCAGCACCGTTCGCAACAAATTAAAATCAACTCCTGCCTCTCTATACCAACACGAGTCACTCTTGGGGTCCCGCAAGGATCGATCCTCTCACCATCCCTCTTCAATCTCTTCATGGAACCCCTTACAACTATTCTGAAACAAGCAGGGGTTCAATACCGCCTATATGCAGATGACACACAAATCTACTACAAAATCAAATCACCCAGTGACGTCCGACACCTCAATGTCACGCTAACCAAGATCCAAACTTGGTTTAATGCAAACCACTTAAAGCTGAACCCGGACAAAACGGAATTAATACTGTTCTCTCCGAAAAATAACCACCGACCAATTCAAGACTGGCTCAAGAATCTCAATGCTCTAAACTGCCCCCTCGTCCTATCCGACTCGGTTAAGTCACTAGGCATTACCCTAGATAAGAACTTGTCAATGAAGAACCACATCAAAAACTCTGCAAAAAGTGCGCTTTACTCACTAAAACACCTCAAGAAAATTAAACCTTTCATTCCCCAGGATGATCTCAAGACAATAGTACAATCTCTAGTCCTTTCCAAACTGGACTATGGGAACGCCATCCTAACAGGGACACCAAAAGCTCACCTAGCCCCACTAAGGTCAGTCCTTAACATGGCAGCCCGACTCATAACTGGTGTAAAAAGATTTGAACACATCACACCAACCCTCAACGCCCTCAGCTGGCTTCCCATGGATGGGAGATGTATTTACAAACTGGCCTGCATCACACACAAGGCCCTTCAGGCATATTCCCCCAACTACCTAAACAGCAAACTGGTAAAAGCAGGAAAATCCAGAACTCTGAGAAGCACCAACTCACTTCTTCTCATCCCTCCGAAATTGAAAAGGAAAACGACCCAGTGCCGAGCCTTTTCTGGTAACGTTCCCAGGATGTGGAACGCACTCCCTATAGACCTCAGATGCAACCCCTCCTTCTCCTGCTTCAAAAGGGACCTGAAACTCCTTCTCCTCAACAAATACTGTACCGACCAAGCCAACTAATCTAGGCTTCAATAACCTAGTGGACTCCCCTCTCACTTGACCTTCAAGGATGGGTGGTTATCCGACTGTTCCAGCCACCTGCGTTTTTTTCTCACCTTCACTGTATGCATAAGTATTATGTTTTTGCCTATATCTTTATGCATCCTCATGTCCTGCGATGTAATGCAATTTCTCTTTTCCTTTGTGTATGTAAAGCGCTCTGATACCCACGGGTCGAGCTAGCGCTATATAAAACTTTATAAATAAAAATTAAAAATACAATCGCCCACCTTATTTCCATTAAAGCTAGGTGGCTCGCAAATGTGTGTTGATGTCAAGGTTGGTTATCCTCGGCTTCGGATCGATGCTCAAGTTGGTCCACCTCCCGACAACTTGAAAGTCTGACAACTATGATAGCAGAGACTGATGAAGGGATCAGGTGAGGGAAGGAAAGGATGGGTACAGCAGGGAGGGAGATCTGCAGATATAAAGAACAGCAATTACTTTCTTGTCTAGAAGGAACACCCCAACAGTTAAATACTACCGTTCCCCAACAGACAATACCTGTAAATAAAATACAAGCGAGGGATAACCTAGTTGTGGCTCCCGGACAACATATAATCTGTTAGACCTCCGCATTTTGCTGCTGGAAGTAAAGAAACAACAAAGCAAAATAGGTAAAAATACATGCGCTATCCTAGGTACTCCCCATGCTTTGATGGTAGAATACACAGATACTCCTCACCTACCCTTTTAGAACAGGCCAGGGATTTTCACAGGGGTGAACCGACCATAGGCAAGAAAATGATACCCCCTGTGTATTAGGTAAGAAAACAAAATAATACTGTAGTTGAGTTTCTAGACGTTATGCTTATTTCCATCATAGCACAATAGTATTATCTCATTATCGGACCACCTGTTCCTTCGTAGCAAACGGAAACAGAATTAGGAATATATATATAAATAAATATATATATATATATATATATATATATATATATATATTCCATGCTAACCGGCACACGTAAACAAAATAGTGCAGTCCTGTTTCCGACATCACACGTTCCTTTCCCACATGAGAACCAAACTGGTCTCGCCAATGGGAAGGAATACCTCGAGGGCTGCCCCCTAGAGGTCCCAAAGAACGGAATTATCCAGGTGATGCATAAAGTTCTGCAAGGACTTCCAGCATCAAGCTCGGTCCTTCGCCCACGATAGCAGGGCGTTTAAGCAAAGAGGTACTGCCGGCAAGGCAGACAAACGAGACTTCCCGCAAGAGGCGCTCCCTTCGCAAACCTCGCCAACGGGAGTCTCTTCGGGTGTTTCTACACAGTAGTGCAACCTCCGGACGTGCAAACGACCACAGCTCTTTTCCCCACCGTGTCGCAAGCCCAGCAATTACAAAACGAACAAACAGAAGGTGATGCGAGAGCACCCTTACCCTACTGGAACCAGGATCAAGTACGGAGTAATAATTAGTGGCCGCCGTCTTCAAATAGCGGCGGAAACTGATTACACGCAACCCAGCGTGCGTCAGCTCCGCAACTTACGTCAGTGTCTGGGAGTTGTAGTTTTAACGGTCCCGACACTGATATCGTACTGTTTTTCCTGTCAGTGTTCAAGACTGGCAGGAGGGGCTAGTGGGACCTGACAGTTGATCTAAAAATTGGGTTGTGATTGTAAAACGTTTGGGAAGCACTGGTATAGGGCATTAAAGACTCTGTGTCCAAGTAATTCTTCAGAAGCAAAACAAGCAAAACAAGACTCAGATCTCAGGTAGCTTCTGTACTGGAAACAGTGACCGTAATGAGGGAGACGGTCACCCTACCTTTGAAGTAGACTGAAGACCCCTATAATGTTTTAAAAAATAAATAAATTGATCCCCTCAAAATTCTTTTCTTTCGTCTCTTTAGAAAACGTAAGTTACTACTACTACTACATAAATTATTTTAACCAGATTATACTAGAGGTTTCTCTATAAGGGCAACACTTGCTGCCATTCTTCCCATGCATCTCTTCTCCAAGAAACAGAGGCTTTAATTACTGAAGCAGTGAAATACAGTTGTGGATTCAAGACTGCTTGCTATGGCGGAAGGTCTTTTTTTCAGGACTAAGCCATAAACTAAACCTGCAAATTATTTATATAAAAAAAACAAGCTTCAAAGGTTTGAATCTGAGATTAGTCACGCATAACCAATTTTCAGGATGCTTCATTTCAGATTTTAGTGAATCCTGTGATTAGGTGATTCCTAAGGTTTTGAAAAAAAGGGTAACAGTTCTGTATTTAAGTTTTGCTTTTCGGTTTATCATAACACCCACAGTCAATCTGAAGTTTCAAGGCATTAGTAGAGGATAGGTACTTGTTCTCTTACATAGATGATTGGTTCATCAAAGCAGAGTTCTTTAAATCAGCATATGTAAATTAGAAAGCTTTTTCTCTACTAAATCAGTTAAAAAAATGATGAAATGGGAAACAGTTTTTCCAACCGCAAGAATTGAAAGCAATCATTAATATTGAAGCAGCAGGTTTCTGTCCTTGACAATTGTTTCCTAGCATGTTTTTTTGGTGAGGACAGTGAAGCCGCTTTCCAGCGGCATGACCTACGTCATTTTCTAGTACTGTATACCCAAAGGCCCATGAGAATCAGTAGATTTGTGAAAGCAGACCTGAGCCCACTTTCAGAAAAGTGTTTTTTTGTTGTTTTTTACAAAGACAGCATATCCTGTTTCCTTGTGAATGCAATGGAAAAAGATCTTCCTTTTTAGGTGGCTCCTTCAGAGATGACGGTGGTATGAGATATTTCTCTGTTGGGGCCGCGAGGCCACTTGGGATATCTCACAGTTCAATGTTGGTGGGCATTTATGGAGAATAATCTTGACATCCATGTGTTTGAGCTCAGTGCAGTACTCTTGCACCAAAACAAAATTCTACTAATGCCTATTGACAAAAGAATACTGATTGGGACAAACAGTAAAGCAGCAGTGTACTACCTGAGGAAGCAGTGTGGTATAATGTGGAAAACACTTTTGAAGAATGGGATTTATTTATGAGTTTTGGTTGTACAATGAATTTAGAGTTGATGCAGCCATGTCCACCATGCTACCCAAAACATGTTTTCTAAGTTGGGGGAACAGCTTTGTGAATGCCCCTGGGCGGTAAACATCAGCTTAGAGTCCTTTGCTCTTGCAAAGTGATGGAGGGTCTAGTAGGGGATCCACAAAGCCGTGTTTTTAATTGAATGTTACCACAGCAAATACCAAAAAATAAGATCAACAGATTGCTAATTACAGGGCACGGAAAAGATGATACACTGCTTAAAGTATGCTAATTCATAAACCGTACATGAAAATATTGGTGTCTTGCGTTAGTGTGAATTTCCTCTATTTCACCCTTTTTCTTGTTACAGATAAAGGTACTGCAGCGTGCTTTGAGGCTACTTAATTTTCACTTTGATATTCCTTCCCTGAATACTTGCCCTGGGGTGAAGAGGGTTCAAATAGTAGTACTGTACAGAAAAGAAGATGCACTTTTGTTTCAGAAAAATTAAAACACCATTTGTATAAATACGACAAACTGCAATGTTGGTACATTTATGGATTATGTGTCGACCGTGGTAGATATGTGAGCTGATGAATGCTGCTTTAGAGTAGGGGGGGGAATCTAGTGGTCAGGTGTTTCATTGATTGTTAGTTATAACGCTGTTGTGATGGTGAAATGTAATCATGGCACCACTGTGGAGAACTTAAAGTGAACAAGCATTGACATACCCAAGGGGGCGGGGTTACATGCTTACACATGCAGCATTAGCATATTCTAGTGAGGCAAACAAGAGGGACTCAGGAGTAGGCAGTGTAGGTTCTAGTTGTAAAGTAGTCCCTCATGATTTTCAGTGCAAGCACTGGTGTGAAGGTAGAAGGATACAGCCAGTAGCTTTAGGTGAAAGATGAATACTCCACTGGGCAGAGTGAAGACATGATTGACAGTCTCCAGCCAATCATTGAAAGAAGCTGATTGAAGAAAGCTAGTGCTTGAAATGGGTGGGCCCAAAGCTCATGCTATCTCTACTGTAAGCAATAGATATGTTTGACTGTTCTGTTGTCACATTTGAGACTTAAAAATTGAACACTAGCTTGAGTTCCTGCTTTCACTGATAGGCAGAATTTGACTACTCAAAATGGTGGTACGTTTTTGTGTTCTTTCATGAATATGCCAATTATTCTTACTGAAGTATTCCCTACCTGTGCAGAAATATGGGGAAGCGAATTTAGTTGGCCTTGATTTTGAAGGAATTTCCAGTAGCCCAAGAACATGATGCACCCCTTTGATGCTAGAGCAACCACTTACTCACTTTGAAGCGACCTCTAGATACAGTCAAGTTGGAGAAAACAGATATGTTAAAATAAATAAGGTATTAATAAAAAATGATTTCACAAGCACTAAGGGCACAGATATAAACTTACAATTCGCAAAGTCCCTTAAAACTTCACCATCTCTACCAAATGTGGAGTTCTTGCATTACTGTAGACGAGTGCAAATATGTCTCTTGTATTTGGGCCAGTGCAAGCAGTTAATGTACATACTGAAGAATTAGATAGATTTATGGTATTCATTTTTCAAAGTAGAGCCACTGCTTCAGATCGTATTCAGTGTACCCATGCAAACATTATTATTCAAATGCTTCCAAAATGCAGTCTTTCATAGTCAAGGCAGTTGTGACATCCAGCTTTAAGAATTGTCAAATGTCTTTGCTAGCATGCACGTCTCCTTCTAGTAGTAGCTTAAAGTAAAGTGATGTGTTTACCTTTCCAGTTTCTAGTGGAATCGCTGCACTCCAGTCAGAGGGCTGCGCTCTCCTGCACGCCAGGGCAGAGCAACGAGACACAGAAGCAAGAAGTGGCTCATCGTAGAGAGGTGGCTCTTGACATCTTATCTGAGATCGCCAGTGTATTTGATTTCCCAGATCTTAATCGTTTTTTAACGGTAAGTTGGTGACTGCCACATAGCACTTGAGATGGTCAGCATGGGCACCACCTTGGTACCTTCTCTATGTTGCTTTATAACTGGCTATGACGTCCTGGCAGAGCCCTGAGATTGCTACGGTTAGGGCCTTCTCTTTCTGTGGTAGGAATACTTTGTCCATTTGTCTTGGCAGTCAAGAGCTATGCTAGGCTGATGTTTGAATCTTTTTACTGACACGTGTAGTCTGTGATAATTGAACTGGGCAATAATTTTTTCATTAGTCTTGCTGGAAGGAACATCTGTACATAGGATACAAGTGGCTTCTGGAAAGACCTGGTATAATTTTGAAGTGTTCTTGAAGCCATGACTTTGTCCTATTTCCTTCCTCCTGTCCTCGCAAAGCAACCTTAAAATTCACTGTAGAAGTAAATTCCCCAGAAGTATGAGGTTTGCACTGACCTGGCTCACGGATGGTGACGCTATCTGGATCACAGGTCCTGCTTATTGACAAATGTTTGACTACAGAAAGAGTCTCCTGCGGCCAAGACCACTGGGTCAAAAATCCCTATATTTGATGTTGATTATAAGTAAACTAGGAGTATTAGGGTATGATTTACTTTTGCCCTTCTGCATGCACAGAAACGGAGCAGGGACAGTAGGAATTCAACTTGCCCTGATGAAGGCGTGAGACACTATTAAGGAATATTGCCCACTACTTAATATAATACCAGTGGTTTGCTCACTCTGCTGAAGATGTTTACCATTATTGTCTGCTCCACAATTATGGGCCAGAATCCGGGGTGAGAGAACATATCAAGAGGGCAATTAACATCTCTTAACCCCTTCACTGCTAGGCTTTTTCCCCCCTGTGCTAATCCTTTTTTTGGCTATTTGGGGTAGTTTGCGCTTAGACCCCTGTAACTTTTTGACCACATAAGGTATCCACGCCAAATTTGCGTCCTTTTCTTCCAACATCATGGGGATTCTAAAGGTACCCAGGGTTTGTGGATTCCCCTGGAGGGGTCCCAGAAATTAGCCAAAATACAGCTAAATTTTGTTTTTTTGGGAAAAATTGGAACAAAAGTGCTGCAAATGAAAGCGTCTGGGTTCCCCCCCGCAAATGGTATCAAAAAAGGGTTTGTGGGGCTCAAATCACCATTTCCCCAGCTTTTAGAGAATGACAGACTTTTGTCAGAAAACCAACATTTTTTACACAGTTTTGGCATTTTTCTGGGACATAGCCTATTTTTGCAATTTTTTGTGCTTTCAACCTCCTTCCAGTTAATGGTAGAAATGGGTATGAAAGCAATAATGGATCCTGGAAAGCTATACATTTTTGAAAAGTAGACACAATTCTGAATTCAGCAAGAGGTCATTTGTGTAGATCCTTCAAGGTTTCTTTATAGAAACTAACAGTTAAATATAGGAAAAATTGAAAATTAGTTGAAAAAAACAGCTTTTTGTGTCAACGTTTTCACCTGTAACTTCTTCTAATTATGACAGCTCTTTGAAAGCAATATACCGTTACATCCGCAGGACCTTACTGGTTGTGGGGATATATAGGACTGGTAGGTTCACCAAGAACCCGACGAACCCCGGCCAAAAACTGAGCAGCGACTTGCAATGGTTTTTTATTATGTAGCGGGTATATAGCAATTACTCTGGGAAAATGTATACATGGAAAAATTGGTATGAAAGACACCTATGTATTTCTGAAATGGGAATAAAATATAGAGTTTAGAAACAGTAGATATTTGCACATTTCCAAAATTGGGAACACTCATACTAGCATGAGAATTATCGGTCAGTTTTCAAAATGACTTCTTTTTTACACATCGTCTTTCATTTGGAAGGCAGAAATGCATTGAAAGTCAATAGGTAATAACAGTTGCTTTACAAATCTGAACTACCCTAAGTCTCCCGATAAAAATGGTACCTCACTTGTGTGGGTAGGCATAGTGCCCACGACAGGAAACAGCTCAAAACGCAACGTGAACACACCACATTTTCACAATGAAAAATTACCCTTTTTTTGCAAAGTGCCTAGCTGTAGTTTTTGAACCCTAGCTCTGCCGGCACCTAGGGAAACCTAGCAAACCTATACATTTTTGAAAACTAGACATCCAGGGGAATCCAGGATGGGGTGACTCGACTGCCTCCCTCCAGGTTCTGTTACCCAGAATCCCTTGCAAACCTAAACAAATGTCCAAAAAAACACATTTTCCTCACATTTCTGTGGTGGAATGTTCTGGAATCTGCGTGGATCCACAAATTTCGACCCACCCCACGTTCCCCAAAGTCTTCCGAGAAAATTGGTACCTCACTTGTGTGGGTAGGCCTAGTGCCTGCGATAGGAAACGGCGCAAAACGCAACGTGGACACACCTCAATTTCACAGTGAAAAATGACCCTTTTTTGGCAAAGTGCCTAGCTGTAGTTTTTGAACCCTAGTTCTGCCGGCACCTAGGGAAACCTAGCAAACCTATACATTTTTGAAAACTAGACACCCAGGGGAATACAGGATGGGGTGACTCGACTGCCTCTCGCCAGGTTCTGTTACCCAGAATCCCTTGCAAACCAAAGAAATTGTCCAAAAAAACACATTTTCCTCACATTTCTGTGGTGGAAAGTTCTGGAATCTGCGTGGATCCACAAATTTCCACCCACCCCGCGTTCCCAAAAGTCTTCCGAGAAAAATGGTACCTTACTTGTGTGGGTAGGCCTAGTGCCCGCGACAGAAAACGGCGCAAAACGCAACGTGGACACACCACAATTTCACAGTGAAAAATGACCCTTTTTTGGCAAACTGCCTAGCTGTAGTTTTTGAACCCTAGCTCTGCCGGCACCTAGGGAAACCTAGCAAACCTATACATTTTTGAAAACTAAACACCCAGGGGAATCCAGAATGGGGTGACTCGACTGCCTCTCACCAGGTTCTGTTACCCAGAATCCCTTGCAAACCTAAAAATTGCCAAACAAAACACATTTTCCTCACATTTCTGTGGTGGAAAGTTCTGGAATTTGCGTGGATCCACAAATTTCCACCGACCCCGCGTTCCCCAAAGTCTTCCGAGAAAAATGGTACTTCACTTGTGTGGGTAGGCCTAGTGCCCGTGACAGGAAACGGCGCAAAACGCAACGTGGACACAACACAATTTGACAGTGAAAAATGACCCTTTTTTGGCAAAGTGCCTAGCTGTAGTTTTTGAACCCTAGCTCTGCCGGCACCTAGGGAAACCTAGCAAACCTATACATTTTTGAAAACTAGACACCCAGGGGAATCCAGGATGGGGTGACTTTACTGCCTCTCACCAGGTTCTGTTACCCAGAAACCCTTGCAAACTTAAAAAATTGCCCAAAAAAACACATTTTCCTCACATTTCTGTGGTGGAAAGTTCTGGAATTTGCGTGGATCCACAAATTTCCACCTACCCCGCGTTCCCCAAAGTCCTCTGAGAAAAATGGTACCTCACTTGTGTGGGTAGGCCTAGTGCCCGCGACAGGAAACGGCGCAAAACGCAACGTGGACACACCACAATTTCACAGTGAAAAATGACCCTTTTTTGGCAAAGTGCCTAGATGTAGTTTTTGAACCCTAGCTCTGCCGGCACCTAGGGAAACCTACCAAACCCACACATTTCGGAAAACTAGACACCCAGGGGATTCCAGGGAGGTATGGCTTGCGTCGATCCCCCAACGTTTCCTTACCCAGAATCCCCTGCAAACCTCAAATTTAGCTGAAAAAATCACTTTTTTCGCACATTTTTGTGTGGGAAAGTTGTGACATCACCGGGCTGACACAAATTTCCTACCACCCAGCGTTCCCCCGGGTCTCCCGATAAAAATGGTGCCTCACTCGTGTGGGAGGCCCAAGTACCCGCGACAGGCAAGGGCCCAAAACGTAGTGAGGCGACATCAAAATTGCCTATCACAAAACAACCTGGTTTTGCAAGGGGGGTCACCTGGGTTTTTGGCCCCGTGCTCGGCGGCCATGTAGGGAAACCTACCAAACCCACACATTTCTGAAAACTAGACACCCGGGGGATTCCAGGGAGGTATGGCTTGCGTGGATCCCCCAACGTTTCCTTACCCAGAATCCCCTGCAAACCTCAATTTAAACTGAAAAAATCACTTTTTTCGCACTTTTTTGTGTGGGAAAGTTGTGGCATCACCGGGCTGACACAAATTTCCTACCACCCAGCGTTCCCCCGGGTCTCCCGATAAAAATGGTGCCTCACTCGTGTGGGAGGCCCAAGTACCCGCGACAGGCAAGGGCCCAAAACGTATTGAGGCAACATCAAAATTGCCTATCACCAAACAACATGGTTTTGAAAGGGGGGTCACCTGGGTTTTTGGCCCCGTGCTCGGCGGCCATCTAGTGAAACCTACCAAACCCACACATTTCTGAAAACTAGACACCCGGGGGATTCCAGAGAGGTATGGCTTGCGTGGATCCCCCAACGTTTCCTTACCCAGAATCCCCTGCAAACCTCAATTTTAGCTGACAAAATCACTTTTTTTACACACTTTTGTGTGGGAAAGTTGTGGCATCACCGGCTGACACATATTTCCTACCACCCAGCGTTCCCCCGGGTCTCCCAATAAAAATGGTGCCTCACTCGTGTGGGAGGCCCAAGTACCCGCGACAGGCAAGGGCCCAAAACATATTGAGGCAACATCAAAATTGCCTATCATCAAACAACCTGGTTTTGGCAAGGGGGGTCACCTGGGTTTTTGGCCCCGTGCTCGGCGGCCATCTAGGGAAACCTACCAAACCCACACATTTCTGAAAACTAGACACCCGGGGTATTCCAGGGAGGTATGGCTTGCCTGGATCCCCCAACGTTTCCTTACCCAGAATCCCCTGCAAACCTCAATTTTAGCTGGAAAAAATCACTTTTTTCACACATTTTTGTGTGGGAAAGTTGTGGCATCACCGGGCTGACACAAATTTACTACCACCCAGCGTTCCCCCGGGTCTCCCGATAAAAATGGTGCCTCACTCGTGTGGGAGGCCCAAGTGCCCGCGACAGGCAAGGGCCCAAAACATTTTGTGATGAGCAATTTTGATGTCGCCTCAATACGTTTTGGGCCCCTGCCTGTCGCGGGTACTTGGTCCTCCCACACGAGTGAGGCACCATTTTAATCGGGAGACCCGGGGGAACGCTGGGTGGTAGGAAATTTGTGTCAGCCCGGTGATGCCACAACTTTCCCACACAAAAATGTGGGAAAAAAGTGATTTTTTTTCAGCTAAAATTGAGGTTTGCAGGGATTCTGGGTAAGGAAACGTTGGGGGATCCACGCAAGCCATACCTCCCTGGAATCCCACGGGTGTCTAGTTTTCAGAAATGTGTGGGTTTGGTAGGTTTCCCTAGATGGCCGCCGAGCACGGGTCCAAAAACCCAGGTGACCCCCCCCTTGCAAAACCAGGTTGTTTTGTGATAGGCAAATTTTGATGTAGCCTCAGAAGGTTTTGGGCCCTTGCCTGTCACGTGTCCTTGACCCACCCACGCGAGTGAGGTACCATTTCTATTGGGATACTTGGAGAAAGGCGAAGGGGTAGGAAATTTGTTGTTTCTTTCTGCAGCGTGAAAATTTTGGCACAATATTGCAAGGAAAATGTGACAGACATTTTGAGGTTTGCAGAACATTGTGGGTAAGATAACTTGTTGGGATCCACAAGAGAGACATCACCATGTACTCCCATGGGTGTTTAGTTTACGACAAAATCTACAGTTGGTAGGTTATTCTTAGATGAAATATACACCTTGGCAGAGAGATAAAAAAGACAAAGATTACTGCACAGCCATCTATTCCTCAAGCACACACGCATACTGGTTGGATTTGGCACGAGGGCGGATGATGGTTCAGTATATATAATTTTATTAACAAGAGATTTCACAAAAATGAAATGCACTGTTAATAATTGAAAGGACGAGAAACTGAACCATTGACTCGCAGTTCGTGAGCTGTAAAGCCACGTCAAGGCACCAACCGCTTTACAGGCCATTCACACACCTTTCATACATGATACACACAAGACCATTCACACCACCAGGCACAAAACCAACACATTACAACATTCACAAAAAGAGACAAGGTATACCCTGCTTGACAAAAACAGAAAAGACACATTTTTCTGCACAACCACCTATTCCTCAAACACACATACATACTGGTTGGATTTGGCACGAGGGTGAGTGATGGTTCAGTATATACAGTTGTATTAACCAGAGATTTCACAAAAATGAAATGCACTGTTAATAATTGAAAGGACGAGAAACTGAACCATTGACTCACAGCTCGTGAGCTGTAAAGCCACGACAAGGCACCAACCTCTTTACAGGCCATTCATACACCTTTCATACTTGTGACACATACAAAACCATTCACACCGCCAGCCGCGGGCCCAGCACTTTACAACACTCACATCAGCAGACAGCGCCATTCAAGGGCCCACATTCCTGACACCGCAACCACACCAGCTCACGGTTTGCGTGGAGTGGCCTTTGGCTAGCAGTGTGTGTAGTGACCAGCAGCTAGTCACTACTCACACACCGCCAGCCAAGCGCCAGTCCACGCACACCGCCAGCCGAGCGCCAGTCCACGCACACCGCCAGCCAAGCGCCAGTCCACGCACACCGCTAGCCAAGCGCCAGTCCACGCACACCGCTAGCCAAGCGCCAGTCCACACACACAGCCAGTCAAGCGCCAGTCCACGCACACCGCTAGCCAAGCGCCAGTCCACGCACACCACCAGCCAAGCGCCAGTCCACGCACACCGCCAAACAAGCGCCACTTCGGGTAGGAGATGGAACTTGATTTTCTAAAGTAGGCTCAGTTGGAGTTAGGTTTATTGGTACTGTTTTCATGTGTCCTTTGAAGAAATGGTTGATTTTGACTTAAAAGCCTAGTGACTTTGGACTTGTGGTGAATGTCTAAGTAAAGTCATCTTTGAACGTGAATAAGTCCGTTTGGTCTTTAAAATATTTCATTTGTAATGGTGAAGATATGAATTTGTTGTGGATGATCCTCTGTTTTTTTTCTCAAGCTAATGAGCAGTTTGGAAACCTAGCTAGTCTTTCTTGTCAGTGTCAGTCTGAAACTGGTTCTAGTTCTTGTGTTTGGCAGTACTGCATAATATACAAAAGGATTGTCATTATGTGATTCAGAATTCTGCAGTTTTAAACACTGCAGTTTTGCCATTAAGAAACGTGCAGGTTGCAGGTGGAATTTGCAGCATGCTTTCCTTTTCAAAGGGAAACATTAGCAGAATCGAGTTCACTAAGAACTAAAATATAATTTTTAGTAGTGTACACTATAGAAACGAGTAATATATTTATTTGTAGCCGCAAGTATAGTATTTGTAGCCAAGTATAGATGTGCCGATTGCTGTTCAGTAATTATTTTTGCCTTGTTCTTGTCTTCAAACAGCGAACCTTACAGCTTCTACTCCCATACCTGGCTGCGAAGGCCAGCCCTACTGCCTCTGCACTCATTCGCACTATAGCCAAGCAACTGAATGTGAATCGTCGTGAGATCCTGATTAATAACTTTAAGTACATCTTCTCTCATCTGGTCTGCTCCTGCTCCAAGGACGAGCTAGAACGTGCACTTCACTATCTCAAGGTAATCTGCCGTTGACAGCATTAGATGTATATTATAAGGATTCTTCAGGTCGCATAGTGTTTTTTGGAGGGCAGTGTTTTTTACCTGACTCTAAGATGCAGTTGCTGATATTCATTTCAATGGAAATTATTACTTTCCAGGATGCCTTGCTGACACCTTTCTCTGTTTTTGTCTGTGACTGAGCCTTATGTCTTACTTTGGTGGTTCTGAGTGTAGCCTGTTAATTGTTCCTTGGTTCACCTCTGCTGCTAATCATTTCTGGATAGTGACAAGTGTCTGACTGATTAGTGTTCCAGATCTATTATGCTTGGAGCTCATGAGGCTGTACCAGCTTATGGAATGTCACGTTTAGATTGTGCTGGTTTGTCCTTGATGGAGTCAACCGATTCTTCTGCGTACAGGTTGGTTCCTGAACGGCCCAGATGGAACGAGCTCCTTATGTGTGAGTTGGGTCAATAGATTATCCTGTTGGTGTGCTTACTTCCTGACTGCCCTCGAAAATTGGAATGAGCTTGTCTGCATGGGAGCCCCTGGCAATGAGCATGCTGTCAAACTGTTCCTAGTAGTAAACGTGTCCTTCCACTTTCAGGCAGTAAACTTGCTTTGCAGAAATATTACTGGATTTTACAATGCTTTGTAGATAGCTAGATATTGGTCACGGATGAAGTCAGTATAGTCCTTTTATCTATTACAGGTCCCTGCCTTCTGCAACACCTTCTACTGTGAAGCCTTAATTTATTACAAGTTAACATTTCATTATACGTTCCTGACACACAGGAGTTCAGCTCTACTAATTTCAGAAATGAGAGACCTATAGGGGGTTAGATGGCAACTTAAACATGCTTAACATGAATTCATGTGGTGTCCTCAGTAACATTTGATGGCCGCTTCCTATCCCTTTGACAGACACCGTGCTCAGACAAGGAATCAGACATTCAGAAGCAAACCCATTTTGAAAAACCTCTGAGAGGATTTTGTAGAAAGACCTGGAATTGAATAAAGACTGTATTTGCATTGAGGTGGCACTGAAATTCGCTTTGTAATCCTGATCAGGTCATATGCTATTACTCAAAAAAAAAAAAAAATTTGTCTAAATCCAAGCTGAGCTTTGTGGAGTTGTCAATATGAATTTTCATCATCCTTGGAAAGATCAGTATGTGTTTTTTGCAAATGCATTGCCCATTTGGAACTCAGTGTGCCTTATGCACTAAATTAGAGTTAAATATACTTTCTTTCCTCTCTTAGTTTTAAGATGAGCTGTTAACCCTTTCCGCTTTCGATTTTGGCTTTTTGTTCAGAATGAAACCGAGATTGAGCTGGGCAGTCTCCTGAGACAAGACTACCAGGGCCTGCATAATGAGCTCTTACTGCGTATTGGTGAGCACTACCAGCAAGTCTTCAATGGTCTGGCAATACTGGCCTCATTCGCCTCTAGTGATGACCCATATCAAGGTCCGAGGGACATCACATCAGCTGACATCATGGTAAGAATTGACATGCTTCATTTCTGTTAAAGAAGTTCTAGAAAAGGTCTTGCACTCTGCCAGGCCTGATCTCCAGGCCTAAGTATTCAGGGGCAATCCTTCTAGCAAATGTTGCATCTTGCTGCCTCCTGGAATCTCAGGCACTAGGTACTAATGCAAGCTCCCTGAACAGCCATGTACCTCCTGTTTAGGCCGTAATTTTCCTGTGTTTGTGTGGTCAAACTTTCAAAGATTACTCTTAGAGAGGGATACAAGTTTCAAAACTTGGATACACTTAACACAAAAATAACACACATTAAATAGTTCAATCTGCTCTGTCAGTCGGTTTACATGTGATGGTATTAATGTCAAATGCATTTCTAACCACAGAGGAAATATACTGACCCCTCTTAATCAATTACCTATCATATTTTGCAGAGCACGTTTAAAAACCTTTGTGTTTGTTTTATGAATGTCGAGTATGCGATGCACCTCTGCTTTGCATGAGTAACTAAGTATGTTCTGTTACTTGCTGCCAGCAGCATGCCATTTCTTGCGTTTTTTTGCAATCGGGTATCAGGATCTTGTGACAGAACAGCAAAGAAAACGTGTCGCTGGAGGTTGTCAAGTTTGGCTGGTAAAGATGTGAGTCTGCTGGCAAGTGTCCCTAGTCTCAGGACACATCCATAGCACCAGCTCTGATGGGTTTACAGAAAATGGGCTGCATTCTCGCAGATGAGGCTAAGGGCAGTGTGACCTTGCGGTGTATTTGTGGTGGTGTTCAGCAGGAAGGAGAAAAGTGGGACAACCTGCAATAATTGGCCACATGGTGAAAGGGCTCAGAGCAGGGAAAGCACCTCTTCCAGCTAAAAGTTGATGCTTCACCCTAGAGGTTCTTGAGCTCTTCCTTCACTCCTTGCAGTGTTGGAAATATCAACGCAGGGTCTCTTAAGGGATAAATGTTGAGGGTGGCAAGGAAGGTAAAGTCAAAATCTAACCAATATTCCAGTTTTCAAGTTCACCTTATATCCCAAGTTTGTGGCAGTTGATGTCAGGCAAACCAAGCATTCAGGTCTTGTACAGCATTTGAAAATTTGACAACCACATTTTTCTTATTGCATAGTCAAGTCCCCATAATGATGTCAGTGCCTCTGGGTTCTTGGTTATGACCGTCCTCCCATAATACTTGTGCTGGGTACTCCGCCTCAGCAAATCAAAGTCAGTTCCTGGGTCTGTTGCTCATCTTACTGAGCAGGACATAGCAGTTGGGGCATGGAGCTGTCCATATCTCTTTGTTAAAGGTGATAGTTGAACTTGCACCTGGCTTCCTCTTTGTGAAAGCGTAGTATCTTCCGGGCAAAAACTGTCTTGCTTGATTTTGTGCAGACTAGTGTTGTGAACAGAGAAAGCTTCTTTCTGCATCATTGAAGGGTTTCTTGATGTTGATCCCAACTCAACAAAGCAAGCTGTCCAAAGTAGAGTAAGTGCACACACGATGGAGCCAAAAACACCTACCACTCTCTATTGTGACAGTGCTTCTTAATGGGTAAACCTTTTAATGTTGTTCCCTCTTCGTGTATAAAAAAAAAAAAGCAAATCATCGGGGGCCTCTCAAAATCAAAAATATTTTTTCACAATTATTCTATGAAATTGGTAGCTTTCAACAATTTTAATAGTTCTAAAGTTGCAGTTATGCCCAGTTTTGCCTTTTACAATGCAAATGCATGATTGCCAACATGTTATGGGCAGACGGCTCCCTAAAGTGTAAAAGAATCCACGGAGTGATCCTTTATCAAAAATGGGTGGAGGAACTATGCTGCGTATTTGGAGCTGCTTTGACACCTTCTCCCAGCCAAGATATGTGTCACAAAAGATGTAATGATGGACATTATCGAGTGGCTCGCTGACATTCAGTTTTTTATTTTTTTACTAAAAGCACAGCACTGTTTTCAGCACGATGCTCCTCTTGGCAAGATTCCTCTAAGGCATTAGTTAGGAGATGTATTCTGTCTGGTATGGAAGTAGGGGCTCCTGTATGCATTCCCACCACAAACTCTCCTGTCTCAGGTTCTGATCAGGAAAGAGTGGGCCCAAGTTATCTTAATTGCTCTGGACGGGACTAGGAGAGGATGGTACCCAAAGCTCCTAAGCATCGATCATCCAATCAGGCTCCCACGTTGGATGGACCTTTTGTCAACAACAGGGCAGGGTTATGCATCCGAGTCTCCATAACCCACACCTCCATGCATTGAAATGGAACGGGGGCAGATGAATACTTTTGACTTATCTACCAAGTGGTTGATGTCATCCTCGCTGCCATATGCCCTACCACAAAGTCCATCTCTGCGGTGTGATGTGAGAAATTCTTTGACTGTCATGGAGCCTGAAATATAGACTCCGTACAGGCTAAATGTTCTGATGCTCTTTCATTAGTCCATCAGGGTATTGCAGTAGGTACCATGAAAGGTAATTTATCAGCCCTTTCAGCCTTTCTTTGTTTACCATATCAGCTATTCTTGTTTACGTCACTGATTACTATATCACCTATTCTTGTTTAAGTCAACAGCTGTTATGTGTTTTGTTAAAGGTTTGACTCGTATATTTCCCCAAAGTTATTTATGATGACACAGTGGGATCTTTACCTGGTCTTGACATCTCTGATGTGCATGCCATTTGAGCCCCCCATCACTTCGGCATGCTAGTTGAGTGGACTGCAGGCATTGTAAGTACGTCTGCCCTACACCTCTTTCCAGACAAGTTGGTGCTTAGGACACTGACGGCGTTCCTTCCCAGGGTTGTTGCACCCTTCCTCATTAGCCAAACAATCTCTCTTTAGAGGTATTTGCTACACTTAACCCCTCGAAGGCGGAGGAGTGACTCGATTTCCATGATCCGAAGGGTGTGTTAAACTTGTATATCGACTGTACGAAGGACCATTGGGTAGGTGATCAGCTCTTTGTCTGGTTTTTAGGCGTAATGAAAGGCAAGTTGGTGATATCAAGGTGGATAGTCCAGTGTACCAAGATCTGCTATGCACTGACTATGGATCAGTCTTCTAAAGGTCTGCGAGCCCATTCCACTAGGGCCAAGACTGCTGCAACAGCATTGCTGCGAGGGGTGCCTGTTCTGGACTTGTGCCAGGCTGAGACGTGGGTGTCACTGAACACTAATGCCTTGATAGGCAGGAAGGTCACTGAACCCAATTGGTTCTGCAAAACTTTTTTGTCTGAGTCCACTGCCCAGACCCTCTCCCTAGGGGAGTTACTGCAATGGTATCTTTTCTGAGGTGAGGAATCTGTGCTTAGAAGTATCAGTCAGAGCAAGGTACTTCCCTTTGGCAATGCTTTTTCTGGTGGATACTCTATTTAACTGCAGATTCCTCACCTCCCCGCCCTGTGGAGTGGCATCTTTTTCATCTGCAAAGGTCCCAAATTAGAGAATGCCTCACTGTCACCAACAATTTGTTCAACACTCCGCACTGGAGGCACAAAATGAGAAAGATTAATGAAACTGACAGCGCGCAGGGGTAGTGCATATATGTCAGTCAGTGAAATAACTTTGTTTCGGCTGCCAGGGCCATAAAAGTTCAGATACAGATAAATATACATGATAAATAAGTAAAACAGTGCATTTCAGCATAAGAAAGGCTCATTATTCATGTAGAATAAACGCCAGAATTGATTCAATAAAAAATAAAAAGTCTTCTAGAATATACAAAATACAAATAAGTACAAAGAGGGGCATTTATGTGCTGACAAACGAGGTATAAAAACATAGGGATGACACAGAGGCCTACATGAAGTTAAGAGGAGAGGAGTACCTTTCTTCGAAGTATCCACATGGCACCCAAGAACTTGGCAATTGAAGTGGCGTGAATTAAACTACATGCTGATCTCAAAATACGAAGAGCGGCAGAGTGGCTGCGCACGCCTAAGAGCCTACAGGTGAGTGCTAGTCCAGTTCTACGGGGACGGCATAAGCTGGGCAAACATAAAGGGCATGCAAGACACACTCTACTTGAGAATTGCAAGCAGGGAGAGTGCCCACTCTGAACCGGAAGTAAAGCTTCCTATCCATGGAGACAGTCAACTGGTCCCAGTTTGACTCCTACCCACCCGAAGACTTAAAGTCAAGAATATCGCTGGACAGCCTAAAAGAAACAGCATCCCTAGAGTCATTGGCCACTGTAACTGCCCAGTAGAGCTGCTTCAGTGAGTCCTTAGATGGGAAACAGGTGACGGCTGGATGTTCCCACAGTTCAGACAGTCCCAGGGCGTAAAGCATCTCCTTGATGTTTGTGAGCCAGGGAACTTTAGAGAATTGATCAGCTTCCATTACATCCTGAAGGGCTGTAACGTAATGGGCACGATCTTGGGTTGTCCATAGGTGCATATATGTGGCTCAGTTTCATACCTTTAGTGGTGGTACAGAGTCACCTCAGAGCCGCATGACAATACTTGCTGGCACACTGGACCGCTGTTAAGAAAGATCTCTGGATCCAGTCCTTTGCTTGGGGATATTCTAAAGTTGAGGAATCTGTGATTGGATAGCATATCCTTAGTCGATCCTGTTTCAGGTTTAAAGCTATAATAACTGATAAACCCCCTATGAAAGGGAAACAGCCCTCACTGGTGTAAACATATAAACACCTGTACAGCCACAAACTAAAATACCATTCAAAGAAAGGAAAGTGAGGGAGAATGAGTCATTTTTATTTGTTTTGGAAGGGGCTAGCACAATGTAACTTTTTTATACAAGGTAGCAGCAAGAAAGACTGGTCTAAGATTATTCTGCTTGACCTTTGTTGTTTAGGGATGTCACAAAAATATTGTTTCCTCTTCCTTTTGTTTCCTCCAGGTTTGGGTGCTTGGATTAATGGTGCAGGGTTAAGAAGCATGTTTAAGTCAGATCTAATCATTATATACACTGCAGAGAATCTGGGAATATTAAAATCATCTTTTGCCACTGTTTACTTTTTTCAATGATTGGTGAAACGGCCAGCTCATAAGAATCTTGGCCAATACGTACACATTTACCCGTAGACACAGAGTGGGTAAACCCCTTTGATACATCAGCCCCCTTTTCAGGTCACCTGCCAAACACCTCAGGTTTTAAACGTTCAATGCAAGGGTCAGTGACAGGTACCTGTGAAAGAGTCCTGTCACCATGCATATTATACAAACAAATAAGGGAACCCAAGGGTACAAAGGGGCCATGGGGTACATGTTATTTTAAACGCCGCCTACAAAAACCATGGTTAATCTAAAATTAAATCAATGATTTTACTACTGACACAAATATTCCAGTTCGCAGTTTCTTTTTCATAATCTTTATTTTATTTTTAATGATCAAAAGATAGTGGATAGTACCAAAGGAAAATTTTGTAACTTAGGGCCTGATTACGATGGCGGAAGGCCCGCCACCCACAGCCTGTCGGTGGTGGGCCCTCCGCCATCGCAATGTAAATTTCCCCCCGCCATATTATGATGGTGGGGAGAAGCATTGGGGAAGCTTAGCGGTCGGAAAGACCGACCGCCACGGTTCCGACAGGTGGCCCTTTTCCAACCGCCTGTCGGAGCAGCAACATTGCCCAGCATTGCAGCGGTGCCTGCCAGGCACCACCATTGGGATTATGATATACCTTTCCGCCGGTCGTTTCGCGGCGGTCAACCCGCCACGAAAAGGCAGGCAGAAATGGATTTGGGGGCCCGTAGCGGGCCCCCCTTCATCCCTGGGCCTGGGGCAAGGGCAGTGGGGGGCACCTATGGTGCCCCTCGTACATATCCCTGCACCATGTGGCAGGCAAGTGCCTTTTTTTTGCATTGCGGCGGGGGCTGCTAACTGCATCCCCGCCACAATGCAAAGTATAGGTGATGCGACCGCCGTGGTGGCGGTCGCATTGTAATTCAGATTGTGGGGAGGCCGCCTCATAGGCGGCCGGTCCCAAATCTGAACCAAATCATAATTCTACAGGTGGACATCTGCTTGAAGGTAACAACCTACTTCACAATAAGTGGGCATGAAGGCCAAATTTAAATATAGTAATATTACTAGTGCTGAGAACAAAATTAATGAGGAACAAGAATAAAGGAGAATAGGAAAAGAAAATGAAAGCCTCAGCGAGATAACCAAATCATAATTATATAGGTGGACAACCGCTTGAAGATAACACCCATTTCACAATAAGTAGGTGAGCATGGAGTCACATAAATATACTCACACAAAACCTATATATTTAGTACAGGTAGGTAAAGAGCCTTGATCTTAATATACAGTCCACTGTATTTGCTGCAACCTCTTCTTTTAGAATTGAAAACGTCTATACACGGAAGATGTATCATAGTAGGGAGGTACAGACTTCCAATTTATTTAATTCAGTGTGTAGGCTGTCTGTGCGAAGAATCCATTTCAGTTCCTCTTTGTTCAGAATGGATGAAATATTCCCACCTCTCATTGGCTGTTTAACAACAGTAATTACGTGCTAGTGTAGTTCATCTTCACTGTGAATATGCTGCACAAAATGTTCCACTAGTGGGGCAGTCACAGCCTTACACCTGAGGTGGCTCCTATGTTGATATATTCTGACACTTATTATTTTTGTGATCTATCCAATGTATACTAGACCATGTGATGTCATAGGTGGCATTACTAGTATTACAATTAGAAAATTGTTTGAGTGATCTTGCCATTCTTGTAGTTGAATTTCTTAGGTTCCGTAGTGAAGGCACACACACCACAATGACCGCATTTAAAGTGGCCCACAATAGGAGAAAGACCCCAAAAATCATTAAGTGTGGGGTTGGTCTTCGTTAGCGGGAACGACGCTCTAACCAGCTGGTCCTCAATACTCTTATTTTTACGAAATGTAAAAATAAGTCTGACATGTAAGGTCACCTGCATTCAACACATTCCAATGTTTCAAAATGCATTTCTTCAATTGATTCGTTACAAGTGAAAATGTTGTCACGCATACCAATCTGTCAGGGTCCTTTTTTTCTTTGGGGACAAGCATTGATTCCCTGGGGCAAAAGGCTCTCTTCATGGATCTCTTCACAAACCTCCTGCGGTAAACTCTAAAGAGAACTTTCTGCAATAATTTCTCTGCCTCCGTAAAAAAAATCTTGTTCGAACATACAGTTACTCCTAATTCTCAAAAATTGGGAGTACCTTAAGGCTCTCGGGTGATGACTCAAATAGACCATGAGAGTATTTCTTCTGTGAGCTTGTGATATAGGGTAGTGTATAGCTCTCCATTCTCAGATTTGATCATTAAGTCTAGGAATGCTACTTCATGTTTGCTATATTGAAGAGTTAACCGTGGGCCCTTACTTTTAGAATTCAGCCACCTAAGGAATTTACTTAGTATATTTTCATCACCCTGCCAGATGGAAAAAATGTCGTCAGTATATAGCTTCCACATCATAATGTGACTGCGAAATGGGTTGAGATTAGATAAAATAACCTCGTTTTCCACATCATACTTAAACAAAATGGCAAAGTTTGGGGCAAAAATGGCTCCCATTGATTTGTCTTTAATTTGTTGGTAAAAATCATTATCAAACAAGATTTGTTTTTTTGGGTCAATGTGAGTTGAAGTAGCTCAAGTATAAATGAAGTGGGGACTTGGTGTGATCTAGTTCTTCTATCCAGTGCCTTCCTAATGACCTCAATACCATCTAGTTGGGGAATATTGGTATGTAATGATTCAATGTTCATGGTACCTAACAGAGTCTGCCTGATTGAATGGAAAATGTTCTATCTAGTTTATAACGTCAGTACTATCCCGTACGTAACAGGTGATGTTAGGGACAAAGTCTTTAATAAAATAATTAATATACCTCCCAATGGGGTCAAAAATAGACCCGCTCCCAAAAATTATGGGTCTACCAGGGAGTGATTCAGCATCCTTATGTACATTAGGTAGGGTATATATTACCGGTGTACGTAGATTTTTGGTATTCAGAAAAAGAAATTAGTTGCAATTGTCTCTGGTGGTAATGTCCAAGATTATTTCCTGAAGCTCTTTGGTAGGAGTGGTAGACAGTTTGAGATAGTGCTTTCTATTAGCCAGCTGCCTCATGATTTCTATTTTGTATTTGTCCTTACTTTGTAGTGGAAGAGGTGTGGCGCAGCGGCCAGGGTGCCTGACTCCGGACCACGGGGTTCACGGTTCGATCCCCGGTGCTGGCGGCAGGTTAGCTCAGCACCATGTGACTCTGGGCAATAGCTCGCTTAATCTTCCCCACGGCCCCCAGCGCCTTGACACCCTCGGGTAATTGTGCGCTTTACAAATACTGGATTTCATTTCATTTCATAGTACTATTCTCCCTCCCTTGTCAGCAGGTTTAATAATCAATGCATTGTTGTTTTTCAAGGTTTGTAATGCCGTCTTCTCTCGTGGTGAAATTTTATATGGGATAAAAGTTTTATGTTGTTCCAAAGCTGACATTTCATTCATTACATGTTTCTCAAAAGTGTGAATTTTAGGGTGGGGTGGTTTTGTTGGTCGGAGAGATAGTGGATATAGGACGGATTCCATTAGTGTCAGACTTATAGGGAGAGCGGTGGTCAGAAATAAATGCGTACAACCTAATCTTCCTAAAAAAAAATCCCTTCCTTGATATCACATACAATATCCTCCACCGAAATCTCGGTATTGAGTAAGGGAAGCAGACAGTGGTAACGAATGACAGTCCCTTACTCAATACCGAGATTTCGGTGGAGGATATTGTATGTGATGACAAATAAAAAAATAGGAATGGTCTGCATGGTCTGTGGCGATAACTCTTTATTACATGAAGAGCAGGCTCTCACGGGTACTAGTTATCACCTAGGGTAATAAAGAGTTATCACAGGTACGAGTTATCGACCTCTCCCCCTCCCTCGTCTGAGTGGGCGTTATTGGCCTCTCCCTAAAAACGTAGGGGTAGTACTGGTGGACGGGGCATTCGTGCCTTCACCTGGGTCTGAGTTGTCTGCTGAGTCTTCAGAGGTGTCTAAAAATGTCACTTTATTTTGTTTATTAAACCGTCCAGGGGCGACCAAAGTTAGGGTTAAAGTAGCTCCTGTTAGTATAAAATGTGTCCTTTAAAAAAGGGTACGTTCTCTGATCTATAGTTACTTATATCCCTTTTCTTTTTACTTAACTTTTTTTACTTAACTTTTTTTCTTGTTCAAGTCTGTTAAATTCACTGATTGCTTTTTAAATATTCCCAAGTGTATCTTTAGCATCAGTAATCAATGCTGATTCTTTAATTTGTTTTCCCAGATCAGAAATCTCTTCTAAACGTTTTTTAGAATGTTCAGTCTTAGTATCTATTCCCAGGACCATCCAGTGGCAGGAGCATGTGGTACCTTTATAGCTAAAGCCTTGCCTGTATTTTTTGTCTTCAGTAAATACCTCTGAAATATTTCGGACTTGTACACCCAGTGGTATTATCTCAGACTTGAGATATTCTGTTAGCATTTTTACCATTAATTGTAACCTTATATATTTCTTTCTGCTTTTTTCCAATTGGTCAGAAAGGTTAGTAGTCACTGAGGGGGATGGATCACTAGTATCCGAGAACAATGACGGCCCCTCCAAAATCTTTTTAAGATATTCATCAGAGTAAATAGAAGTATATTCTGATATGCTCTGAGGGTTTTATTAATCAAAGTAGCCACAGAAAAAAACTAAACAATGAGGAATAAATGAAAAGAAGAAAAACCAAAAGAAAAGAAGAAAAATGCTAGAAGAAAAGACAAACCTATAAAACAACTAGGAATACCGACTCAAAGTGGTAGGTAAGTATCTGAACCCTTGCAATCAACCGATTGCCCATACTATTATACAAACGAGGAAACCCAAGGGTATATAGGGGCCATAGGTACATGTTATTTTAAAAGAACAACGGTCCCTTCAAAAACCATAGTTAATCTAAAATTAAATGAATTATTTTACTACTGCCACAAATATTCAAGATCTCAGTTATTATTTTCATAATTTCTTTTTATTTTTAACGATCAAAAGATATTAGGTAGTGCCAAAGGGAATTTTGGTAACTTATTTTTACTCGGGTAATTGTTTTCCAGTGACTTTTGTGGAATAAAAGAGGAGTTTAATGCTTGGCAAGTAGTTTTAAATGCCAAGTGGGAGTGGCAGTAATTTGCACACACAGGCCCTGCAATGGCAGGCCTGATACAGGTTTGAAAGACTACTTGTGTGGGAGGCACAATCAGAACTGCAGGCACACTAGTAGCAATTAATTTACAGGCCCTGGGTATATGGTATACCACTTTACAAAGGACTTATAGGTAAATTAAATTTGCCAATCATGTATACACCAATTGCACACATGTTTAGGGAAGAAGCACATGCACTTTAGCACTGGTCAGCAGTTGTAAAGTGCTCAGAGTTCTAAGGCCAACAAAAGATCCAGTAAAATGTGGAGGTCAAAAGCAAAACGTTTGGGGGAAGCCCACCCTAAAGATAACAGGTCTAACAAAATACATAACTCTGTAAGAAAAAGACACATCAAGCCACATGGCATGTTTATGAAGTAAAAACATGACGTGTTCTTATTTGGCATTCCCTCTGCTGAGTGTAGTCAAGTGACATCAATGTGGACCTTTAGATGCAAGTCTGGATTTGTTCACTTGTTCATAAAAACTACTCCTTTCCTAATATTGGATTCCAAATCCTGCGGGTTGTAGCGTTACAGGATGTATTTTTACCTAATGCAATGCTTTTTTAGGTCTGGCATTGAGACAGCTCTAGCTTTTAAATAAATGCAAAGTATATCCATATATATATATACACATACACAGAGGGGCTTTGAGTCTCCTGTCTTCATTCATTGTTCTTTTTAGCTGTCATTCACATTTTGCTTCCACTCATCACAGCATGGGGCAACGGACCAGCACACATGTTATTGGCTCTTTAGCACTGAGTAATGCCATTTTTCCTGATCACATGTGCATGTCTGCCTAAAAAGAAGTGCACTTATGTAGCAGGGCTTTACTTAACTTTGTCAATATATATTTTTATTTTTATTGCTTCTTCATTTTTTTTTTAAAAACAATGTTGTCCCATGTGTTTAAATTATGTCTTAAGGTTCCAGTAATTCAAAGCCAATGGCACATTTTCTTTTAGCCAATAAGACTCCTATTTTCCTGTGGTGTGAATTAAAAGTAAACCTGGCTTCCATACCTGTTCTCTATACACCTGCCTGCAATCAAGCACCTGTACTGTTTGTTCTATTGAGGTTATTTATATACAATGGTCTTTTTAAAAAGATTTTTTACCTGTATTACTTTTTATTACAAGCATACGACCATTACGTTTAAATGATGGCATGTTTTTGATTTCCTTCCTTTTATTTCTGTGGTATATGCTTGCAATAAAAAAAATGAACAATTACACTAGTTTGTCCAGGCCAGACCTGTTGGCTTTGCCAATGCTTGTTTTCCCCCCTCTAGCCCCCCCTTTCCTTCACCTCCATTTTAGTATTAGTGAGCTCATGGTTTCTGAAGGCGAGGAAGTCATGTGCCCTGGTATACCTTATATCTACATAGCACTGTCTCCCTCTCTATTGCATCCTTAAGTGGCCTTTTATCATCCTAATGCCTTCAGCATCTCTGTTCCTTTTATTGTTTTTTTAGGAAAACCTGGCCGCTTTTTGAGTATGTTGCTGCCCACACAGTAAGTTGCTTGTTCCAGGTGAATGTTTTCCATGAGGATGACCTCCACATGCCTGTACTTGAATTGTAAGCTTACAACTATCATTTATAACATACAACACCCAGTCTTTCCTTCATTGAATTGACCACCCTAAAGACCATTAGGAGCACCACAGGTCTTTGGGAAGCAGTCTTACTCATACTCTAGGAGTCCATCTCCATAACATGCCCAATTCATTTGCCTGCTCTTTCCTAATGCTGCTAAGTCCCATTCCTGGATGTTCCTCTGCGCATCTTGTGGTGCTTCGCTGCCAGTCCATCGGCACATTGGCAGCTTCCACCACAGGGGCTGCGCACATATCATCTCCGGGCCTACAAGTGAGTTGCAGCAGTAAGGGTCCGTGCTACTCCTCCCGGACTTCCACTCTGCCTTTAGAATGTGAAGCAATCTCACCTTGAGTCACCAGACCGGTGGAAGTGCTGGAAGTGGAAGCCTGGGTTCCTTGATAAAGACACTCCGCCTTCCTTCTTACCGCAGGCGCTGCTTGGATCCCAGTGCCCCCTGTAAAACGTTCTCTCTTGTATCTTGTCCACTACAATCCCATTAGCAAGAAACCCAGTGTCACTGCTGCAGGGGTCAGGAGTCTGAACAGAAGTCATTTTAGACCATGTATCATGAAGTCTGCCTCGACTCCATTACTTGTATATCATTTTTAACCGCATCAGACATCTTTTAACACAAACTGTAATTTCTTGTGTTTTTCAGGCAGATTATCTACAACCTAAATTGTTGGGGATTTTGGCCTTTTTTAACATGCATCTCCTGAGTTCGAGCATTGGGATTGAAGACAAAAAATTGGTAAGTAGACATCTTCACTTTTGTTATTGGGGGTTGATGTCACCTGGCATCTGAATCAGTTTCATCTTTGGTTGTTCATTTATTTGAGCATGGGTGAGGAAGCCACAAGTACTGGGGTGGCTTGCTGCAATGAGCCACAAAGGAATTTTTATGAAGCACGTGCGGTTTATTTATGGCAAAAACCAGCCTTTTCTCTCATAAGATTGCGACCTCACTTCGGAAGGACGGGTAGAACTAGTTCTGGTAGCCTCACTCCTTGATTGGATAGACAGGAGTCCATTCAAATAAAGTGAAGGAAATAAGTTGGCCTTTACAAAGGTAAATTCACTTATAAACGTAAGTTTATGACTAAATTTATCTTTTTATTTTTTTTATTTTTTACTTCTGCCAGGAATTAACAACAGGGATTCCCAGCAGGCATGCATGGTTTTAAGAGTTTGGTGTATGGTGGGCCCGATTAACCAAGGTAAATGGATTTGCAAACTCAAGTTTATGACCAAATATACCTTTACTTCACTTCTGCCAGGAATTAACAAAATGGATTCCTGGCAGGCATAAATGGATTTGAGTGTCGTCATTTCCACGAGTGTAGAGAAACCTGTACTTGTAAATCCCTCTGTAAATTCCATTCATGGGTTGGAAAAAGGGCGCAATAAGGCGTGGTTGGTCTTGTCAGTTTGTGAATGCCCCCAAACGTGTACTTTTGTGTGCATTCCCATTTCCACCATGGAAATGGTCGGGGACTTACTTCAGTACAGTGCTGGGGTAATTCTCATATTAGGGTGAGAAGAAGAACTTTTGGTAGAGGTTGTAGGGAAAGGACCTTCTCTATGGGTAAAAAAGGTTTTCTATGTGGAAAGGAAAAAAGTACATTTGCATGGAGGGCTCCAGTCTTCCTGTATGGAGAGCTCTGCACAGAGGGAATAGGAGCCCACGCGAAGAGTCACTTGGTATTTCCAGTAGTACCCCTGTATAACTGCCAGATCGCTTTTCCAGGCATACTGTTAGGAAAGTTGGTAAAAGTAGTGAATCTAAACCCACACGTATACTTAAATCTACAGGTGCAGATTTGTTTTTCGTGAATCTACCTTGAAGAAATTTCAAATCATTTAGAATGCGCCCGCTCGCCTGGTCCTGAGAGTACCCAAATACTCCTCGGTCAGAGAAGGATTGGGATCTCTTCACTGGCTGCCAGTAAAGAAGCAGGTCTCCTTTAAAGTTCTTTGCTTGATGCACAAAGCTCTCTATTCTCAGGGGTTGAGTTATCTTAGGACAGCCCTTTATTGGTATGTTCCCAGGAGGCCTCTGAGGTTAGTTGGACGTTATAAGGGGGATGTTCCTCGATGTAAGAAAGTCGGGTGCGGGGATCGTGCTTTCTCGGTGGCAGCTGCCAGGCTATGGAACTCCCTTCCTGAACATATCAGGAGCCTTAGCTCGCACCTGATGTTTCGTAAGCAAGTTAAAACGTGGGTTTTGTGGATATTTTTTTTTTTTTTTAGAGGTTATTTTCAGAGGGCTTTTCTGCTTTGAGCTGCCATTGTTCACACTGCTTTCTTCCGTTTACCGTGCTTTGATGCCTTTAGGAATGCAACAATACAAATAAAGATGAGTATTATGCTCAACGTGTTATTTACTTTAAACAAGGATTGACAATGACCTACATTCTGAAGTTTCTTTGACCCCCTTCGTGCTTTCACAGGAGCATCAAAAGCAGCACCCTGGGAGGAGTAGCACTATTATATCACACACCAGCAATGTGAGACAACCAACACACTGAACCCTCACCAACCACCCCCGACACCCGGAAGCCAGCGATCGACAACTGGACAGCCCTCACCACCGAAGACACACTGAAGACGATGAAGTCAATCCACTCCGGGGCCCCCACGGACCCCTGCCCCCACCACATTTTCAACAGAGCCGCCGACTTCATCGCACCCATGCTTTGCCACACCATCAACCGCTCCCTGGCAACCCCCTCGTTCCCCGACGACTGGAAACACGCCGAGGTCAACCCCCTCCTGAAGAAACCCTCAGCGGACCCCACCGACCTCAAAAACTACAGACCCATCTCCCTGCTCCCGTTCCCAGCGAAAGTCATCGAGAAAGCCATCACAGCAACTCGCCACATTCATCGAAGAGCACAACATCCTCGACTCCTCCCAATCCTGCTTCAGAAAAAACCACAGTACGGAAACCGCCCTCCTCGCCGCAACAGACGACATCCGCACCCTACTGGACAAAGGAGAAACAGCAGCCCTCATCCTCCTCGACCTCTCAGCGGCGTTCGACACAGTCTCTCACCGCACCCTAATACGCAGACTCCACGACGCAGGGATCCAAGACAAGGCCCTCGACTGGATCCGCTCCTTCCTCTCCAGCAGAACGCAGCGGGTCAGACTCCCCCCTTTCCTCTCGGACCCTACACCAACCACCTGCGGAGTCCCCCAGGGGTCCTCCCTCAGCCCTACGCTCTTCAACGTCTACATGGCTCCGCTCGCCCCCATCGTCAGAACCTACGGACTCAACATTGTGTCATACGCAGACGACACCCAACTCATCCTCTCCCTATCCAACAAACCCAATACCGCCAGACACAATTTTCGAGAAGGCATGGAAGCCGTCGCCAAATGGATGAAAAACAGCTGCCTACAACTAAACACCAACAAAACAGAAGTACTCATCATGGGCCCAAACCCCGATGCCTGGAACGACACCTGGTGGAAGCCCGCCCACCCCCACAGACCACATACGCAACCTGGGAATCATCCTGGACTCCTTGCTCAAAATGGACCGCCAGATCAACTCCGTCTCGTCCTCCTGCTTCCACACCCTCCGCCTCCTACGTAAGACCTTCAAATGGATCCCCCTCGAACACAGAAAGACCGTCACTCACGCCCTGGTCACCAGCAGACTCGACTACGGCAACGCACTCTACGCCGTAATAAACAAAAACCTCACCCGCAAGCTACAGAACAGCCAGAACGCCGCCACAAGACTGGTCCTCGACCTGCCAAGACACTGCCACATCTCCCAGCACCTGCGCACACTCCACTGGCTCCCCATCGAAGGTAGAGTCACCTTCAAGATGCTCACCCACGTTCACAAGGCCCTCCACGACACCGGACCAGCATACCTTAACAGCCGACTCAAATTCCACGCACCCCAGATGACCCTACGATCAGCCCAGCTCTCCTGCGCCGTGGTCCCCCGCACCAGAAAGACCAGATCGGGAGGCCGCTCCTTCTCCTTCCTCACGGCCAGAGCCTGGAACGCCCTTCCGCTCCACCTCAGACAGAGAACATCGCTCCCCATCTTCGCAAGAAACCTCAAAACCTGGCTCTTCGACAGACCCCCCTTGTTGGACTGTAACCTGCCAACCCCCCCCCCCCCCAGCGCCTTGAGACCCTTACGGGCGAGTAGTCGCGCTTAACAAACGCCTGATTGATGTAATGAGGCCAGGGCGCATGCACAGGGGACGCCTCCACTGAAGCATAGAAAAACCAAGACCACTCTAAAGGCATGTCTGGGGAAAATAGGGCATTCTTTTCATGTTAATGACTGGATCCATTTTAGCTTCTTGATAGTTGGATCTGGTCACGAAATTGAATGTTACAGATGCCTTGCCCTGCTCCTCCTGTTTACCTGCACCTAATAGTCACACGTTGCAAGGCCTCCTTTTTTAGGTATCCTCGGTATAAAAGAATAGTAACCAGGGAGTTGCAGCATTACACACATGGACACAGGACAAGGAGGACCACTGCTGGAGCTGGAGACACGGAGACGCTGGAAGCTGCAGAGGCTGAGGAGGCTACAAATAGGAAGGGGGCAGGGGTGAAGGAAAACTGAACTCAAAACCAAACTGAACGCAAACTAAATACTTAACTCAAAACCAAACTGAAAACTGACTTGAAATCCCCATTTACCTTAACACCTTCACCCCACATTCTTTCACTCCATTCTTCTTACCATTCGATTCCCAACTGTATCTTTCATTAGTCTTTCAATCCCTTCATGTCTTTTCTAACCCTTTTCTGTTTCTCTCTTCACTCCACTATGCCCCTCCATTTTCGTCATTCCATTCCCTTTCCTCCCCACCCTGACCTACACACACCCTGCCCCTTAACCTCTGCTCTTCGTTGTCTTTCCCTTCCTTTTCATCACTTCCCATCCCTTCCTCATCTGGAGTCACAACACCTGCCATTCCCTCCCCTATCATTTCCTCAATTCGCCTGACATTTTATCTAACCCACTTCCCTTACTCTTCCCCTTCCCTTTACTTTCATTCGTCTTCAATTCGCTTCTCTGTCAGCCACACCCTAGTTGTCTCCTTCCTGTTCCATCACTGATTATTCCATAGCCAACCGCCCTCCAGTCCCTTCTCTGCCCATAATTTCCCCTTCATTCCCCTTCCCATTTCTTCTGTACCCAGCCCCACTCTTACCTACCTCAGCCGAGCCACTCTATTCCTTCAATCGCCATACTCTTTCCCTTTCCTTCCTTTCTCGTTTTCTTCCCTCTGTCACTCTCCTCCCTTCCCCTTAACTTACCTAACCACCCCATCTGTTTGCTCTCCCATTCCTTTCCCTTCCCACCCCCTTCCCATTGCTTTAGTTCTTTCAAAGCCCCTATCTTTTATCCCTTCCATTTCTTTGTTTCATTCACCCTACATCTCCCTCTTCACCCATCTGTCCTTTTCATTCCCCTTTTCTAACTCCTTGTTCATATCCCTTTATGACCCCTTGTCTGCCTCTTTCGTTCCCTTCCCTATCCAACTCCTTTCCCTTTCCCCACTGCTCACATTCCTTTCCTGTATTCTTCTCCCCTCCTATAACCTTCCCTCGCCACTCACTACTCCCTCCCCAACTCCCCCATTGCTTCCCATCCCCTTCACCTCGCTACGCTATCCTCGCTTTTCCTCTTTTTGACATCTCTCCCATAGTCCTTTCCTCTCTTCTCCCTTCCCCATCCCTTCCCCAGGCTATCCTTTTACCTACCCTGCTCCATACATTCATTCCTTTACATCACTTTCCCACTTTCCATCCCTAGTTCCCATTACATGTTCCTTCTTTCCTCATCCTTCTCCGCTCCCATTCCACTTTCTACTATTCTCTTTTGCTACTACTTTATTCTTCCCTCATATCTTTATTCTTTTGCTATCCCTAACTTTCTCCTCCCTTCCATGCTCTTCCCTTCTCCTTCCCTGTTCAGTTCCATTAACTTTCCTACTGTGTCCATCCGTGCCTTCCCAGTCCTCTTCCTTTTCCTTTCCTCCTCTTTCTTCATCCTCCTTTTCCAACCTCTCCAACCCTTTACCTCAGTGCTCCTATTATCTCCCATTTCCTCCCTTTCCTTTCATCCCTTCCTCCTCTTCACCTTCCCTGCTCTCCCCTTCCCACCCATCACGTCTGTAACAAACTTCCTTGCTTCCCCTGTTCACCTTCTACTCCAATCTCATCTCTTTCCCTTCCATATCCCCCCTTCCTGCCTCTATCCATTTTCCCTCCATTTTCTCCTCTCAACACCCTTCTGACTCTCCTACCTATTTCATTCAATTTTCGTCTGCCTTCACCCAATCCCTATTTCATTTCTCTTCCTTCACTTAATTGCCTATACATCCACATCCCTTGCTGTCCTTATCAGGCCCGCTCCTTTTCTTTAAACTCCCCTCCCTGTGCCTTTCTCTTTTTAGGTCGAGCCTAGAGTAGCGCGCAAGCGTTGCTCTGGCGAAGACTTTATGTAGGGGGTTTGAAAAAGCTGACCAGACCCTCGTGCGTCATGGCCTTTTCCCTGCGGTTACCCGCACGGGTGCCATGTGGTTTCAATTATCGTGCCCTGACACGGGCGCGATAATTAAAACCAGATGTCTCGCTGTGGCGCGCGCACCACTCGCGTCGCCCCCCCTCCTCCCCGCTTGTGCCTTCAAATGCTTGTTATATTAAGCATCGCACTGCGAATACTGGCACCTTTAAACGCTGTAATATCAGGAGTTGCAGCTACACGCAGTAATGATGCTGACATAGCATCTGAAGATAAAAATCTGAGAAGCGCTTTCAATGATTCCAGTTTTATGACCAGCAGATCATATCACCAGTTTCGGTTCTAATCAATTCGTTTATTTTCGTATTTAAAGCCCGAACCCACATACATATGCAAGTTGCAAAACAGATTAGGATGCGCTATAAAAAAAATGATAACTCGTTTACTTTAAAGCAAACACGCATATCTGGCAGTCCAGCCCTAGCAGCAGTCCTCCCGGGGCGCCAGAGCAGAGTCTGCCCCAGGGACCCTTCCTAGTTTATTCCTGGTCCGCAGCTGCGCTCAGCTCTCTGTAGACCCAGCCAGGGGCCAGTTCCAAGCAAGACCAGCGTCTCACCAGCCTGAAGGCCTTGAACATCGCCCTACCGGGCAAATCCAGAAACAAATCTTGAGAATTTCAGCCATGCCATCACTATGTCTTCCATCAGGCTGCAGAGACACTCTCTGACCTCGGTTCGTTTTTTGACTGTCTGCTTCAACTCTGATTTGCGCACGGTCTCCTTGCAAATGAGTTTTACTTCTTCGACAATGCCTTTGCTCATTCCAACTGAGGACCCGCTATAGATTGTTGTGCGCCCATACGCCCATATTTGTAAAGCGCGATATGTTCGCGCTTTACAAATATGGATTATTATTATGCACAACCATGGTAACTGATTACCTGGGCAGTGCATCTTGAGTCCGACAGTATAGTTTGATTTCAGGGTTGAAGTTATAAGCTTCACTTGTGGCATTCATATCCAACATCCTTTTGTTGACAGAAAATAGTGTGGGGAGTAAAAGTGATGGCTTTGTGACCAGTTGAGCAGCCAGCATCAAGTTTCAGGAACGGAGTTAATCCTCTGTTTAGTATTCATGTGGCATCTTTTATTTTCAGAGGTCTGGCACTGATAGACACCATGCCTCATATAGGTGAATATCAATCCCACTTGACTGTGGTAAAAAGTACTGCACTTGTAAGGTCTGTTCGAAGCCAAATGTCCAATTCTAAAGATATATCACGTGCCAACCACACTCTGCTGTGAACCTAAACAAACACAAACTCATGAAAATGTTTTACAGCCCACCACAGAGGGAGCTTAAAGGTTTCAACCTTTTAGATTAAAATAAAATTATTCCTTTAAAGCATCGAAGCAAGTCAAATTAATTGAAACTTCTTGCATAGTAAACACCAAATGTGTGTTTAGTGAAAAAATATAACTTGACACAGTAAATGCATGCAAATTGCAGTGAGCAACAGGAATTGCTAAAACAAGCCATAAACGCTAAACAACATGTTTCTATTGATGGATTTTCGTTCAACAAATTAATGTGCTCTGGAAAATGTGTTACTTCTTTGCCCCACTTGACCCAAATGATCAACACATTTAAAAACAAGCATTGGCATAGCCAATAGGTCTCGCCTTTGGAACCTTATAAGTGTTTTGCCATGCAACAGTTGATGTTGTTGCACCAAGGATATTGTGCTGCATAACTAAATACTTATAAGGTCCCAAAGGTGAGACCTATTGGCTATGCCAATGCTTGTTTCCTTTCCTATTACCTTTGCATATTCTTCTCTTCCCACCACTCCTCCCTGACCGCTCTCTTCCTCTCCACTGTTCTCCCCTTTCCCTACTCTCCCAGCTGTACTTCTTTCCCCTCCCCTACTTTATTCTTTTGCCTCCCCTCCCCTCCACTTAACTTGTTTTCTCTTTTCCCCTACCTTTTCCTCTCTTCTTACTTGTCCTCTGCCTTTTCCTCCCCTCTTCCCATTCTCAACCCTTCTCCCCCTCCTTTCCTCTTTCTTTCCCTTCCATTCTACTCCCCTTTCCTTCTTCACCCTACCCCTAATTGTCCTACCCATTCCTCTGCCTTCCCATACATATTCAACCTGTTTCCCCATCCATCCACTGTATGAAGCTGGCTCTGTATATACTATACCAAAGTGAGGTATAGTGTGCACAGAGTCCAGTGGAACCCCAAAGGTGGGCAGAGGTAAAGTTAGATAGCACCTCACTCTCTATTTGTGGTAGCGTGGTCGAGCAGTAAGGCAGTATCAGAGGACAGTGTTAAGCATTTGTCGTACACACTCAGTCAGCAAATGAATTCACACTCAAAGACTGAACTTCAGACCAATTGTTTTGTATCAAAAATATTCTTTTAGGTATTTTATTTTCTAGAACCAAGCAAGCCTGGCACAGGTAAGCAATAAATACTTTACAGTAGTAATGCAGTTTGTAAACAGTTTGAATTGAAATTGTATATGCACTTTGTTTTGACTTACAGTATGGTTTCAGACAAATGCAATACTTTGTAAATACAATACATAGACTTGAATGGGCTTTTCAGTAAAATTACAGGTAAGTTACTTTTGAGATTACTTTTATTACTCAGAGTAGTATACCTGGATACTACCCTGGGACATTTCCTGCAAACAGGTAAGTAAAATCGTTTTTGTTAGTTAGTGCAATTTTAAAGAATTTCTTAAGGTTTTCAAACTCCACACTTAGAAACTTTTCCAAGAAAAACAGTCAATGTTATAATATGGAGGAAAATAGTGTTATCGGTTTTTAGGTAAGTATTTGGTAGTGGGGGTTGAGGTTCTGGGGGTAGACTCAGGGGTCCCCCAGGGTCAAGGATGCACTCTAGTTACACCCTCAGCGGCACTAGGGCGGCTGGGTGCAGAGTGCTGAGGCCCAATGTTATCCAATGGGGGATAGGGGGCCTCCGGTTGGTGGCTGCTGGCAAGCAGGCCACTTAGTTGTGGGAGCAAAGCTCCTGGACTTTAGCTCAGGGCAAATGGGGAAACAAAGTAGCAGCAAAAGGTGCACCCTCAGCGGCACTAGGGCGGCTGGGTGCAGGGTGCTGTTTCGACGTCTGGCGCCCTGTTGTTTTCAATGGGGAACATCCGGTTTGCAAAGGCACTGCAGGCTTGGGGACGAAGGTCTTCTAGGTGCGACCACCACTTCGAGAGGTAAGTTGGGAAGTTAGGGGTTGGTTAGGCACCGTCGGTTTGGGCACACAAGGCCGTGGGGCATCGGGTGCACGGGTGCCTTTTGGGGTCGGATCGTCTTACCAGCTCCTGGTCGCGGTTGGGGGGACCTTCTGGATTTAGGCTGCAGGCGTCGGCTGGAGGCTTGAGGCAGGTCAGGGGTCGCCGGATCTCGGTCAGGATCGCCGGGGTGACCTCCTCGTGGTGTTTGTCCACTCGAGCTCGGGCCGGGGACGGTGGGTGCAGAGTGGGGCGGATCCGCGGTGTCCGGCCTGAGCCAGAAGTTGCAGATGAACAAATCCGGGGTTCACGGGGACAAAGTCTTTGTTCTTGAAGGCAGGCAGGTCCTCCGGGGTTTTCGAGGTTTCTGGCTGCAGGACACACCGGGATTTCGCAGGAGCAGGTTCGAGGGGGAGACTGGCCGGTAGGGTTTTGGCCAAGTCAGTGGGCGTCTTCCTCTTGTTAGCTGCTGCACGGCTGTTCGGTCCTTCTTCTTGTAGTTTCTTCTTGTCTGAGGAAGCAAGGTTCAGGGGTGCCCCTAAATACTAGATTTAGGGGCGTTACTGGTAGGTAAAAGGCAGGGACCAATGGGTCCCTTCCCTGGGGTGGGTACACCCCATATTATGCCACCCTCCAGTGGGAGGGGGGCATGAGCCTGTCCCTGGTTGGCTGAGTCCCCCCCTCTGCAAGATGGCGGGGACTGAGAGTTGTGCTTCACCTCGCCTCCCCCACCTGAGGGGTGGAGTTGGCAGAGGTGGGCACACCTCTCTTCCTCACTTGTTTTTCCCGCCGGTTCTCCCGCCCAAAGTGGGGGGTCAGAACCAGTGGGGACCAGTTGCTAAAAGCAGCAAGTGGCCTGGGGAAGCTCACAAAGGCGCCAAGCCTTTGAAGCTTCCCCTTCGTGAACCCTGCCCATCTTCTATCATAGAAGCAGGGGAGGTTTCTCCACCCAAATCTGTCAATGCTCGACTTCATGCATGGAGATTTAGCGGCGATAGTTTATAGCTATCGCCCTTCTGTCCAAAGTCTGTAATGTTATTTTGGCGGCTCTGCGTCCCTCCACAAAGACTGCTGGTCAGTTGAACAAATTTGTGGCATGGTATACAACCAAACAGGTTGACCCTTTATCTGCACCCCTTTCCCAAGTTCTTTTGTTTATCCTAACCCAGGCCCAGCAGGGCTCTGCATTGGGCACGTTGAAAGGTTCTTTATCTGCCATCTCCGCCTGCCAGATCAGCCTTTCCTCTTCAAGTCCCATATCGTAAATAGGTTCCTTAAAGAGCTGAAGCACGTTTCCTCCAGCTCCCTAAGTTAGGCCTCAATGGGACCTTAACTTGATTCTTACCTTTCTAATGTGTGCTACCTTTGACCCGCTTCATACCTGCCCTCTTAGGCTCTTCGCCATCAAGACAGCCGTTCTGTTGGCAATTACATCTGCCCAGAGGGTCAGTGAACTGCGGGCGCTGTCTTCTCAGCCGCCATATGTCTCCGTCTTCCCAGACAAACTGGTCCTTTGAGACTCGAGCATCCTTCTTGCCGAAGGTAGTCACCCCGTTCCAGATAGTCCAGTCCTTCACCACTTTGCCTACCTTTTACGCTCTGCCTCATCCGTATAAGGAAATGGAGAGACTCCACCAGTAGGACCCAAAAAGAGCGTTGTTATTCTACCTTGACCGCACTAAACCGTTCCGGGTGGATGATCAACTCTTTGTGGGATATCTTGGAGCCAAGGAGGGAAAGGTCATGCAGAAGCGAACCATGTCCTGATGGATTGTACTCTGCATTAAGATGTGCTGCACATTGGCCAAGAAGCAACCCCCAGAGGGTTTGCGTGCTCATTGCACCAGAGCAAAGGCTGCGACCACTTCGTTAGCACATGGAGTTACGGTCCTGGTCCTCTGCCAGGCAGCAACATGGGCATCGCTGCACATGTTAACCAAGCAGAACTGCCTTGATAGTCCAGTCTGTCGGGAAGGGCATTTTGCCCGTTTGGTCCGGCATGACTTTCTGGTCTAAATCCTGTTTGCAGACCCTCCTCTGGGGAGGTATTGCTTGGGTATCTAATCTAAGGTAAGGAATCTGCGGCTAAAAGTCTCTATCGGATGAACAAGTTACTTAACTTCGGTAACGCCTTACCTGGTAGAGACTCTGTCTAGCCGCAGATTTCTTACTGGCCCACTCTTCCTCTCCGCTCCGTGAACGGCTTTATAGGTACAGGGCTATTCCCTTTTTTAGGGCCCTAGTTCCACACACCAAATGGTCAGTGTTCTTTGTGGCTCCAAGATCCTGGCATGGAAAGCCGCAAAAAGAAACTGACGTCAGCGCACTGGTGTGGCGCCTATATAGGCACCATGCATGTCACTTCCAGTTCACATGACGCCAACAATGCCACGTGGAGCCAAACAATGCAACCAACTGGTGCGCAGGGGTACTACTCGCAAAAAAATTCCTGATCCAGTCTGATGCCTAGGGATAATTCTACGGTAAGAAATCTGCGGCTAGATAGAGCCTCTACCAGATAAGGCGTTACTGAAGGTAAATAACTTGTTCATCAAATCCCTTCCTCTCTTTCCCTCTCCTCTTCCCTGCTCTACTATCTTCCCCTTTTCTCCTCATCCCTACTGTCCCATTTGTTCTTTCATCTCCTCCCCTCTCTCTCATCTAATTTCCTCCCCTCTTCTCCTCAGCTCCCCTGTCCCTTCCCAACCCTTCTTCTCCTCGCCTCTCCATTCCATTCCTCTTTGTTCTCCCTGCTTTCGCCTCTTCTCCTCCCATCGTCTCCCTCTACCTCCCCTTCCTTCTGCCATTCCCTTTTCTCCTTTCTCTTCAACTCCATTCCCTCTCTGCGCTTACACTCTACCCCATTCTTTTCCCTCTTTTCCTGTCCCACCCCAGGTATCCACTACCCCATTCCCCTCCTGTCCTCTCTTACGCTATCTGTTTCCATCCCTCTCCCTTCCATACTAGTCTCTTCCCCTCGACTCTGGTTCCTTTAACTTTACTATCTCATCCTTCCTACCCCTATCCATTCTTTTCCCACACCACCAATTCCTTTCCTTCTCTATTCTTCTAATCCTGGTTACTCTTCCCCACGCTCTCATTCCTTGTGCTGTATTTTAAATACCAAGCCTGTCGGTTCTCCTCCTATCTGGTTTTTTCCCATCCCTTCCTTATCCTACTCTATCAATTCTTTTCCCTCTCCTCCCTTTCCTTTTCTTCATCATGCCATACATTCTCTTCCTCGCTTCTCTGCCATACCCAAACATTTCCATAGTCCTTCCATCCATACTCTTTTCTTTTCCTACCCTACCTTTGACTACCCCCTGTCTATTCATTTTCTTTCACTTCCCACTTATCTTCCATTCCCTCTTCCATAATACCCATTTCCCCTCTCTTCACTCACTTGCCTACGCCTTTTCACCCTTTCCTTTTTTTTTTTTTAATTTAGAATTTATTGATGGTATATAGTAGCAGAAAACAGCATATGTAAGAGATTGTCAGCAAGTTATACACCAAATCATAGCATAACATATACTAGGTAGACCAACGTTATATAAATCCATACATGCATTTTGGCTCTTTGCTACTCTGTGGTACACCACCGTGTTCTCATTTCATTAATATATCATGTGAGGAATGCCACAGCACACCGTCATAATATCTGATAGGGGTGTCTTGTGCAAGTGGGACCAGCAAATATATACAAACAAAGCATGTAGCAGCAAGGCTGGAATTGTACAGTTATTCGGGTGAGTTTCAGGGCTCCGCGGTAATGGCAGTTGGATGTTCCAGCAGGTATGTCTGAAATGGGCCCCATATGTCCCGAGTACGTGAGGAGGCTGGGAGAAGTTCAGCGTACAAACATGTTTGTTCCTGCCATAATGTCATGTCTCCAATCCATTCCTTAAATTTAGGTGCCCTTTCGCGGCCCCATCTACAAGCCACCCGTCGTTTGGCCAGTACGAGGCAAAAGGACACAAATTTACGGTGTGCTACCGGAAGCTGCTCAGTATACCCGAGCAAAGCCACCAGGGGGGATCTCGAGAGGGATAGAGATATCATGCAGTCCAGTGCTGTAAAAACCTGTTGCCAGTAGGTATGTACCGCTGGGCAGCCCCAAGCGAGGTGGAGGAAATCGGCATTCTCCACCTTACATCTATCACATCTACTTGTATCTCGCAACCCAAACCTATGTAACTTCGCCGGGGTGTAGTAGCTGCGATGGAGGAATTTGTAATGAATGATGCGTAATCGGCTACTAGAAGAGATGTGTTCAGTTTGTTTGCAGCAAAAGACCCACCGTGTGTCAGAGATGGGGAGTTCCAGTTCAGCCGCCCATTTGTCCCGGGCAGCGCATTGAGGGTATTCAGTGTCAGTGTATAAGCTGTGATATAATGTGGACACTAAGTGAGAGGCGGTGGGTGCGCGGAGTACATTATGCAGCGGGGCTACCACTACGGGCTCCAATGGAGTACGAGGGGGTGCAGTCTTTGAGCCCATGTCGTAGACGGGCATATAAGAACATTTCCATAGTAGATGGGGGGGATTTGGGTAGAGCTGTTGGAGGGTGCGGAATTTGCCATTTAAGTATAGATCTCCCCAGGAGTGGAGTTGTCGTGCATTAACAACCTTCTTGAATACCCCTTCCTGCAGTAAAGGCATCTTTGGGTGGTATGCAAGTGGGAGCAGAGGGGAGTATAGGCAGGGTGCCTGCAGGCGGGCAGCGATGCGGCGCCAGGCTAGGAGCGTGCATTCTACGGAAGTGGGACGAGGTTCTCGAGATTTGATCAGTTATAGCATGACTCCCTCCAATGGGATAGGGTCTGCGAGCCAGTGTTCGGTAGCAACATGAGGTGTATACCGAGGTGGGTGGAACCAGAAGTGGGCATAGTGTGCTTGGGCGCATATATAATACAATTCAAGATCAGGGATATCGAAGCCCCCCTGTGAGTATGGGTGCATAAGTGTGTCCCATTTTATTCATGGCTGTTAGCCCCCCCAGACCAGTCGGATCAGCTCCGCTCGTATGGCAGAGATGAAGTGGCGTCCTGGGTCGTATGGAATGTTTAGGAATAGATACAAAAATTTCGGGAGCACCACCATTTTAATAAGGGAGATGCGGCCCGCCATGGTGAGGGGGAGAGCATTCCATCGCGTGATGCAGCCGGTAATGTGATCTAATGCACGGCCATAATTTACCCTCATGAGCTCCTCGCGGTCTGTCGTGACAGTTATCCCCAGGTATTTCACCTCCTCCGAGCACCATGCAATGGGAAAGTCTGTACGAAGGGTGTAGCCGCAGCCGTCAGCGGGAAAATTTGGGATCTGGCCCAGTTAATATGGATACCGGAGTAGCCACCAAATTTAACAAATTCCCGGAGAAGTGGGTTAAGGTTGTGGTGCGGGTCTTTTATATACAGGGTTACATCGTCTGCGTATAGAGATATGAGAATTGGGCGTAAAAAACATCGGAGTCCTTTCTCCTGGTGGTGCTGCCGGATCTTAGCTGCCAGTGGCTCCATGGCAAGGGCAAATAAGAGGGGAGAAAGTGGGCATCCCTGCCGCGTGCCACGCGAGAGAGTGATCGAGGGAGATATATGGCCATTGATCAAAACTTTCGCTGTCGGTGACGCGTATAGAAGTCGGATCCAGGCCAGAAAGCCCTTGGGTAGCCCCATACATTGGAGTATGGTAAACAAGTAATCCCATTCTAGCGAGTCAAAGGCCTTCGTGGCGTCAAGGAAGACCGCCACTAGTGCCAACTTTGGGTCTACATTTTGTAGTATGGAGAAAAGCGTCCTAAGATTATGGGACGTTGCTCTACCGGGGATGAATCCGGCCTGGTCCGGTAGGACCAGGTTCTCCATGAGGAGTTTAAGACGATTGGGCAGTAGTTTGGCAAGTATTTTGGCGTCTGTATTGATTAGGGAAAGGGGACGATATGACTCGCAGTGATCTGCAGGCTTACCGGGCTTTAACAGTGAAATAATGAGCGCCTCCCTCATTGACGCATGTAGGTGCTGAGTCTCCTGGGCTTCCATGAAGACCTCTTTCAGCACTGGGAGCAGTTGATCGAGGTACATTTTGTAAAAATCTATGGGAAGTCCGTCGGACCCAGGTGCCTTGCCCGATTTCATTTGCATGATAGCTTCACGGAGCTCGTCATCCTCGAAAGGCGCCGCCAAAAATTCCCGCTGATGATCGCCCAGCCATCCCAGCGCTATATCTTCCAGATAATGTGAAAAGTCCGGGGGGTCAGCATGACGCGATCCATACAAATCTGCATAGAAATCAGAAAATATATGCAGAATGTCCAAGCTATCTCTATGCCGCACCCCATTACCGTCCACCACGTCCAATATATAATTGGAAAAGCGGGGTTGTCGAATTTCAGTCGCCAACGCCCTGCCGGGTCTCTCCCCCTCCCCGTACCTACGGGCAGTGAAGTACTTGCCTCTGAATTTGACCTCCCGGTCTGCAGTGGTAGTATAGTCTGTTAGTTTTTCTCGGAGTAATGCCCTGTGGACGCCGGATGTCTTGTCCCACATGTCTAGTTCATGTTGTTTCAGCTCTGTTTCAAGGCGCCGCAAGTTTCTCCGAATATCTCGTAAGACCCCAAAACTTTTGGCCATACATGTGCCACGCATAGTAACTTTAAAAGCTTCCCATATCGTGCCCACATGTGTAACGGAGCCTTTATTCCGAGTGAAGAAATCAGCTATTTCTTCAGCAATCTCTGCCTGGAAGACCGCATCCAGAAGTGCCTCCGGCACAAGTCTCCAACATCGTGGGGAGGCTATTGAATTAGGTGGCACTATCTCGAGGCACACAGGCGCATGATCCAAATATGTTCTGGCCATATGCTCTACTGAGTGAATCCAAGTGCCAGCTCCCCGGGAGCATATCCAGTAATCTAGGCGCGACCAGGTCAGGTGTCCGGCCGTGTAAAAAGTGCCCTCTCTGTCCGCTGGATGGACATATCGTCACGCATCTATTAACCTCTGATCTAAAAATAATTGAGAAAGAACCTCTCGCGTGTTGGTGTAGTGACACGGAAGGGGGTTGGATCTATCCATGGAGGGATGCATGGCCGTGTTAAAATCTCCGCCCCAGAGCACGTGAGTGGAGCCTACCTTAATTATTTGTCCCCACAATGTAGTGAAATAGTGAGGGTTGTCCGTATTTGGACCATAGCAGCACGCCAGGGTAATCGATTGTGTACCCCAAAGCAAGCAGCTGCGACCTGAGGGGTCACTATAAGTGCCTCCAAGGATAAAGTGTAGTTTTCTTTACTAGTATTAACGTGCCACGTGAGTACGTGGAGTACGAGGAGAACACGCGGGCAGAGGCCCACCTGGCTCCAAAACAGTTTGGACGTCTGGGGTCTGTGTGTGTTTCCTGCAGCATTGCTACTTGAATGTGATGTCTGTCCAGGTACGCCAGTATTTGTCGACGCTTGCGGGGGTCCCCAAGGCCCCTGACATTCCATGTGATCATTTTAATTCGCTGTGGGTCAGTGTGCAGCGACATTCCAAAGATGATTGTGTATAAAAATGTAGCGCCATGGTGTGGTGTATGAATCCGTGGTCCTAAGGTAAAAGCATGGTCCAGAACAAGTGAACTTATCTAGTAGCTGCTGTCTCAAATACATTTCTGCAATGTGTAACATTCCCATCCCTAACCCTCCCCTCAACATTCCCCCTAGTGTGCCGGCATTGGGCCGACTGTTTAACAGCCCTCCCACCCCCACCCACAACAGCACCCCAATCGTGCCGGTACTGAGGTGCCCACACATAAACTCCAAACAATTTAACTGTACTGTCTTGGTCAAAGAAGGCCAACTCAGCATGGAGAGAAACAACAAAAGGAAATGAGAGTAAAAGCAATCAGGGGGATCTCCCATAAGGGGGGGGCGCCAGTGGGCCACGAAACCTTCCCATGTCCCAACTCTTCTGCATTGCAGTTCCCAGATGTCCCGGTGTGAGGGGGGGGAATAGAGTGGTAAGGGAAGGGTGCCTGGCGAGATCTATGACAAACCTACCAATGAGAATTAATTTTGCATTCATATATCTTATACAGGGTGTTAAGCCCAGAGGGCACTTAGCTGTCTGTGTCCATTCTGCAGATGTGGCGACTCATCTCGCAGGGCGCCCTCGGCATCCAATTGGAGAGACAAGCCTCATGGAGTGTTTCAATACAGCAACAACACACAGCCTACCCCTCGAGAGGCGGGGAGGAGGCTAAAGCTGGGAGTCTGTAGTGCGGCCATCCATGGCCCAGTTCAGTCCACAGCTGGAGATGGAGATCTAGAAGCACGGTCCTGTCTCGGGGATCTGCGTTGAGTAGTCTTCAGGAAATCTTCCACTTGTTGCGGGTTAGTGCAGAATGTGTGTTTGCCTTGGTGCGTAATCCGGAATCGTGCAGGGTACATGAGGGCGTATTCGATTTGAGCCTTGCGTAGCTTTATCTTGACAGGCAGGAACTTGCGGCGCGCCTCTTGAACCGCCATAGTAAAGTCTGGGTAGATGGTGAATTCGTTACCTTCAAAGTGTAGTGTCTTCTGTTCTCGTGCCTTCTTGAGTGCAGCATCTCGATCCCGATAGTTTAGAAGCCATGCAACTATGGGTCGTGGAGGTCCTCCTAGCGGAGGTCGGGGACCCAAGGAGCGATGGGCGCGCTCAACCACCAGTTGCGATGAGAAAGAGTCCGCTCCGAAGGTACCAGTTAGATGGCGCTCAATGAAGTCCTCCATACGCCCAGTGCTTGTGCTCTCTGGTATGCCAAGCACTCGAATGTTGTTCCGGCGGCTGCGGGCCTCCAAATCTTCATTTTTTGCCGCGATGATTTTGAGCACCTTGTCCATTAGCGACATATGCTGTTGCATCTGGGATGTAGCGTCCTCAGTCTCCGAGATGCGTCGTTCAGCCTCCTTCAACTGACCATCGTGCTTGTCAACCTTCTGGACGAGGAAGTCAAGTCGGTTGTTCATTGTGTCCATTTTTCCCGATAGGTCAGCTAGACTGTGCTTCATAGCCAGGAGTAGTGTTTTTACCTCATCCTCCTGTGTTGATGAGGAGGTCTGCGACTGGTCCGTGCTAGCTTGCTTCGAATCAGCAGACGTGGATCTGGTAGTCGTTTTTTTATTTTCAAAGGTTAGCCTGGGTTGGCGGCCATCAGGTTTCCCCATTGTTCCGCGTGTTCACTGGTATGTAGGGCGAGCGAAGCGTTAGGCGGAAAGCAGGCCTCCTCAGCGAGTGGGCAGACGATGGCAACAGATACATGCGTATGTATAGCAGGGGGGCCTGAGACGTTTGCTCAGCAATGTCGTCTAGACTGTAGGATCTGCTTCACTGGAGTCAGGCAGTGTTTCCCCGGATCTCAGAGTGGAATGTCGAGCGTAGGAACAGGGGTGGTGTAAAGTGGCGCCCAAACCTCTGCGGTATGTCGGTGAGTGTCCACGTCAGGGGTCGCAGTGGAGTCTCATAATCCCCTCCGCATAACCCACTCCTCCGTATATGTCCGAGGGCCCAAGCAGTTGTCGGTGAGCGCAAGACGTGATTAGCAAGGCCTAGCTAGGTTCCTTGGGGGTTCTGCAGTCCAGGCACAAACATTCCCGCCAGGGGGCCTATCCCACAAGAAGCGATCCTCAGCTGCCCGGCAAGCTGGGAAAAGCGGGCAAATCTTGCCCGCTGGCGCCGTGGGGAAACGCAGGTAAGGAGCAGATATGTGTCTTCCTACCAGTCGGTGTAAGTGCCGTTTCGCCGCATCATCAGCGTCCCCACGAGGCAGGTATAATGGCGGCGGCGCGGGCAGGGGTCTCTGTGGTTGGTCCCGGTGGCTTTCGCCCGTAGAGAGCAGTACTGAATTCTCTCCTCACCGGGATATCAGCAGCATGCACGGCAGCGGGCAGCCGCAGGACCACAGGGCATGTCCGAAACCGATGTATTATTGCGCGGCTCCCGCCACGCGCGCCATCAGCATAAAGGAAGAAATGGCGTCAGAGCTCCCCCTCTCCGCGACCCTCCGTCTCACCGTTTCTCCGGCAGATCCAGTCGGGCGTCCGTCGGCCTCCAGCGGTGTGCTCACCTCATGTGCCAGGCCAACGAAGAATAATGTCCGCTGTGGGAGGCTGGGGAGCAGTGTATTCCACGTCGGGCCCGCAGCCACGTGGGATCCCCGGGGCTCCAGTTCCAGTGTCTGCCACCCAGATCACCTAGGCTCACGGCTCCGCGGGCATCCGCCGCCGAGAGCTCGCACCAGAGGCGCCTCCGTGAGTGCGAAAGGCACGATTTTTTCCCCAGAGGTGCCCGGAGGTCAGTGGATCAGGTTCGTCGCAGTGTAGTGCCGGTTTTTTCGGTAGGAGCGAGGATAAATAATGGATTTAGTCGCCAAGCCTCCAGAGCCTCACAGATGTGCGCCCATCTTGGATGTGCGCCACCTAGCACCCTCCCTTTTCACCCTTTCCTATCCCTACCAAGTGCTCTCCTTTCCTGTAGCCTCCCCTCCCTGTCCATTAACCTTTCATTCCCTTCCCTAGTCTTTGTCAGTTATTTCTCTTCCTACTTCCCATCCTCCATTTTATTAGCTTCACTTCCTACCAAACTCCTTTCCTTATAGTCTGTTCACTACCCAACCCCTTTGCCATCCCTCCGCTCCCTATCCTTACCTACCATACTCTCTTCCAGCCAACCCATAGCTTTCCCTGCCCTACCCTCCCAACTTCTCATTCATTCTCCTTCAACTAAATTTCACTTTCGCCTTCCCTCTTTCACCAGATCCCTATTCCCTTCCCTACCCTACCCATCCCATCCCATCCCATACGTGCCTGTCTATCTCCATCCCTATATGTGCTTGCCAAGTCGTTGGCTTTCCTTAATCATACCCGCCTCTCCTCTCCTCCCTTTTACCCTCTCCCCATCCCCCACTTTTATCCTCTTATCCTCCTTACCCCATCCATTTTCCCTATCCTCCACTTTCCTTTCTTTTATCGTCTTTCCAGGTTATTCCCTTTACTTCCTCTCCAAACCCAACCCTTTCCCCATTCCTTCCATCCATCTCTCCCTTTGCCTTCCTAACTTACACTTAACTACCTGTACCCCCATCCATTTCTTCCCTGCTTCCTTTCTTTCCCACAATGCCCAGATTTCGTTCCCCTCACTCCACTCACTTGCCATCGCCTCCCCACCCCTTATTCTCCCTACCAAGTGATTTCCTTTCCTTTACCATCTCCTCCCATCGCATTCCTTCCCATTCCATTCTCTTTCTACACCATTAATTCATGTCTCTTCCCTTTCTACTTCCTGTCCCCTACCCTATCATTCACTTTCTATCCAAAAGCCTTCTAATCCCTTCCCACCCTACCCACTTCCCCACCCTTCCCATCAAAGTCCTCCCTTTCCTTATCTACCCTGTTAAGTTCCAACCCTTTGCCCCCTTCCCGCCCTACCATCCCCACTTGCCATTCCTTCTCGTTAACGTCACTTCCCCTTTCCTTCTCTTTTCCACCCAACCCTCATTTACTTCCCCTCTCTTCAGTTTCTTGCCTTATCCATCATATCCCTTTTTATCCTTCCCAAATCCTTTCTTTTCCGCTCCCTGGCCCATTCCTCTTTCCATTCCCATCTCTAGCCTCCACGTTTGTTTTTCGCCCTTCCAAATTCCATCTTTCACCTTTACTTTTACAGACCTTTTAGACACATTCACCACTGATCTCCTTTTCCTTTCCATTCCCTCTTGATCCGCCCTTTCAAAAACTCTTCCCTTTTCAGCTCCTTTCCTTTCTTTACACTGCCCATTGCTTTCTCTCTACACTCCTATCCTGCCTTCCCTTCCTCTCTCCTCTCCAATCCCTCATTTGTCCCCTCTCTTCTCCTATCCTCTCTCTCACTTCCATAATAAACTATTTTCCCCTCCTCTGCCCTCCCATCTGGTTCCGTTCCCTTCCACATCCTACCTCCCTACCTCATTCCAATCATTTCGCTCTCATGCACTTCCATTTCCTTCTTGATTGTCCCTTCTTCTCAAATCCCTGTCCAAACTCAACCATTTCATTCTCTCCTCCGTTCCTCTTCACTGACTTTGCACATCACTTCCCTTCGCTTTTCCTACCTTTAACTCCCTTTCTTTTCGCCTTCCTTCTTCCGTTTCCTTTGCCCTGCCTGCCATTTTCTTGGCCCTGCACATCCCTTCATGACTCATTACTCACACACCTCTTCCCTTACTTATACTACCCAGTCCCTTTTCCATGTCTATTTCATGCCTCTCTTCCCTTGTCTTCCTATTCCATATTACCTGTATTTTCTTCTGCTCCCTTCTTTTATCCCTTGCCTGCCTTCCCGCCTTTTTCTTGGCCTTCTCCTTCCCTTCCCGCCTCAATTCCCCACTTCCTTTTCTTTCTGTACAGCACTTTTGTCTACCTTCTCTGCCCCTGCTTCCTCTCTCCAAACCAGTTTCCTTTCCTCCTTGTCTCTCTCCAAACTCCTGCCATTAATTCACTTCTGTTTACCTCCTTCCCCATATTCAACCTTAATATCCACATATCCCCTCCACTAATCACTTTTCACCTCTCCAAACTCCTGCATCCAAATATGACCTTTACACGTTTTTATACGACCCTTCCATGTTTTTACTCTCCAACGTTTCTGACATTTTCGTTAAGATCTGATGGATACTATATAAGACTGAGGCCACATGAACCATTCACAGGTGTTGAAAAAGCTTTGGAGGAGGATAGGTGGTGGTGGTCTGGCTGGGCTGGGATTGCTTTTTCGGTCGGAACAAGGAGTGAAGGAGGCCATGTAGTATTTAAAGGATCAGTAAGAAGTGTCCTAGGATCAACGTTTTTGAAAACAGAAAAAAGTTTAAAATAAAATGTTGTATTTAGTGTAGAGCCAGAGCTGTGTGGGGCTTATCTGGAGAGTAGAGGCAGGTGAGGCAAAACTGGTTACAATGAGAGCATGCACTCAGTTTCTCTGAGTAGCTGCCTGTGTGTGGTCAGCTACTCCCTTTTTTCTCAGCGGTTGCACCCAGCCGTAGGGATGTGAGTGCAGTGCTCCAGCATACTGTGTCTTTCGTCAGAGTTAGGCAGCAAAGCCTAAGAACATAACATCCATGGTTAAAAAAAAATAAGAAAACAAAGACCAAAGGAGAGACCAGAATTAGGAAGATATGGCAAGATGGGTAATTATTGAAGTTCATAGTCTCCATAGAACTGTAGGGTTAGGATGAAGGTTGTATCGCCTTGGCCTCCTCGCACAGCCTCACAACTTGCAACAGTGGAGATAATGGCAGGACCATTGGAAGAACTGCCATCCTCGAAGCAGCTTTCTGATCATCAGTACCATTGGCTTCGGCTGTCTCAGATTCCCCATTAGTTATTGAACTGCCTTTCGGTCTCTTGAACATGGTTTTGTTGCGAATGACACATTCCACTTATTTGGCGACCATGAATAACCCAGTTGGGTATGGTAAAGTTTAGAGGTGCAATAGCATGGACACTGGTGCACATCTGGTGGACTAGTGGGGTGTGTTACGATATACTCCAAAGAAACTGAAAGTGGGTTCCGAACAAGTTTACCAACAAGGAGACTGAAGTGAGGTACTGGCACAGCAACGACAAAGTCAGAGTTGGAGTAGTCATCCATATATAGTAGACCAAGACCACCATCCTAGCAGAAATATCTTCATAACATTGAATGCAGACTCTGGTCGTAGCCAGGAAAGGAATTATATTTTTGGCTGCCAAGGAGGCGAAATAATTTACTTGCACCTAAATCATGGTCTGAGACTAAAATGAAACTAAAAAGGAGCCTGAGGCAGCCTAACCAATAGTATTGATGACCACAACGCCACCATGATAATTTGCGATCTCTGAGAACAGTATTGAGGTTTACGATTACTCCAATGATCTTGGTGTTTTACTCACTGAAGCAAGAAGTGCTGAGGCTGTGTGAGGAGACCAAGGGCTTTAAGACTTACACCCCAATCTCTGCCCTTCACTGTGACTATAGGTCGATGAACTTGAATGATCTCATCTTGTCATACCTTTTATGCATTTTGGCTCTCCTATTGTTTCTTGGTTTTGATTTTTGGGAGGGATGCTATGTTCCTAGCCTCTGGAATGCACCTCTGATGGAAAGCGCCACATGCTGGGCCCTGCAGTCCCACCACTACAGCCACAGTGTCTGGAAGAAAGGAACTGGTCAGACATGGGGGGTAGTTCTGAGAGCATGTTGTGTGGTTTCATTCTACCCGCGTCGTCACTGTGGTCCTTATGTCCAGATGCCTGGTCTGCCCATTCCCTCCAGAGAAGCCCCAAATGGCTCTCAAACACTATACACTGTAAAACCTAATTATTTGTAAAAGATCAGGGCCTATGAGATTTTTTTCGAATAACTAAACACCACGGACCTCCTTACAAGATATTGGGCTTTGAAGGGGTGTACACAGGCCATAATTACTGAGTGTGGTGCCAAACTCCTGTGGCTCTAGCCTTCTGTATCCTACCTTCGAATCTTAACCCAAATTTGAGTAGCGTTGAAGAGATAAAAACTAGGGTTGAGGTTTTTTATATGGCAAAGGGAATTTGGAGGGCTGGAAGATGGGAGAGTGGTAATGAATGACAAGGCACTGTATGGTTATGGAGGTTGAATACAGTGAAGGATGTAGACATGAGTGAAGAAAACCTGGGGTTTGGCGTGAGGGGCGAGATGGACAGGAGGTAGGAAACCTGCAGAAATTGTAGGCACAGAAAAGGTAGGGGGGATTGGAAAGAGGGAGGGCAGCCAGTGTGGCTCCCAGGAGGTTGGAGTTTGAAGGGAAAATGCATTGTAGGGAAGAGCAAGGTAGGTATGAGGGAGAGAGTAAGAAGAGATGGAAGTCAGGGGTAGTTGGAGGGACTGACATGAGGAAAGGTTTCATAGGAGTGTTAGGGCTATGGAAGGAAGTCCGACTGGTGAGACAGAGGGGAGGGGAGGGAGAAGCAAAGGACAGAGGTGGCGGTGTAGAGATGGAGTGAGAAAAGCATGGAAAGGGGTGAGTTGAGTGAGTATGAGGAGGATGGGAGCAAAACAAGATGGAAGGGAGAGGTTAGAGGAAAGTGGTAGTGCAAGCTCTAAAGAAAGAACAGGAGGATCAGTTGCAGCGAAGAGAGCAGCGAGTTATTGGAGGATAGGAGGGGCTGCAGTAATGGAGGGCGTTGGGGATAAGGATACTTTGCTATGACTTTAGGGGATGTTTTGGGAAAGGAAGTCAAATAGGAGCTAGAGGGAGGTACAGTGGTTTGAAGGACTTGTGGAAATGTGGGTTCAATTAAGGGAAAAGGGTGGGTCAAGGGTGTGCACAGAGTAAGTGTAAAGGAAGGTATAGGTAGTGTAAGGAATGTAAGAGAAACAAGTCGGAGTAAACACTGGGTGGGTAGAGGAGATGAAAAGAGGGATGGAAGGGAAGACTAGGAAGGATAGCAAGGAAGTGGGAATGAAGCTGGTGAGGGAGGGAAAGGAGAGGGGAGCGACAGTGGAGAGAATGGAATTATAGAGGTGAAGAGGGAAAAGTAGGTGAGTAGAGAGATAGGAGGGAAAGAAAGGAAGGCATGGTAAAGGGTAGCTAGGAGAAATAGTATAGAAGGGAAAGTGAGGGGAAGGTGAAGGACAGCAAGGAACAAAGAGTGGATGCATCAATGTAGGCAAGTCAGAATGTAGTGAAAGAAGGGACAGAGGGAATAGTGTATCGGATACTAGATGATGGCATAGGGAACTGAATGAAGGGGTAAAGGAGGGACATGCATGTTATGTTATGTTATTTGACATTTGTTAAGCGCATATATCACCCTTAGGTCTCATAGCGCTGATACGAGCAATCACAGTGAAGACAGAGAGGACGAGGTGCGGGCGTGGGGAGTTTAGAATAATAGGGTTTTGAGGGACCTACGGAATTTCTTATGGTCGGTTTCCGTTCTGAGGTGTGTGGGCAGCGTGTTCCAGATGGTTGGGGCGATTTTGGAGAATGATCTGCCGCCATGTCTGACGGTGCGGGTCTTTGGTATGGTTAGGAGATGTTTGCTGGCTGAGCGGAGGGTTCTTGTAGGTTGATACGTGATTAGTTTCTGCGCAAGATAGTGGGGTCCCTTTCTGTTTAGGGTGTTGTGTACCAGACAGCATATTTTAAAGGTGATCCGTTTTTTAATGGGAAGCCAATGGAGGGACTTCAGACTGGGGGCAGAGAGCGAACGGGGGGGGAGTTTAAGGACTAGTCTGGCCGCAGTATTCTGTAGGACCTGAAGTTTTGTTAGGTGTGTTTCATTAATGGATGCCAACAAGGCATTGCCGTAGTCCAGGCGGCTGATCATTAATCCCTGCACTAATGGCATGCGTGAGGAGAGTGGTATCCATTTAAAGATTTTTCTCAGGCTACGCATTAGCCCATAGCATGTGCGCACTACCTGATTAACGTGGTCAGACATTGAAAGTTTGGTGTCTATTTTCACGCCAAGATTGCGTGCTGCCTTTTTAGGTGAAGGGCAGGGCCCTAAGGTGGTAGGCCACCAGTCGTCGGTCCACAGTTGTTGGGCCTTTCCGAAGAGTAAGATCTCCGTTTTTCCGGCATTAAGTTGGAGGTGGTTGATAGTCATCCAATCCTTAATGTCTGTCATACATTGTTTAAATTTGAGTTTCGTAGAGGTGGGATCTGGTCCAAGGGTGATTAATAATTGGGTGTCGTCAGCATACGACACTGTATCAAAGCCATATGCTTTGATTATTTTGGCCAGGGGGGATAGGTACAAGTTAAAAAGAGTGGGGCTCAGTATGGAACCCTGGGGAACACCCTTATCTATGGGCTGGCTACTGGAGGTGAAGGCTCCTATTTGGACTTTGGATGTACGGTCGGTGAGGTAGCTCCTGAGCCAGTTCAGCGCAGTGCCCTCGACACCAAGCTCCCACAGGCGGCCCAAGAGGATGCTATGGGAGATGGTGTCGAAGGCTGCAGATAGGTCTAGTAGCACCAGGATGGCGGATTGTCTGGCGTCAAGGGCGAGTTTGATGTTATCAACCATCTCCAGTAGTACCGTTTCAGTGCTGTGGAAGGCCCGGAACCCGGACTGAGATGGGTCAAGCAGGTTGTTATTCTCAAGGTGTTCAGACAGTTGCTTGTTTACTAGTGCTTCCAGGACTTTCCCAAAGAGAGGTAGAAGGGAGATAGGTTGGTAATTATTGTGCTGTTTGGGATCAGAGTTGGGCTTTTTTAGGATGGGTTTCACTATGGCCTCTTTCCAGATGGAAGGTACAGTGAACAGGGACAGTGAGTTATTAAGTAGCTTGATCAGTCTAGGTGTAAGTGCTAGTCCGATTTTGGATATAATCTGGGTGGAGGCTGGGTCAGTGGGGGAGCCAGATTTGATCCTTGAGAGAGTTAATAGGACTTCTTCCTCGGCATGTATGAGGTTAAGAAAGATTATGGAAGGGAACGGGAAGGAAAGGGAAGGAGGATGGGATGATAGGAAAGAAAATGGAACAGGATTCAGGTGGTGAGGAAGGGATGGAAGAAGTAAAAAGGGAAGGGAAGGGAAAGGAAAGGAAAGGGGAGCAAGGGGAAAAGGAAAAACAAGGAAATCGGGAAGGAAAGAATGGGACGTGAGAGGCAAGGCGCGGGAAGAGATGGTAGCAAGGTGAGAATAATACAGAAATTAATTAATTGGAGATTAGTTGGAAGAGATGGAGTGGAAAAAAGGAGAGAACAAGGAATGGGTGTAGATAGGGAAGGGGAGGGGACTGGGTGAAGAAAGGGAGAGAAGAGGGACGAAATGGTTGGGGGAAGTGGTTGTGTTGGGGCAGGCAGCAACGGGTAGGGATACGGAACAAAGGGAAGACGAAAGGGAAAGTAATGGCAGAGTAGGGAGGTAAGATAATTGAAGAAAGGGACAGGGAAGGAAGTAGAGGGAAGGGAAAGGAACAGGCAGAAATGGCAGGAAAAGGGACTGAAGCATGGGAGGGAAGAAAGGGTAGGGAAGTGAACTTTAGGGAAGTGAGGGAGGGAAAAGATGGATTGAAGGGGAAGGGCGACTGGGTCGAGCTTAAAGGAGATGGAGACAAGAAAGGATAGTCAGGGAGTAGATAAAAGGAGGGAAGGGGGCGGGAGGTGTAGGGAGAAGTAGGAACGGAAGAGGGAAGGATAGAGAAGGACAAAGGGTAGGGAGGATGAAGGGGCAGGCAAAGAAAAGTATGGGTAGAGTAGGGCAGGTAAGGGAGGACTGCATATGGAATGGAAGAGGACGGAAAGGGGAAGGAGAGGAATGACTGGAGGGTGGTTTATTCAAGGGATTCGGAAGGAAATAAGATGAAGGGAAGAGAGTGGGAGTCGAATAAAAGGAGAGGAAGTGGTAGAAATTGGAATGGGAGAGTAGGAGAGAAGAGGAATAGGTGGTTGTGGGAGGGTGGAGAGTACGAAGCAGTAACGAAGAGAAGATAAAGCGCATGGGGAGGAAAGAGTAGCTGGACAAGGCAGGGAATGGTGGGTTTGGATTGTAATGGAAATGAAGGGGGGAATGGGAAAGGGGAGTAGTGAATAAAGGTTGGGTATAGAAGGGATGGAGAAGGAAACAGAGGGGACGGGCGGAATGGGATTGGGAAAGGGAATGGGAGTCGAATGATAGTAAGTGGCATGGAAGGAATGAGTGTAGGGGAGTGAGTGAAGGACAGGTGACAGTAAGGGATGGGAACTGAATGGAAGAAATGTGAAACGAAGGAAAGAGCAGGAAGTGGAAGGGCAGAACAAGTCGTGGGGTGCGGTGAGGGAAGGACTGTAAGAAAGAAGTAGTTTGGAAGAGAGGAGAGAGACGTGTGAAGGCGAGTAAGTCGATGAAAAGCTAGATAAAGTATGGAAGGCTGAGAGAAAGTAAGGGAAGGGACTAAAAGAAAAGTTAAGGACACCTTTAGGAAGGTATGGATTGGGAGGGGCTATGGGTTGGAAAAATGGAGGTTAATGAATTAAGGTTAAAGGGGATTTCAGGTCAGTTTTCAGTTCGGTTTGGTTTTAGGTTTAGCTTTCGTTTGGATTATTAACTCGCCTTGGTTCCCTTACCCCCACCCCAGCCCCCATCCTTACTGGAGCCTGTTCAGCCCCTGCAGCTTCGTCCTCTCCGTGCCCCCAGCGCCATCAGTGGTCCTCCACGTCCGGCGTCCTTGTGTGTAATGCTGCAGCTCCCTGGATACCAGCCTTTTATACCCAGGACGCGTCACAATGGAGACCTTTTCAACATGTCTGCATACATCACCACTTTGTGGGAGATACCATTTGTTTCCGGTAAACGGGGGAATAGGCAAGGCACGACCTCTATCCAATTTCTTGAAGCGATCCCACTATTAAGTCCCTAATAATGATCCTGCGATGAAGGTGTAAGAAAACCCCATCTGCCGACATTCTTCCACAACAGTGGTCTTTTCTTTTCCCCCCCTGCTTCAGTGGAGGCCTCCCCTGCATGGGCGTAGGAAGTGTGGGGGATGAGGGGGATATATCCCCCCCAGAGTTTGGGGGCGGGGGGCACGGGGGACAAGAGTGGGGGTACGAGGGGACAAAGGAAATTCCCCTCTCCCTTCTGTGATTAACAGGGCCATTAGCGCGCGAAAGCGCTATGCATATTGGCCCTGCACTTGCCCTGTGACTGGCCTCCAGTTACCTGTGATCAGGCTGCACGCTTGATGGGGCTAAAAGGAATTTAACACCCTTGCCCCCCATGCCCCCTTCGTCCTGTGTCTCAGCCCGGACTGCTGCTGCAGCTCGAGCTGCTGTTTCTGGCGTCTTATCTCCGACACACAAACGTTTTTCACAGATCTTCAAAAGAGCATTCACATTACTTTGGAAGTGGTTAAGGGGGTTTTGTTGAGTGATTCCAGTATCCCATGTGTCCCCACCCTGCCTATTCGCTATTTCTTACTTTTTATTTTATTTTTACTGCCACAGTCGGGGAGTGCATGTAGTGAAAAGGCATCTCACAAGTAGGGACCACACATTTCCCCGCACCAAAAATTAATACCAGCCATTTCTTTTTGTTTACAGAGTCTGCAAGAGAACTTTTCGTTAAGAATATATTGTTACTTAATTTTCATTTATGTTGTAATTTAGTCATTACTGTTGGTTTCCCAGAGCTATGACATACTGCTTTGTTGGAATCTTTTAAACCTGAATAACTATTTTCCTGGGGGGCATTAATTTTTAAGCGTTGAATGCAATTCTAACGGTTTTACAAATGTACAAGGTTTTGTTGCACTTGCCTATTATGACCATTATTGCGTAGCCTCAAAATCAGTGCTCAGCTGTTCAAGCGCCTGTTCTTCCACATGCAAACTGCTGCCACATTTTATGTTGGTGTTCAGTGCCTTATAGAGAATCCAGTTTAAGTACAGCGGGGGCATTCTCTGTGGGGTTTACAGCTTGGAGTTCATACCCTGACCAATGAACCTCTGGCAATACCCCAATAACTTGAAATGCTGTAGGATAACTCATAGGTCTCAAAGTTTGGAATCTGGGGGGTAAGAAACTTGACAGCTTCTGCAATTATTTGAGCTAAAATCACAATAATTTCTCTCATTGTTGACCTCTGTAAAGGTTAGTTATTTTTTAACTTCAGTCACACTTTGTTGTTGGTAATTGCTCAGAAGTGACCAGAAGCATGTGTGAGCACTGTTAAAAAGTTCTACAAAATCAGAAAATATTTTGTGCAGCAGGTATAGACATGTGGTACATTCTTCATTGAAACGAGTTTGATTACTTTCACTTATGTGCAGCACGTTTTATGTAGCTGATATCTGTTGCCAGCAAGGCTTGAATTTTGTAAATTCAAAGTGGAAAACTTTATAGACCAAAGATTTTCCTAGGCTGCAGCTGGGCAGATGTGAACCTGAATCCATGTTTTTGTAGTTTACCACAGTGGTGACCATCTTGCAATTGATGCTTGAACTCCTGTTCAGCTTTGCAGCTTTCTAGTGCAGGGACTACAGCGTCTGGAGCAGGCAAGAGAGCCTGCAACAGGTGGGAGACCAGGAGACTATTTCTATGGCACACAGAATAAGAGTGAAGGATTTTGCTGATTCAATGCAGGCAGTGTATGGAGGGGATTGCCGGGGAAAGGAGTGCAAGGTCAGCAGTCTACGTATGAAGTTGTATGCAGTCTCCTCGACTGTGGCACAGAGAGGAGAGAAGGTCCCACCCCCACCTGACACAGCGGAGAGAGGAAAGGATGGCAAACCGAACAGGACACCGGTGAGCAGAGGGCAGAGGAAAAGGGCAGAAGGAGGACCCTATTGGGGCTGGACAGTAGGGAAGATACTGTAAATGAGCCCTTTGATTCCTCCTACTGACTTCCAGTGCCAGGTTGAGAGAGCCCCTGACATAGATGTTGGAGGTCACACCTGAAGCTGCTTTCATAAGAGAACAAGTCTAGTAATTTCCTCAAGGCAAGAAGGCAGCGCTCCCCATTCCTACCCACTGGCACTAAAAGCACTGTTCACATTATGTTTGTAGTCAAATGTGATTGTTACTCTGGTTTAAGCCTGCTAACAATTAATCAAATAAGACCCATAATTTTGGTGTCTCTAAAGTGAAGATTTTTTTTGTGTACTGCTGTCGGTAGTGATGACAGTTACAACACATTGTACATGAAGATGATGTACAGGCATCCCAAACTCTGCTGAGCGATTACAAAATCCATAGTAAATGTAGATTTTCAGAAGTAAGGAAGGAGCACCTACTAGGACGATTCATACTGTGCTCTCCAATTGAAACTCAGGAATTGTGTTCTGCATCTCCAGACAGCCAATGGTGGAAAAGGTATGCTAGAGGAGACTTGAAGCCATTAAACAATAAAGGCAGTGTGGCACTCAGCATGACAACATCTGGGTGGAGGATTATGTGGATCTGATGCCATTTTGCTGATGATGTGCTGAGATGGAAGAGGAAATCAAGTGATGGAATTCCAGGGGGATTCTCCTTTGAGAGGTGCACGTCCCCCCTGTGAAGGTAATTCTCAAAATTCTCTTGGGATGCTGGGACCCTGGACATGGATGACTTAAGAGTGAATAGCTTATGTATGTCAAGTAGGATGTGTGTGGAGTTTAAATGCTACATGAGGCTGTGGTCACTCAGGAATCCATTTTGATTTCCTGTACTGGCGAAGTGCATAAGGTCGGAGAGAGCCCAGACATCATTATGAATTGCAGGGTTCCTCCAATGCATTACTGAAGTCCTTTGTGGTGGACCAGACTCTAAGCATTGGAATGAAGGAGACTAAGGTCCTTTTCTAGTGTTGGGAAACCCTTTGTCCCCCTCCAGGGCCATTCTTCCCTAACAGTGTTACCCACAGCAAGTTGAGGGGAATTGAATGGAGAAGCCCCTCCATCTTTTGTGCCTTAGTTTTGGGTCTCCTCTGACAGGAAACCTCCCAGATAAGAAACCTCCCTGGTAGGAAACACCCAACATAACCCTGTCTTCCTGCTGGCACTAAAACAAAGGCTATGGATGTAAGGAATACACTAAAGACAGGAACTGTCTGAAGCAGGTCACAGAGCTGAGTTTGCCTGCTGACTTGCTATAAGTACGGGACAGAAACCACTAGCCAATGTGCCAGGCTTTCTCTGGAACCAGAGTCTGAGGTCCCTCACCAATGGAGAACGAGAAACTCTTCTGTGCTCCACGGTATGGAGTCTCTGACTGACAAATCCACTTTGCCAGGTGCTGGGAACAGACTTGAAAGTTCTGCAACCTGCTAGGAGAACAACTGCATTGAGCCTACTTTGAAGGAAAGAGCTGAATGAGTGTTAAGGAGGGGTGCTGTAGGTGTCCTTGTACAAATGAGACGCTATCTAGAAAAGGAAGACTGCAAGGACCGTAGGCAGGAAGAACTGTCAGCAGCAGTGGCGGCCGGTAAGTTTTGGAGGGAGGGGGTGGACGGGACACACACACATGCACACATACACATAACTCACAACCATGCTTTCACACAAGCGCGCACAAACACATTCATTCACAACACTCTTTCCCAAACATTCATACATACACGCACGCATGCACCAAACAATAATTTAAAACGAAAACAAAAAACACACACTTACCTGCAGCCAGCTCTGCCTCAGTGGTTCCCGAAGGCTTGGGACTGCTGCCTTCCCTGATTGGCTGACCTTAGGACAGCCAATGAGGGAAGGCAGCAGTCCCAACGTCATCACAGAGTGGGATGGGGTCAGTGAAACTACTGACCCTACCCCACTCTGTGATGAAGTGTCACTGATTGACACTCAACCCTGGGAGCTTCAGGGCTTAAAACTGAAGCGCCCAGGTGCAAGGCAATCAGTGACGCTACCCCTCGTCACTGAGGGGAGGGCCTCAGGGACCTTTGCTGAGCTGAGGATGTCACGCCCACAGGAGCTGTGACTTCCTCAGCCCAGCAAAGTTCAGTTCAGGCAGCCAGGAGCCTGCGCTAAATGCGCATGTCTGGCTCCTGGCTGCCTGAACTGGAAGTGAACAGTGTCTGTTAGGCTGACCTTTGTTCAGCCCGAGGACTCTGTTCGTATGGGTCAAAAGGTGGAAGGGCGTGGCCCCTCCACCCAAATGGACCGGCCGCACCTGGTCAGCAGCATGCTGCAGTCCAGGAAAATATCAGCACTCCCAGGCTGTGTGGTGAGGTTTTGAGACACGGGTGCCCCTGCAACGTGCCCAGAAGCAGGAGTGTTTGTGACGGCTAAGCACTCACAAAAAATGTCATCCTGTGATTCCCCACCCCACTCCTCCCTCCCAAAAATTCAATGTACCTGTGGCTGTAATTGGATTTATGTAGCACTTACTACCCCTGACGAGGAATTGAGCGCTTTACGGCGAGTAGAATGCTACTCCGGAACCAATGGTTAGTGGTTATTGTTAGTTATTGTGATTAGTAATGTGCTCTCAAGAAACAGTGCATGCATTTACTCCATTAATTTTGTTATGTATTAATACCAGGGCGGTGTGCTAATTAGAGGGGGCTATGTGGCTTCAGGTGAATGGTTGGTGAGATAGATAGGCTGGTAGAGATTAGTTAATGTTAGATTACAGGGATAGGGTTTTAAAGAGGAGAGGTTGTGATCGATGAAATGAGGTATCAGCCAATTGGAGAATTACAACAAGAAGGATTGTGGCAGATGGGCACGAGGCAGAGGAGGCTATTCTCAGAAATATAAGGTATACAGAGGATGGAAGGCAAGAAGAGAGGTGATTTATACCCTGTTTTATCACCTTATCCCGTCCAAGTGTATGTTGTGTGTGACTATTGTAGTATATCCAGTATGCGTGTATGCGAAGCAGTGATGAAGGCCTATGTGTTCCATTTGGACGTCCCAGACATGTTCCAGTGCACAAGTCGGTGTGAAGTTGATTTCCCAGACAGTGGAAGTGTATCAGGCTGCAAAAGGGAGGCTTGGTGTTTAGAAAGTCTGACAACATTTGTCAGTCTTATCAGAAGAAACCAAAGCACCTTGAGAAAGTTGGCAATAAATCCAGAATTCTTACTGCAATCAGAACCATTTGGATCACCACTGTGATGCGAGGTGGGATCTTCGCTTTATTTGAGTGTTGGGTTCCTGCTTGGGCCTGAGCATTATCTCCCAATGAAGAACCCCAACCATCATAGGATTTCAGCGAAGCAGAGCCTCTTCACAAACCAGAGTTCCATGACAGCCTTCCTTCAGAGACGCAAGTATGTGCACCAGAAATCGAAGCTTTCTTGGCCAAGTCAGTGCACAATCACTGAGTGGGACTGCCTTGGGCTGTGTGGATGATAAACCACTAAAAGCAGCATGGCTCTCACCCTAGCTAGCAAACAGCAGACCCGGCCTGCAGAGGACTGCGAAGACGGAAACAAGGTGCAGTGCAAAGGTGATGCATTGCAGCAAGAACTTTGGAACACATCACTCTACATCACTATCCATTGGGATGGGTCGACAGGGAACCATGAGGGGTCAACAGAATACAACCCATCAGCCTTTCCCTCCTGCAAGTGCACTGCGTACGTTGATGCCAGTGCCTTTTAAATAGCATAAGTCCTGGTTGTGGAAAAAAATGTCTTACTAATTGCATGCTATATTAATTCCCTCTAACATTTATGTACAGCATTGAATTGTGTGTTGAGAATAAAGTGATGGACAACTATTGATCACAAACACATGGGTTCAAGTGCTCAAGGGATGGACTTGGTGTGTGTGACAGAGTGCAAAGGTACAAAAGAGTGCAAGAGATATAGTGAACATGTGTGTGTATGTTTGTTATGCGTGCACGTGTGGTGCTGGTCTGGCATACTGGAGGTTAATCTTGCCTTAGGGACAAGGGCACTAACAGCTTATGGATGGGAGGTGTTACCTATGGCAAACTGCAGGCCCTGACCTGATTCTGTGAAGACACCATCATTGACTGTGGGGTCTCGAACAGTCTAACTGAGAAAGCCGCTAACCCAGTCATACCCGGCGGCAGGGACACAGACCACGCATCACCACGCCTGGCCGAAGGCACTGACATGATGCACCTGATTCTTAGCATATGGGGTGGATCCATAGCAAAATGATATTTGAGGTAACTTTTGTCATAAGATTTCCTGTAATCATTTTATCGGGGGTGTCAATGGCAAAATGCTGACCCTTGTATACCGGAGGGAATTTTTAGAGGTACCCATGGCTGTGGCTGAAGTATCCATGGTAAATTTCTGGCACTGTCATATTGAATGTACTCATTGACAAGGGGCTCACACATGAAAAATGAGGACCTTAGTATAGTGGAAGCTATTTCTGACTTAAGACATTTAAAAAAAATCTGATTTACTCCAAGGAAAAGCCAGGCTTCCCTGGTGCACCATCAAAGTACTGGAATATTTCATGAATGCCCCATAAGGGTCTGCTGCGTTTTAGAAATTTGATCCCAAAAATGTTTTAAAATTCTCATGGGAGAAGTCTACTCTCCCTTAAATCATCTACAAGAAATCTGTTAAATTGTTTTGCTTGCTGGAATTTGGAGGAAGTATAACACCCCACCACTTACATAGATCTTTTCCCTCATATAATGGCTATGAGGTTAGCTCTGACCCCATTTTTGTAAATGCTTGTCCTGCCCCATTGCTGGGAGCAGGACTGGCTTTAGGGCGGTGCAACCGGTCCAGCCGCACCTGGCGTTGACTTTGGAAGGGGGCGCTGTGTTTAAAAATAATTTTTGGTTTAAAAGCACATGAACTTCCTTGTGCATCAGGCAGTTTTCAGGCAACAATAAAAATGTCACGATAACGCTGGCGATTAATGTTCCTACTAGTGAGAGTTCGAAATTTTGTCTAGTGGAAGTTTTAGCTCATCGTAAAGTGGCGCAGAGGGTTGATGTGCCTGCTGCAAAGAACGTGTACCATGCAGATCACAGAACGGAGTGAACTCTGAGCAACACTATAAAAAAAATACATGATTTTTTCACATTTGGTCTAATTACTTTGTGAATGCAAATAACAATAATGCATACTTGCAAACTGTGACTACATGCCTGCCTTTCTCAATATTTCACTTCAAAACTATCCGAATGTATTCGTTTAACGGGCGTACGGTCTCATGCAATGATCGATTTCTATAGGGTCACTGGAAAGTCCACAAGGTTGTCCCTGTCCCCCCCAGAAATTTTGTGTCTCCTACGCCCCTGCTCCCCTGCACCTACCCCGGGCCTTCTGAGATCACATTGCGGGCCTGTGACATCACTAGTCACTCACAGTGTTCCGATTCTGGTGCTGCTAGAATGGTAGTCTTTAATATAGGTTTAATACAAAATGTATTTTAAATATAATGCTTATCCCCACGACGTGTATTCACAGAGTTCTCCAGTTTATTTATTAAACGATTCCACGGGGACCCATCCACACCCTCCTTTCAAAAAAACACATAGTAGGCCAGCCCAAAAAAATGTCTCATAACCAAATGTAAATCAACAAGAAACAGCCGTAGGTGAAAAAAGAAATGGGGATTCCAAAGAAAAATGCAAAAGCTGCACCCGGAGTAGAACATGATGACTTCAGTGCTGACCAGAAATCCAGGAAAGGGAAGCAAATATGTATTTGTTTTTCATTAACAAAGGAAACAAATCATTAGGGTGCCAGGGAACGTATTTCCTCAACTCTCTTTATGTGTGTTATCTTAATTTTATTGATATGCCACTAATCTCACCCATTAACATGATATTTAATGTTTTCAGTGTTTATTATTCAATGATTTTTGCCGTCTTTGTTGTATTTGTCACATTAAGAAATATACACGGACAGCCCCCTATTTTGAGGGGCACTTTTTCTGATAACCTGCTCTGAGGGCTCTAACGCGTGTTGGCCACCCTGGTTTGAGGGGATCTACGTCTAGCCCCCTCCTAGTCTGAGGGGATCACCCTCTATCCCCCTTCTAGTCTCAGTGCTCTGACTGACCCCTTCTAGTCTGAGGAGGATCACCCTCTATCCCACTTCTAGTCTCAGTGCTCTGACTGACCCCTTCTAGTCTCAGGGGATCACTCTCTATCCCCCTTCTAGTCTTAGTGCTCTGACTTACCCCTTCTAGTCTCAGTGCTCTGACTCACCCCTTCTAGTCTCAGGGGATCACCCTCTATCCCCCTTCTAGTCTTAGTGCTCTGACTTACCCCTTCTAGTCTCAGGGCTCTGACTGACTCCTTCTAGTCTCAGTGCTCTGACTGACCCCTTCTAGTCTGAGGAGGATCCCCCTCTATCCCACTTCTAGTCTCAGTGCTCTGACTGACCCCATCTAGTCTGAGGAGGATCATCCTCTATCCCACTTCTAGTCTCAGTGCTCTGACTGACACCTTCTAGTCTCAGGGCTCTGACTGACTCCTTCTTGTCTGAAGAGGATCACCCTCTATCCCACTTCTAGTCTCCGTGCTCTGACTGACCCCTTCTAGTCTGAGGAGGATCACCCTCTATCCCACTTCTAGTCTCCGTGCTCTGACTGACCCCTTCTAGTCTGAGGAGGATCATCCTCTATCCCACTTCTAGTCTCAGTGCTCTGACTGACACCTTCTAGTCTCAGGGCTCTGACTGACTCCTTCTTGTCTGAAGAGGATCACCCTCTATCCCACTTCTAGTCTCCGTGCTCTGACTGACCCCTTCTAGTCTGAGGAGGATCACCCTCTATCCCACTTCTAGTCTCAGTGCTCTGACTGACCCCTTCTAGTCTGAGGAGGATCACCCTCTATCCCACTTCTAGTCTCAGTGCTCTGACTGACTCCTTCTTGTCTGAAGAGGATCACCCTCTATCCCACTTCTAGTCTCAGTGCTCTAACTGACCCCTTCTGGTCTGAGGAGGATCACCCTCTATCCCACTTCTAGTCTCAGCGCTCTGACTGACCCCTTCTAGTCTGAGGAGGATCACCCTCTATCCCACTTCTAGTCTCAGTGCTCTGACTGACCCATTTTAGTCTCAGGACTCGGACCTTTCCACCCTCCTCATCAGTGGGGCTTAGATTTAAGTGTTTGTAGGCCGAGGGGCTTGAGTCACTTACACAGCCCTTAGTAATAACATCAACATTCAAGGGGGCTTGAGGAACGGTCTCCTCCTACTCAGCTCCTAAAAAAGTGAGATCTAGTGGCATACTAGGGAACAAAATGCGCCCAATTGAGATCTGCATCTTCCACCGTAGGTGTATATTTACAGCGGAATATGCCTTTATTTATGCCTGGCAGAATTTTGCAAAAGAAATCCTGGCAGGTGTAAATATGTTCAATTCTGCATTTCTCTTCGCCATGAGTGCAGAGAAATGTGCAGTAGTAACCGGTGCTTAATTTAAGCTGGGGCTTGCAGGTGGACCCACCAGCACTCGTTTTTAGGCGCTGGCACTTATTGTTCCTCAGCCGACTTTGATCCAGAGCAAGAGAGAGAAAAACACAAAAGGGGGAAAGAAGGAGAAATAGAATGATGGAAAAAGAGTCACAAGGGAAGAAACCATGGATGAAAAAGAACCGGTAAGAGGGAGATAAAAGAAGAGGGAATGTCTTGTGGGGGTGATAAAAGACGCTTTGGGGTGGAATCAAGATTAGACATCCTTGGTCTTCAGCAACCCTGGCATTCATAGCACCAGCAGCATGCTTCTGAGCAATACTTTGGGCCCCGGTACTTATTCTTTTACAAATTAAGCACAGGTAGTAACTCTCACACAAGGGGTGCAAAGTTGGAGGAACAAGGCATAGTTATCCTTGTAAGTTTGTGAACGCCCAAAAGCTTCAATTTTTCCAGGTATTCACAAACTCCAATCCGACTCATTCCCACCCTGAAAACGGTCAGAGATTTACTGCAGCTCAGGGCTGGAGTAACTCCTGTTTAGAGCTGGAGTACATGCGCACACAAGCTAGTTCCCTTCTGTGCCAATGTTTTTGTTTTTAATGTATTACTTTGATGTTGCCTTTGAGTTAAGAGTCGGATGTGAACACAGGCTACATTACACGCTTTGTCAGTTCCTGTCTCCTGCCAATGCTGTTGTAAATTCCTTTGGGAAAGTCCTTTGTTTATCTGCCTTTCTCAGATAAACAAAGGACACTCCAAACGAATTTCACAGGATAACAGATTGTTCCATTTTAAACTGTTCTGTATTAAGTTATCAAAAGTTTCAATATTATACATTTGAATTTATAAACTGACAATTCTTCAGAACACGTTTTTTCTGGATTCAATTTCACAAATGGTTCTTTAATGAACTTTGCCCAGGAAGAAAGCCTTTATCGTGTTTAGTTTGCAGCACTTGTAACACTTTTTGTATTCCTTCTTTCCTTCTTCCTTTGTTTCTTTCATTACCCTTTCCTTCTTTCTTTAGTTTTTTCTTCCAGTCCTTCTTTCCTTTTTTATTTTGTTCTTTCATTCCTAATTTTTTTTTCCTTTATCCATTCCTTTTTCTTGCTTTCCTTTATTTTCACTCCTTTCCTTCTTTCTTTTCCTTTTTTTCTTTCATTCCCTCTTTCCCTTATTCTTTTATTCCTTCTTTCCTGCCTTCTTTTTTCTTTCATTCTTTCACTCCTGCCGTCTTTTTTTCTTTCATTCCTGCTTTCCTTTTTCTTTCTTTCTTTTTTCATTCCTGCTTTCCCTTTTCCTTCTTTCTTGCTTTCATTCCTCTTTTCTTGCTTTCCTTCTTCTCTTCTTTCCTTCCTCGCTGTCTGTCCTTTCTTTCTCTCTTGCTATCTTTCGGTCTCTTTATTTTTCTTTCCTTCCTGCTTTAATTTCTTCTTTCCTTCTTTCTTGCCTCCCATTTTTCGTTCCTTCTTTCTTGTCTTCCTTTTTTTTCTTTCTTGCCCTCTTTCTTTCCTTCTTGCCTTCTTTCTTGCTTGCCTTCCTTAATTCCCTCTTGCTTTCCTTCCTTCCTTCTTTGTTTCTAAAGGGAAGAGACTGGCAGCCAGTGGCATACAATTGGCTTTTTTAGGTTTGTGTTAGCCAAGACCTTTTGATTTTACTAGAATTATGTGTATGACATAGTAACATAGCTTATAGGGATTTTCAGCCACACTTCATCCATTTGTCTGTGGTTGTGTCATTCAGATGTGTCTCCAACCCACTCAAGCATGCATCACAGGACAACCCGTCCCTCCATTTCAGCCTTTGGCTGACTTCACTATGAGTTAAGACATGCTGCTCTTTCACATGGAGCACATCCACACACAAAGTAGTTCTATTTAGTGCTAGAGAGTACTGTGTTAAAGTATGCTTTTTCGAGTTTTACCTCTTGTCAATTTTTTTTATATTGACAATGCACGGCAGCTTCCCAAACAATAAAGTTTTGCAAAAGCCATGGCAGTACCAAACAAGAATTACCAAAAGGAAATTAGGCCAATATTCAGCCACTGGCAAGAGTGTAAGCAGGGCTTAGTTCATTTTCAATACCGCGTGCTTAGAGCTGATCAGTTGTATTGAGTAGAAGTTACTGTATTAAGGGTTTCTGCCTCCGTTTCTTCACCCAGACGTACATGATGTGAATATAAGTAGCCTCATCATTATTGTGAATCATGTACGCTGAATACCTTCCATTGTTTGCTGGAATGTTCATGGATAATCAGATTTATTCCCTTTAATAAGCTTTTTTTTGGTGAAAGTAATCTAGGTATCATGGAAGGAGGACTAATAAGAATACTTGGTTCAATATCTTTCCCTTGACAGGCGTTGAACAGTTTGATGTCTCTGATGACGCTCTTGGGGCCCAAGCACATCAGTTCCGTGAGAGTGAAAATGATGACCACACTCAGGACGGGGCTCCGATACAAGGAGGACTTCCCAGAACTGTGTTGCAAGTAAAGTATCACACGCGTTTTTGTAAATAATTTGTAAATAAATTGGTAGAAGGTGGCTGTGGGAACTTGCACCACACACACATGCATCTAAGCTTGACATTAAATCACAATCATTGTAGATCGAGATTAAAGCCTCTGCTTGTTATTCCAGGCTTTACTTGGTTTCACTTCGCTTCCTGTTTCCATTACAAGGCACACGACTGCCAGAGATGACCTGCATTTTGAAATGTAAAACGTGCCAGGTACTTGGTATCGGTATATATGCCTGAACTTATGAATACCATCTCAGTTTCTCTTACGTTGACTTTCTAAAAGCAGGAGGCAAACCCGTTCACTTACAATGTAATTTTTCTTAGAGGTTTGTGACTTTTAATTTCCTTATATACATTAAGGCTATCTTGGTTCATTGAATCCTCATGTTAGCCCACATTCCGTTGTTTTTATCCCTGCCAAGGGAACCATCGTATTAAAACTAATTAGGTATAACTTATACAGTTTTAATCCACTTGGCACTCAATTTGCACTCGCTCCGCCCTACACATTTCGTATCCTCACACACACCTTCATCATTACAGCAGAAGACTAAAAAGATCTCGACAAAGAGCCCTCTTGCGAGGCCCGTAGGGCATTGCAGCACTGGCCAGACATGGAGCAGGCCCTATGATGAAGCATGACATCCATTTGGATATGTGAGGGTACTTAATAATAATCATAAGGATTCCCCTTGATTATTCACTCCCAACCTCGTTTTCTTCCCTTCTCCTCTATAGGAACAGTACCTTCTGGATTTATTGAAACTCAATGAATGCCAGGGAAATAGGCTTAAAATGAAACAGCATTGTTTCCTTACGTTTCTCTACATTCTGGTTGCTAAGAAGTATTTTTGCCTTCCTGACAACAGATGGTAATTTACTGTGGCGGTCGTCACAAATAAAAAGTGGTGAGGCGGGTGAAGGAGGTGCAGGGGGAGCACGGGGTTTAATAATAAATAAATAAAACTTACCTGATGCTGCCGGCCGCCTCTGTGCTCATCTGCTTCGTGCTCCCAGCAGTCCCTGGGACAGCATCAGAGACCCCCCCATCGAATCCCCGCGCTGCTCTCATGCTATTACCAAGCATGAGAGCAGCGCAGAGATTGGCCTGAGTGGGCTGGTTTAATCGCTCGCTGCTGTTTCTCTCCAATCCGGCTGTGCAATACAGCTGGGTTGGAGAAACCTAACTGCGTATGTCTGTTTGGCCGGCCTAAGACGGCCAGCCAAACCGACATGCGCATTTAGCAGTGCACATGACTCCACCCCATCTGCCGTGGCCTGGCCCCTCCCCTCCCTACACATGCTGGCTCAGCCAGCAGCTGAAAAATTAAAATAAAATGAAATATCGTTTTATTTTTTAGCTGCTGGCTCTGAGCCAGTGGGGCGATGCCGCTCTTTATTTACATCTTTCAAACCACTCAGCTTCATTACTAGGCGACTCACTGTCTTGAACCCATAAGTCTAAATAATTTCCTGGATGTTTAATTTCACTGATTATTCTGCCCAATCACAGTTTTCAGGATGTAATTGCTAAAGAAAACACTTTAAAAGCATGGTGGAGAATAAACAGATTTTCTAGGTTATTCACACCCTGAAATCACACAACTTGACAACATCTACAACAGTCCAGAGTATGCATCCACTGTGTGCTGCTCTTTTCAGAATTGTTAACCAATATGATATGCGTGACACAACACCTCTAGAATGTTTTATTATGTTATTCCTACTTATAAAGCACCCATGAACCCTAAGGTTTCATTGTGCTTCTTGGTAGGTAACATACAGATGCAAAACTAAATGCTAAATCTTTACTTGAAAATCCAGATTTTCAATGTTTGTTGAAAGTGAAGGAGTTGGATACATCCCTAAGATTTTCTGGGAGACCGTTCCAGAGGTTAGGAGCGCAAAAGGAGACACTCCAGCTTCCAGATCTAGTTGTACCGCCTTAGGCACTCTAAGACATAACATTAGCACCAACAGTATTGGAGTATTTATCATTACCTCATTTTATATACTACACTGAAATCATAAATGCAGTGTGAACTGTTTTATACTTTCCAAAAGCCAAAAATGCTACCGGAGACCAATATTACAGTTGGTGTAATGCAGTGGTATTTTTCTGTAGAGTTGTTTTCATTGATGAAATGTACCGAATTATGCCAGATATATATAAAAAAAAACTGGTTTATTTTTCTTATAAGTTCAGTTTTTGAGATGTTGGTGTACCATGGCGGTCAGTCTTAAGGCTGAGTTGCAGAGAAAAGGCTTGAGGTCTGATGCTCCCTCTTCTCCGTTCCAAGTACTGGGCTGCTTCTGTTACGGAACATGACCTCACACCCATCCCAAACGAAGACCTTATAACCTTCAGCCAGTGTCTAGGCCTCCAGCACCTCAGCATTTGTATTGACAGTCGCATATAGTGACCCTTAAACCTTACCTATGTCTCTAAAGCAGACAACTGATGTCAGATGGGGCTCCAGGATTTACTGTGAGCGGTGCCCTCTAAAAGTGCTATCTTCAGAAAAATCAAAATGGACCACTATTTTAAAGCTCGATGACTACTTTAAAGATGGTGCCTGGTTACTGTATTTTACATTGTAAGAATATGTAATAAGAAATCAATAGTTTGGGATTTAGTTGTAGGATGAACTGGCAAAGGAATGAATTGGGTTCAGCTGCACAGTGAGCTCGACAAAATCATGGGCAACACAGTCATGGAAATCTTGGCTTCATTTATTAGCTGTGTGGCCCCACCACTACTCCATACCCCTCACCTTTGTTAAATAAGCATTGATAAAGCCAATAGGTCTGACTTGTGTTTTTGTCCAGACTAAAATACTTGAAAAGGCCAGGTGCAATGAAAAAACATCCCCAAAACGATTGGTTTCTGTTCACAATGTATCTATGAGATAAAGAATTGTGTGTGATGACTCTGTGTACTTTTGCCATGTAAAGTAGTCCCTCATGCATTGGAATGCAGGCACTCCATAGGAGGCGGAATGATACAGCAATCAATAGCATGAGGTGAAAGGTTGGTACTCCTGCGGCGGCAGGGGCAAATCCCACTCTCTGTACGTGTCTAAGAATTGGTACCAAGAGATTGTGCTATCAAGCCAGGCGTAAAAAAAAAACATACTAGTGAAATACTCACGCTTTAGGCAGTTATCAGTTTCAGCTCAGACAGTGTGACTCATATAATTTGACCTCTCACCAAACTCTGTCGATGGGAAGAGCTTCTAGATAGACCAGACTTGTGCTTGCGGTGCTAAACCTTCCCGGACATTAGTCCTTAACCATGGGCAATAGGCAAGTAGTTAAAATTGGTCTGGAGTTGCCTGTGTTCCTGTTGAGATGGGTGTGGCCTGGCGGTATAAGGTGGCCAATTCCCTCTTGGAGCAGGACGAAGACTAGTTTGTGTATGGTTGATCCCTGTTCGTAGTGGCAAATGGAGCAAAATAAAATGTATAATTGGAATGTGGCGGAGAATAATTCACTGATTCTACACATCACTTTTTGTTTTTCATAAGAGCCAGCAATAGTCAAGACACTACATTATGTTATTTAAAAATCTGCAACAATTTGTTGAAGATTGTTTCAGACTTGATCTGCTGAATCTCTATTTATGGGTGAGTGAAAAGTACAGAAGTTTTGCAAGATGCTGTTTGGAAGTTTTTTTTGCAGTGGAATCCCCCCAAATACAATTCCAAGTTTTGCATGTATCACAATTGTCAAGGTCAGGGCCAACAGGCGAATAAAGGTCTCTGAATATAGACTGGCTAGGAAGCAAAAAGTTATATGGATCTACTATTAAACACACTTCTTACACATGATTTGTTGAGAAACAGAGTGGCCCATTTTTACCTTGACTTGGTTGTGGTTACCTGGCTGACTGTCATTCATCGCTAGGGTACATTTCAGATATTGTAGCGCCAAAGGAGGAAAGAAAGAGTGCCTGAAGTATACAGGGGAAGTGACTCAAGGAAGCAGGGAATGAGATGATTAATGCAGGAAGTAAGAAAAGCAGGAGATGGAAGAATATTTTCAGTAAGAATAAATGTTAGGTTTATGCCAGAATGTGGTGGTACTCAGCAGGAAAACTGTGGGGGAGGCATAGTAAGACGATGAACAAAGAGCGGAAAAATGTCAAGAAAGAAGAAAGGAAAAAGGCAGAGCCAGAGTGTAGGGAATTTAAAAAGAAAGAAATGTAGAGGAAAGTATTTTTCTCTTTGATAGAAAGCCCATGAGCATGCATAGTAGAGCCAAAACTGACCACAAAAACTACTGCTAAATTGACCAAAACATGGCCAAATGTGGGGATTTCTGTCACCCTCCAAGATGCAGTCCCCAATTGATATCTGTGAAAATTCCATGATTGAGCTGCATATTTTGCGAGAATATCTTGCGTATCCCAAGATAGTTTGTTTAGTAGCTACTAGAAATCAGAATAATTTCCACAAAACCGGGTGTCTACTTTACAAATTTTTAGAAATCACCACAGGGTAGGATTACTATGTCGTCCAGTGTATTTTCATGATTTGGGTGTCTTTTGATAAGGTTAAATCAGACTCAGAAAGATTCAAAGTGACACGAGCACAAGAAGGGAACATCAGGCAGAGGAGAACTTGTGCCAGTGCCAAGAATATTTATGATCACTAAGGGGGTTGGGGAGGTGTAAGATGGGTCTGCCAACTAGTAAGAGAAAGTGGCTTAGCAAGAGCAATTGATAACATCACATCTACTTGCCAAATGACAGGGAGCATCCCGCTCTCCCGTACTCTCGTCTGCCCCCTTTTTTAGTCCTAATAATGACAAACCATGCATTAGCAGTGACTTTAGCTAACAAAAAGCTAACATATTCTAATTGTGTTGGCAGTTATTTTATAATGCCTGGTATTGCTGTTGCATTGAATATGCCCTTTTGCGGTGCTATTGCAATATAATTTTCAGCTCAGAATTCCTGTGTCAATAAATATACTAATCAAAAGTTCCATGCCCGTTAATATGCCAAACATGATCACCTAAGAAGTTGGGCAGTGTGAGAAGCTGGCCTGGTATATGATGTCCACTTATGTAAGTGGGCACCCTGCACCAGTCCAGACAACCCTTATGGTGATTTAAGAGGTCTTAGACAACCTTAGAAAGCTCTTTAAGTGGTAGCTGTGGAGAGCAGCCTTCAGGCTTAGTCCAGAAGGAGTGTAAAGCAGCTTGTTTTCCCAGAATGTAATCTTATATGTATAGATTAAGTGAAAAAGAACCACACAAGGTATTTATAAAAATATGTATTTATTATATAATACTCTCTAACACATACAAATATCTCCTACCCGGAGATATGCACAATGCACACAATACTTTGCAAAGAAATGAAGTAAATAGCACAGAATACACAGTGAACCCAAGAGGGGGACCGAACCATATTCTAAGAAAGTGGTATAAGAACAACGACTCGGGTTAAGACAATGTCAAGAGGACGTAGAAGTGCTGGGGACCCAAGGAACCACTTAAGGAGAGTGACTAGGACTAGGAACCCCACGGAGAGCGTGTGCAGTGTGGGAACGCAACGTGTAAGTCGCGGTTGGAATTTTAAAGATTAAGGACCCTTCTCAGTGGACCCTGAAGAAACCCAGTGGAAGACAGAAGGTTGGAGAGCCACCCCACCCGTGGATACCTGATACCCTAGTTCCCACATTACCTACACCAGGGAAGCCAGGTGCATAGGTGTGAAGTGGTGTCGGATACCGCCATCGAACCTAATGGAGGACTTCAGGAAAGTGCCACTGCTGAAGAAGGAGAAAGTGTCCGGTGGAATCCGAAGGTGGATTCTAGTTGAGAGGTACCTGCAAGCAGAGGGGACAGAGTCTATGTCACTCAGGAGTGACCAGGAGACTTGGAAGACGAATGCCCTCCGATGTTGGGTGTTGCAGGAGAGTTGATGATGACCTTGACTCTGCAGCTGTGAGGACCAGGCGACGCTGAGGAAGACCAGGAGCCGTGCACGAGCTGTCCCACGTCGGATTTCGAGTGCTGAGGGGTCTGTGTCCGGCAGGAGCACCAACAAGCCTTGGCAAATGCAACCAACGCAGAAGTCGAAGAAGGTGCAATGTCGGGACTAGCAAGGTCCAGGGGACTCACCACAAGCAGGGGAGCCAGGGCAGGCCCCGAGCAATCAGGGGAGCCCAAAAGAAACAAAGATGACCCTCAACGGGACCCAAAGGCCGGAGGCACTGGAGTCGCAAGAGGACATCGAGCAGCTCACCAAAAGATGCAGGCCACGGTGCAAACCATGCGATGTGGATGAAGACTTTGGTCACTGGAGGTGCTTGAGGTTGGGGCTACTTGGAGCCCGAAGATCTTGGTGGAAGGAAGTCAACAAGCCTTTGCAACTGCACATGGGTTCGGTTATTGCAGCCCCCACGAGGGATACTGGCCTCAAACTTGGTGAGAGGGCAGGGCAGGCCTAGAGAGCTGTGGAGAACCACCACCTGTGTTGCAGAACCTTTCAGAGTCCGGAAGAGCTCAGGATCAGCAGACCGGTCGACTTCGTTGCGGTGCCTGCGAATGCAGGGAAGTGACTCCTTCACTTCAAGGGAGATTTCTTCAGATGTCTTTGATGCCCACAGGCCTTGGAAGGTTCCTGTATGGTGCACAGACGATGCAGCAGAATGGAAGGGGGCTCTTAAGTACCCTAAAGAAAGGGTTGGGACGATTCAGGGGACCCTACCAGGGGAGGGTCTAGACAGGGGGGAGGTTACTCTCATGTCCTTTGTCCAGTTTTGCGCCAGAGTGGGAGCAAACGGCTCCCAGAGCTGGTTTGAACTGGACTATTTAAGGAGGCACCAAATGTGCCCCTCATGCAGACTCAGTGGCGCTGGCAAGCGCACCCACCCGGCCCCAATACACTAAATCCTGTCTTGGAGGTGGTCACACCTCCCTGTGACAGGATGCCTATTGGACTGCCTTCCCCTGCTCGAGCTTGGCTCAGCAGCAGGAGGGCAGAATCGTGTCTCTGGTCGGCAGCAACCATTTTTTGCTGTCCGGGTCTAGAAGGCTGGCACCGGGAACACTGAGAGCCTAATGGAGGGCTCTTCCAGTGCTTGGAATCATACGTCCCATACCATTTACGGTGTGGGGGTATGATTCCAACATGTTTGATACCAAACATGATAGGATTCGTTGCAGCCAGTTTCAAGATGGTCATCACGTAATTATGCGGTGCCCCTCTATATGGTATATGACTGCTTCACTTACAACCCGGGAGAATGGACTTCGTAGGCTGTAGGGGTGTCCTGCTCATGCAGGGGCACCCTCACACTTAAAACCACACACCATGCCTTCAATATTGCAAAGGCCTGCTATAGGGGTGACTTTTAGGTTTTAAGTGCAGTGACCCTAGATATAGAAAACCTATATCTTTGGTAAGTGGTGCTAGCACCAGCTTACACAGGCTGCAATGGTAGGCCTGTAGTTCCATTTTGAATTGTCTCCCATGGCATAATATATGCTTCAGCCCATGGGGGACCTCTGGGGTACCTATGCCCTGGGTACCTTAGTACCTTATACTAGAGACTTATAAGGGTACCCCAGTATCCAATCTGGGATGTACCCAAGTACTTGTCACAACAATTTAAGGGAGAAAGCAGAGAGACTGGGGTCCTGATTAGCAGGATCCCAGTCAGACTAGTCTAAAAACAGCTTAGCACCAGGCAAAAAGTGGGGGTAACCATGCAGAAGGATCCTACCTTCCTACAGGCAGAACCCTCAATTATTGTACATGTAAACACACCTGTCATTATTGCCCCTGGGTGATCTCATTGCATGTGCTGTGGTACTCCTACTGTTGTTATTCCTCATTGTACACATCTCTGATATGCCACAAGTCTACATGTGACCAATAGCAGGCAGCCTTCGTCGTAGGTGAATTTGTGGAATGTAGACCATATATGGATTTCAACTCGGTCACATCTCTGAAGGATTGATACTATGACCACATTTTGAATTCTAGAATGTGATGATCATTCTGCTGTTTCTTTCTGTTTAGAGCTTGGGACTGTTTTGTGCGGTGCTTGGACCAGTCTTATCTTGGCTCCCTGCTGAGCCATGTTATTGTAGCTCTTCTGCCCCTCCTCCAGATCCAGCCGAAAGAAACTGTGGCTGTGTTTCGGTACCTCATTGTTGAAAACAGGTAAGGGAAGAGGAGCTGGAAACAAATCCAGACCCATAGCAGTGTAATCTTTTTATATGCTCTAATGTTGTACTGCTGTGTGCAGCGCACTGTTGGGTTTGTGCACATTTCTGTAGCAAAAGTATGACAGATGTGTTTGGTTACCACACGTCCACACCCACGCCACAAATTAAACCACAGCTCATCCAAAGACCTCTTCACGACACCACATCAGGCTCAACAATACAAACAGCTCTTCCCTCTTCCCACACATTTAACATTGACGGTCTCATGTACTGATATGGTACACTGCCCCGTTGGTCATAGAAGTGTACTGGCACTGATTCTGGGTGGACTCTGGTGTTGTGACCATTTTGTGTTAGTCTGCGGTTCTGACAGATATATTGGGGGGAGGCATTATTTGCTACTCTTCTTTTCCAAATATTCCTTGGGGAGGACCTCTAAACTACCTGCAACTTTTTTTTTTACTGCTCTTATTAGCCCAACACACTTTTATCACACACAAAAGGAATTTCATCAGCTACCAAAACCCCCTTAGAGGAATAATACTGCGTAACCAGAAATTTGATAAAAAGTTCAATAGGACACCCAGGAGAATAGAATATTATGATGTGAAAAGGCAGAGGAGGGGAGTTGAAGTGGGCACACTGGAGACTGGTAAGGCAGCAAAACTCAGAATGGTATAAGATGAAGATTTAAGAGAAGTGGAGGATAGTATTTTGTGATAGTCATGCTGGACATTGTTACAGGGTAGCCATAGCCGGACTAGTGTAGATGGAATAAAGAGACTGAGCGAACATGCAAATACCTTCTTCTTGAACTAAATCACCGTAAGCTGGGGAAAGGAAGGCGTACTGAGGAAATGTATTGGAGCAGGGCATGCACAAGCCTTCTAAGATAGTGAGACTGATGAAAAAAGTTGGAATAGGGTGCATGGAGGACGCTGTTCGGTAGAGTAGCTGAGGAACGATGTTAAATGAAGTAAGTTACTTGAAATGCGGAAAAGCTTAGGTAAGGGGAATTAATCTACTGCCAGTGGCTATGATAGGGTGGGGTGATGAAATAAGGATAGAAGATACAAAGAGTGCATGCAGGAGACTTTACATGAAGGACAGCATAGGAAGAAATATTCAGAGTGTGCATGTAGAAAATTGGCTTGTGAAGGAAGTTCGATCAGGAGAATGTTGTGGCCTTAGAATTGCAAGAAAAACCACAAGATGGATTATATGTAGTCGGCAGGTTTATTTCCATGTCATGGGAAAGAAATTAATGTTTGCACTTATTGGACACTAGTAAGCTGGGATGATTGGAAAGAGGACATACTGTGACTGTTGTAGGTTACAGAGGCTGAGGAAAGCTGATAGTTCTTTCATTGAAATTGCAGACTGCAGAAGATGAGGAAAAATGTATGGTGAGCGTGCAGGGTAGTCATTATATTAATAAGCAGGAAGATGTTAGTTAGTCATGTGGAATGCTTAGAACTGGTATGCTAGTAAGTCTGTGAAAGCTACTTGGAGACAAAACATGCTTGAACCTGGCCGGGTTGTCAGTTGAGAAATCATATTGGTAAGGGCGTACACAGGAGAACATGCCATACCTGTGGCCGATACTTCACACAATGTGATTTAATTGGCACGACTAAAACCCAACTTAAGCCTCCTCATCGACACACCCGCTATTATGACACTCAAGCCTCCCACCTGGCGCTGACTGGTTGCCCTCATTGGTGGCTAACATTGTATTCACTGTGAGATTATCGACTGGCATCTATTTCAACAACGTACCAGACACTGAAAGATATTTATAGCATCCTTCCCTACCTCACACACCCATCTACTGCCGACCTGCTTGCTATCTCGTTTGATATTTGCTTTTTCCCTTCTCATTGCCCCAGTCAGAAAGTGCTTTACCAGCGTAAATTCAATATGTATGCCTTATGGTTCCTTTGCTCATATCTAACTAAACGATGTAACTAAGGCCCTAAGCACAGCAATGCATGCTGCAGGCACGATAGCAATGACACATTTTTGATGTTTTGTTCTTAACGAAACTTAATAAAGACATTTAAAAAAGAAAGTGTGTGCACAGAAAACTGGACTCCGAATGTAAGGATAAAAAATGTTGGAGAGAATCTATTGATGACATATGGTGTATACGAAGGCTTAGGCATGGGTTTCAGAGTGGGTATGCCATGATCTGTGTGGTCTAGGTTGCCGAGGGGATTGGAGAGTGGGTGTGCTGGGGACTGCTAGGTTAGTGAGCCTAATGTAACACGTTTTACATAGGGCATGGAGTAAACTTCAGTGGTTTACAGTGCCTGAGGAACATATTGAAGAGAGTAGACGCAGGAGACTGACAATGTAGGGGATAGATCAGCTGCAGTGAGTAGATGCAGGAGATAAGTAGATTAGGATTGTGAGATAGCATGGAGTTGTATCAGATGGTCTGAGAGAAAGACTAGGGGTTCAGTTAGATAATCAGTCCAGGAGATTGAGATGTCTTTTTATTTTTTCAATTATTTAGTCAGCAAAAGGATTTTTTGACAGGAAATAATGTACAAAAGAACAATGGAAAACTTACATATGTCAGCAGCTGTTCTAGTAGAGTACATGTTGTTTGGGTGATGAATGACGCTGGAACATTAGAGGGACATTACAAAACTTGTAACAATTATACATATACACACGAGGACAGTTGATGGTAAGATGGTAGTGGAGCCGGGGTTATTATGTTTGTTCTTGTGAGACTATATGTTCTTGAAAGCATCTTGAATGACTTGAGCTCTGGCATTGAGCACAAGTCCATCAGAAGAAGTTCTGTTGTAGGATCCCGAGTAAGCAGAAAAGAACAATCTGGATGGCAGACATGGAGGTTTGGGTGAAATATGTGGGCTCTGGATAGCAAAGTGAAGTTTATGGGTTAGGGTGTAATGTGTTATGAGGGTGGAGAGGTAGTTGGCTCTAGGGTGGTGGCCTGAAGACTTACCTATAATAGACCTTTATAGTAAGTGGTGTGAGTATATGTTTGGAGTAGTTACTGAAAATAGAGTGTGTGCCGCCTTATAATTCACTTACAGCTTCCTTATTTCTAATTTCCATGCTTCACTTCTTAACACATTCCTAGAGATGCAGTGCAAGACTTTCTCCATGAAATCTATTTCCTGCCAGATCACCCTGAGCTGAAAGAAATTCAGAAAGTTCTTCAAGAGTACAGAAAGGTATGTTGAAGAACAGTGCGTTAACTGTTTATTTGCTTTACTGCTGTTTGATCCATACTACATGTGAATACTGAACCTTTGGCATGTTCTGCATATTTTTTAGATACTAAAAAATAAGGCATAAGTATTTCAGGTTCAGCTTTGTGTAATAGCATGAATGTGCTACTTTGTTTCTGTGGACAAGAGAAGGCCACACATTAATTTGACATTTCTGCAACCTCCATCTTATTCCCATTCATGAAAATCACAACAAATCCGCTGTCGGGTTCCCTTTCTATAAGAAAATAAACATCACTGTTGGGTTTTCCATTTATTGTAAGGTTTTACTTGTGACTTATGTGGATGTGGTTGCAATCTATTGAATAACATGAGACAATTTGCACAACCCAGTAATGTTGATGAAATGTACACTATGCATACTGCTACTGTCTTTATTACTAGGATTTGTTGATTTGTGTAGTTGTATGGAATGTTAGTAGTCGCAACTCATCAGACGGTCATACTTAATTGGTCAGTGGTTTCTTTGGCTTGATGGTTTCCCTGCAACTCTTTGATTACTCTTAATTAGTGCAGTTTCCTAGCAAATTATAACAGTTAACAAATAATGATTTAAGCTAATAAAATCTTTTCCCTTTGATTTATACAAATACGTTTACTGGTCAATTTAGTCAATCTGCCATCAAGACAAAGGTGTAAATGTGCAAGTTTGTGGTTCATGAGTAAGCATGCGTGCATAAAAAGGGGGGGGGGTCTTTCAGCTGTACGAGAAGTTAGCATAACCTAGATTTTTGTTTGCAAAAATGATGCACCCATCTCACCACATTGCGTAATATTTAATTTAAGTATTTTTTCCAGATAGATGCGATTGTTTTAGTGGCTGTGGCTTTATGTATCTAAATTAGGGGCAATTCTTCATAGTTGGCTTTTGATTAAAAAGTGTGGTGTAATACAATACAAATTAGGTTTGTGAATAGGTGAATATGAAGTGTGAAAGGTTTTGCAGGTATTGCAGTGCCAGCATTCGTCTGATGGGAAGACGTTTAATGAATATAGTCTTTTTGAGGTGTTTGAATGAAAGGTTGTCTCTCTGTGATTGCTGTAGACTGACTTGCTTCCCACATGGAGATGTAATTTGAATTGTGAAGGGAAGAGCCATTACTAAACTGTAGCTCCCAAGACAAATCCGATCTCCTATCTTCAATGAGGCTTCCTTATATGACTGCATTTCTGTTGTGTGCTTATAAAACTGATCAGCAAGTTGTCAACCAATCACTTTGTGAGTGAATGTTTGTCGACTCTCGTTTAGAGATGTTGAGGAGTTACAGCAATTGTCAAGTCTTGTTTCCTCGAAACAAAGAAGTGGAGTTATTTATACAGCTTCAGTAAGTATTTATACATACTAGACCTATCACTACCCAGTGAAATTCTTGTAGAAGTGATATATTTGAAGTGAGTGTGGATGTTGGAGTCCATGTTGATGTTGGAGCTCCTAAGGTTGCTTCTCTTTAATGCAAGTTATTGTAATATATGGCTTTATGCGTGAAAGTGAGGTGGCTTCAAGGTGACTCATGCTTGGAATAGAAGTCAGGATATGCCTCTCAGGACATGGGTGTTATAGGCTCTCTTCTAGGTTTAGGTAATGATAAAGGTACTCTGTTAGAGTTTTTTGTGGTTAAGCAATCAGCCTAAATTGTAGCTTCGGCAAGAGGCATGTTGCAAAAGTTAAATTTCACATAGACTATTGCACACACTAGTAAAGCTGTGATTTTACTTATAGGAATGGCTAGATGCATTTGGTTGAGTTAGGAGTCACTGAATTTTATGGTGTTTCATGTGTGATTTTATTGTTTCTTCGTAGTTTGACATTAGAATTTTTTCTTTATCCACAGTGAAGATTCAGTGTCCCTAAATGGTGACGAAATGAGAGAGGTGTTTTGGTGCGTTATAGTGGTTAATCGTGTCGAGTTTCCACACTACTTTTGCTTTTCAGCTTTGAGCATTGTAGGTTTGATGAGGAGGAAGAAGTAAACAAGGTGCTAATAGTCTGTGATCAGGCATCATGAAGTCACCCAAAAGCTAAATATTGCTCGCCTAGCATGGAATTTTCTTTCTACTGTAGGCTGGGGTTTCATGCCTAGTTTTATGTTCATGGTGAAGTTAAGTGTGTCTAGGGGTATTGGCAAATTTGTTTTTTGACAGGGATAATGTGGCAAATGCTGTTTTTCAGGTGGGAAGGGATAGAAAGGGATGCAGCTTAAAAGCAGTATTGTGAGTGTCTCCCTCTTACTGGTAATAATGGTAGTGCTCTGTTTTCTGCAGGAGACATCGAGAAGTGCCGATCTGCAGACAGCACTGCAATTGGCAATGAGAGCCATTCAGCATGAGAATGTAGATGTGCGAATCCATGCCCTGAGCAGCCTGAAGGAAACACTTTATAAAAATCAGGTACTTCTGAGCTATTTCATGTAAACCACTAGCCAAGATCCATGGAAGCTTTGCCATTTTCTTCTATACCTGTCCTATAAATTGATGGATGGCTTTGATTTCCAAGGCTGATCACTCTACACATTTTCAATTAACTAAGTTTAAAGCTAAGACTCTAACCTCTATCTCTTTATTGTTCCCATGCCAAATGCTGGAAATCACTTGATATAAATGTAGAATACTTATGTTGAGACACATGCCTAATCCTGTACCCCTTTGGCTGGAACTTTACAGTGTTCATGATTAATGGACATTGACATGATCACTACTTTTATTAAAAAATAAATCCCAAGTCAAGCCATCCCAGTCTGGAAGGTCCAAAAATCTAATCTCTAATCTGAGAAAAGTCAAGCCTACAAAAAGAAATTGAGGAAAGTCTGATGGTTTTGTCTCATTTGTAGCACTTCTGTAGAATTCTTTCCCTACAACAGTTTGCTAATTGAAGATCTCTAATAGATTCCTTTATGAGAAGAAAAACCACCAACTCTTCACAAGCACACCTACATGGAGCCATACATAGATCATTTTTGGCAATTATTGCATATGAAGGCTGCACAAGAACTGGTTGTCCAGACTGTATGGCTGTACATCAACATAATTATGAAAGGACACTGTTCCAAGTCCCCAACCCTTCACTGCGTCCCCAACTCTTGACACCAGTGTTCAAAACTGGAGTAACTCAGTGGAGGAGCAGAAGAGGGAACAAGGAGAAACAAGTTGTGATCCCAATCTCAGAGCAGGTTCTCTTTGGCTAAACAAGTCTTATTGCTTGGATCCATTAAACTCTGCAGCCGTCGCACCAAAAAATGGTGCCAAGGCTCTCTGGTACCAATCTTAGTTAATGAATGCATGACCCTGCTGATGAAATTGTAAAACTGTGTACACTTCCTCCATCCGTCTCAACTCCTGCCCAATTAGATCACTTCATACAAGTTATTTTCCAGAGCAACACCTCTGTATTCTCTGCCATGGTGCTGTGGGAAAACGCTTAACGAGGTTCTTGTCCCACATAAGATTCCACCAGATCCTGTCTGTGGCTTTTTCCACCATGCCCTTACTCCTTGGAATATTGTTTTAAGCCCTGAGTGGCCGTCAGGGTTTCTCCTATCCCACTACATCAATACTGCTCCTGCGCTACACATTTCTGGTGCTGAGGCCTGGATTGGTTTTTGTCCAGCTATTCCAGCTATTATGTTGTGGTGCTCGCTCCTCTTAAGGAGACATCTTGGAAGGAGACCCTTGAACGAATCAGTAGTATTATCTGACTGATTCTATGAGCACCTCAGGATTCCAAATATTTTGGAAGATAACGGTTGCGAAGGCTGAAGAGGCTGAACATTAGCGCGCTCCTGTCTTTACATGGCTGCCTCAGTAGGGGAAAATAGAAAGTGAATCTTCTCATGAGTGCTACAATGAAAGAACAACGTAATTGGCACGCCTCAAGAGTTATCTAATATTCATGTAGGTGAAATATCCAAGCGTTCTCATTAATATTGATATAATAACTCAATAATTACGGGGAAGCCGGTTCTGCCACCGTTGCCTGCAGCCTTGGGGGAGAGGAGGACCAGGACTACCGGTCCCAGCCCCCTACGCGGCCGTCGCCGCCAACATCATTTTGCCTGCGCCTGGAAGCGCCTCAAAGCTGAGGGAAGCCCGTTCTGCCACCGTCGCCTGCAGCCTTGGGGGAGAGGAGGACCACGACTACCGGTCCCAGCCCCCTACGCGCCCGTCGCCGCCAATGTCATTTTGCCTGCGCCTGGAGGAGCCCCAAAGCTGACCGCGGGCTCCCGCAGCACGGGACGCGCGCGGGCGTGCCCGGGCCGCGCCCAGGCGAAGAGTGGGCCGGTCGGAGCCCGGAAGAGGCTGGGCTGGGCCACCCCCCCTAATGTCTCTGACCCAGGAAGCTTAGAAGTAAGACTTTGTTGTATTGTATCGTTAACACTCACTGTTTTATTATTGATACCGGGCCCCTCCTCACGGAGCCTACCTTCGACTCTCTGACGAATATAGTCCTAGGGGTGTATATACCTTGCATCTCAACATTGTTTCAAGCATACTCAACTTCCACTTTGCCCCATGCTCTTCTTCCCGCTTCCTGTACTATCGACCACCACATCTATAATGGGAAAGAGGAAGGCTACCGAAGGGCCTATGGTTCCCACTAAGCAAAAAACCCCAAAAAGAATAGTCAAATCTTCTGGTGGGAACTGCGTAATCGATCGCATTGATAATTTAATCACCGAATGCGAGGACTTGTTACAATCTGAACCACTGGCACTTCGTAACTCTATAACCGTCCCGGACCTTACTCAAGCGGGCACTTTCACATCTAGCTTACAGCCTCGCATACCTAGTATGTTTGGAAAGGCAGCTAAACAGCCTATGAACAAGATGGTAATGACAGGGAATTCTTCTAGTCCGGAGGCATCGGGATTATCTCATTCACCAATACCAGCAGTAGTTTCCACTGTAAGAACCGATTCCTGCCATTGCTGGACTTGCCCGATGGGTCTGTAGAGGGTATGGCAACCCCTGCTCCCCCTGTATCTTCCCCTCCCAAACTTTCTCTGGGGACTGTACCATCTGATCCCGAACTACAAATAAGCCGGGAATGTACAACTCTAGTTAACGAATTAAGGACTGAAGTGGGGGTATTAAAAACTGCCATATCTAATTTGGTCCTCATTATAAACAAGTTAAAGTGTGTAAATAACATCAATACTTCTATTGCATTGAATAGCCGGTGCACACAGACCACCCAACCTGCCCAGTAAACTCAACAGCTAGGTACGCAACAATCTGTATCCCAACCTTTTGCTCGTGACCAACAGGGGGCCCTGGGCCCAAAAGAGATGGGAAGACAGACTAGGAGAGTTCCGCCTAGCCAGTCAAAACCCCAGTACCCTTTGAATCCTCAGTATAACCATTGTTACTTTTTTTTTTTTTATTAATATTTTTATTGGGAATTGCAATACCATACTGCGAAAAAACATAAACAAACACAAAATACAGAGACTCGTCTTGGTAAGTCTGCATACCTGGCCAATATTACAACAGACCTCAGAACGTTCCACTTACCTCTTCATGTTGCATTGCGGGAGTGCATTAATATTCACAGGGCCTGCATCTCAAAATATCATATAGAAGGCTGTGACACTGGAATACATTCTTAAAGATGAATTGCGGCTTAAATCTGCTAACATCCAACATGGGCATTGTACATATATAGAACAACGTATCAAAACTGGGGCATATCATGACTGTCTTCACCCATCCATCGGGCCCCCTGACTGCCACAGCTAAACGAGAGCGTCCCTACTTTCACCATTGTTATCTGTGGCAGCCCTATAAGTTCGATATAGTTCCCAAAAATGTTTTGGACGACTGCGTGGTGGCAGAAGTTCACTGTAGTTTTCAGTCTGTGTAGAGCAGTACACCATGTCTCTCGACCAGCTTTCTATAGTAGGGATCGGGCCACGGGACCAGAAAATTGCCACCCTACGTCTCGCCATTAGCAGCCCCATGTCAATTAGACGTCTGATAACTTTAGGTAGGCGTTTAGAATAACCCAGTAGTGCCAGTGCAGGGTCTGGAGTAAGTTTTTCTTTAGTGATTTCCACCAGTGTCTTAAATATTAAAACCCAGAAGTTGGCAATTCCCGGACACGACCATGCCAAATGAAAGAAGTCAGCCAGGGTGGTACCGCATCTGTCACATTCAGCTGAGTCCCTCAGCCCATACCTATGTAGTCTTTCAGGGGTATAGTATATTCTATTAAGGAATTTAAAGTGGATCAGCCTATGTCTGCCATTCAGAGATATTCGTTTCGTACTTTCACAGCAGTACCTCCACATTACATCATCTACATCCATCCCCAAGTCTGCCTGCCAGGCCAGTCGGGCTTTCGTATAATGGTTGGTCCGATAATCCTGTGCTGATTTATATAACCTAGACACAATCCACACTTCTGTTTTTATCATGGCTGTGAGTGGGGCGACATCAGGTGGCTCAGCGAGGTCACTTCCCAGTATTTCCTTTAATGAGTGCCTCATTCTGTGAAACTGGAATCTATGTAACAATGTGGTATTTTGGCCCTGTGTGGTTGCCTCATCCAACGTCTTGTGCCACACCCTCCTCAAACAGGTCCCCAATCTTTGAAATATTCATATCATTCAACGCCCGAGTTACCCCACTATCTGTGCATGCAGGTAGCCAACGACACCACTCAAGGGGAGCCAATGGGGAATATAATATGACTCCAGCTTGCAGTTTAAGAAGATGGTGCCAAGCATGTACGGTCGAATTGATTGAATCAAAAATCACAGTTATGCGGTTCGGAGGTAGAAATAAGAGCGTTGGTAAGGGAAGGGGCTTTGCGACTACTTTCTCAATCTGGATGTGCAGTGTGTCTGCAGGGCCATGAATCCAAAAATGAGCGTGTGCGCACTGCGCAACCCTATAGTATAGGTTCAGGTCCGGAGCCCCGAGACCGCCCATCCGATAAGGCAATGTAAGTATATCCCATCGTATCCTAGCGTGTTTCCCAGCCCAGGCCAACCTGAGCAGCAGCGATGTGAGTGAGCGGAAGAAAGAGCTAGGGAGGACCATCGAAATATTAGCAAACAGGAACAAAAACCGTGGCAACACTACCATTTTACCATTTTCAGGATTGAGACCCTACCCATCAGTGAGCGTGGCAGTCTAATCCAACGCTCTACATCGTCTTCTAACTTACTAACTGCGACTCCATAATTTTCTCGAAACACTGCCTCCGAGTCCGTATGTACTTTAACTCCCAAATAGCGCACCGGGTCTGTCGTCCACTGCAAAGGGAACTCGGGGGTGAACTGCATCGTGGCAGTAGTGAGTGGGAATATAATTGATTTGGTCCAGTTGACCTTAAGACCAGACAGTGTGCCAAACTTAACCACCTCGCGAAGAACAGGGGATAGATTGTGTTCGGGATTACGAATGTATAGCAGCCTATCGTCTGCATACATAGATATAACTAACTCATACCCCGGGAAACGAATACCTCTGTATCTGTGGTCTTCCCGTAACGCGGAGGCCAACGGTTATGCAATCAGAGCATAGAGGATCGGGGAGAGTGGACATCCCTGCCTCGTCCCTCTGGTGATGTGTATAGTGTCTGTCACCATGTCCCCTATTCTTATTCTAGCGGTCGGATTATTGTACAGCACTCCCAACATTTGTAGAAATATGCCCCCTAGCCCTACTCGCGTCAAAACTTGTCTCATAAAAGACCATTCGACCGAATTGAACGCCTTCTCCATATCAAGGAACACTGCAACCACTTGCACTTCCGGCTTAACATGTTGAATCGCGCCGAATACTGTTCTTAGATTATACGTCAGGTTCCTACTGGGAACGAAGCCGGCCTGTTCCGAAGCAACTAGCAACGGAACAAGTGGGGTCAAGCGATTTGCCAATATTTTAGCGTACAGCTTTGTGTCGACATTTAACAGCGACAGAGGGCGATAAGACGCACACTCCGTTGGTATTTTGTCTGGTTTCAAAATAGCAACAATAAGGGCCTCTCTCCTCAAACAGCGTGTGTAAATGTGGAGTGAGTAGGTCCTTACACTCCTTATAAAAGGATACCGTCAGTCCGTCTGCGCCTGGGGCGCTACCGGCTCTCATTTCTGCTAGCGCTGTCGTTATTTCCTCCGCCTCCAGCGGGCGCATGAGGTATTCCCTGTGTGTATTCGTCAGCCAAGGGAGTTTGATGTGCGACAAGTAATCTCAAATCTGAGCGTCGAGCTCTCCAGCTCTAGTGGCATACAGTGTAGAATAATAGTGCCGAAATCTGTCAGCTATGTCCAGTGGAGTCGTGAGGGGATCCCCCTGATCGTCATTAATGACCGTCACCTCTGCTTTCTCTCTTCGCTTCCTTAGCAGGGAAGCCAAGACCGAGCCCGGCCGCTCACCTTCTCCATATGTGCGGGCCGTTGCATACTTGCGTAAGTGTTTTAGTTCCAAGTCAGCTGTTTCATGGAATTCGTTGAGCAGCTCCCGGAGCTCCCCCTGCGCCTGCTCATCGGTGTCGGATTGTAGTCTATTTTCTAACATCTGTAATTTGTCCTCCAAGTCTGTCAGTCGTTTTCGCAACGCCCGAAGGACACCCGAGTGTTTAGTCATAGCGATTCCTCTAATGTAGACTTTGAAAGTTTCCCATACGACCGCGAAAGTGTATACGGACCCAATGTTGTGCTCGAAAAAACTTTCTATCGCTTCCGCTATTTCAGCTTTGAAAACAGAGTCTAATAGGGAATAAGGAGGGAATCTCCATGTGAAAGGTGGAATTCGTTTGACTGAGCACTCCAAGACCAGGAGCACTGGAGAGTGATCTGACAGAGTGCGAGGTAACACTGCACAATCCCGGACCCTCTCGAACAAATCCCTAGAAGCCAACCAATAGTCAATTCGTGTGTGTAGATTGTGGTATGTAGAGTAGTGTGTATACCGTCCCTTGTCGTGGGATCTTGTTCTCCAGACATCCAATAGATCTAATTGCGTCATCACCTCCGTGATCATTCGAGCCGTTGCGGTGGGGCGATGCTCTGGGCCTCCCGACCTGTCTAATTGTGGGTTTAAAACACAATTAAAGTCGCCGCCCCATAACCGGTAGGCGGCCCCGTGTTGTCACGTTTTCTCAACAATCCCTTCAAAGAATTTGGGGTTATCGTAATTTGGGCCGTATATATTGGCAATAATGAGCTCTACCCCTTTCCCGCTACATTTCGAAATAACATATCTCCCCTCTCCATCCGCTTCTAATGGTAAAAGCTGCAGACCTGACTTCGGATTTAACCAAGTGATGACGCCCCGAGCATGTGACGTGAACCCTGGCACATGCACGTTACCAGTTAACCCCTTGCAATTAAGCATTGGACTGTTGAGCGGGAGGTGGGATTCCTGCAATAACGCAATATCGATATTGTGTCTGGTGAGATATGCCAAAACTTTTCTCAACTTTCTATAATCATTCAGGCCTCGGACATTCCAGGTCAATATATTAAGCATATTGGTTTGTTTCTATGTCATGTATTCGAGCGCATTACCCATCCATCGCAACCTGCTCGTGCTTGTGTGACTCCCTGCGCCTCCATGCAACATGTCACTCTAACCTCGGCCTGTACCGTGTTCTCTGCTCCGTAGTTACGACTTACGAGTCTCTGATTCCCCCCTCCCACGCCATGCATTGCCCAACTTCGCATTGGCGAAATCCCGTTAACATACCCTGTACCCCTGCTGATTGTTCATGTGAAACTATTCCATCCAACAAACAAAAAGAAAAACAACAAAATTCCAGGTTGTGGTTCACACACCGGGGCAGATGTTGCCTGAGCCCTGCACACTTACGTACGCCTCAAGTGTGACAGCTTGGCCATTAGCAATCTAGCAAGTATTGTGCTTCAAACGAACAATGTCACGTTTAGCATGTTAGTATCATCAGATTCCCTATCCAAGGCAATCTCAATTTCACTTGTCTCCATGTAGTTCTATGTCGAACTGTGCGTAGTTCAGTACCCCTTTAGCTGCCTAATACTTTTTTCATATTACTCTGCGCTAACTTCTTCAAAAGAAACCCCTCTGCGCACATTTAACCTTTACAATTGCTTGCCCCCACCCCGCAATAACTTATCTGACAAGTATAACAGTTCAGCATTCAGTCTTGCTCGTCTAGGTCGCCTCCTGTAGCTCCCTCATAGATAGGCGAAGTCTTCTGGAGGACTCTGTCCTTTGCCCATTCCTTCAGGGCTTTTTGCAGAGTTTTCGGGTTTGTGAAGATGCGAGTGCGCCCCTGTCTGTTCACTCTTAGTCTTGCTGGGTATAGCATGGCATAGTCCAATTGTTGTTCGCGAAGTTGCTTCTTCAGCGGTGCAAATTGTCTGCGTGCCTCCTGCACGCGCATCGTGAAATCCGGGTACAGCGATATTTCGGACCCCTCATATTGGAGTGCTTGCTTCTCTCGTGCTGCTTTCAGCGCCGCATCCCTGTCCCTGTAATTGAGCAATTTAGCAATGATCGGCCTTGGCGACGCTCCAGGGAGGGTCTGGGACCTAGCGAGCGATGTGCGCGCTCGACTATAAACATTGGGGGAAAAGTGTCACGACCAAATAGTGTCTCCAGTAACTTTTCCACAAAAAGTTCCATATTGCCCATGTTGGTGGTCTCCGGAAGGCCCGTAATTCGTATATTACTTCTTCTGGAACGAGCTTCGAGATCTTCGGCCTTGTCCTGGAGAGTGAGCAGCAATTTCCCCATTTGCTTCTGTTCTGAGTGAATTTCTGTTTGGGCTTCCTCAACCTCCGTGACTCTTCGTTCCGTCATGTCCTGTCGCTCCGCTTGTTTATCCATTCGTTCTGTCAGACGGTCCATGCGTAATGCCAGTGAGTCTATCTTGCTGTCTATGTTGGACAGACTTTTTTGTAAGCTTTTTTGCATCGAAGCCAATATAGCACGAATATCTCCCTCCGTTGTGACCGGGTCACCTTCTTGCGCGCTCGGGCCTTCCTCAGAGTCTTGTTCACGGTTCCGAGACTTCCGTTGTTCGAAGTGGAGTTTAGGTTGCGACTTATCCACCTTTCCCATGATAACACGTGGATTTGTCCGCCTTCTCTCCAGTGTCGCCGCTTCTCCCAGAATCAAGGTGTCACGTCCCTCCCTTTTGTCCGGCGGCTAGCTGCCAATAAAGGTGTCGCCTCCTGAGGCAGAAGACGCAATAATTGTTAGGTGACACACGTCCTGCTGGTGGTCTCTACTCGCTCAGAGGACCTACTCCCCGGCACTAGGACCAGCAGCGTCTCACGCCCTCCCAGATTCACCAGTTGAGTCAGAGATGCGTGGGGCAATCCGCTACAGCTAAGAGACCCAGCTTCAGCGTGTACTGCAGCAGCTTGCCGAGCAATGTCTTTGTTATTCAAGTCTGTCACCAGATATCACCTTGCAAGGAGTCCCACTATCCTCCACGTCGCCACATTGCTACTACCACCTACCTTTTGCACCTGTTCAGGGGGGTGGCGTCAGCAATGAACCAGCCATGCACTCTGTCGTGCCGCGTAAAACCAGCAATCTCTGTCCCAGCGCAGTAACCCTCGAGGCACCAGAGTTTCTGCGTACTCCGCCCAGCCGCCTCGTAAGTGCCTCACTAGTGTTCTGTGCACCAGAGATTGAGTAAAATCCACCAGGAGGTCTGTCGTCCACGGGCAGCAACGTGGTGGCGAATGAGGGGCACCAGACGAGACCAATTGGTGTAGGAGCGCCAGCCCCAGCAGCGATATGCCCGTTGAGCCCCCACTCCGCCGAGCACCCCAACCACCACAGCTCCGTACCACAATTTGAATACTCTTGCGTGGGGCAGCCGCGTGGGATCCCAAAATGTCCGCGGCCTGCTTCTTCGCGCTGCCACTGCCCAATACACAGTAATATCCGCTGGCCGGGGGCGGTGGGTGGCACAAGGATCAGAGGCGGGGGGGCCTTCCGCAGATCAGGTGCCGCACCTCTCGTCTGTCGTTCCGATTACGTGGCAGTGACCCAGTCCCTAGCTCCACCGCAAGCGCCCTCACCTCTAGGCCGCCGCGCACTGAGCCGGACTCACTTCAGCGGGGAACGCAGCTCCAAACAAGGCAATTGGTCCTGCGATCGCGGTCTCCCCAAGCCGCGGCTTCTCACGCATTTCCCCGAGGCACTGCACGCCAGCCGTGGAGCTCAGTGCGTCCCCTTCGGATTTTGGTAGGCACTCACGGAATGTGAGCACCCGCGCAGTCTCGGCCAGCGGAGCGTCTCCGACGTAACTGCAGGCTCCACCAGTGAGGGCCGGGCGTCCGCTTCACTCGACAGCTGCACTGTCCGTGGGCTACCGGGCACAAATCAGCTCATCTGGACCACGGCGATCTCCGATTTAGGTGGCAGCTCGGGTTAGGCGATTAGTAAGCACATATAAGCGAATAATGATGGATATTTCGATGGCTCGGTGGAGCCCGGGATCAATGCGGCCATCTTGGTCCCAGGCAAGCTCCGCCCCCCCCCCCCATAACCATTGTTACTTAAATAATTCCAGGATGCCTAACCTTTATCATCCACAACCCTCCTTTACCCCAGTTACCACTAATGGAGGGCCGAACCTGAAAACTCCATCCTACATTAGAAATAGGCCCATTACCCAGAGAAACAAAGTATTTATGATAAATGTACCAAAACTACCCCCACATGTGAAGTTCGAACCTGAAGACTCCCTTATAAATAAGACCATTCACTGGATAAGACATACCAGAGGGTGCCGCTCGATCATTAGAGAAAACATTCTCCACGCCCGCAGGTCTTCCATCATGAATCCTGTGTTTGATTCGATTGAATATTTTTAAAAGAAGCTAGGATGGTGGATGATTTAGTGGCACTAGACTTTAGGACAGATCCCTTAAACAATTCTCACATCAGATTCAAGTATTGCTGAATGGGATACGATTTAAGGCAGGGCCATACATCTCGGGTAGGGCTTCCATCTCCAGTACGAGATGTAGATTGACTCATCAACACCAATAATCTTACCTCTCTTACATATGTACCCTCATGTACAATACTCACAGAAGCTGATATTATTAGGGAATCACCCGTAGCGATTCTACATCCTGAGGCAAGTAATGATGTATCCTCTTTTAGTATTTCTGGTACAGCTGAGGTTGCGTACCCTTTACTAACTTCCTCTTCCATTGGATTGCCTAATCCAACCATTGACAATGGGCATCTTACCAACATAGAATCCTGCAGCGGCCCAACTATATCTAAAAACAAGGCAAATAAAGGCTTAAATATAATATCCTGGAATCTGGCGGGGATACATTCTAAATTGCAAGACCCAGAATGGTACCTGATTGTTGGATTTAATGACATTTGCATTTTCCAAGAAACTTGGGCAGTAGCTAAGTTACACATGAATGGCTATACGACCTACAGTGTGGAAGCAATACCACCCAAAAAAATGGGCAGAGCAGGTGGGGGACTGATAATATTTGTGAAGAACACTATAGCTTGCAAATATAAACAGTTGATAATAGAAGCACAAGATACTGGGGATTTAGCTCACTTTTCCGACAGGCCTTTACTTAACTATATTTAATATCTATGCCAGGTCCGAACCTTATAATAATGAATCTGATGTATAATCACAGCTAGATGAGCTGTTGGGAGTATACCAACTCAACTCTAAGATCATAGTTGCAGGGGATTTCAATACCACCTTTGAACCCTCCCCCTATTGAGTATTCTATTGGAGGAGGAGAATGGGATCTGGGGCATACCGAGTCTGGTACCGGTCAAAAATTGCTATAGAGCAACGGATGTGTCCCTGCAGATTGCATCACTGGTTGCAGGTAGAAGTCTGAGGGCTTGTAACGGGAGGACCCTATCTGATGGGAGCAGGAAAACCACCTTCAAACGTGGCACCAGCACAAGTGTTATTGATTACATCCTTGTTGATGTTAGAATTTGGTCTTTAGTTGAGGACATGCTAATTGCCCCGAGGTCAGATAGTGACCACAATCCCTTGCTGTTAAAAATGAGGGGCTCCGCACTGGACAGACAGCCATCTGGCTGTCTGTCCAGGGTGGATGAACCTCTTGTAACCAACAATCTCAGAAGAGTTACTTGGCCTAACGTACTCGCTGACCCACATTTATATACTAGGATCTACGAACTATTTGTTCATTTTATATCCGGTTTCTCCAGTAGCCTGGACTGCGAACATCTAGGTGGACTAACCTCGATACTCCCCGTACACATTGATTTTTTTGAAGCATTGCAAGCAGTGTTTACAAAAGAAAGCTTGGGTGGTAGACCTGCTAGCAAAATAATTAATAGTTGGTTCAACCTTGAATGTAAATCAGCTAAGAGGACCCTCCAGCTAGCTATTAAGGATCACAACCAGCCAGGGGTTGTCCAGGCACGTAACAAATACAAAACTGCAATAATAAAAGCAAAACGAGAATTTGCGGATAAAAACTGGCGGGATCTGGTACTAGCAGCCAATTGTAAAGATACTCGCCTGTTCTGGCATATCCTTGCAAGGGGTAATACGGATACCTCAAACACTCCTAGTTACCACATTCAGCCGGAGGTTTGGGTCGAGCACTTTACCACATTATATTCTAAGAATTCAGAAGCTGATTGCATACATAGTACAAGCACTGAACAAACCACTTCGAACACTCTCCCCGCTATGCCCACGACCAATACAGTACTAGTTTTTAGTTTTGATGAGACTGTGTTAGCAATAAATAGACTTAAGGCAGGAAAGGCCCCTGGCCCCGACCAAATACCAGGTGACCTTTATAAATCGGAACCTATGGTATGGTCTCCCTACATAAACACCTTAACAAACTGCATATCGGCTGGTGGGGCTATTCCTCCAACATGGAGGGGAGCCGAGATAATCACCATACATAAGAAGGGTGACACTTCTGTCCCATCCAACTATAGACCAATCAGTTTAATAGATAATTTGCAAAAAATCTTCGCCCGCCAAGTTCTGGATAAACTCCAGTGCTGGATGGATGAGAAGATGGTGCTGTCCCCCTACCAAGCGGGCTTCCGCTCTAAAATTAGCACGTGTGACCAGGCTTTTAGATTTACTCTGCTGACCTGGAAGTATGTGCTATTGAGAAGACAAAAGCTTTACGTGGCATTTGTCGACTTAAGAGCTGCGTTCGACTTAGTGCCACGCAAACTGTTGTGGAAAGTAATGCTTGACTTAGGGACCCCAATTGAACTGGTGACTTTGATAGCCAGACTCCACGAGGATAATTACGCCCAGGTCAGATGGAGAACACGAGCTGAATTAACCCTATAAAATATCAATACAGCGTGGGGTGCGCCAGGGATGCGTACTTGCTCCTACACTATTTTCCTTGTTTATTATCGATGTGGCCAGTAGATTACTGGACTGCAGGAACGACTCCCCTGTCATGAATGGCACTAAGGTCCCAATCCTGCTCTTTGCAGATGATTCCTTACTTATTTCCACAACCCCAGTGGGCTTGCAAATCCTAGTAGATAAGTTTTTGGACTTCTGCAGGAGCAGGAGTTTGGAACTAAACGTTGCCAAAACCAAATTTATGGTGTTCGGGAAAACCAAGTGTAAATCAAGAGAGGTTAGGATTGCATTGGAACCTTTAGAGCAGGTGAAAAGCTTTGATTATTTGGGGATAAGATTGAGCGATACACTAGGCTGGGAGCAACAATTGGAAAAGAGTCATTTAACTCTTGTTCATAGGTCAAAATCAATACTGAGACACTATAGGCAGTCTTATACTCGATCACTGACTCCAGCTCTTGAAGTGTATCGAGCAAAAGCTCAGAGTGGTGCTTTGTATGGAGCAGAGATATGGGGGTATATTAATACAAATAAACTGACAACATCTGAAAATATCTTTGCTAGATCACTCATTTCAGTACCTATTACCACTCCCCTAATTCCACAGTTTTTCGACCTGGGGACAAAAAGAATCGGTGATATGGCGTCACTGAAACCTTTACTGTACTGGCTGCGCTTATGGACAACACCGCAGCTTTCTGATTATTGCAACTCCCTAAAGGAGGTTTTGAAGATTAGTGGTGCTAAAAGCCTCCCATGGTTTAAGCATGTTGCGAGTTGGTTCACAACTCTCGGTATGACAGAATCATGGGAACACCCAGAGAAGGCAAATAGAGAAGATTGCCCAAAGTTGAAGATTAGGTATTGGGTGGCCGTGGAAGAACGTTATGTCACTAGGTCAGCAAATGGCCAATTAACTTCACAATTTGTATGTGCTAAGCCATGCCCTTCCTTTGAACCTTTCCTGGACCAAATCACGCCACCACTTGCAAAAAGTTTATACGTTAGATTTAGGTATGGTAACCTCCTATTACGGTTTCCCAGCAACCGGACCGCAGGACTCTCTCTAGAACTTTGTCCTGCATGTGCCAAAACTTTGGAGACAGAAGAGCATATCCTCTTCTGCATAAAATATCAAAAGATCCGTAGGAGATAGATACGACCGACTTGCTTAAACATTGGAGCCAAGCAACACCAGGTTGCCTACAGAATCCTGAAGACAGATACCACAGGACCAATAGTTTACGCGGTCAGTCGTTTCCTATTCTCGTTCTGGATCAAACGAGAAAAGCTTCTCCACATAGCTGGGGCCGATCGTTAATATCAAAATTAAACCCTTGTGATTCCGAAAACTGATATATCGGCACAAATGAATTGTACGCTGTAAACAACAACTTTTTATCATTGTTACCTTAGTGTCGTGCTTTTTAAATGCATGCTGATTTACATGGTACTAGTTGACAACTGTTTTTATAATTTTAGCTATGCCCTTTTTGATCTATTTTAGAGATGCCTGATGACTTTTTATCTTGCTTAATTGTTTTAAAACTTAAGTCTTGCTTGTACTTGTATTTGTATACTTTCATGGTTTTAAGAAAATAACCGAATAAAGTTGTTATTCAATTCAATAGTGTAACAATTTGTACCTATCCCCTCCTGACATAAGTGATTGTGTCTGAATCCCGAATGACAGCAACTTTTACATATCCATAAAACAGAATTCCCTAGCTGCCACAATGGGTCCTCTGAAACATTTTTCCCTTGTGCAACAATCTTGATCAAGGCATCATACAACCTGGAAATTCACCTCCCTCTGAGGAAAAAGAGGTTCACCATCTCACTGCTATCTCCTGAATCGTGATCTGAAAGGGAGCTGCTTCAGTCAGCATTTATTGTCCCAGATTAGCTGTTTGAGACAAGTCTTAGTTACTCCAAGGGGTCTGTAAGAAAGCAGCAAAGAAGCACAAACCTGCTTCTGGGCCTCCTAATTTACTGACTTCTCAACTTACCCCTGAGAAGTAATGCAAGCCTCACGAGCCAGGTGAAAATCTAACACATTTCTCATCTGGCTATCCTATAAGTTAAGGTATCACGGAAGGCCCTGCATTGCTCTGTGACAATTGTCAAAAGAAGTATGTACCCATTAGAAAAAGCATTAGCAAATGCAAATTACTTATTCATCTGTCTAACACTTTTCAGACCGAAAATGGTTTAGCAAGATTGCTTTGTACACAGACGTGACCTAGAGGTTTATGAAAGACTTAGAACACCTGTTTTAACTTATTGTAGCGATAATGTTTACATTAAATTTCAAGTGTGTTCTTAGACTCACCCTAAAGCCTTTTTCTGAGTACAATTTGAAACTGTTGCCTATCTTGTGCATTTTACTTTCGCTCAGGGGGTGGATGAGTTTACTGAGTGAAGGCAAGGTAGTCTTAAGTACTAATTCAAAGGTGAATTATTATTTATCCTCAACTGATGCAGTCCCTACATACCAGTTTGCCTCTATCAGAGCCTATGGTTGAGATGTGCAGGTAAACAAATTTGAAGGCAGGCAGATACCGTGTGTGTTCCGGGGCCTCCTTTATTTTTAAAGAATTATTTTATAAAAATATGTATAACTGCTTTGCCGTAACGAGAGCTATTGCAAAATTCCAGGAAGGTAAAATAACAAATGTGCAAAGCATCATATGCACCACTACACAGAATTAATCAAGGGCATATGGTAGTTGCTTGTTAGGAGGTTGACCTTCAGCTGTATGTCTTTAGGCCTGGAAATGTAGACAAGTTACAGTACACATATTCATGCTCATTACAATATATTAAGACTGAGGCAGAGTTGAAGTAAAAGAAAGGGAACATTGTGCCTTGATATTTGAAGACAATCTTTCTAGAGAGCACTGACAGCACATAAAAAAATGTCATGTGACTTTGAATTTAAGAACGAAGAGACCTTGCAAATCAATGGTAGGCAGTAAATCTAATCCCACACAAAATATATCGACCACAAGTTTTTATATTTCTTGCCAGAAACCCAAAATAGATGGACCATTCTACTACATAATTCTATTATAGGGCAATGAAACATTTGTCTGATGTATGATTACATGTTGCAAATTTTTGATGAAGTTTACTACACCTGATAGTGGACTTTAGCAATTCATTGTCCATAATTTATAGACACCACCTTGGCTTTGGTCACAATGTGTGAGGAGTTGTAGGTGTATTCTTCATCTAGATGATTATATACATATTGGAGACAGGAGGCCTCTAGTTATTAGTGTGAGAAGTTGGCCTGGTATATGCTGTCCACTAATTAAAGTGGGCACCTTGCACCAGTCCAAACGACCCTTATGATGTATGAGGTCAAAGATAACCTTTAGAAAGCTATCCTAGTGGTAGCTGTGGAGAGCAGCCTTCAGGCTTAATCTTGAAGGAATGTAAAGCAGCTTGTTTTACCAGAATATCACCTCCTGTATTAACTAAATGAAAGGAGAACCACACAGTAGTTATATAAACATATGTATTTATTAATATAACACTCTCTAGTATCCTCTACCCGAGAATAGAACACAAAGCACACAATACGAGATCAATAGAACAGCTGTAAGTAGCACAATACACAGTGGGCTCCAGGGGGAGACCAAACCTTATACTAAAATAGTGGTATAGCAACCACGACTCGGGTCAAGACAAGGTCTGGAGCACGTAGAATCGTTGGGACCCCAAGGAACCACCCAAAGTGAGTAGATGGGGACCCCACGGAGGACGGGTGCAGTGTTTTAACACGACCGCGGGCTCCATACAATTCTATGGGGAAGTCGCGGTTGCAATTTCATAGTTTAAGGACCCTTCTAGGAGGACTTCGAGGAAACCCTTTGGAACTTAGGAGGTTGGAGAGCCACCCCACCCGTGGATACCGTAGTACCCGCTTTACCTATCCCAGAGGAGCCGGGTGCATAGGCCTGGAGTGGTGTCGGAAACCGCCGTCGTTCTCATTGGAGGGCTGCGAAGAAGAGCTGCTGCTGTGAAGGTGAAAAGGGTCCGGTGGAATCCAAGATAAGCTGCACTGTAGTTTTCCAGGCCTGTGAGAACTTTGTTCACCAACCTTTGAAATGTGGCAGGTGCATTTTTCAAGCCAAAGGGCATCACAATAAATTGATAATGCCCACTAGGGGTTGAAAATGCTGTTTTGGGTTTGGCATCCTCAGCTAGTCTGATTTGCCAATATCCAGCAGTGAGGTCAAATGTGCTCAAGAATTTGGCTGAGGCCAAAGTATCAATGAGAACATCTGCCCTAGGAATAGGGTGTGCATCAGTCCTAGTGACTGCATTGAGCCCCCTTGTAGTCCACACAAAACCTAATTTCTCTCTTACCACCCTGGGTATGAGGGTTTGGGTACCAGGACCACTGGACTAGCCCAAGGGCTCTCGGAGGGTTCAATCACTCCCAGTTCCAGCATCTTTTGGACCTCAGTCCTGATGCAGACCCTGACAAGGTCAGGTTGCCTGTAAATCTTATTTTTAACAGGCAGACTCTCACCTGTGTCTACTTCATGGGTACACCAAGTGGTATGACTAGGAGTCAGGGAAAACATATGTCTGTACTGATTGAGGACCTTCCTGCAATCAGTCTGTTGTTGCTCAGTGAGGCTGCCTGCCAAGGCTACGCCATCCACTGAGCCATCATCTGTGAGAAGAGGTCAGGGAGTGGGTCACTCTCTTCCTCCTGTCCCTCATCAGTAGCCATGAGCAAGCCCATGTCTGCCCTGTCCACATATGACTTGAGTCTATTCACATGGGGCACCCTGTGGGGGCTCCTGGGAGTTCCAAAGTCCACCAGGTAGGTGACCTCTCCCTTCTGCTCAAGAGTTGTATGGGGTCCACTCCACTTGTCCTGGAGAGCTGCTGGGGCCACAGGCTCCAACACCCATACTTTCTGTCCTGGCTGATATACAGTCAGTACAGCCTTTTGGTCATGCCAAACTTTCTGTAATTCTTGGCTAGCCTCAAGGTTTTTACTAGCCTTCTTCATATACTCAGCCATCCTGGAGCGGAGACCAAGTACATAGTCCACTATGTCTTGCTTAGGTGGTTTGAGAGGTAACTCCCATCCCTCCTTCACCAAACACAAGGGACCCCTGACTGGATGCCCAAACAGAAGTTCAAAAGGGCTGTAGCCAACCCCCTTCTGTGGGACCTCTCTGTAGGCAAAGAGAAGGCAGGGCAACAGGGCATCCCATTTTCGCCTAAGCTTTTCTGGGAGGCCCATGATCATGCCCTTCAGGGTTTTGTTGAATCTTTCAACTAACCCATTGCATTGTGGGTGATAGGGTGTGGTAAATTTGTCGTTCAGTCCACACTCCTTCCACATAGCAGTAATGTAACTTGACATGAAGTTTGCACCTTTGTCAGTTAAGACCTCCTTAGGGAAACCCACTCTGGAAAAAATTCCCAGGAGGGTCCTGGCCACCACAGGAGCTGGAGTGGTTCTAAGGGGTATTGCCTCTGGATACCTAGTGGCATGGTCCACCACCACTAGAATATAACTGTGCCCAGATGCAGTTGGAGGGTTCATGGGACCAATTATGTCAATCCCAACCCTCTCAAAGGGAACCCCCACCACAGGTAGTGGTATTAGGGGGGCCTTTGTAGTACCACCTGACTTACCACTGGCTTGACAGCTGGTACAGGAGCGGCAAACCTCCTTGGTGTCCTCTGACATGTGAGGCCAGTGAAAGTGAGGGACAAGCCTGTCCCAAGTCTTGCTTTGGCCTAGGTGTCCTGCTAAAGGGATATCATGTGCCAGTGTTAGTAGGAAGCTCCTAAACTTCAGAGGTATGACCAACCTCCTGGTGGCACCAGGCTTGGGGTCTCTACCCTCTGAGTAAAGGAGTCCTTCATCCCAGTAGATCCTGTGGGACCCACTGGCACTCTCAGCAGCAGCTTGCTGTCTGAGGGGTTCAAGAGAGGGGCAGGTTTGCTGCTCCTGACTCAGATTTGCCCTGGAAGGGCCCCCTGTCCCCAAGAACTCAACCTGATCAGGTTCAAGTTCATCTGAGACAGTTCCTTCACAGGGACTGGGATCATTCCCCTCAGGAGACTGATCCTCACTCTGAGTCTGGGGGGAAGACACTGCCTTACCCCTCCTGCTCCTTCTCTTGGAAGGCACCTGGTCCATCTTTTCAGGATCCAGGGCCTGTTCAGTGGAAGACAGTGTGGCCTGTGACCTAGTCACAGCAAACACATCTGCAGAGATGCCCAACATTGCTGCATGTGTCCTGAGTTCCACTTCAGCCCATGCTGAAGTTTCCAAATCATTGCCCAACAAGCATTCCACAGGAAGGTCTGAGCTAACCACAACCTTCTTAGGGCCAGTTACCCCTCCCCCCCCGCTGAAATTAACAACTGCCAAGGAATGGTCTGTCCTGACATTGTTAGCATTGGTCACTTGGGACATCTCACCAAGTATGATCTGGTCAGGGCCCACAAGATCTTTTGTCACCATGGTGACACTTGCTCCTGTGTCCCTATATGCCATGGCCTCCTTACCATTGATCAAAGGCTGCTGCCTGTATTTGCCCAGATTACTATGGCTTACAACTAAGGAGGTAATATCCATGCCTCCATCACAGACAAGTACAACCTGAGCTGGAGTTCTGACTAGGCCAGAACCCATCTCAGATCCCAAGGTTAACCCTACTATACCCTTGTTCCCTGTACCACCACTTGGAGCTGAACTAGGGGAACAGTTGCCTTAGGGGCAGTGGTGGTAGGAGGTGAATCCTTGGCCTTTGGACAATTGGCATCTCTTGCCCAATGGGTTTTCTCCTTACACAGGAAGCAGCAAGGTTTCTTTTTACCTTTACCTTTGTTAGACTGTGACTCCCCCCCTAGATGCAGGTTTTTGGGGCCCTGATGAAGACTTCTGGTCTTTACCCTTTTCCCCACCCTTATCTGAAGGTTTAGCATCTTGCTTCTTCTGGTCACCACCTGTGGTCTGGTTTTTCTGCTTCACCCTGGTTCTGACCCACTTATCTGCCTTCTTTCCCAATTCTTGGGGAGAAGTCAGATCAGAGTCAACCAGGTATTGATGCAACAACTGATTTTGGCAATTATTAAGGATCTGCTCCCTCATAAACAAATTGTACAATCCCTTGAAATCATTCACTTTGCTGCCAATTAACCAGCCTTCCAGAGCCTTAGTAGCACAATCTACAAAGTCTATCCAGTCCTGAGTCTGTGTCTTCTGGGTGTCTCTGAACTTAATCCTGTACTGTTCAGTGGTTAAGCCAAACCCATCAATGAGAGCACTCTTCAGGACTGAATAGTTGTCAGCATCCTCTTCTTTTACAGTGAGGAGCTTATCTCTACCTTTGTCAGCAAAGGAGAGCCACAAGATAGCTGCCCACTGCTCTTGAGGGACCCTCTGTACCTTACAGGCCCTCTCCAAAGCAGTTATCCATTTGTGGATGTCATCCCCACCATGGTAGGGAGGGACTATCTTGCTCAGGTTCCTATTGTCAAAAGAATGTTCCTTAACTCTAGGGACACTGTTGCTGCCACCATGGGACTCTAGTCCCAATCTTTTCCTAGCCTTCTGGACTTCTAGGGACTCTTTATCTAAGGCCAATTGCACTTGCCTGAGCCTAAGCATAGCTTTCTCAAGCTCCAGAAATTGGCACTGTCTGTCATAAGAGTTATCCCTCTTATGAGATATGGAGGTCCCTGCAGACTGTCCTGAAGGGTTAGATTCTGCAGAGGGAGATCTAGATCTCCTAGGTAAATTCTGCACTCTTCCAGGAGGAGTAAAGAGAGGGCCATTGTGGCCTTCTCCACCCTCTTCCTGAAGATCTGAGTTGTCCAGGTGGGAATCATCTTGATCCTCCTGGCCAGGGTTTGAGTCTAGGTCATAAAAGGTTTCACCTCCTGGCCTGTCTTCATTCCCTGCCCCACCCACTCTTTCTACCTCATCTGACCCAGGGGTCTTCCTAAGGTCATCTAAGAGTAACACCTCAATGAGACGTTGGGTGTTGGCATTTCTCCCTGTCTTCAGCTTTATAGATACACACATGGCTTTCAATTCCTGGAATGTGAATTCATTGTACCTAGAAGGCAGAGAACCACTGGCTTCTCCTTTAGAAGACAGAACTAAGTGTGGTGTGGTGTATGCACCTACCTAACCTAGTGGGAACTAAACTCTCTTGAGTTGGAGAAAGGGTGTGCTAGACCCTTGACTTACCCAACCCCAAGTTCAGTAGAACTTACTTATTCTAAACGTAAGTATTATATGTGCCTAATACTTTAGTGGTTTTCAGCTAATCAATACAAAGAGATGTATCTGGTAAAACAATGCAGGCTTGAATCCCAACCGCTGCCCACCAATGTGAGAAGTTGGCCTGGTATATGCTGTCCACTAATTAAATTGGGCACCTTGCACCAGTCCAAACGACCCTTATGATGTATGAGGTCAAAGATAACCTTTAGAAAGCTATCCTAGTGGTAGCTGTGGAGAGCAGCCTTCAGGCTTAATCTTGAAGGAATGTAAAGCAACTTGTTTTACCAGAATATCACCTCCTGTATTAACAAAATGAAAGGAGAACCACACAGTAGTTATATAAAAATATGTATTTATTAATATAACACTCTCTAGTATCCTCTACCCGAGAATAGAACACAAAGCACACAATACGAGATCAATAGAACAGCTGTAAGTAGCACAATACACAGTGGGCTCCAGGGGGAGACCAAACCATATACTAAAATAGTGGTATAACAACCACGACTCGGGTCAAGACGAGGTCTGGAGCACGTAGAATCGTTGGGACCCCAAGGAACCACCCAAAGTGAGTAGATAGGGACCCCACGGAGGACGGGTGCAGTGTGTTAACACGACCGCGGGCTCCGTACAATTCTATGGGGAAGTCGCGGTTGCAATTTCACAGTTTAAGGACCCTTCTAGGAGGACTTTGAGGAAACCCTTTGGAACTTAGGAGGTTGGAGAGCCACCCCACCCGTGGATACCGTAGTACCCGCGTTACCTATCCCAGAGGAGCTGGGTGCTTAGGCCTGGAGTGGTGTCGGAAACTGCCGTTGTTCTCAATGGAGGGCTGCGAAGAAGAACTGCTGCCGTGAAGGTGAAAAGGGTCCGGTGAAATCCAAGGATGGATTCTTGAAGAAAGGAACCTGAAAGCAGAGGGGACAGAGTCTGGGTCACTTCAAGGTGACCAGGGGCTCGGGAGCCGAATGCCCACCAATGTCGGGTGCTTCAGGTGCGAAGAAGGGATGCTTGACTGTGCAGCCACGAGGACCAGGAGACGTTGAGGACGACCAGAAGCCAGATGCGAGCTGTCCCACGAAGGATGTCGAGTGCTGAGGGGTCGGTGTCCGGCTGGAGCACCAACAAGCCTTGGCAAAAGCAACCCACACAGGAAGGTCAAGCAGGTTACGGTGAGGACCAGCAAGGTCTTGGGGACTCTCCAAGCAATGAAGAGTCAGGGCACGTCTGGAGCAACCAGGAAAGCCCAAGAGAATTCAAGATGACCCTCAGGAGGACCCACAGGTCGAATGACCAGGAGTCGCGAGGGGACCTCGAGCAAGATCATAAAGTACCAGCCCACGGAGCACTAGGTGCGAAGAGGCTGGAGTTCTTTGGTGGAAATACTGCTCGGGGTCAGGACTACACGGAGTCCAATGCACAAGCTCGGGAATCGCCAACAAGCATATTCACTTGCAAATATACGCGGTGCACAGGGGTTCGGGTTATGCGGTCCCCACGAGGGATACTGGCCTCAAACTCGGTGAGAGGGCAGCTCGACCTCAAGGAACTTTGGAACCCACCTCCTGTGTTGCTGGAGCCTTCGGAGTCCGCAGGAGCTCGGGATCAGCAGACCGGTCAGTTGCGTTACGGTGCCTGCGAATGCAGGGGAGTGACTCCTTCACCCCAAGGGAGATTCTTCAGTTGTCCTTAGTGCACCACAGGTCCTGCACAGAGCCTGTATGGAGCAAGGGCACAGACAGAGCTTTGGACGGAGAGGGAGACGAAGTCGGGCCCAGTCGAAGTCCAGTGTGTCCAGACGGTCGAAGCTCAGTGGTTTCTTCTTGTAGAATCTTGTCCATGTAAAATCTAAAGTCTAACATCCAAGTAAGCCCTTTTGTACCCACGGGAGAGGGTTGGACAGATTCGGGGGACCCTCCTAGGGGAGGGTCAGGACAGAGGGGTGGTTACACCCATGTCCTTTGTCCAGTTTCGCGCCAGAGCAGGAGCCAACGGCTCCCAGAACTGGTTTGAGCTGGACTTTGCACAGGGACACCAAATGTGCCCCAGGTGCAGGCTTTCAGGCCCTCTCAGAGTGCACCCACCCAGCCCCAATACACTAAATCCTGTCTGGGAGGTGGTCACACCTCCCTGTGACAGGATGCCTATTGGGCTGCCTTCCTCTGCTCGAGCTTGGCTCAGCAGCAGGAGAGCAGAAATGTGTCTCTGGTCGGCAGCATCCATTTTGTGCTGACCGGGGCGAGAAGGCTGGCACCGGATAGACCAGTGACCCCACGAAGCTCGCCTCTGAAGGGTGGAGTCATATGATTCCAAGGTGTTTGATACCAAACATGATATGTTTCTATGCAGCCGTTTTCGAGATAGCATTTACCGCAAGGTTATAATGCACCTTCACCTATATGTCCGGCTGAGTCACAGACAACCCGGGAGAATGGTCTCCGAAGGCTGCAGAGGGACTCTGCTCATGCAGGGGCACCCTCTCACGTAAAACCCAGCACCCTGCCTTCAGGATTGTTAAGGCCTGCTATAGGGGTGACTTATAAGTTTTAAGTGTAGTGACCTATAGATATAGTGAACCTATATCTAAAGTAAGTGGTGCAAGCACCAGCTTACACAGGTTGCAGTAGCAGACCTGTAGTTCCATTTTGCATGGCATCTCATGGGTGGCATAATACATGCTTCAGCCTATGGGAGGCCTCTGGGGTACCTATGCCCTGGGTACATGGGTACCATATACTAGGGACTTATAAGGGTACCCCAGTATCCAATCTGGAGTGTACCAAAGTACATGCATAACAATTTAAAACAGAAAGCAGATAGACTGGGGTCCTGATTAGCAGGATCCCAGTCAGACTAGTCAAAACAGTGTAACATCAAGCAAAAAGTGGGGGTAACCATAAGAAGCAGATCCTACTTTCCTACAATTAGGGTCATAATATATTGGATTTGCTTAGATTCCTTATTGGCTTTCGAAAAGTTCTGCACTCACTTTTCAGTGAGTTCCTACAGCCTAAAGTAAACTAGGTTTACCAGTGAGGAAACTAATTTGGTGTAGGGATATCATTCTACCATTGTCAAACTAAGTACCAGGAATGATTCTTCAAACCTTTTCTCGAAGGTGATATCTTAGACAGTCTTACAGAGAGGTAAAGCAAATGAGTTTTGCGGTGCTGCCTTAGCCAGTTTAGCTATTTAACCAGTTAAGCTATCCTTCACCAAGGCATCGGCTAGATCTCCTTACAGTTAAAATTGGTTAGGAATGTATCAATTGATATAACATAAAGAGGGGTTCTTTGTGTCCCTCTTAGAAGGGCAGAATATTGGGTCTGTGATATGAGATAGTACACCCCTTTTCCGGAGTCCATTTTTAAATATAAATGTGTTTGTTTCTATCACATGGCGGCACATGATTTCCACTACTTTTTATTGGAAGAGAACCTGCTAACGTGGAGTACCAGGATTATTAGGGAGGTACTTTTTCTTTATGATTTAACATATGTTTATCCCTTTCTGTAACTTCGCAGGCAGAGTTGGTCAAATACTCAACGGATAGCGAAACTGTTGAGCCAGTCATCTCACAGCTGGTAACAGTGCTCCTAAAAGGATGTCAGGATGCAAACTCACAGGCCCGTCTCCTCTGCGGTGAATGCCTCGGAGAGCTTGGAGCCATAGATCCTGGTCGATTGGACTTTTCAACAAGTGATACTCAAGGAAAAGGTTTTACATTTGTGGTAAGCAGTAAGGCAATATAAATGCACTCTTACTGGTCTGCACATTTGTGAGCCATTCAAAGAAGTAGATGCATGGGAAGCATTGTGGCATGAATTACAAACTGCAGTTTCACAGAATACTGAATGTTGTTCAAAAACTAACACAACTTGTTACGTAGGAGAATGGGGAGCTCTGCATGACAAATAAGTTGTATGTTGTTAATCTCACGTTCTCAAAAACGAAATAGTGGATTTCAGTGACATTTTTATTTTTTACAGGGTTTTTTTTCTTCTTTATTAGGTTACCTTATTTGGTCATGGGGTGGGTTATCTTTGACATGTTATTTCGTTCCTGAAAGTGCAGGTTGTTATGGAAGAAATATTCTACACTTACTTAGCTACATCACATTTTACCTTATCCTCCTCCAACATTTCTTTCTATGATTTTCAAAGTGATCTTTGTTCACTTTTTAACTGTGGTCGAGTTGTGCTGGAAATAAGCTACCATGAAAAGTCACTCAGTGATTTACCCATATCTGCAGAGGAGATTAGTAGGCCTGCTAACCAAAAGCAATAAAAATGACTTGGACCTAACAGGTCAAGATCTTCAACTTAAACTGCAAATTTAATCTCTTTAATGCAGTTTATGTTTGATTCTTTTTTTAATTGGCTTTCGATATAATACTGCCAGAAATATACTTGGCCCTTTCCTTTCCCTAAAGGACCCTCCTCTCCTAAAGATATATCATTGCGTTTGCCTGTACGTACGAAGACTGGGAGTATTCATAATCCAGTTCATACGTATCCCTTTGTGACAACTAGAAAATGTTCTCCTCTCCTTAGGTTGAATTACTATTGAGTGCTCTCAGATGGAATGATTTTCAAATTTCTCATGGACAAATATGTTTTCTAGGAACATAACGTAGTAAAATAGCTCATATTATTTCAAATATTTCTGTTCATTTTACATCTCTCTCCATTGTAAGTGTTTATTTATCAATAAATATCAACTCCCAGATGTGCTACAGAGAAGTCTCTATTATTGGTACCAACTTTCCTTCAGTATTTAGCAAAGATTTTTTGACTGCCTTAAGGCGTTGTGCAATATGTCTGCCTGTCTGTGAGTGTTGATTAAACTGTCCCAGTATTGAGAACCCCAACATTATAACATCTGGTGGTCTCCACAACGCAATGTAACAAAATATTCTTCACTACATCTAGCAACGTTTCCCACCTTTTGTGCAGTTTGAAACATCCTGAAAGTAATTTAAGCAATGTTTCTGCTCCTCCAACATCAATCCAATTTATTAATATTCCATTTGTGCATACTTGTTGGTATGTCATACATTATTATTTGCATACCAATTCCTTCCTGGACACTCTCGAACCTGTTATTTGTCCTTGGTAGTATTTCTTCCCATTCTTCTTCCTTTAGTGGCACCCCAGTTCTTTTTCTGAAGATGCTTGAAAGCATTTCCTTCTTGTTGTCTGGTCCTCTGATGAGAACTTGTTTATCTAATATCAAGCTGGCATCTCAATGAATACCATTTCTCAAACTGTGTAAGAAGCTTTATTGTTCCCTTTTTAATCCAATTTCACTTGTCTAAAGGACTTAAGGACCCCCTACCTTTAAACTTGTCTCTAAGGGGAACTCCCACAAAGACCACCCCCTGGCTGACCTACTTTGAATGAGCTGGCAGATGTTTGTCAGATTACGCATGATGCTAAAATGAAGATTAATAAGGGGGGCATGATGCATTTCATCAGCAGTTCTTTGCCAACTTTTTTTACGTAAGTATCTTATTTCTGCGGCCACAAAAGCTTGAAATCATTGGTTATGACGGATGGGGACAAGAGATGTTGGACAGATTGGTGGAAACTAATGTTTTTTAAGAGAGTTCTGTAGTGTAGCTCCTATTTCCCTAATAGGCTCTGCGCATTGGAATAATATATCCTATAGGTTTGACATAGGACTAAGGTCAGTATGTCCCTATCGAGTATATTAAACTTAATTACTTGTGCCAGCTAGCTCAGAGGCCACTAGAAACTCCTTGACAACAAGAAGGGAGTAGTTTCTGGCAGCCGCAAAACATGACCACTGTGTTTCCCTTTAGAATCAGAACGTGTTTCAGAGTCGTGGAAACAATAGATAACTATTTCACTCAGCTCAATCGTGCATGCTTAGTTTTCCTCAAAGTTACACAGAAAGAACAGACGGGCGTTTCAATAAAAGGTTATTGGACAGTTTTGTTTCTGGTGTAAGTAAAATGTGCTGTTACGATCACAAGACAGTATGCGAGATAAATAATGTACAGTGTGAGCAGTAGAAATAAATAATACTGTGTTAGCATTATCTTTTAGTACATATGCTGTTACATAAATAACACAGACTAAAAATGCGAGTACTCATACGATGCGTTTCTAATCTAGTTCTACCCCAATGTACCTAACCTAGGTGTAGGGAGAGGTATGAAGTAGGTGAAGTATTCCTTACTATGGTATACGAAGAGTATGTTAAGCCTAGTATGCCAAGTATGCCAAGAGTCCCTCTAGGTTCTAGTCAGCTCCATACCTGAAGAATGAGAGAGGTAGGAATCTCTTTGCCAGACTCGAACTCCAACACCCCGCAAGGGAAGTCAGATCACTGGAAGCTGGACTCTCTGCGTGCAGGGATGACAGCGTCTTCTCAGTGCGTCAGGCCGGGAAACGGGCTCCTCTGAAGTCGAGGTCTCCTCTGATTTACAGGGGCTAGGGAAGGTATATTTATACCTTAGAAGTACCTCACAATGTTAGCATTGACGTGAATTGGACAGCGGAAGACGTCATGAATGAACCCCTAAGGAATAATGGTTCATGCATAATACATGAGTCCTTGAAGAAATCAATAGTCCTGGGCTAGGGAAACTCCCGCAGCCCAAGGGTCTGTTCTTCATGAACTCGTTGTGACGTTAGGGTGGACGGATGTCAGAGACCATGCCTGTATTTGGAGTGCACGGTTTAATGCCTAAATAAGGGCTGGGATTTTATGCCTATATAAGGGCAGGGCGAATTGTGCCTATATATGGACATGATACTGGAAAGCCCGTTTATGGACACCCTAAGAGGAATACAACACCCACTCCACTTACGTGTGTACGATAACACTAAGATGCTAAACATTTAAAATGCTAAACATTAAATGGAGTACCGCATATTGTTAAAATATTTCATAAAACCATTTAAAAAGGCATTTAAAAAACCTATTAGAATGCAAAAGGTACTGTACATTTGAAGCATTGCTTTTCATTTCAGGCAAAAAGTTCGAAAATAAATGCAATTGGAATGAAATAAGCAGTAATATTTACATGTGACAGAAAATGATCGAAAAGTTTCTAAAAAATCAAAGTCATTTCATGTCATGAAAATTAATGAATTGGTTTAGACACACAAGATGACTAAGTGTCCGTGGAAGTACCTTGAAGTCTGTATTATAAGGCTAGTTCTACTTTAAGCAGATTGATGTGCCATTTTGGTTTCGAAAAAATGGGAAGAAGAAAAAAAAGTTCAAATTTGGTAGAGTTCCAAGTGTTCTTTTCTTTTTTTTAAAAATGAAGGCCAAATTGTAACTGCATCTCTGGAACACTGTATGCCGAATCAGAGTCAGTTTACGGGTCTGGTGTAAACATGAGTTCATCTATTTCAATAGACAAAACATCATCCACTGTAGTTGGCGTCAGTTGGAACACCTCGTGTAATAGATGAATTGCACAGAGATGTGAAGCACCGCTTTCAGCATAGGTTGCCTCAGCAATGTTCGCGTCCGTTGTTACCTGTGCGCCTGTTGATCTTTCTCGTACCTCAGCAGCAGCTGGAAGCGTCTGTGAGAGCTCAATGAATGCTGACATCAGGATAGGAAGCCTCTGGGGACAACACAGAGCATGGGCTGTTATCGGGACCAGCAGAGTATCGACATCCGTTGGCGTAGCTGATGGAAATGTTAGACAGGTGTCCAACACGCATTCTTCACCGCATAGCAGGCATCGTAGAACAGGTAAGATGCAATCTTCCCAGATTGGTCTGAATGACAGGAACCACGTGGTATTAAGGTCCCGTAGACGAGTCATGCCCAATAGCTGTACTATTCGCTCACGACACTTTCGCTCAAGGAGGGCTTTCTCCATTTCGCTCGGAGTGATGTCTGCGAATAGGCTGGCCATAGCGCAATAGCAGGAAGAGAAATAGAATTCCGGCAACAAGTGCTAGAATTAATGGTATGCCACCAAACACCGAATGTGCAAAGTTCGGGATGATTCCGAGTATTGCTTGGAAAGGTGCTAACAGACCGGAGCAGATGCTCTTAAATACATGTACAATTCCTGTTGTGTCAGACATGTTGAAGATACGTGATATCATTTCTACGAAATGTATAGGGCAGTTTGTACGTATTAAAGTCTGTATCTCAGCCGAAGTCCTTGCTACTTGTAGATCATAGGTTTCTTTGGCCGAGGTCAAAGGCACTGTTTGCTGTAAAAGCATGGCTTTCATTCTGCTCAAAGTATCAAATCTTATAAAAGAGACGTTCAGCGAAGGCCATAGAGGCGACTCCCTGACTGTGTCTATTGGGGCAAACAATACTTGCATACAGCAAGTGACCCTGGAGTTGACCGTTACTAGATATGGGATGCCTGGCAGCATGCTACAGCAACTCTGATCATTCAACATAAGGTAACTCCCATTAGAAAGTTGTCCAAACGCTGGATTAATCACAGCAGCTGGTGTACCCTGCAGATGGCAAGACAAATTTGCCACAGAACCATTACATGCCCCGTGCAAGGAAATGTCCTGACATATAAGTGAACCGCTCAGTGCACGTTTACAGTGTGTACCGCTCAAAAACACTTCACGATCCCCACTCCAACATCTATATGTATACGGTAAATCCCAAGATGCCTTAATGTATTCCTTACCCAACCTTTCATATTTGCCTGCTTGCATTTGTCTGAGGCAATACTGAAACTGAAAAGTACTCACAGGTAGTGTGATTTTGCCATGAATAAGCCATTCAGTAGCTGGTTTTTCTGCCACTGTGAATGGTAACTTTTCCAGTTTTTCAATGCTCAGCACTGTATACTTTGCTCCTCTTTGTGCCAATTCGATCTGTTTATCAGTTAGATTGTATTCTGCAAACAGTGTTGACGTGTTGATAAAACGCCAAGGCACATAGCCCGCTCGCAAAGATTGCAGCGTCCAGCTTAATAACACAATAGAACGTAATTGAGACTGGCCTTGTTGTAACATCGCCAAATCTTGTTCTAGTATGTCGATAGCAGAGGATACAATGCCATCCAATGAATATATTCTGGAGGACAAAGTTGTTAACCCATTGTCGACCACAGAGAGTGTTTTCTCTAAATTAATACGATCAAGTTCACATATTCGTTCTGCAGCCTCCATCTGTGATACTTTCCATGCTTCATTATAGGCAGCATAAATGCCGGCATATATGAAACGTTTTTGACGCGGTTTTCTTGGTCCAAGCAAGAATTCCCCAAGGTCTGCGTCCTCTTTAAGTAAGGTTAAGTGTTGTTTCACATCCTGTAGTGTAGATTTATGCAGCCAATCGAGGCATAATTTTCCTACACTGTATGTTGTTACTACCCCTGGATGCTGTCTTTGGACATATCTTCGGTCTGGCCTATTAATAGTAAAGCCCTGAGTTTTATTCAGGAATCTTTCCTGACAGTTATTCGTGTCTGTGGGCCAGATCAACCATTTTTTCCAATCAGGATTAGATCTGTTGAGTTGTAATATATTGTCAACTGTCACCACTGCCTGTGTATTATTATCACTTGCAGGTGTTGGTACAGAAGGTTTGTTCATTTCTTTAATCTTGGCTAGTCCAAGACAAGATGTTTGTTGGACAGTTTCATTCAAAAACATTATTTGTTCAGGGATGATGCAGGCTCTAAATAAAGCTTCTATCCCCTGCACTTGCCAATTTTTAGTACCCCAGACAGTCTTTGTGTCTATAGTATCTTTCCAAAAGTCAAAACCCTGTCTAGACAGTTGGGCATTAAAAAATGCAGAATAAATCTGTTTTGTATTTGTTAACATAATTTTCAGTCCTGTCCTGTTTACATTTTTATAGTAAAACATTTCTGGATCAGATGTATTATATCCTGAAAAATATGGAAACTTGTTAGCAAATGTTTTTGAACTACTGTATGGTGGTGTAGGACAATGCTCCCATTGGTTAAACATAAACACATTCCTTGGATATGCAGATTTATGCAAATAATGATGACCATAGTGGTTATAACAATACAGTTGTTCATAGTCTGAAGAACCCTCTAAATATTCATGTTTAGAAAATGCAGCAGATTTTTCTAGGTCAAACATAATGTCATTTACAGTCTCAAAGTCCCAATCATCAGAATAGGTACTGGACGTAATTAGATCACTTAGTGAAATTTTAAACAAATGTGGAATGTTCAATTCTTCCGTCGGGCCGAAGATATCAAAATCTGTTTTGTCCCACACTATACCATCATGTATAGGAACAGCTGTGATGTTCACTGATGACAAGTCTCTTGCTTCACGATGAGAAGATTTATGAGGTTTCAAAAGTACGTTCACGTCCTTTCCTTCAGTGTTCACATGGATGTATCTGCCATTTATAAGCACGCTTACAGTTGTTACCAAAGCTAGCCAGAGCAGGAAAACAAAAAGTCCAGATGTAATCCAGAGTTCAATCCATGGAGAAACCAAATAAGTCTTTTTCAGAAATTGAAGAAAGTCTTGTACTTGCTGCTTGAATTTGAATGGTGCTGGCGTAGTTTCAGGTTCACTCGGAACTTCTGAGAACGTATCAAAGTTAATGAAATAGCTAGAAGCAGTTCTGTCAATTGTTGGAATTGCATCAGGATTTGTAGAAATCACTGGAACCAGTTCATCACTTGCCACGTTGGTGTAGACAGGTGTATTTGGACGAACTGTTACTTGATGTTCAAGAGGGATGAGTTCCATAGCGTTATTGCTTAGTCCTCCATCTGTTACAGCTGAATTCTCGATAGTTATCAGTCTTTCAGTCTGAACCTCTTGGATAGTAGCGAGAGGAGTGTGTCTGCTACTAGGTCGGAGTCCACGAGGCCTACTGTTTAGTATCGGCCACATACTGTGGTTTGATGAGGTCGATGGACACAAATCTTTTCTCCTTTCTTCCAGCAAGGGGCGGCAGAAGTACTGTTCTTGTTCCTTGAACTGCTCAGGTACTGGTTGTCTGTAAGAAGGGCCAAATTCCTTCTTGTCCGCAATCTTTTCTCTGACTAGATCCCCAACTTTTGGAATCCAGACAGGCCTTGCTGGGACAGCCGGTTGATCCCCAGTGGTGTTTGGCTGTAGGAATACGTTGCTTTGTTTCGTTCTTAACTTGTTCAGTTCCTGTAAAACAGCCAAACGATCTCTGATATCAAAGGGTTTATTTGCCACCACTGTGCCTACGTGTTCAAGGTCTGGTACCCACATTCTTGTCCCAAATAGGACCTCATATGGAGTGACCCCCCTAGAGAACTTCTTGGCAGATTGTTTAATGAGCGTTGTACCCCATTAAGGTGTTTGACCCACCCATCACCCGAACCTAATACCCTAGCTGTTATAGACTGCTTTATGTCCCAGTTTTTCCTTTCCACAACCGAATTTCCCTCAGGATGGAATGGAGAGGAGTACCGCAATGCGACGCCCAGACTGGCCATGGCTTCTTTGTAAGCCCGAGAGCTAAACGCAGGACCCTGGTCAGAATGTAGCGTGCCTATTGCGTATGTGCCGATAAAGACTCGCAAATCTTTTATAACAGTTCGAGCGTCAGCCGAGCGCTGAGGCCATATCCATAGGAACCTAGAGCATGAATCCACTGCAACCATGATATATTTATAGTTACCGTCCCTTTGCAAGGGACTGCAGTGGTCCAGGTAAACACAAGCTAATGGTTTGTCTGAGATTAACAGGGGTGTCTGCGCAGGACGTTTCACTGTTGAGACTTTCATCTGTTGGCAAATATCACATTCTAAAACATAGTTTTTAGTTTGTTTCCGAATGCCAGGCCACCAATCTCTTTGCTTTAGTAAAGATACTGTCGCTGAAACACCTGCATGGGCAGAAGCTATCCCTTCGTGTGCTTCTAGGATTAGTCCTAATCTGCGTTCCTTGTTTGGAATTACCCTATCCCCCACTCCAGGGATTCGAACAAAAGGAACGTTGTTCGCATCAATTACATAAGAGTACTTGAGTGGAAACTTTTTCGGTAACGCTGCACTGCTGCCTTTGCTTGAAGCATTGACAGCCAACATTATCTCACCATCTATTTTTGTTTTTGAACGAGTGATCGCAGCTACGGAAGCAGTCTGCACAGCCCCCTTTGCGGCTTCATCAGCCAATGAATTCCTTGCAACGTGAACGCCATCACGTTGATGACTCAGTGTGTGAATCACGTGAGCCTTTGGTAGTTCTTTTTTCAACTGAACTACTTGTTCCCAAAGCATTTTATGCTTTATTGTGCCACCCTTCGCATCCTTGAAACCATTTTCAAGCCAGTTTTGTATATATTCATTATACGACTGAACACAGTAAAAGGAATCGCACACTATTAGTGTGGGGAATTCTCGATCTGTACTTTCAAGTGCCAGTTTGAATGCTTGTAGTTCAGCTCGCTGAGCTGTACAATCTCCTAGAGACTGAGTTTTTGTGACCATAGGTCTGAAGACGCCATCTCGCATGCGACCTTTAACGATTGCACACGCTGCACTGTAAGCTTGCTTACTCCCTATTGCGGGTTGTGCGGATCCGTCAGTGTAAATTATGAATTCGTACTGCTCGAGAGGCAGAATTTCAGTAGGCAGAGGACATTCTTGTTCATATTGTAGGAATGCTTGTGTTTTTAAATCTGGATCAAAAACATATTCAACATCTGTTGCAGCAAGAGAATTAACCCATTGTATCCATCTCGGATGTAATGCTTTAGCATTTGGAATGCTCGCTTTTGTGACCGCTTCTAAAGCCGGTACTGGGGTTACGACAATAATGCGTTTCCCTTGGGCTAAGGCTCTTTCTTTTGCTACAGCGGTTTGAACTGCTGTCAGAATTTTTTCAGTTGAACTGAAGCGCATTTCCGCTTGTGTATACAAATGAGATTTGTATGCGATTGGTATTTTCTCACCCTCATTGAATGTTAAGTAGGTGAATCCACATTGACCTGAAATTATTCGGATCACCAAATTGCGTTGACTTATGCGTGTTTGTAAGTGATTTGTTGCTAACATGTTAGCCTGAAGTGAACGCAAGATTTCTGTGTGTTCCTGTGTCCACTTTCTGATCGAAAAATCAGGTTTGATTAATGCGTAGAGAGGTTTAACCCTTTCTGCATAATTTAGAATGTATGTTCTTCCAAAATTTAGGAAACCCAGGATGGATTGTAAGTTTTTTAGCGTTTTTGGAGGTTGGAGCAGCGCACACTTTTCTAAAAAGTTAGCTGCCAAGCTCTTGCCTTCACTTGAAAGCTCATATCCTAGAAATAGGACATTGAGATGGGCAATTCTGGACTTTTTAAAGTTGAACTTATAGCCCTCAGAGGCGAAACCCAGTATAATGGTGCTCACCCTGTTCAAGTGTTTGTCCAGGTCATCGTCTGTCAGATATATGTCATCGACATAGGACAATGCCTCATTGTCATAAATTTGTAGTAATTCCGTTACCCTCGCTGAGAATAAGCCTGGGCTGTTCTTGAACCCTTGTGGGAGTCGACAAAAGTGACGCTGGGTCCCCATTATGGAGAATGCTGTTAAGTACCTGCTTTCAGGTGCTATGTTTTGACAAAAGAAACCATTTGAGATGTCGAATGTTGTTTTATATTTTTTACGCACAATGTTATTCATTAATGCTGTGCTATGTGCATTTTGCACTGCAAAAGTTTGAGAACAAGTGTTTAAGTGTCTATAATCCAAAACTAGACGATATGTATTGTCTGGTTTGGAGACAGGAAACAAAGGATTGTTCATTGAGGAGGTGCATGTTTCAATCACCCCTTGATATTCAAGTTGATCTAAGATCTCCCTGACCTGTTTTTTAGCTTCTTGCTTTATTGGGTACTGCCTTTGTGCAGTAGGTTCATGTTTCAGATGTATTTTATGGTGAGGTGAATCCTCATCCCATCCTACATGATTTTTATATAATGCTGGGGCCTGGGCTACTGCCCATTTCCTGGCATATGTATATTTTAGATGAATTGGAATGTGGTTGGAGAAGGCAGGCATAATAATGTCCTCGCCGTGTGGGCACTCCCTGACAAATTGTGGTGGCCAGTCCTTTTCCGCTAGAAGTATGTCATAGCCTCTTGATAGTTTTTCCCCAAAAAGTGCTTTCACCTGTCTAGGTTTGTCTCCCTCCATCTGGAGTGTTATTTCATATAACTTTTGTGGAGTACTAACCCTGGTGTCTACAGTCTCAACTGTGATGTACTCATTCAAGTCCACTATCTCCAGAAGTTCCTTCAGGTTCTGGCGAGCTATTGTGACTTCTGCTGCACTGTCCAGCATTGTCTGAGCCCATTCTCCGTTCTTGAGTTGTGTTCTCAGTATTCTCGGCATGTCTGATCTTTAGACCTGCTACTTTCTTCTTGGAGAATTGAGGTTTTGTTTTGTTTTTTGGAGCGTGTTTATCTTCCTTGGATTTCACGCGTTGTTCTTTATTTTCTGATCGTCCTCTTCTTTCCGAAGTCTGTGATGAGATCTGAAAGGGACGAGAGGAACGTGTATCAGTATCTTGATACCTGTCAGGTTTTCTCAAATTATCCCTATACCTGAGGTTATACCTCCTTTCAGAGGGCTCCTTTTGAGGAGACATACCTCGGGATTGAGAACGTTTCTCTTTTGTATTTTGTTTATTAGTCTCCCACTTCTTTTTAGAAGATGTCGGAGTTTGTTTAACAGAGTCCTTCTCAGGACTTTCAGATAGTTTTGGTTTCAGTGGTCTTCCACCCAAACTATCTCTGCCTAATTCTGCATAAGATTGTTCAATTATTCTGGGTAGCTCAGTTTGATGTTCTGTAACATAAAATTCCCTTAATTTTGGGCGGATCGCCACTGCTGCTGCCTCCCCTTTAATATTAGATAATATTATTGTTGAGACCTGGTCGAAATTTTTCAGTAATTTCATACCTAAATTTAGAGCAGGCTCTGCCCCGTATTCGTTTTGAATTTGTTTCAGGACATCAGGTATTACCGCAATTGACGGAATGCCATGTGTTTTTGTATAGATGGCAGCAAAGACTGTGCCCCAAGTGGTGCAGTCTTCCAGTTGTGGTGTGATCCCCATTGGTAAACTGATTGTCAGTATTCTGTGTTTCTCATACGGGCTAGTATTTGGAAATACTGCTTCGATTTGAGTAATTTTTTGAGCTATCCAGAATGGAATTTGCTCACGTTTTGTGGGCATTTTACCCATGACTGCGTATAGAGTCTGTGGTGTAATTTTTAGTGTATCGCCCTGTTGGGGAGTTGGATTTGGAAGTGTCAATGGTGGTTGGACTGTGAAAGTCCGCATGACATATTGAACCAATTGTCTGTAGATTTTTATTAACTCTGTGAGTTGAGTAAGTAATTCCTCATCTGACATCTCTTCAATGTCAGGATGAGGTGTGTAGCCGGCTAGAATCGGCCATGTTGCTCCTGGTCTACCTAGTGGACCGAGCCTAGTGATGTTTTTGTGATGTTTTAGGGCGCCTTTAAACCAGAGTTGATGCTCTTGGTATGTTAATGGAATTTCTATATCCTCGAAAGGAATGTATTCCTCTGGTGGATCATCTTCTTTGTAGAAGTGAAACATTTTTGTTACTGGATTGGATTCAGGAAATATTACCCATGAATAGAATACCTCTGTCTGAAAAGATTCATGTGCCTCTATCACGAAAACTGCTCTACCTCCTCTTGGTGGTAGGCCGTGTTTTATAAGTTTTAGAGTGATGGCTCTTCTTAAATTTGGATGGATGTTTATAACACCCTCCTCGGTTTCATTTAAACCTGTAAAGTTAAAAACTGCTGCTTGGGCTGGATCAGCCGCAGCTTCACCGTTTCCGGTGTCAGGCATTTGTTTTATGAAAAATGTAGAACAAGTTTCAAGGAAACAAAGATAAGGTGCACAATATTTTGGAACACTGTATCCTTCAACGTTGAGCAAACCAACCAGCTAATATATAGGGTGTTTCCCTATGTAGCCTTGGTGGATACTTAACCCTGCCCACTCCAGACGTCTTTTGGAGTATATGGGTAGGGGTCTCTGAGAGAAAAAGCATGGCTTAGTTACTCAGTATCTAACGTTCAATTACCGCCTTACCAAACCGTTGGGCGCCATGTAGTGTAGCTCCTATTTCCCTAATAGGCTCTGCGCATTGGAATAATATATCCTATAGGTTTGACATAGGACTAAGGTCAGTATGTCCCTATCGAGTATATTAAACTTAATTACTTGTGCCAGCTAGCTCAGAGGCCACTAGAAACTCCTTGACAACAAGAAGGGAGTAGTTTCTGGCAGCCGCAAAACATGACCACTGTGTTTCCCTTTAGAATCAGAACGTGTCCCAGAGTCGTGGAAACAATAGATAACTATTTCACTCAGCTCAGTCGTGCATGCTTAGTTTTCCTCAAAGTTACACAGAAAGAACAGACGGGCGTTTCAATAAAAGGTTTATTGAACAGTCTTGTTTCTGGTGTAAGTAAAATGTGCTGTTACGATCACAAGACAGTATGCGAGATAAATAATGTACAGTGTGAGCAGTAGAAATAAATAATACTGCGTTAGCATTATCTTTTAGTACATATGCTGTTACATAAATAACACAGACTAAAAATGCGAGTACTCATACGATGCGTTTCTAATCTAGTTCTACCCCAATGTACCTAACCCAACCTAGGTGTAGGGAGAGGTATGAAGTAGGTGAAGTATTCCTTACTATGGTATACTAAGAGTATGTTAAGCCTAGTATGCCAAGTATGCCAAGAGTCCCTCTAGGTTCTAGTCAGCTCCATACCTGAAGAATGAGAGAGGTAGGAATCTCTTTGCCAGACTCGAACTCCAACACCCCGCAAGGGAAGTCAGATCACTGGAAGCTGGACTCTCTGCGTGCAGGGATGACAGCGTCTTCTCAGTGCGTCAGGCCGGGAAACGGGCTCCTCTGAAGTCGAGGTCTCCTCTGATTTACAGGGGCTAGGGAAGGTATATTTATACCTTAGAAGTACCTCACAATGTTAGCATTGACGTGAATTGGACAGCGGAAGACGTCATGAATGAACCCCCTAAGGAATAATGGTTCATGCATAATACATGAGTCATTGAAGAAATCAATAGTCCTGGGCTAGGGAAACTCCCGCAGCCTAAGGGTCTGTTCTTCATGAACTCGTTGTGACGTTAGGGTGGACGGATGTCAGAGACCATGCCTGTATTTGGAGTGCACGGTTTAATGCCTAAATAAGGGCTGGGATTTTATGCCTATATAAGGGCAGGGCGAATTGTGCCTATATATGGACATGATACTGGAAAGCCTGTTTATGGACACCCTAAGAGGAATACAACAGTTCCACTTCAAGATTTAAAAAAAAAACTAATTTACTAGCCAATAACCAATGAATTTAGAAACTTCTATTTATTTAGGGCCATATCATACCTATGCTTGTTGCCAGGCTTGGTATTGAATACCTAAGAGTGGGTGTAATATTCTGTTCGGGATAGAATGCCCCAAAGAATTTGATGGTGTCTGCCTTTCATTGTGCATCTACACCTACTGCTGAACATGATAAACCTCGTGTAACGCAGGTTATTGTGACCCAACTAAATTGTATAGAGCAGACAAACTAATCGGACAAATATTCAAGATTGGAATTGACATTGGAGGGGTCATTCCATTCCACTGAAATACTGGAATGGAACGTCCCCACATTCCACTGTTTGATCAAGAACAGAATGCAGGGATAATCTCCCTCCCCGCTACAAATAGCTAATGTAGGAAGCTGGCTCTTTATATAGTTTACCAAAAAGAGGTATGTCGTGTAAAAAGTCCAGGTATCCCTTATGAGTGGACAGGGGCTTGCTCTAGCAATCCCAAGGTGCTCTATCTAGGGTAGTGTGGTCAAGCAGCCTTAGGCTTATCAGAGAGGAGTGTTAAACATTTGTTGCACCCACAGAGCCAATAAATTATGCACATACTCAAAAAGGGGATTTACACCAATTTTGAAAAATAGCAGGTATTTTGAGATATATTTTGAACCCAAGAACTTCGTAATCAGGCGAGTAATTTTTCATAATAGACTTTTTGCAATTTTAGCAATGTTAACCAACAGTTTGTTTTTACGCATAATGCTTTCCTATAGGAGAAAGATCATTTAGTGCATGCATATACTAGCAATGCGTATCAGTGGGACCCCTTTCGGTTGTGAGGTGGTAGAGGGACAAGGACCAAAGTTCCACCAGCAGATCGGTTGTATCTGCCCTGGTGTGTCAGGGTGCAAAGGTACTGGATGGGTTGGTAGCCGTGCACGCTATGCGGTAGAAAGGAAGGGGGGGGCACCTGGAAATAAGCTGCAAAGGGAGAATTGTGGACAAGTCCATGAGCTCCCAATGGGCGGGCTCGGTTGTGAGGCACATGGGAGCACAGGAGAGCAGTTGGTTTCCTTGGTCCCAGGCCCAGCAGCTAGGGTGCAGAGTGTTTGTAGTCGACTGGCTCTCGTGTATCAAGACGCTCATGGTTGTCAGTCAAGTCCAGTAAGGGGGACAAAAACAGGACAGCTGGGCCACTCTTGGTGTTGGCCTCTGTGGTGCTGACGTCCCTCGTTGACTGGTCGTCGGTGATGTCGTCGGAGTCCGGACTGTACTTTTAACAAGCTTTGGTCGTGGCAAGTGTCCGGTACACTGGGTATTGGTGCAGGTGGACTCTTGGAGGCCCTGGTGTCTTAAGGCTTGGCAGGAAGATGGATCTTACCTCCTTGAGTGCACTGACCTTCTCCTGGGCGGCTACTGCTTAATGGACCCGTGGACAGCAGCTTCTTGAAACCAGACGTCATGGTTGGTGCCTGCAGGCTGCAGGGGAGTAGCTCCGCTACTCTAAGGGAGATGCTGGCTGCTGGGCGAAGTACTGGAAACCCTCCAGTGCTTGTGGAGTATGCACAGCTACAGGACGAGTCGGGTCTTTGCAATTGTCGAGTTTCTGTGTGGCTGGCAGGGTTTGGTGCCAAAAGTCCCCAGCAGCCTTCAGTTCTTCCGGGGGTCGGCTCCTCAGTGTCCTCTTCTTCTTTTCATTCAGTGGAATCTGATTTTCTGGATTCAGGGAGCCCCCTAAATACTAAATTTAGAGGAAGGGAGATTGGTAGCCATTGGGCTACCTACCCTTGGGGTTACTACACCCCGTATATGACCACTTCGCATGGGAAGTGGTCATAACCCTGTCCCAGTTTCCCAAATTCTGCCATCACCAAGATGGCGGAATTTTCCAAGAATGGGGCACATTAGGCAGCTCACCCTAGGGATGTGACTGACCTGGGTGTGCTCCACGCCAACTTCGCATACTAATTTCCCTCCTGTCCTGGTGCCAAATGGGCCTCAGGATAGGGGGTGGCATCTCCCAAGTCTGGGGGATGCCGGGGTCTCATATCAAAGGAGGCATGGCTTTGAAGCCTCCGGCCTTGATATGCTGATTGATAGCCATCCTGTTTGGAGGAGGTGTAAACACCTCCTGCCAGAGCAGGCATTGTTCCTGACCGCTGAGAGCGGGGCTCTCACCTCCTAATGGGTCAGAAACGCATCTGTGGTGGCAGGCTGGACTGGACTAGTCAGCCAGCATACTACTGGACTAGTAGGTTTCATGGAGTACCTCTAAGGTACCCTCTGGGTGCATGTCTTAATAAATCCATCTCTGGAATCAGTGTGGGTTTATTAATACGAGATGTTTCATACCAAACATCTTTGGTTTCAGTGTAGCCATCATGTAGCTGGGGAACTTGTAATCACCAGTACCCTGTACATATACTCAAGATGGATTTCCTGTTCACTGGTAATGTCCAAGAATCGACTTGGACATCACAGGGACATATCTGCTCATGCAGATATGTCCTTACATGTAATATAATGCACCCTGCCTAAGAGCTGTAAGGCTTGCTGTAGGGGTGACTTACATATATTGCTTGCTGTGTTTGCAGGCATGGCACACAGGAGGTGTGCCATATTGTGTCTTCGCTTTTGTCTGCATTGTGTCACGCAGCCTGCAGTGGCAGCTTGCATGAGTGTGGTGAGGGGTCCCTTAGGGTGGCACACTACATGCTGCAGCCCTTAGGGACTCTCTTTAGCACTCATGCCCTAGTTACCAGGGTACAGTTTACTAGGACTTACAGGGGTGCTAAAGGTATTGCTAATCGGGAGTACAATTGCATAGTTTTAGGGAAAGAGATCTGGCACTGGTGACCTGGATAGCAGGAACCCAGTGCACTTTTGTCAAAATTGCATCAATTACCAGGCAAAAAGTGGGGGAGACCATGTCAAAAAGGTGCACTTTCCTTCAGCTAGTACTCATGGCTTCTTATATTAGCAAGTCACTATGTGGATATCTGTCTTTTGTCTCTAAACTCCTGTAATAAACTTCAATACTCCAGACGTGTATGTTCCAAGAAGATTTATTGGAGAGACAGCACAGTACCCCCTACAGTCAAGGCAGTCAACTCCCCAATGTTCCATATTCTCAATCCAGAACACAAAGAGGTCATCATTACATTTAGAAAGATAACCCTAGTCTTAAAGAGACACTGAACTGAATACAGATGACGAGAACAAATGTAACGCATCCCTAGACCAATGTTGCTTATACAAACAGTGCACCCATTGATCTTGGTGGATGATGGCGACCTGAGCTACTAAAATGCTGCTGACACTTGATAAGGGGGTGATCCGCAGACTGAGTGGCGCTAGATATTATAAGCTGGGCCAGCTGTTAACTGATGTTAAATTTAACTGACTAAACCAGTACACGGACACTAGAGCAACAACTCCTATAGACACATTTGGTTATGTCCGATTCCACCATGCCGTTTCGGCGACTTGCCCTTCTTTTGAGGATAAAGCTGAGAAGTTTATCCTACTAACTCAATTATTCACAAGCCTTGATGCATCTGGGTGGGTCTCTAAACTTTATAAACTGTACACAGAATATTGCACCTCACCCAACCTTAAGAAAATGGGAAGCCGATAAGGAGGTGTATATCAACTCCGAGATAAGGTAATATTGCTGTGGTCCAATCAAATGTATTTTTATCAACTATAGACACAAGTAGCTCCATTTAAATTCCTCAACATGCTGTATTGCTCTCCCAGCTATCTACACAAAATCAGACCAAAAGGCTTATCCTGATGCGTTAGATATATGAATCAGCAGGCTTCTTCCATCTCACCGCGTAATGTCTGTTTATCAGATTGGGGAGGAGATGGTGCGTATTACTGGTGATATAGTAGATTCACCTATAATGCTGACATATGTTAAATCACTCCCCAAGTCGACGAGAAGATTGGTGCTTCTACTACTACTGTTGACAAAACGGAGACTGATGAGATGCTGGAAGAAATTGCCACCACCCAAGATTAATGACTGTCTGAAGGACATTGCTATCAGTAATGAAAATGCTGAGAACTATGCCGATCGTCCAGTCCCGAAGGGCCATCTGGGCACCCATCAGGAACTATTTGACCCTGCAACAGGGTGAGAATGATACCATTCTAGGAAATGCATCATCTTAGAATGGATGTGATGCTTCTGCCCTGCGTGTACCTGTCACAATTGTCCAGCATGTTGCTGTTCCCTTTTTACTCTACCCACTAGAGATATCATTATGAAACGTGACGAAATGTGATAAGAGAGATGGCTATATTGGGTTTGTACTCCTCTGTACGATACGATAAATCAGTGATCAGGACGCCACTATATATACTACTTACTGTATGTTGTACTCATGTCACTAATGTTTGCGCTTTTTTTCTGTATGTTGTACTTTATGAATATCAATATAAATAATGATCTTTTGTCTGCAGACAGGAGTAGAAGATCCAAACTTTGCCTACGAGCTGCTGATGGAGTTAACTAGAGCCTTTCTCGCATACGCTGATAACGTCCGTGCCCAGGATTCTGCAGCATATGCCATTCAGGCAAGTTTAAAGCTTCATTGCAACAGTGCTCTAGTTTTGTGTGTAATTTGTACATCTTGTTCTCAGCACTTTTTTCTTTTAATGCAAGGTGGGAAGGAAGATGTAAATGTTTTAGCCAAATAGTTGGTCTGTAAGTTATTTGTTTTTATTACGTTTCACAAATTTCTCTTTTCCACGCAAGAGCATCAGTTTAAAATCAATAAGATGACAGATTATGGTTCCTCTAATTTGTTCCTTTATACCAAAACTGAACATTACGGTAGTAGTTTTCAAATTGCTCTTGTAACCAGGCCAAATCCAGTTCCCTGCGGAGGTGCCCTGCCCAGGTCCCAGAGGGCCTGCGCCATGTCATTTTGCTAATACCCACACACTTGGAGGTTATGAAAACCCATTGTGATTGCATCCCTAGAGTGTCTCGCTTGATCAGCATTATAGGTAAAGTATGCATGTATTGTCGCCTTGTGAATTGGACAGCTCAGAGCACTTTAAAAATCAGTAATTTCAACATTTAATATGCATTCTTTTCTTTTTTAATCTTTCTTTTTTATTTTTGTATAGAAATAACAAACGGAATGTCACCAGGACCAGTAAATCAACCCCTTGTAACGCCTATTGCAGGACACATTCGGATGGAAGCGAGCGCCACAACAGCCCCCCACCCTTCCCGGTTCTCACACCCTCAGAACCTTATGCCCAGGCTGTTGAGGTGTAGGGGAGTGGGGGGGGGCATGTAAAGAGTATCTTCTGACTTCAAGTGGAAGGGTTCGAGTCAGCGATGCAAAGATTGCCTCACTGTCCAATATCAGTCTGTAATGTTGTCTCCAACTTCCCCATATTCGATCAAACTTTATGGGGCAGCCTCTTGCAGTATTAACCACTTTCTTGGCCTTCCTGCAGTGAGTCATCCCCATTACCCACATCTTCCTGGTGGGGGGCAGTATGTTCCCCCAGTGCCTTGCTGTGTCTATTTTGACCAGGGCAAGTCCCAGGAAACAACAATAATTGTCTCCTCTGTAAGTTTACTTCTTCCAGGGCACCCAGCAGGATGAATTGTGGGGTCGCCGGGATGGGTACTTCCAGAATCTCTGACAGGTTTGCAGCTATCCCATTCCAGTAGCTCCCTATACGAGGGCAGGTCCACACTCTATGTAAGTGTCGTCTGTTGCCCTGCACCTCAGACATTTGGGGGAAGGGGCTCATATAGAGCCTACTTTTGTTGTAATATACCCTATAGAGTATTTTCAACTGAACAAGTCTTAGACTCACTTTAATGGCCACCACACGCGGGTGCATCATTGCTGCTTCCTAGTCACCGTCTTCCATGTCCCCAATGTCCTGTTCCCATCTCTTTCTCTGGGGCTCTAGGTTGTCTGGCCTATTGTTTGAGTGTCTAGTATGTTAGCAAGATCACCTTTACTGTCATTTCATCCCCCAGTATCCTGCTCTCCACTGGGCTACTGTCTTCCAGGGTCCTCAGTGCCCTCTCTAGTCTCATTGTCGGGTCGTCCCTTGGGGAGAAGCAGCCCTCTATGTATTGGCTGCAACTGGGTGGCCCAGTTGTAGGCTCAAAGGTCGGTAAGTGACACACCCCGGTTGTATGCATTGCATTACAGGGTGCACAGTGCTATTTGTGGGGTGCCTCCACCCCATAGGAGCGTGCGCAGTGTGGCATCAGCTCCGTTGAAGAAAGCATCAGGGATCGGCCATGGGGTGTTTTGGAGGACATACAGGAATTTTGGGAGGGTGATCATCTTGAACAGGGATTACCTTCCTGTTAACAAAAGGGGCAGGCATCTCCACCAGTCTACGACAGCTTGGAACTTTTTCTGAAGGAACAGGGAATTATCTTTTACTGTTTCAATCCCCAGTTAGTGGAACCCTTCTGTCGTAACTTTTATGTTGGGCGGGATCGGTATAGCATCGTTTCAAATCCCCCAGGCAGAATAAGATTGATTTATCCCAGTTGATGTTGTAACCCGCATATTTTTCAAAGTTAGCAGAGATCGACACAATCTCTTGCAGTGACGTCACGGGGTCAATCAAGTATAGTAACACATCGTCTTCATATAGTGATACTTTCTCTGGCTCCCCTCAGGGAAGCCCACTACATTGCCTGTGACTCTCACCCATAATGCAAGGGGTTCCATGCAAAGGGTGAACAATAAAGGGGGACCAGGGGCACTCCGGGCAAATTCTCCTCCCCAGTGGGAATGTTCAGGACAACACACCATTTACCTTCACCCTTGCGGATGACCGTCGATAGACCAGTTGTACCATCAGGCAGTATCTTGGGCCAAAGCCCAACCTCCAAAGAATCTGAAACAGAAAGACGTAGTCAATGGGGTTGAACGCCTTTTCGTCGTCTAAGGAGAGGACAGCCCTCGGCTCCTGACTGTCTTTCAGGTACTCTAGCCAGCTGTGCAGGCTTGAAGATTCTGTCTAGTCGCTCTCGAGGGTATAAAGCCCATTTGATCTCTATGAATTAAGCGGGATATAACTTTAACGAGTCGAAGCGCCAAGACATTAACTAGAATCATGACGTCTGTTATCATAAGAGAGATGGGCCTATAAGAGTTGCAAGTGTACCCTGGTGTTCCGGATTTCGGGATTACCACTATTGTTGCTTGTCGCCAATCATTCGGTAGTTCACCCGCGGCTCATGCTGTGTTGAACATAGCCAGCAAGTTGGGGCCCAGGACAGAGAGCATCCGTTTATAGATTACACTGGAATCCCATTGGTGCAGAGGCTTTTCTCGCGTTGCATCATCCACACTGCCTCTGAGATCTCCTGTAGGGAGAGTTCCTGGTCAAGGTAATCCCGATTGGCCGTGTTGAGCTGTGGCAGTGGGAGTTCATCCAAAAGGTCCACCATGTCTGCCTCAGTGGCAGTGTGCCATGTCTCGTACAGTGTTTGGTAGTATAACGCAAAGGTGTTGGCTTTTCCCTTGTCAGTCGTGATTCCGGTCCCTGCATCGTCCCGGATTTCGCCCATCCATCTCGCCACCTCCTCATGTTGGCTGAGCCACGGCAGGAGGCAATACGCCTTATACCCCACTTCGTAAAGTTTTCGCAGTGAGGCGAGATAGTGTTTCTTAGCTTTATCATTGTGCAATGGTATGCCTTCTGTAAGGCCTCCAGGTGAAGCAGCGTCGTATAATGGACCGATTTGAGGTGTGATTGCTCTGTCTCTTGTATGTCAGTTTGCAGCTGTGCCAGTTGGACCAGTCTCTGGGCTTGCTTCCTCGCTATGACAGTCTTGTATGCCTCCCACAGGGTCACCCGGGAGGGCACTGATTCTTTCTTTTCCTTAAAGTATGGGTGGACGTGGACCGCAGATCGTTCACCACATCAGCATGCTGGAGCTTCCAGCTGCTGAGGCGCCACCGTTCCCTCTCTCTGCATCCTTCTGCGCCCCCAACACTACCAATAAAGGGGCGTGGTCTGGGAGGCCCCTCAGCAGATATTCCGCTGAGAGGGAGGTGGGGCACTCCCGCCAGTACGAAGACATAGTCCAGTTTGGAGAAGGTCATGTGGGCCCCAGAAAAGAAGGAATATTGTCTGTCTTTTGAGTGTGTGGCTCTTCAAATGTCTAAGACACCCAACGCTCAGGAGAAATGTGCCAACTGGGTCTCCTCTGGGAGCCCTGCTGTGCCTACATGGGATCTATCTAGGTTCTTGCCCATTATCCCATTGAAGTCTACACCCACTACATGTATGTCCACATCTGTCTCTAACAGAAGACACCCTACTACGTCCAGAATGGACTGTTGAAGTGCAGGGGGCGCGTAGGCGCTTGAGGCGAACACATGGGTGCGTCCTCTGGTGCCCTGAATCCAAACAAATCAGCCTTGTGGGAGGCCAGGTCGTGTCTATGTGGAAGGGGGGGGGGGTTCTTTTGTGGCAGAATCGCCGCAACTCTGGCCCCCCTGGTGAATCCCAAGTGACCCAGTCTCTGTATTGCCCTCTGTAATGGCATTGGATTGTTTCCTGCTAACCGTCTCTTGCAGGAGTATCCAGTCTGGGGGATTGTATTGAGCCACCACCCCTCGTTTGAGCTTGCTAAAGAGGCCGTTAACATTCCTTGACTGGACCTTTAACCGGTGTGTCTCACCCCTCAGACAGTGTCATGTGTCTTGGCCATGCTTCTCTATGTTCCTTCATACACGTGTGGCTAAACGAAAGAATGTGGGTCTTGGGTCTGGGCCTCCACTTCCCACCCCTGTTCCCTCCTTCCAGTCTAGAGGGCCTTGTCCGTGCGCTAATGGCCTGGTGGGCTTCAAATAGAAACTACCCAACTGCGGGAGGCGACCAGCCTTCCCATAACAAACTGCCCTCCATCCCACACTTTGTAAAAGAAAGTATCTGTTGCCCGAACTTGCAACTTCCCAACATATTACACACTGGGAGAGAGCCTGTTGCCAGCCCCTCGTCCCTACGTACTCAGTTTCGTGTTGTCCATGTGTCTGTGGGCCCTCCAGGGGGCCCAACTGACCTGTGGAGCTGTCCCTGGAGTGATTGCTTCAGTTGGCCTCCACCACCACCTCCCTCCCCCAGCCATGGAGAAAGCTGTTCCCAGACCTTCCTCATCTTATGCGTCAGTGGGGGGCTTCCCAACCCGCCAATATCCAGGGATACCCTTGCTGTAAGGCTGCTGGCAGTTTGGATCGTTTTTTTCAGACAAATGGGCCGGGGTCTGGTTCGCTGGTTTCTCTCCGTCCGACAGTGATGATTCCCCTTCAGTAACTGATCTTATTGGGACCGATGTCGCCTGGCCTTGCCGGCGATTGGGTCTAGGGAGAGGGACCGCCCTCAATGGCAGCCTCTCCTCCAACCATTGTCAGGCTTGTTCTGCGGTGTCGAAGAAGTGAGTCTTCCCTTGGTGAATGGCCTTGAGCCTGGCAGGATAGAGGAGCATGTATTTAATTTGTAGTGCTCGGAATTTGACTTTCACCTCCATGAACATGCACCATTGCCGCTGGACTCTGAGAGTGTTGTTCGGACAAATCATGTTCCTGGCAGACTCCAGTGAGACCATTTGGGATTCTCGGGCTGCCCGGAGGATGGCATCTCTGTCCGAGTAGTTAAGCAGATGCAGAGTCACTGGTCTGGGTGGCGCCCCCGGGGAGCGGGGAGTTAGGACTCTGTGGGCCCTCTGTTATAAACCAGGAGGCGAGTTCTTGAGCTGGGACCCAGGATTTAAACCATTGTGCAAAGTAGTGTTCCGGATGTGTGACCTCAAGTCCCTCTGAAACGTTTACCAGGCACAAGTTGTTCCCCCCGGGATCTTCCCTCCACATCTTCCACTCGTTTCTCAAGTGGCAGAGTCTCCATCTCTGTCATGTGTTACAAAACCTTATGGAGGTTGTCTCTCAGGAGGGAGACCTCTGTCTCGACTCCACCAGTGCGCCCTTCTAGGGCCTTATTTGAGTCTTTTATGGCCTGTAGTATGGTTTCCGCTGATATCAGAGCTTCACTTCGCTGCTTCGTCTCCTGCGGACCATCATCTTGGAGGGAGGGGGGGGGGGGTTGTTACCACTCCCATGCCAGGTTTTATGAAATTATCAATTTTCCCCTCAGAGGAGGCCGCTGTTCTGCCCATCTTCACCATGGCAAAATCTGTTGGTGGCCCTTTCCACTGAGATAGGGCGCAAACGGCCATCGGACATTCTCCTCGTCGGCCCCCCACTGGTGTGTTCAGTGCAATAAGCCTAAGTGGGACACCACCGCTCTGTCTAGTGTCCACTCTGTAGTGCGAAGGGCGGTCCATGCCTCAGGGTCCCATGCAGCAGGGCTCGACCAGTGCACCTTCACGCTCCCCTCGTGCAGGGTCCAAGGTCTAGACTGCCCCGGCCCCACCTCTTTTACGCTCCCCTGGTTCTCCAGCCCTGGGCCCACTTTCACTCCTGTGATCCGGTTGTCCTACCTCCTCTGGTGCGCCCAATTGCAGTACAAGTCATGATCCTCAGAGGCGCTCAACTGTCCCCCAGAAGGCAGGGGGGATTGGCTGCCCCATTCCCTACCGGTGCCCCCTGCGTGAGTAGTCTGTGGCAATCCGTGGGATCGAGGGAAGGCTCTCTGCACCTCCACCATAGTTTTCTCCAGGGTGTTAGGCAACCTCGACACGGGGCGTCTCCCGTGTTGTCTCCCTGTGGTAGGTCTGGGGCGCCCTCGCTCCACTGCTCACTTTAGGATGGTGGAATTTCCCCCCATCAGCCCGCCTTCAACTCTGGGTCTTCCCAGGATGTAGGTGGCCCTTCTCACCTCCCGGCAGAGGAGGGGCATGAGCAGTCACTTGGTGGGCCTAGCTACATGACGGGCGTCCTGTTTAGCTTGGGCGACAGCCCCAATGGCCCCCTCGGTCCACCCCACCTCTCTGCACATGTCCAGGGGGTGACTCGTGCGGTCGCGTCACTGTCCCTTTCTGGGGCTCGGTTTCCTGCTGGCCCGGGCATCCATCGCGACTAGCATGTGGTGCCGCAGCGCGGGGACTAAGCAGCCTTTGGGCATCCGGGTGCTCCCCTGCCTCCTAAACCTGCCAGTTGCCTGCCTCCCTGGTCACTGTCTGGCACCGGGGCGCAACGAAGCCGCACAGCAACACAGGGTTAGGTGCGGATCTGCGGGGCCCTGACGAGTTTCAACAAAGCTCGACCGCCATCTTCAGCGGCTTGCCACACCCCCTTTAATACGCATTCTTGATTCTCAAGAACCGATATTTCATTCTACCGCTAGACAGTTTTTAAGCTGTTTATTCAATGCAATTGCAATCTATTCTATAGCATTATGTGGGCGCCTACTTTCAGCCTGGGTCGCTTTCTTTGGCCCATAGTAGATTTAAAGATTGTACTCAAATGTCATTTGATTGTTTCTTCTATTGACCTTTTAACCTAAAGTATTTTTGTTTTTATCTTTGCTTGTCTTCATGTTTAATTTACAAGCGTTTTTGCCCAAATAGCCATATATTAGAGATGATAAATCACTGGTCTATTTAGGGCGTTTCATTGTAAATTAACACTTCATATGAATTTATGTTTTATATATGTAATATATGTTGGAATTTTGTATTGTTGATATGTGCACTATTTTTCAGCCACTCACGAGTACTATAATTTTCGTTGATTTAGTATATGTGTACATTGTGTTCTAGTCCTGTCGTTTATTACAAATCACATATGATATATGATTTTCTAAATATATCTGACATTATTTTCTAATTTAGTCGAGTTTTTGTATACGTGTGTTTCTATGCATCATTAATTGATGGTCCTACCTCTGTTATGACAAAGTGATACATGAAACAGTTTCGTTCGTGGCAGAACCTCTGTCCATATAACGTAACTATCCCCAGGTTCTGCACATGACTGGGATACCCCATTGTTCTTATTGGTGGCTTCATATTCAAGCACTTCCATTTTCTGATTCGCTTTTACTCATACGTGTGACACTGGTTTTGCCTGACCTGCATGTTAGCCTGATTCTGGAGAAGCAGCTCCAAAGCAAGATAGCTGTGCGCACAGTACCTCCGAGCTTTTCTCCCATCACTCTCTACTGATGTCTCTCTCTCGTCTTGTTGTCATCTAGCTAAAGAAAGTGAACTTGTATGAAGTGTTTAGTATTATGATTTTTAGGCTCCAGCTTCCTTCCACACCTTGACAGACTATTTGTATCAAAGACATATGCAGGTTTAATTCGAAAGTATATTGACTTCCTTTAAGAGATGCACATGATATGGAGCACAAACGGGATGCAAAGGATCAGGAATGTAGCTATGAGATTCCATTGTAATTTTCAGATTTACCTGTACGAGTTAGACTCCAGTTGAGTTCAGATGAAGAAATAGTAAGGATAGTTATATTTGTCTCAGTCCACTTTGTAGTGGAATGCACACCCAACAACCTGATGGACACAAAGTGCTGCACACCAAGAGCACTGACTTGACATGCGATATTGCAGGACAAAGACAACTGCTGAATGATGACAGCTGGAAGGAAAGTCTTCTCTTTCCTGCTATGCAACAACAATAGACTGTTCCTTGGTGCAGAGATTTATGAAGGTGTTCTCACTGGCTGCACTCCTTGTGTGCTTGTGCTGGCCCCAATGGCTCAGCTCATGTTATTAGTGGCTACGCTTCCTCTGTGTTGTTCGTACAGGTATTGGTGTGCCTATTGGCATACCAAGAAAGATCACCCTTTACCTGTTCCTCGCCCAGTATTATCCGTGACATCCTTCTTTTCTGCTCTCTTGAACTTGAGCCTCTGTGTACACTGCAAAATTCCTAATAGGGCCTTGCTCTAACATTCTGTCTTTGCTTTCCTCAGATCCTTTGAGGCTGCTTGTGTCATGTGTCCCAGGTGGTAACCCACATGTGGACTTCAGTTTGTACTGATGTTTATGGGCGCCTCTGTGTAGGAGTAAATTAATGTATCAAATGTGGTAATTCGTGACTTGTACTTGCAGGAGTTATTATCTATCTTCGACTGCAAAGAGGCAAGACTTGACTGCCCAGGGCGCAAGCTGTGGCGGCGGTTTCCAGAGCATATTCAGGAGATACTGGAGCCTCACCTCAACACTAGGTAAGTGCTTTTCTAAGTACTTCCAATAAGCATGTACATTTCATCATGGTTGTTTATAGTCCATGGTCTAGTCAGTAGTCAACATTTAGCTATTAATGGTTGATGCCGATTTACAATCTTCTCAAGAGATAGAAATGATGACTCTGCCTGTTTCAAAGACTATTGGTGTCTTCCTTCCAGTCCCCCAGTATGCTCTGTAGTTTGTTTACAAAACCACCTGCCTTATCTATCAAGTAAGTTGTGTTCACTGAACTCACAAGACCTATAGCAGTCTACAATAATGATTTTTTTGTTTGTTAGGTCTAGCGTTAGCCAAGACCTTTTAATTGTACTTAAATTATACATATAATATGCTTTTTTGGTGCTTTCATCCAGCCCTCTTCACCCATTTGTCTGTTCTTGGGCCAGTCACGTTTATCGTCCTCCCACTATAGCATACAGCATGGAACAGTGGATCACTCCACTTCAGCCTTTGGCTAAATTCACTGTGAATAACGGTGTTCTTCTCTTTCACAACAGTCACATCCACTCACAAAGAAGTTCCTTTCAGTGCCATGGACTTCTCTGGCAGTGTGGTCTTTTAAAGACCAAAAGCATTATTTTGATTTTAGCTATTTAAAAATATATATTTTCAGTTCAAATCAACATTATTTACCATTGAATATTGGCCAGTGTCCTAGGCAGTTACCTTGGCGTCTCAGGTGCAAGCATAAAACTGATGACAGCAGATTGAGGTGGTGAAATGTACTTCAGCTGCTCATCTACAAAAGCAAGCAGTATAACAAGGGGTATCCATCTTCCTGCTTCTCTTTACATATACTAAAGCACTTCTAAATGGCATCCAAAGATATCAACTAAATAGCAACTATATGGAGGCTTCACTCAGTTGTGAAACATGACTAAAACAGTTGTTGGATTACTGTAGGAAAGTAGGATCTGCTTCTTATGGTTACCCCCACTTTTTGCTTGATGTGCTGCTGTTTTTGACTAGTCTGACTGGGATCCTGCTAATCCGGATCCCAGTCTATCTGCTTTCTCCCTAAACTGTTGTGTTCAGTACCTCGGTACATCCCAGATTGGATACTGGGGCACCCTTGTCAGTCCCTAGTATATGGTACCCATGTACCCAGGGCATAGGTACCCCAGAGGCCTCCCATGGGGTGAAGCATGTATTATGCCTTCCATAGGAGACCATTCAAATTGGAACTACAGGCCTGCCATTGCAGCCTGTGTAAGTTGGTGCTTGCACCACTTACTAATGAATATAGGTTTACTATATCTAAGGGTCACTGCACTTAAAACCTATAAGTCACCCCTAGAGCAGGCCTTTACAATCCTGAGGGCAGGGTGCTTGGTTCTAAGTGAGAGGGTGCCCCTGCATGAGCAGGACCCCCCTGCAGCCTACGGAATCCATTCTCCCGGGTCGTCAGTGAAGCAGCCATATACTTTATAGCGGGGCACCGCTTCATTACGCGATGACCATCTCGAAACTGGCTGCAACGAATCCTATCATGTTTGGTATCAAACATGTTGGAATCATACCCCCACACTGTAAACGGTGTGGGAGATCTGATTCCAAGCACTGGAAGAGCCCTCCGTTAGGCTCTCCGTGTTCCCGGTACCAGCCTTCTAGTCCCGGACAGCACAAAATGGTTGCTGCCGACCAGGGACACATTTCTGCCCTCCTGCTGCTGAGCCAAGCTCGAGCAGAGGAAGGTGGAACAATAGGCATCCTGTCACAGGGATGTGTGACCACCTCCCAGACAGGATTTAGTGTATTAAGGCTGGGTGGGTGCGCTTCCCAGCGCCAGAAAGTCTGCATGAGGGGCACATTTGGTGTCCCTGTGCATAGTCCAGTTCAAACCAGTCCTGGTAGCTGTTGGCTCCCGCTCTGGCGCAAAACTTGCCAAACGACATGGGAGTAAATTCCCTCCTGTCCAGATCCTCCCCTGTGAGGGACCCCTGAATCATCCCAACCCTTTCCCTAGGGTACTTAAGGGTTTACCTGGGTGTAGTCAGATTCATCGTGGGATAAGATTCAGAACTGACACCACTGCACTTCTACCGTCTGGGCACTCTGGACTTCGTTTGGGCCTGACTCCGTCTCCCTTCCAGTCTGCTGCATTGTCTGTGCCTGTGCATCATACAGGAACCTTCCAAGGCCTGTGAAGCATCAAGGTCAACCGAAGTAATCTCCCTTGGAGTGAAGGAGTCACTCCCCAGCATTCGCAGGCACCGCAACTAAATCGACCGGTCTGCAGATCCCGAGCTCCTCCGGACTCCATGGGCTCTGCGACTCAGGTGGTGGTTTTCCTCTGCTCCAGAGGCCTGCTCTACCATCTTAGAAAGTTTGAGGCCAGTAGTCCTTGTGGGGGTTGCAATAACCGAATCCCTGGGTACCCCGTCCAACTTGCAGTTGCAAAGGCTTGTTGGTCTCTTTGCAAGAAGATCTTCAGGCTCCAAGTAGCCCCAACCTCGAGCATCTCCTGTGACCAGAATTTTCAGCCACCCCGCATCGTGTGCATCGTGGCTTGCAACTTTTGGTGAGCTGCTTGAGGTCCTCTCATGACTCCAGTGCCTCCGGCCTGTGCGTCCATTTGAGGGTCACCTTTGTTTTCTTCAGGCTCCCCTGCTTGCTCGGGGCCTGCTCTGACTCCCCTGCTTGTGGTGAGTCTCCTGGACCTTGCTAGTTCTCACCGTGTACTTCCTGCGTGGGTTGCATTTGCCAAGGCTTGTTGGTGCTCCTGCCGGACACCCACCCCTCAGCACTCGACATCCTTTGTGGAACAGCTCGTATCCGGCTCCTGGTCATCCTCCGCATCGCCTGGTCCCCACAGCTGCAGAGTCAAGGTCCTCGTCATCTTCCCTGAAGCACCCGACATCGGTGGGCATTCGTCTACCAAGCTCCTGGTCACTCCTAAGTGACCCAGACTCTGTCCCCTCTGCTTTCAGGTACTCCTCGACAAGAATCCACGTTTGGATTCCCACGGACACTTTCTCCTCTTCCAGCAGCGGCACTTTCCTGAAGTCCTCCATTGGGTTCGTCAGCGGTTTCCGACACCATTTCACCCCTATGCACCCGGCTTCCCTGGTATAGGTAACGTGGGTACTATGGTATCCACGGGTGGGGTGGCTCTCCAACCTTCTGTCTTCCACAGGATTTCTTCAGTGTCCACTGGGAAGGGTCCTAAATCTTTAAAAATCCAACCGCGACTTACACGTAGAGTTGTACGGAGCCCGCGGTCGTGTTCCCGCACTGCATGCGTCCTCCGTGGGGTCTCTATCTACTTGACTTGGGTGATTCCTTGGGTCCCCAGCGATTCTACGTCCTCTCGACATTGTCCTGACTCGAGTCGTGGTTCTTATACCACTTTCTTAGTATATGGTTTGGTCCCCACTGTGTATTAGTGCTATTTACTGTGATTTCTTTGCTGAAGTATTGTTTGCTTTGTGTCTATCTCCATGTAGGAGATACTGTAACATACTAGATAGTGTTATATAATAAATACATATTTTTATAAATACTTTGTGTGGTTCTTTTTCATTTAATCTATACTATAAGATTGCATTCTGGTAAAACAAGCTGCTTTACACTCCTTCAAGACTAAGCCTGAAGGGTGCTCTCCACAGCTACCACTAGGATCGCTTTCTGTGGTTGTCTGAGACCTCTTAAATCACCATAAGGGTTGTCTGGACTGGTGCAAGGTGCCCACTTACATTAGTGGACATCATATACCAGGTCAGCTTCTCACAATTACCTTCTTAGTTCTCTTAGTTCCGGTGCTTTGAGCTTCGATGATTAGCACTGCCAACTCATATGCATTGATTTTTAATATTAGTGAAGTAGTCAGTATCAATGGTCCACTCCTTAATTCAGTTGTACCTATGTGTCATCTGCAAATGTGTGATGCTTGATTGTTGCAATGAATGATGCTGACCAAAGGAGCCACATAGATCTTAATGTGAGTGCTGATTGTTGTGTTATCTTGCATCCAGTGTGTCATGTAGACTAGAACATTACTAGTAATTTTAATAAACCAGGCCTCTGAAATTGCAGGTACAAGAGCTCCCAGAAGGCTGTGAATTGGTTCAAAATGAAGAAACCAATTTATCTCAGTAAATTGGGCAACAGTTTTGCAGAATGGTCAGCTTCTTGGGCAGGTTATCTAATAACAAAGGTAAGATCCAAGCAGACTAGTCTGTAAAGGTTATGGAAGATGGTGGTACCTAGGGATGTATTGAAGGGAAATCAGCCAGAACAATTATTACTTTGAGAAGAACTGTATATTCCTGAGGATATACACTTCTCTTAAACTGATACCATATTCCAACCAGTGCACAACTCCTTATTATCCCTTGACATTGGGTGTAATCTCTGATCTTTAGGGTTTTTTTTTTTCCTTTTTCTCAAAACCTTTATTGAAAAAGAAGTTAAGGCATGTTACAGGTTAGCACTCAGACAGTTAGCATGTTAATGGTTGCACTTACAATTATAATCAGCAGTACAGAGCAGTTAATAGTCAAAAGCAAACATGGCACAGTACATCTGCGTAGCACCGGTGATTCTTACACAATAGAGGGGGCGTGAGAGATCGAGTCTGTGGGAAGAATTGTGTTTATGGGGTCATCGCCGGTCACCTGAGCGTCAGTGGTGGGGGAGTCAGTAGTAAGTTCAGCTGGGGCGGTCAGTCGGTGAAGGTAGGCAATAAGAGGGCCCCAAATGTCTGGAGGTCTACTAGCCGCAGGCATCAAATCCCAGAATTCGCCAAGGAGTGTCTGGCAATGGGATGCATCATCCAACCAGCATTTGACCTGGGGCGCCGGCTTACGGCCCCAGTGAATGGCCACCCGCCATTTAGCAAGCACCAGGAGCATTGCAATCAATTTGTGGTTAGCATCTGATACGTGCTTGGCGTAGCCCAAGAGGCACAACAAGGGATCAGGAACAATGCGCTCAAATGTAATTTCGTTGATGGCGGTGCACTCCTCCAGCCAGAACGAGGAAACTCCGGGACACAACCAGGCAAGGTGGGCGAAATCCGCTCCACGTGCCAAACACCGCGCACATCTGTCGCTGTCCAGCAGGCCCATCTTGTGTAGTGATTTCGGGGTGCAGTAAAGTCTATTTAAATATTTAAAATGGATAAGCCGCAGGTGATAGTTGAGGGAGAGGCGCTTTATCTGGTTGCAGCAGTACTGCCAGTTTTCGGGGGAGAGGTCAATCTCTAAGTCCGCACCCCACGCGCCGCGGGCACGTTCCGTGTTGATGGGGGAAGCAGCAAGTGTGAGGGCATAGAGTCTTGTGACCAATTTCCACGGGGAGTTTGAGGAATGAATAAGCTCGAGCGCGGCGCTGGGCCGGGGAGCGAGTGGAAAAGTGGAGTTCTCACTTCTGCAGGTTGCTCTGATCAGGTAATAGAGTAGCTTATCGAGCGGAGCAGCGTTGGCGTGAAGAAGTTGTTTTCGGGGTAAATGTCACTCGTAGTGTGGATGCCCGAGGTCAGCAGTGCGGCGGGACATACCCGCAGTCTGCAACGGGGGGAATGACGGATTGTTTGCAAGTTGCATGGATGGTGCGTAGAGCGCCCCAGCGCCAGTGTATTTACGTAACCCATCCCAAGCTCAATCTCGCCGCACGATACTTTGTGTGGCAAAAATAGAGCAGTCTGCAGCGGCCATGGGAAGCTAAGTCCGCCTTGACCGCCACATGAGGCTGGAAAGGCGTTGGGTGGATCCAGAAGTGAAGAAAACTGGCCTGGGCGCACAGCACATAGAGCTTGAAATCGGGGGGCCCCATACCGCCCGAGCCAAGGGTAATGTTAAAATGTCGTAGGCGATTCTAGGTAGTCGCCCTAGCAGTGTGATGATGTTAGAGCGCAATTTGTTGAAAAATTGTGACGTGAGTGGAATGGGAATATTCAAGAAGAGATAGAGGAATTTAGGGAGTACAACCATTTTAGCAATGGCGATGCGCCCAGCCAGTGATAGGGGGAGTCTTTGCCACGCTCGTATCCTGGTCTCCAGCCAGTCTATTGTCTTACCAAAATTGGACCTCCACAGTTCGTCCACATCCCTACTTAACCAAATGCCCAAGTACCTGGTGGGGCCAGTCGCCCAAATGAAAGGATAATCCGCAGTGAAGGGCTCGGGCGCGTCCGTGAGTGGAAAGAGGACAGATTTACTCCAGTTGACCTGGACTCCGGAGAGGTCGCCAAACCGGACAACCTCCCTGGTTATGGGCGCAAGATTCTCCCGAGGCTCGCGAATGTACATCGTGATATCGTCCGCGTACAAGGAAATGACAAGGGCTCGGGCCGAGAAACCAATACCCCGGTGCGTGTAATGCTGACGCAGCCGCGCCGCCAGGGGCTCCATAGCGATGACGAGGAGCATAGGGGAGAGGGGGCAGCCCTGCCTGGTGCACCACAAGATGGTGATGGGATCAGTGACCTGCCCGTTGACCCTGATGCGCGCCGTGGGGAGGGTATACAGCAATTGAATCTTGCGCACGAAATCTGGACTGAAACCTAATCGAGGGAGTAGATAAAAGAGGAAGAGCCATTCTAGCGTGTCAAAGGCCTTTGTGGCATCTAATAAGGCCGCCGCGGCCGGGAGAGTGGGGTTGATCTGATGAAGGACCGAGAAGATAATGCGCAGATTGTGCGAGGTGACACGCCCCGGGATGAAACCTGACTGGTCAGGGCGAGCGATCAGCGACATGAGCGAAAGGAGACGGTTGGCCAGGAGTTTAGCGTAAATTTTGTTGTCAGTATTTATCAGTGATAACGGACGGTACGAATCGCAGTTCTCTGGAGGTTTGTCCGGTTTCAAGAGAAGGGTAAGTAGAGCCTCGCGGAGGGAGGGGGGGAATCTACCTTGTTCAAGAGAGTCGTTGTACATTTCGGCCAGATGCGGGACGAGAAGGGGCGCGTATTGTTTATAAAATGCAGGGGTGAGCCCATCGGAACCGGGGGCCTTGTCACCCGGAAGTCCCGCAATAACTGTAGAAATGTCCTCATGGGTAAATGGCTCATCCAGGTACTCCCGGTGACTGTTACCAAGCGACAGCAGTTCGATAGAGTCGAAGTATTGGTCCATAATCTCACGAGAGGCAATCGTACCTGCAGTATATAATTGGGAGTAAAAGTCGGAAATCCTGGTTAGGATCTCTGAAGGAGAGGTGGTCCTGCCTGCGGCATCATCACTCAGTGCCGTAATATAAGAAGATGCATGCGGCTGACGAAGGAGATTCGCAAGAGTTTTGCCAGGGCGGTCGCCCTCGCCATAACGCCGAGCGCGGGCCTCTCTACCTATAAATGAGACCTCTCTATCGGCCTCTTCGTGGAATTCAGTGAGCTTGGTCCTGATCAACGCGACTGTAGCAGGGCTGGGGTCACGAGATTGCTCAAGGTCTAAGGCTTTTATGTCGTTTTCCAGACGCTTGAGGGATCCTCTAATAGACTTCAACACCCCGGATTGCCTGGCGATGCATTCCCCCCTCATCACGACCTTAAAGGCCTCCCAAAGGGTTGAGGGCGACTCGACCGAGCCAACATTGTGTTCGAAATAGGCGATGATGGCGCAGCGAATGTCCTCGCGGAAGGCGGCGTCACGGAGGGCATTGGGAGGTAGGCGCCATGTGAACATACGACGTTGTGTGAGCGGGAGTCGCATACGTAAGCACGCAGGATCGGACAAGGTGCGGGCCATGTGGTCCACGGAGGTGGCCCAAGAGACGGTATCCCGAGTGGTGATCCAGAGGTCAAGGCAGGACCAGGAACCCCGCGAGCCCGAGACACAGGTTCCCTCGCCATCTGATTTTTAGTTTTGCTCTTAAACCATTGTTGATCTGTGTGGGCCTGTGCCTCTTAACACTTCTACCTATTTGACTTTAATTTAGAAACCTAAAAAAAAAAACTTGAACGTGTTTGAAATCAGGCGCAGACCTCCCATTTTCTCCATATCAAGTTAGCATTCAAAAGATGCAGTGCTTGCTCTCCAGATAGACTGACCACTGCCTTCTTTCTCTAAATGGCAAGTCTATGTCTCTGGTGGCACGAAGAACTAACACCAGTTGGGATGTGAACCTTGTGCTCTGCAATCTTAGGTGTAAGTCATTGGAAACAGTTGGCTCGTGGCTTTAAGCTGAGTTCCTCAAAACAGATTTTGCGATTGCTATTACTTCTCTGAGGCACATTAGAGGGCAGTGGACTCTGTGTTCTGCAGAACCGTGTATCAAGTTGCATTGAGAAACTTATATTTTTAAGCTCATCCATCACTTTTCCTTTCACAGCTATGAAAGCCATGCATAACATCAATGCTGTGTTTTCTTTATCCTTATACCTACTTACAGGACCATACAAATGCAGGTGTTACTTTGACCAGCTCTTTGTCAAACTTCTTCCTGGCCTCCTAGGCCATGATTAGCAGATGGCGTGCCTCCTTTAGCCAAAATTGCTAGCTTGGAGGTGGTAGTGTACCCATCAGTTGTCTTTGTACACTTTATCTTAGCCAAAACAGATTCCTTTGCAGGTTCAGAGACCTGCCTTCCTTAGTGTGTGCCAGTTTTCCCCATCAAAGATGTCGATCAAACAAGGACGCTTATAGTGGATGCTCATCAGGGTACTAGGAGGACTAATTTAATTTCTCTCCTCTTGTCAGTTCTTTGATACCATTTTTCACTTCCCAGAGCAGGCTTGGGACGCTTGGCCAAGCAGTATGCTCAAACATTAAGGATTTAAGCCTCCGGCGTCCTCAGTCCTTCCCCTCTCAATATTACTCAAGCTGAACTCCTAGAAATTATTTAGCTGGCAGTGTGCTTTATTTGTCAAGCATTGAAATTATACTCTGTTACTCATTGCATTTGTTCTCTTTTGTGATGCACGTTAGAGTGATATCATAACTAGTAATAAATCTCTATATAAAGACATTGTGGGAAAATCAGAGTTGATTGTGATCATTGCGTAACCTATAGATTACATTTTCAAACAAACACATGAAGATGAGTGTGCCATTCTCTTGCCTTCTTTATAGCAGTCCTGCATGTGACTGCCAGGCTGGGTACAGGTAAATAAAAGAAGGCATTATTGGTGTGCTGTCTGAGACGGGGGAAGGTCCATAGGGACAGAAAACATGAGAAGGATGAGCCTGAGAAACCTCTAACCAACATCTTGTCTGTGTCACCCAAATGTAGACCTTAATTGTGAGGAAACCATTCTGAGGTACATTGACTTCCTCTCAGCAGAGCAGAAGCCACAGTTCATGTGTCAGCTAGTTGGAGACTGGAAAATTGCCCCTCAACATTTCACTTACATTGTGACATTGTTGGCATAGCCTCAGTAGGCAGTGTCACTGTGATAAAGTTGCCATAGCTAAAATCATTATTCTTATGCCAGGCTGGTCAGTACATTTGTATACACCTACAATTTGGTATGGCAATCCTTTTACATGTAACACTGCATGAAATTCTAATTCATTGTAATAGTTACTAGCTTTGTCCCACAAGAGCTTTTCAAAACTATTAAGTCTAGCAAAAACAGTAAACAAATTATAGAAGATCTCCAATTGAAGAAAAAAAAAACTTTCCAATGTTTATGGTCACAAAACGTCTTGCTGCACTAGTTTGGATTTTGAGATATCTAGAAGATTTTGATGTGTTCTATGTAAAAATCAGAGGTCTAAGTAGATCAAGAGTATTCCTTTGTGGGAAGGGGGTGGCTTTGGTATTGTAGATGGAGGCATCAGGAGAATCTGTTTTTGACTGATCAATTTTCTTATTAGCAATTCAAAGTAGTAATATTGACGCACAGTCTCACTTGCACAAGCAACAGGACTTACTATGCCCAGCAAAATGTGTGCAGGCAGAGCAAAAGCTTTGAAAAGAGATAAAGGTTGTATTGCTGCTGCAATTGAAGTGGAGATGGGGATATTGTACAGTGTTATTGATTCAACAACTGTTTCATACAAAGTAAGCTTAAAATCATTTTTGTATTTGCATTGAAGGTTAGACATGAACTTGCCAGTAGAGTGTTCAACTGCTGCAGTATAATGATGAAGCATGACTTCAAGGTTACCATCTATCTCTTGCCTCATATTCTCGTCTACGTCTTATTGGGGTGCAGTCAAGAAGATCAACAAGAGGTGAGAATCCTTAGTGGTGTAATGCTGATGTGATTTGTTTGCTTTGGCAGATGGTGTGATCCATACTGTTGCAATGTTGATTTGATTGGGTTACTTTGGGAGTGAGTGTTAAGGCATCAAGTACATGACTGTGTCAATTTACGTTGATTCTGAGCTGCTTCTTTTTGTAACTGATGTTTGGCGTAACAGCCGGTCCTTAATATTTGTGGATATTTTGGTCACTGGTGACCAAATACTCTTCAACACGTAAACCAAGTACTAAAACCTAAAAATAGTGAATCTTGAATCTTTTTTTACCAAGCTATAATACCCTTGGAAGTGTACAAAGTAGTGAATGTGGAATAAATATTTTTAAATGGATGCAGTGCATCTGTTTTTGTTGAAGCAGCATATGATTTTGTTCAAGAAATGTCTTGCTGGCTAAATCAATTTAGTAGCTAGTTGTAACGTTTGTATAGTGGGTCACGGTATATCGTTTCATCACATTTATCAATAAGGGTTTGATATTTAAAGAAATCTTATAACCGAAAACCACCTAATCCCTCTGCTGTCCCCTTCCCGTAGGTTCAAGGACAAACTGAAGAAAATGAATAAGAGGCCATGTAAAGGCAAGAAAAAGATTCCCAGCTTTAGGATTCCCTGTTCTATTTTGACACAGTTCTCCACTGAGCATTACCAATGCAATGCAATATGTCGAATGGCATCTGCTGGAGTTGTTGGTACTAACCCTGGGTCAAAGTCTTTGACTTTTCAAGCAATGACCAAATGATCCACCGGATTTATGGAGCACACACCAGATCATTTCTGAAAATCTTAAGTACGACTTTCAGATGTCCTTGGAGGTTCTACGGCACCCTCCTGCTGAGGGGGGCCTAGGCGCCCCTGATTTTAAATTGTTCTTCTTGGTTTTGCTGCTCCAGTGGGTAACGCAATGGCTTGATGGAGCCCACCAAAAGGAGCTAGGGTTGGTGGAGCAGTCCACATATTTGGGTGCTTTGCTAGCTAAACTGGTCTGTCTGGCGGTAGCGATTCTGCACCCGGGAGTGCTTCTGACTGCGGTGTTAAAATGCTGTAGGTGCTGTGTCTTAAGAACCGTGGGGACGCCCGTTATATGCACCGGCATTGCCCCTGGTGGGCCTCGCACACAGAGACCCCCCTCTCCTTTTTCACAGCAGGCAAGCTGTCAGCCTGGATGGATGCCGGACTGGTGACAGTAGGGGACTGTTACCTACAGGGTGCTCTGCCCACTATGACCTGCCCCTAGGACAATTGCTTATTTACGAGGCACTGACTCGGACACTCCAGGACCTGCGGGCTGGGGGATGGGATGAGACTTTGACCCATACAGTGTTGCAACTGTTGGTTTCCCTTGGTACCGCCAGACATCTGATGATGTGGATTTACCGCACCTTCTCCGAGATGGTCCGTAGATCCCTATCTGCGATGTGAGGGCGATGGGTGGGGGTTCTGGGATGGGACATTACGGATTCGGAGTGGCGTAGATAATGGCATATCCAAAAAAGGTCTCCAGAAATATGAGGCTAAAGTACACCCAATTTAACTATATTCACATGACATGTGATTCCACACAAGATCTGGGTGGTTTAGTGGGGGAATTGCGCCCTTGCCCAAGATGCAGACCCTTGGATGCAGATTTTGTCCATATGGTCTGGTGCTGCCCCCAATTACGTACATTCTGGGACGATGTGATTGACGCCCTAAATGCTACACTGGGACGCTCTCTTTCCTGCTCCTTAGAGGCCTGTATATTAGGGCTGTTCATGAGGCCCCACAGACGAAAAGTTAGCACTAGATTTGTAGACCTGGCTCTAGTGTGCCCTGATCCGTGACGAAGCTAGAGTGGTACGGTGACGCCCAATTGCGGGACTGTGAACAGAAATTCTAGGGGCTTGGGAGCATCTGGAGGGAGAGTTGGGTGAGGATGCTGAGGACCAAACAGGACTGACTGAAGGAGATGGGGCAACCCCTCCACCCGGGGGTTCACCCAGAGATGACGTTGCACAATAAGCTAGAGGCACTCCCACCGGCACTGCCATGGCCCTCTAATGACAGAGCCTCTCTAGCCGTCCAAGATAAGTGCTTTAGAACCAGATATTTTGCAAGTTCTAGTAGGGCTCTTGAACATCTCTCTTACGCAAAGAAAGATCCTGCAGGCATGGAAACATGCCTTGGTTCAGCCCCTCTTGCAGAAAGAGAAGACAAGAACCCCCTCTGACTCCCCACCTCCAGCTCGAACGACCCCTCGTCCCCCACGGAACACCTCCATTTCCAGATCCAGAGCAGCCCCAGAACGATCCTACGCGGCACCCTCGCCTACAGACCTCCCAGACCTCTAACCGCGTTCACCACTACCATCACCGACCTCATCACCCCCACACCATTACCTCCATGGACTACATACTGCTCGGAGACCTCAACTTCCACCTCGACAACCTCAGCGACCCCCAACTCCTCCGCCCTCCTGGACAACCTCGCCAACATCGGTCTGAAACAGCTCATCACCACCCCCACCCACAAGGCAGGACACACTCTTGACCCCATCTTCGCAGGAGGCAACAACATCCACTTCAGCCACACCACGCAACCCCCTGGATGGACCACCACTGCGTACACTTCTCTTTCGACAAGGGCACCGCTCATAAACCTACAACACGCCCTCCACGAAGGAACTGGAGCAAGGTCACTGAGGAACACCTCAACTCCACCCTCAACCACGATCCCCCTCCCACCTCGACCGACGCCAACTCTGCAGCCAAAGAACTACACTGATGGATCACCAACTGCGCTGACAAGCTCGCCCCCCTCCGCAACCCCGACAGTCAGCGCCCCAGGATGACCACCAAGAATCCAGACGCACCTGCAGACGTCTAGAGAAGCTATGGAGGAACAGCAAAACCGAGGAAGATCGGACCTACAAAAACGCCATGACAGAATACCACCAACTCATCAGATCCACCAAAAGGACCTTCATCCAGAACAAAATCCTCGCCAACTCTGGCAACTAAAAACAACTCTTCAGCATCATTCAGGAATTCACCAAACCCCCAGCGAAGCCACGGACGTCACACCCTCCCAGGACCTTTGCAACAAACTCAGCTCCTACTTCCATCTGAAAATCAAGTCCCTCTGCGACAACTTCAACAAACAGACACCAGACATAAACCTCCAGCAACGACAGCCAGCCTACCATATCGGCCTGGACCCCGGTCACCACCGAAGACACCGCCACAACCATGAAAAGCATTCACTCAGAAGCTCCCACGGACCCCCCTGCCCGCTGCACATCTTCCACAGAACCGCAGCCGCCTTGGCACCCGAGCTACGACGCACCATAAATGCCACTTTCGAAGCCTGCACTTTCCCCGATGACTGGAAACGCTCAGAAGTCATCCCCCTCCTCAAGCCCTCTGCAGACCCGACGGACCTCAAAAACTACCGACCCATCTCTCTCCTCCCCTTCGAGGCCAAAGTCACCGAGAAGATCGTCAACGTCCAGCTAACGAACTTCAGCGAAGAGAACTCCATCCTCGACCCTTCCCAATCCGGATTCCGCAGCAACCACAGCACCGAGACCGTCCTCCTCGCCGCCACAGACGACATCCGCACTCTCCTCGACCAAGGCCACACCACAGCCCTCATCCTACTAGATCTCTCTGCAGCCTTCAACACCGTCTCCCACCGCACTCTCACCGCCACACTCCACGTTGCCGGTATACAGGGAACCGCCCTCGACTGGATCCGCTCCTTCCTCACCGGCAGAACCCAAAGAATCAGACTCCTGCCCTTCCTCTCCGAACCCACAGAGATCAACTGCGGAGTACCCCAAGGATCATCGCTCAGCCCCACGCTCTTCAACATCTACATGGCCCCCCTCGCCGCCATCGTCAGATAGCATGGACTCAGCATAATATCCTACGCCGACGACACACAGCTCATCCTCTCCCTCACAAAGGATCCCCACACCACCACACTCTGCTTCCAGGAAGGAATGAAAGACGTTGCATCCTGGATGAGAAGCAGATGCCAGAAGCTCAACTCTGAGAAGGCCGAAGTCCTCATCCTCGGACCCACCCCTCAGCATGGGACATCACCTGGTGGCCCACTGCCCTCGGAAACCCCCCACTCCCACGGACCACGCCCGAAACCTCGGCATCATCCTCGACTCCTCCCTCACCATGACCTGACAGATCAACACCGTCACCTCCACCTGCTTCAACACCCTCTGCATCATTCACAAGACTTTCAAATGGATCCCCCCCGAATCCAGAAAGACCGTCACCCATGCACTCATAACAAGCAGACTGGACTACGGGAACGCCCTCTACACCGGAATCAACAAATCCCTGCTCCGCAAACTCCAGACCATCCAGAACACCGCAGCCAGACTTGTCCTCGGCATCCCACAACATGAACACATCACCCAACACCTGCGAAACCTCCACTGGCTCCCTGTCGAGAAGAGAGTAACCTTCAAGCTACTCACCCACGCCTAGAAATCCCTCCACAACACCGGACCCCAATACCTCAGCGAGAGAGTCTCTTTCCACGTACCCAAGAGAAACCTCTGCTCCGCCGACCTCGCTGAAACCCTGCGCATCGGCAAATCAAGGGCCGGTGGAAGAGCCGTCTCCTACAGCGTGGCAAAAATCTGGAATGAGCTCCCGATCACCATCAGACGCTCCCCCACTCTGCACACCTTCAGGAAGAGCCTCAAGACCTGGCTCTTCGGCTGACCCGGAGCTGCACCTCCCCACCCCCCTCCCACCCTCAGCGCCTTGAGGCCCTCACGGGCAAGCAGCACACTTCACAATTCCCTGATTGATTGATTGATTGATTGGACCCTAAGAATTGATCTAATTATAGACCAATCTCAATGCTTCCCATTATGGCGAAAGTAATGGAGAAGCATCCGGTGGACGCTCTTTTGCTTATCTAGGGCCGAAACTGTGGAACCTCAGTGTATAAGAAACTGCACTTCTTTAAAGCAATTTTGCAAACTTTTAAAAACATGGCTCTTCTGAGTATGGTATTTTCAGGATCTCCTTGCTGATCCTTGGCGCCGGGAAACCCGATGGGTAGCTGTGCGCTCTACAAATGGCAATTTAATAATGATAATAATAATATGTCAATGAGCAATGCTTCTTGTGTAACTGAGTGTGGTTTGCCCCAAAAGTGTAGTATATTCATAGTCTGGCGAAAGAACGGTACTCCATTCTGTGGAGGCCCTGTATAAATGACTTGTATAAATGACCGGGAATACATGGGCAAAAGAGGCAGCAGTGAAAGATGTACAGAAGACATTAGAGCATTTCTCTGGCCAAGTGTTGGATGGAGAGCAGAAGCTTGAAGTGACAACTGGCAAGTGTATGCTTTTGAGGCCAGGCAGTGACAACCAAATGTTTGTTGGAGGAGCTCTCCTCATTTAAAAACTGCACATTTGAAATAATAGTAATGACTGGCTTGCAGGTTGAGCTTTTGAAGAAGGGATGCCTTTCTGAGGGGTCTCTTTATTCCAACTCTGGTCCAATTGAAGTCACATCTGGAAGAGATATCGAGAATGTTTACCAAGGTGATGGAACTGCTGTATGAAAATGAGCAAGGGTGGTATGGCAATAGTAGCCGAAGGACATGAACCCAGTCGCTCTGGGAGGAATGAGAGCACTGTTGGTAGCATGGTCTTGTGCTTGGTGGGCATCCCATTCTAGCTTAAAGTGAATATTCTATAGAGCCACTGTTACCATTTCTGGGAGTGACATAGGGCGATGGACTGGCCATTGGTGTCTTAGCTTGTGGCAAACCAGGGAGTTTCGCCTTCTAGGTAGTGACATAGGGGATTAATTGAGAGTTTTAGGGCTGACCTCTTACTCTATTATCCCTCTGCTTCCTTTCCGTCTCCATATAGCCCATTTGCAGAATCTAAGTGTTTTTCTCATAGTGATGCAAAAGTGTAGTGTCTAATTTTAAAAAGTGTTCACTATAGTGTATTGCCTGATGAGTAGCGAGGATGCTCATGTAGTTGCCATTCTCAGATATTTGTTCTGCACCCCATGTTTGATCTACAATAAACCGATTGTAACCCAAAATCCCATTCTTATGTCTGAACGAGCCCACAGCTGGAGATCTTTTAGGGTAAGTAATATAATTTTCCAAAAGTTCTGCCCTAGTAGTAGCTTATGTACCATTTTCAAAAGACTTTATATCCAGATATGTACAATTTATGATTAAAGTTCAATCGACAGATTTGGCAATTGACAGTCTGCATTTGGTAATTGACATTTTAAAGTCCTCAGCCCTTTACCTCTTAGAAAATGTTTATTTACTCTATTACTGGATTCCAACTGAGTTCACAAGAAGGGGAATATATGTGCATGTGTTGAATCCTGGAACACAACTTCGCATAATTATTCAAATCATTTCAATATTTAAAACAATCCGATAGAGAGTAATGTTTTCAGTTTTTTTTAATGCAGCAAAATTAAAAACAAATCAATCAAGGTAAAGTACATTTGACTAAGAGCACTACCTGAAAGAAGCCTTTTAAATTGAAAAATAAAAAAGTGAATGTGTTTAAATGGAGAACTGCCAATCTCAAGGATTCCAGAAGTTGCCCTCTCGCAGCATGCCAGTGACAGTCCGACCATTCAAGATATAGCTACTCTTGCTGTGAATGTGTATAGGATGACGCCAGAATGAGCAAGCATGACACTCACTAACTTCTAAAGGATACTCCTGTCCCCAACTGGAGACCTCTTAGGTTAAGTAATATAATTTGGGAGAATGTGAGCATGGGTACCAGTGAAAGCTACGGAGTAAAATAAAACAGAAACTAATTACTTAAAGCAATGGCAGCCTTTCCTACCATTTGACCCACAAGGTGGAGCACGAACCTTGCAAATCTAAACTGAAAACTAAAAACTAAGCAATGTTTATGGTAGTCAAAAGTTCCACAAGGAATTGCAGAAATCCTCCTTAGAAATTAGAGACTTTATTTGCTGGATTATGTGACAAGGATCTGAAAAGCGACTCTAAGCACACTATAAATTGTGGATACTGCTAATCACTGCCAGACTTCCTACAGCAGATTGAAAGTCCACCTGTGACTCGTGTGAGGGCACCATGCTTGTGCAGGTCTGTAGGAACCGACATGCTAAGGTGTCTCTTAGGTCAGCGAGTGACCTTGTTGGTGGAATTGCTTCCATAGTGGATAGAAGCACTAATGTGTCAGTTTCTTTATCTGAAGATGTGCCCAACACCCCTTTAACACAGCCTATTTGACTAACGATTTCAGCGTAGGGCAAGGGAACCTGCTAAGCCTTTATCACATGTAACCTTTTAAACCAGGAAAAGCATAATCACAATTGCCATACCCTAACCGGTCACTGAATCATCATTTTGATAAGTTGATTTCTCTCTGGGGAAAGGATGGAAGCATGAAGGACATATAAGGAACCAGTTGTAGGGCATTAGCTGTTCAAACCATTTGTTGCTGTTTTACAAGAGTTATGCATCACAATCGATTACAAGCTTCGGGTTGCTGCTTCACCAGTGGCATTTGTGCTTATTCTAAGTCACCATGCATGACTTTCCCAAAGTATGACCCCAGTGCGTGAATCCCCCTAACATCTTTTACTAGTGCAGCTTTGTCCTCGAGGTTCATTCTTTGATCTGTCCCCCATGCTTTGGAGTGAGAAATAGTGGTTTACTAAAGTGAGGAAAAGATAATGCTGTGGTCACCCTGCATTATCATTCAATACTCTTACCGCCTGTGTCTACAAAAACCTTGACCTGCTTCTCCAACCCAGAATCTTGCACAACATCTGGAAATTGCATTGGGTGTACTGATTACAAATCGGAAATGTGGAGGCATTTATGTCTTGATTATGGGCTGCACCCTCTGCGGTGTATACCCATAAAAAGCAGTTTCCAGTTGTGCTACATGAATTGGTCTCTATTACGAATTTTTAGGTAGTTCACTTCAACTATATGCCTTTCTTTATAGTGACATTTGGGAAGTGACTTAACATCCACCAACAATGTCAAGTACAAATCCCAAGAAATAATGCATGCACCACATTGCGAGTGCAAGCTTTTCTTTTCTCCTAACATGATTTATGCTTTGATTAGATTTGTTTTCACAATTTTTTTGTACTAATTATAGTTAACCCTTTACTTTGGGCCCCGTTTGCCACAGCAGAGCTTTGTGTCCATTATCCTTCATGTCTCCCTTTAGGAAAACTAAAGAGTGTTTCTGTCTTTAAAGGTGTATGCCGAGATCATGGCTGTTTTGAAACATGACGACCCCTGGATTAGACGACTGCAAGATAATGCATCTGATCTGAGTCAGCTTAGCACCCAAACTGTCTTCTCTATGCTTGATCATCTGACTCAGTGGTCAAGGCACAAGTTCCAGGCACTCAATGCTGAAAAACCTACCAACAAATCTGCCAGAGAAAAAGTTGATCCAAAAGGTGAGTGACAACTTTTCAAACGGTTGGGTAAAGATGGTAACATGATATGGGAAACCATTTTCATAAGACAAGTAGAAGAGAGTTTTCAGACTTTACCTGTGCTCGCGCAGCACACTATGCCAACTTACTTGCACAAAGAAGGAAGTTAAGGGCCTTCTTTTTAGTACCAATCTTTCTCCCTTGGGCATCTCATGCCGTGCTCAAGGTGCCGATTCAAAAATGCAGTTAATGTAAAACAAAACAAAAAAACATTCCTCTGTTAGAGTCCAACAACAGTGCCACAAAAGTTAAAGTGTGTTTCAGTGGAACTCTTATGAAGATTATGGAAGGCTAGACTAAGTTTAAGCATTTTCTAAATGTAAACGTGGTTCTTTTTAGTGGGATCTTGATGACAGGGCAGTCTGAACCACAAATGGGCGAACGTCAGCTAAAGTTGGAGTTTAGACTCATTGAGAAAAGTTGAAGTGGTACAAATATGACCAGAGGTCACAGGCATAGGTTGTCACAGACAATATCTAAAACAGGTTCCAGAAGTGCAGGATCAGCAGCAGCCATTGAAGAATGTAGGGGATCCGTATGGCAAGCAAATGAAGATATAGAATATGGTTTAGGTGAGCTGTGGCTGGGCTTGCCCAAACCTTGAAAGCAAAAATCCATTAGAGTGACCCAGGCTTTCGCCTATGGAGATCCATTGGCTCACCATTTTGGGTAGCTGGAACAAGTGCAATGTCTACCCTTCACAGATGTCTGTGGGGTGGTATCTCAGCAGCTCAACCAGCAATAGATTTGAACGGGAAATAACTTAAGGGCCAAACTGATTTTTGATAAAAAACACTTGCTGCGAGCTCTGTCCCCTCTCATCCCGTTCGATGCCAAACACAGATAGAGGTACATATTCAACCAGACTGTTGGCCCAGCTACATTGGTTATTTCCTCTAGTTCTTTGCATCTTTCACAACACCCACTTTCATGCCTCTGGGCTTGAATAGTTCTAAATCCTTAGTGAGAATAACAAAATCATGACCTGAGATTCATACATGCAGAATATCATCGGAGTTGTGCCTGGAAAGACCATGGGCCCTACTCTCTTTTAAATTTAGAATTGAATCTTCGAGGACAAGATTCATATTGTGGGTCCTTGAAAACAAAGTGCTCATTGTGCTAACCAACATGCAAAGGTAAGTAAATTGTTCTCTGTAATCAGGTAAGTGTATCTGATGAAGGGAAAAGAGGTGAATAAGAACATAAGTTTGTCCCGTAGCCATTAACTAGAGTCTTAATCCAGCTTTCAATGTATGACCGCCATGTTTTATCACAGTTTAAATCACTGAAGAGTTCATTGACTAATCTTGTTTTTCTGTTCTTATTGATGTAGTGTCGAGCGAAGATTTGGGGGAGTATCAGAATGTGACACGATTTCTGGACCTTATTCCTCAGGATACCTTAGCTGTTGCTTCCTTTCGCTCTAAAGCTTACACAAGGGCTGTAATGCACTTTGAGTCGTACATCACAGAGAAGAAACAAAACATCCAGGAGCACCTAGGCTTCCTCCAGGTAACGAGCAGACGTTTTTTTCACAGAACATCAAAATATTTCTTACCAGCCTGTGTTAGTGTTGTGCAGTCTCCTTCTTCAGAAGACCAATTATTGAGTGTTCATTAGTCTGGAATTCATTGGACTGAGAGACTGTGGTGGTAAGTCCAAGCTTGAAGGGTGCTGCTTCATTCTAAATGTAATTATTTCGTATAAATGACCTACTAAATTCAATATGTTTTCTTGAACTTCTGGAAAGAACTGCTGGGGACATTATATATATATTATTTTTTTTCTTCAATCAGTCTTGGTCGAAAATGACTAAAGCTAGGGCTTAGGATGTTTGACTAATATACATTTGTCTAAGCCGTGACATGCTTTAGGAAAAAAGGGGCTCTTAAAACTTTCACTGAATGACGATTTTTTTACCCCAAGCCATCGCTACCTGCTGCCACACCAAAATGGTCTGTACCTCTACCACTGCTTTTCCCATATTGTGAATTTAGCCTTGTTAGCAGAGTTGCAGACCTAACTTCTGTGAAATCTAGGCAATAAAAGTTCCAGCTGCAATGTCATAGACTCCTTTTTTCATTTTGATTGAGCTCTTGTAAATAGTACAACAATAAGTGGTTTTCAAATGATTTCATATTTTCCACACAGTGCCTGGTTGTCTACTCATATATGTTTTAATTTTATTTATAGACCTTTGTCGTGTTCATATTTTTATATCATCTTATTTATTTATTTAACATTTTCTATAACACTCCTGCTACTCAAGTTTTCAATACCTCAGATAATTAGCTTTGCACATCGTTGTATCAAACCTTTTGCTACCGGAATTTATAGCAAAGGTAAATGTGCTGGGATGAGTTCCCTGCTGTCCCTGAAACTGGGTTTGAGTTGTCTGCACCATTTGTTTTCCGATGTGATATCTTGTTGATGTAAAAGTGCTTGTTATTCTTAAAACGTAGCTCTATTTCCGGATCATTTTGGGAAATTGTTGCATTTTAGTGGCTACGGAGGTGTTTGCATATTTAGTCCAACCATTTCAAATAGGGCACATATCCGTCTTTACGTCGTAGTGCACCTTCATATTGGTGCGCTGAGTGCAAACAGGGATAAAGTGCCATATTACTGATAATGTTCCGCCCCCAGGGCAGACGCGAACTCGCAGCTGCCGTGGGGATACCAAAGTAGTGAAAGATGGAGCGGCTACTTCAAGCAGCAGGGATCTTGGAAGCGGGGAGGCTTTCACCGCGCCTCTCTACAAAAAGCAAAAGCTTTTCATAGTGAGAAGCGGCTCCGGGATACTTTAAGGGGCCGTCATACTCTGACCTAAATGCGTCATACAGGCACAAAGAACTCTTATGTAAGAGTAAAAACCTCTGCATGTGAAATTTGCACACTATTGGGCACCATAACACTAGAACCCATGAAGTAGATTAGGGTATTCAACTTAAAGTCCAGATGAATTGCCACAGACCTGTTCTGGGCTAATTAGGCATGAAACATGTTGGCCTCATTCTAGGCCCACAAGCTCATCCCCACACTCCATTGGTTCACATTTATGTTTTAATCTTGATTGAACAATCTCTGAGAATAAATCTCCAGTGAAAGGGTTGTCCGTAGCCAATTTTAGATCATATTCCCTCCCAGTCTACCACACTTCCTTCACAACTTCATAAAAGGAGCACCGTCGTATGCTGGGACAACACCAGGCATACTGGTCCTAAAAAGACCTTCGGTGGAGAGCCCCTCTTTGGGGCCCACTGGGTATTGCAGTGCCCACCCAGCGAAGAGCACAGCCCTATGATGAAGCATCCCACCTCAGTAGGTGAGCGCTTGCATTTCTGAAAAGGTACGCCCCAATGACCAAAGAAATTGTACCACTATCTCAAATTGGGATCCAGTGGACGTGTGGTGCTGCGCACTCATTTGATTTTGCCGTTCAACCAGGTGCAACAAAGGACCAACCCCACAGGATGCTCAATTTATATGATTACACTACATTGGCGTAGTGTTCACATGGGAGAGTCACTCATGATCTCAAACAGAGAAGACACCATAAGTAGTTGCCCCAAATCTTCCTACCCTTTATCTTAACACCTGGATTAGAAGCCATAGAAGAAGGGGTTAAGAGAGGAGAGTCGCAGTGGAGGGGATGAAGAGTGGACTCGTGACTTGGGATTGGCCCATTTAGTGGCAAAGAAGTATCAGGTTGAAAGATAGAAAAGTGGAGAGCGTGGCTGAATGGTGGAGTGAGCGATGTACAGTACCCAGTGAGAAGGAAGCATGAAGATGCACTGAGTGGAAGAGGAGAAAGGGACTTGGAAGTTTGCAGTGGGATAGAAGAAGGGACGAAGTTAAACAGTTGCCCTACACATCAGTTCAGGAGAGAACAAAGTATCACTGCATTGTAGATGCAACTAAAAATAAACTTTCTCAACACGAATGGCAAAAATTTCAGCAGGTAATGTTGTCACAAGAAAGCCTTGCGGACCTGCACTCTGAAATCGCACTGTTGCTTACCTTCCCTCTTCTACACCTACTCTCATCGGGCATCAGTCAAAGATGGCTAGATGTTCCTGATCTAAGGATAAAGGAGGGGAAAATGTTCTCTTGAGCGAGAATTTTGTCTTGTAGATATTCTCTGGCCCTGTGTAAATCCAGTTTTCTAACTGGCTATTAAATAATAAATGAACAGGTGATTAGAGACCGGATTTACCAAAAGATATAACCATTAATTTATCGCTGTTGTTCACATGATGAATTTTACCTCTGTTTGGAGCCCTTTAATAGTGTATTTGCCCTGCTGTCTTTTACTCATACCCAGAAACTGTATGCTGCCATGCATGAACCTGATGGAGTGGCTGGGGTGAATGCCATTCGAAAAGCAGAACCATCTCTCAAAGAGCAGATCCTTGAGCATGAAAGTATTGGATTGCTCCGAGATGCCACAGCTTGCTATGACAGGGCCATTCAACTGGAGCCAGACCAGGTATGCTGTAAAACATACCTAACTATCATGCTTAATGAAACTATGTCACAGATTTGTAACATTCATTATAGTGTGGTGTGTGTATTTAAACTAGTTTGAAAAGATGTTCCATTATGTTTGCCTTTCTTACCATTGCCCAAACTACTGCCCACATCTGCCCAGTGTTGGATAGAACAAATGCCTTATGCAACAATTCCAAGCAATATGTAATTCTTAGTCGTTCATTTGTCCCCTACATGCATTCTTTTCCTCTCACAGAGTATCTTCACCATCTTCTCAAGCATATCGTACTGAGCATGTACCATGTATTCTTTTATTCAATATCTTAGAAGAAATGACATTGATCACTTCTACATTTAGCTGTCACCTCAGGAGAAAAAGCATACTGTCCTCCCTTTGACTACGGCACACTACTCATGATGGGCCAGGCATCCTTTAACGGAGCTAGTGCCTCACGCTACTTGCTGGTGTAGATGCAAATGACCACTTCTGTCCACAGTTTGTCTTCCATCCACAGCCCATTTCTTCTTTCAGCCTTTCATTGGACCAACCTTCAGGTACTACTTAAACCATCCACTAATTTCAGCCTACCAGCCATTTATTTTCTTTCTTGCTTCACTTTGGAGCCAGCAATAAACCACTTTGTCTCCGAATTGTATGTCTTCCACTTGAATCTCATTACTTCAGTGCCATTCTTCCTGTTTCAACTGAAATGTTTACATTTTTGTGCTGTTTGCGGTGTAATTGCACTGTGTAAAGCTTATTGAGTCTAACGGCATCAGATCAATAATTAAATGCATCTAAAAAAAATCCTTTCTTCGGTATGTGAATATGTGAAAGTTATTAAATGTAGTCGGTAGAAGTCTTCCACAGTGTCAAACCCAAAATGTATTGACCAAGTTCAAGTCACTTCAATTATTTGACCTGCTAAAGAAAGCAATCAAGCAAGCACTCGTGTCGCTCTCCGACCAGTACTGGTCGGAGAGTGACGCGAGCGCTTGCTTGATTTGATTGAACTTGGAGCTGGCCCGATAAATTGTGCATACGTCTCTCAGATGCCACATTGAATTTCATGTGGGTACAAGTTTGCTGGTTGGGACCATAGTTATGTACCATTGTCCCTGTGGGAACCTTCGTCTGTTACACGGTTGATTCAGATGACACAAATTCAATTAGTTGGTTGCTCTTAACGTTTTCCCTCGTCCTGATGATGACCTTATGAATTGAATAGGTCGAAACACCGTCGATGCCGTCCTTTGGCCAAAATAAAAGAGGAAGCATATATTGCATTTTTGTTCCCATTATTTCTTGGATCTGTTTCGTTTAACCTTTTTCTCTGCCATTGTTTTCTTCGTTTACACAGTAAACTATATTTTCAGTCATGTTTGTTGTGTAACCCTATGAGCACCTTTTGTGTATTGTACATCGGAATTTTTGTATAATTTGTTTTTTATAAAAATCGGTAATAATATATGTCTTTTGACTAATTTTTCTGGGTACCTGCTCTTGATTTTTATGATTTCCTGGGTTTTCTGTTTTCAATTGTAAGTGTTTTTTTCATGCAAAACAATAGTAGCTTATTGACGTCTATGAAGTAATTTCTTGAACCACTGTAGTTGTTATAATATTCATTGGCCCCAGGTTCGGGTAATAGGGCTGCCCGTTTGCTGTAACCACTAATTTCCTAATAGCCATGAAATGCATGCCCATTATAAGCCATACTTCCTGTAGTCGCGTTGACTGGGATAAAACAATGCAATTTATTTCGATTTTGATTAACATGCTAGATATGGTGTTATAGTTAAAAGTAATAAAGGCTAAAGTTAAACATGAATCTTGATTGTTCTTGAATAACAAGCTGAAATGTATTAAATAAAATAAAGTGCAGATGACTCAAAAGACCTCATCCCCTGTTTTCATGTGCAGATCATCCATTATCATGGTGTAGTGAAGTCTATGCTGGGTCTCGGCCAGCTGTCTACTGTGATCACTCAAGTTAACGGTGTGCTCGCCAACAGGTAACAATGGAATTGAGGGTTGGGGAGCTGTTTGTTAGGTATTAAAGCAAAAGACTCAGAGCTGCCTGAGCAGTAGAAGACGATGGGTCCTTCAGTCTAACGCCCAAGCTTTAAAGTAAGCTTGGTTCCTGCAGTAGTCTTCCCATGCCCTACGCTTTTACCTTCCCAGAAGGCGGTGCTCCAGATAGCTGGAACTGGAAATCAGTCCAGTTTCACAAATTGCGTTATGTGGCCCCAGTCCGGAATTCATGACACATTCACCAGGGACTCCACAAAAGAATGGAAAAAATAAATCATCTACAAATGCTGGAACAAGAGGTTCTGGACATGCACCAATAATGGGGAATAGAGAAGGGCCCCAATGGCAAATGCGGTCAATAGGTATAATTGAAATATTTCCTACCATTGCCTGTTCAGCACAGTCCACCAAAAAAAGCTTGTAAATTAACTTAAAACTTCAACTTTAGCCACCAAGTCCACCTGGTATCCTCTTGTCACCAAATTCCATGTATACAGACCCGCCTGGGTTTGCATATTTCATCAAAAAACCAACAATAAGCTCTGGTTCCGAGGTGACAGGAATCACTTTGAGTGATGTGACAGAAACATATCATGACAAGTAAAGCTACTCATAAGAATGCCACATTGGGCATATGTCCAACTTTGGACTTGATCCAGTCACAAACATGAAGTTAATTGAGGGCTGTAGGCGAAGTGGCTCACCTTGTGTACTCTTCACTGTTGATTTTACAAGATAATGTAAATATATGAATGCCTTCAGTACACATTATCCCACAACATGGAAGTCTTATAGAATGTGAGAGCGAGAAAGAAAGACAGAGTAATCAAATAAACTGATTCTAGATGGATAGTGGGGAGGGTGATAGGCTTCATTATAAGGCTTCAAATGGGAGAAAAAAAAACGACATGCAGTGGAAGCCAAAGTGAAATATTAACCGTAATAATTTATACCCTTTGCCTTGTTTAATCAATGCTATTTTGTTATAGGAGGGTTTTCCTTGACTAGAAGGAACCCAAATTAGTACCCTAGAAAGCTTTTGTTTGATCAAAGCAGTAAACATGTATCTTATTTTGTCACCGAATAAACTGTAAGTCAATCCAGCATGTATGTATGTGTGTATGTGTGCAGAATGACCTTCACTTCTAAATATTTCTCTTTAGTACTCCAACCTTGTCACCTAAAGGCACATATTTCCAGTGAACAAATTTGCTTGTTGAAATACAGGTCCTGATGATTTACCTTCATGTCTTGCCTTAGGTCAGAGTGGACAGCTGAATTAAACACTTACAGGGTTGAGGCAGCCTGGAAACTGAGCCAGTGGAATTTGGTGCAAGATTACTTGGCTGCAGGTAAACTCCCCTGTTAATGATGTCGTCTGAAAATATGCTTTTGTTAACATAGTAGTTGCTTGATGCAACAAGTGGTGATCTTGCTCCACAGGATTTAGGTCCTTATTTAGATTGTGTCAAAACAGGGATATCCTCCGTAAACTAGGAGATGTTCCATTCCACAACACTTGAGGTTCTTCACCCTAATTTATTGAGGGATCGCCTCAGTTTCCCAGAGCGAATCATTAGTTTCCGTCCCATGGGAAATGCCTAACCAGGGACCCTCCCACCATAGATTGGCTTACTTTTCAGCATTGGAATGCCTGCCTTGTTTAGGGTAGGCCTTCTGACGCTGAGTTTTCCTGTTTGCTTCTGTAATACAGGCAATGGTGGGTGCAATCAGAAAGAAAGTGAAAATGTGCCTGCAAAGCCGGGAGAAAACTCTCCGCGAGTCACAGTTTGTTTCTGAAAAGAAAAATACTACTGAGCGAGCTACCGTAGCATGACTTTGCATTACTTGGCTTTCTGTCTATGACTTCTTTTCTCACCATGTCGGCGGTAACATTTTTCACAAAACATCCCAGCCACGATGGTGCTATCTCTGTGTATGGCAAGTGGTTCGCCGCTAGCCCCTTCTTATCACAATGTGATCTCCTGATACGTGCATGTGCTCAGTGCAAAGCATCAGCCTGATTGGACGAATTTTTCTGAGCATTGAATTTTCACTGGAATGAGAAACGTTCTTTGGAAATAGTGAGTGGAAGGGGCTTTTCTCTGAACAGCATACATCACAACATTTGGTTGATTTGAAAGGAGATGTGAAGTTGTTAAAAGTCACTAGGGAAAGGATGCCATCAAGGAAACTAAGCGTGCCTGTGCCATCATAGAGGGCAAAATGTGTTTACCATTACAGATGTCATGGATGAGGATGCTGTTTTGTACGGCAGACATGGAAATGCCAGCATGTGTGTTGGAAGTAGAGGTGCTTTTATTCATGCTGTCATGCATGTGTGTAATCAGTGTAAATTTGCATACACGTTGTGAAGGGTGACACCAAATATGCTAGAGACAGAGTTGCCAACGTATATACTATACTAGGAATAGAGGGGTTACAACTTGTCAATATGTGTTAAGAAAGTTATCATTAAAACAGGAAGGGATGTTAGTGTGTCTGCCTCACAGGCACACATAGGTGCCAAGAACAGTGGTGCCATTGTTTACAGTAGTTGTGGGTGCCTTGATTTATGGAAGCGCAAGTGAGTGTGATTTATTCCTTCAAGCCATCACCATTTATAGCAAAGAGAATGAATGAATGAATGAATGATTTTTTTTATTTGCATAATTACTTTAAATCATTGCAAAATTGCAGTACATTAACAAAAAAAGTTGGTCTAAAATACGGGTCTCGCGCCATTATAATACATAAAACTTGTATAAAAGATTAGCGATGTCCTTTGGTCAGTAGTGACAGTCTGTTTCTAAAATGTAGTCTTATTCTAAAATTCATTGGTTTTAAAATTACAAATTTAAAGAGGTCCCTGTTCCCTGTATGTTCATGGGAGATTGACACTTAATTCATTGCGGGACTTAAGAGAGCCATTTAGTTCTTTCTTGGACGGGGCTCTTCACCATTCGGCTCCTTCTGTTGCTACCGGAGACTCGACAGTTGCAACCGCACACTTTCTCTCTGTACTGTTTTCGATTAGGACCCTTCGTGTCGTATTCATAAATTTGCCGAATCTGGCCAGGTCCGAGGGCTCCGTGCTGGACTGAAGCATTGCCACCGCTTCGGCGCATTTTCTGGTCCTGTGCCTTAGGAACATTGGTTTCAACAGTATACGTCGATGTTGTAGTAGAGCGGGGCAGCAGCATAGTAGGTGTACCAACGATTCTGCCGTGTAGTTACACAGCCTACAACTGACTATATTGTTCAACGATTTCCAGCCCGGGTTCAGTTCTTTTATTGGCAGGGGCACTAGGCGCGCCCATTGAGTTTCTTTCAGACACTTCCTTCCCAGAGGATTGTTCATATAGGGCTGGATTTTATGCGACTCGTATGCTATAGTTAAGCCGGCCAGCCCTCTGATTACCTTCAGTCTTGCTATGTCTTCACTCCTTGATATCTGGGTGGTGTGGTTATTTAGCGCCCTCTTTATTGCCGGGTAATGTAATGCTTCTTGGGACCAGGCTGCTGTGGATAAGGCCAACTCAGCCATTGTCTCCAGACAGTATTTCTGCCATGGATTCGGTGCCCCCTCAAATATAGTTCTCAATACCTCCTTAAGGGAACCTTTCTGCGCTTTTGTCGTCTAAAACCAAAATTTGATCAGTGTGCTTCTGCATTCATATTTTTGTTGTACCAGGCCAAACTCCAGCCGAATCAGGGCATTTCGTGTGTACTTGGGGAGCCTAAAGAGCCTTTTGTAACACTGGTACTGAGCTTTTTCCATCATCTTTTCCATCTTTCCTGGGAATGCCTGTTATGCGTACCCAGCAACCGCGAGGAGTTTAGATTTTGTCACTCTCATGATGGGTTTCGTAGTAGGGCTGTGAAATTTACTTTGAAGTTTACACAAGGCGTAGATGGTGGCTTGTATTTTGGCTTGCGTCTTGGCCTGGTGCAAGGTTGCCTTTCCTTTGTCATTCAGCCACACTCCTAGATATTGATATGCTCTTTCTGTGGCTATGCTGTTATTGCCCAGTCTCCATTTTAAGCCTGTTTTCTTCAGATGTTTACCAAACACCACAACTTTCGTTTTACTGGGGTTGGCCACAAGTTCGTTTTTCTGGTTGTAGCTGTTTAATGCTTTCAACCCTCTTTGCAAACCTACTCTAGTGTGGTCGAGGATCACCAGATAGTCAGCATACTGAAGTATGTTTATTCGTTGCTGTCCGATTTTTGGGATTGCCAGACTTGCTCCGTGTATAGCTTTGCCTAGGTCTGCCGTGTTAAGGTTGAAGAGTGTAGGTGCCAGAGAGCAGTCATGTCTACTTTAAGTGATCCAGCGCGGTTGGAACTAAGTGAAGAGAACTGTGGTCTCTCCGACTACATATGTGAATAGAGACCACAAGCGGGTCTCTGAGAGCAAAAGGGTTACTTTGGGCCCTTACTGTTGCACGAGGAAGGTCTGGTACTTACAAGCTTCTGATTTGCTACTGTTACTTGGAACGAGCTGCACCTAGCTGTGGCTCAAACAAGCGTGCAAACTAGTCTATAGGACAGGTGTGGCCAAATGATGAGGAACCAGATAATCTGACTGAAGCCCATCCACATGTCGAAGCAAGTCTAAAGAAAGTTGTAGGAAAATTCCAGAAATTGCAGAGGATGGGTGGAAATGCCTACCATGTTTTACATTCCTAGAGTTTTTTTAAGTTTAGAAAAGCTGTCTACTTAATTGTCCAAACCGTGCTGCCTCAGCAATGACCATGATAGGTTTCTCAGACCTTGGTACCTTCCTCACCACCATCACGTTACTATTGACAACGCCCATATGCTTCACCTGATAAACGTACAGCTAGGTTTTCTTAGTAAATGTTCTAGTTGACATCATGCAAGATGCGTTAATCTCTTCATATTTTGCTTAGATTGCATCACACAACAATACTCTGTGTATGGAAGTCTGCTTATGATTTCTGCATGGTACTGATCATACCTGATTTCCTGATTTTGATGCATTCCGTGTTATAGTTAACTCAAACTATAGTTATTTCAATTTAGCTTGTACAATACATTATCTTTCCCCAATTAATATTTTTGGCAGTATTTCCTTTTTCTAGTTTCTTGTGATAGTCATAAGATAAATATATATTATTGCAAAGATGTTGCATCTTGATTTGCCAAAAATGATTAAAGTTGAAACTATTGTGGCAATAATGCTGAGACAGTTTTCTATCTAGAGTTCTGTTCGAAGACTGTTCCAACCTGTTACAGTAGTAATATTTTATTGTGTGCTTATTAAAGATCTTACAAAGTACATCTTGCAATGCACTGAATCATTACAAGATTTTACACCTGTGCTTAATACAAATATAATAAACACAGGAACTAAAGAATTATTACAAAGACAGAGAACGCATCTGCGCATGAACATCATCTGCATTACCAAAGATGCCAGTAATTGATTAAATGCAATGGCAAGAAGCTAACCAGTCTGCTACGTTCTTAATCCAATGATGGATTAAAACATAAAGCAACTCCATTATTCCAAGACCTAATTTCTCGCGTTGAGAAATATTTAGCGCAGCCAATGGTCTTGCTTTGAACCAGGAAAGATGGATATACAAGTTGTGCATCAAATTGTCTCATCCATTTGAACATAACCTGCGCAAGTCGCTCAGACTCCTGGATGATTTCACCTAGTCCTGAGTTTGCTGTTGGATAATAATAAGAACCTTAAGATGATTAATCTGATAGAGGCTTTTAACCACAGATTCCTCCCATTTTGAATATTCCCCAGGCGTCCGACTGGATCCAGAAACATTTCTGTAGTACATCTGCATGCCGGAAGATGGCTCTTTTCAGTTCTGCACTAATGACATTCCACTCTGGAAGTGACGTGCGAGGCCTATTTAGGCGCCACTCCTACGTGCTGACGTCAGTTCCTTTCTTTACGTGTCACCAGAGGGGTATCCAGAGCTTCCTTCTTCTCTCAGAGACTTTTTGATTGCTGTATTTCTTTCAAAAAATTTCCAGTGTGCAAGGGATATCACCCCTTAAGACGACATCTTTTTAAACCCTGTAAGGACTGTCTCAAACAGATGTCTGTAACAGATCCCCACCAGGTTTGCCTGTGGTGTCTGGGGTCGGCCATGACTTCAAGACCTGCGGAGACCTCGCGGCGATGAACCCGAAGGCCATCACGGAGCACAAGATGAAACTTTGCCACCAAGCACAAGAAGACGTACCGTCTGGGCCGCTCCAAGTCCCACTCCAAATCCAAGGCTTGTTCCTGAACCTGCTCCCATTGCTGGGAGTTGATGGAGTAACTATAGTGGCCTGTCTTCGTTGTGCTCCAAGTCTTCAGGTAAGCACAAAAAACACAATAAGTCGAAGTGGAGTTGCGCTTTTTCGCTCCATTCACATTCGCTTGATGAAGAGCTCCCACTCTTTAAGTCGGCGGCTTCAGAGTCAATTACATCTGGTTCTGGCACAGTCTGAGCTCCCGGGACCTTCAACCATGCTGCACCAGAGCAAAGAGTTCCGCGCAGCTGTGCTGCTGCTATTCGGATATCTACCGATACCTCTGGCACGCCTCTGGGCCCCACAGAGCCAAGAGGCCTTTCACCTGGACTACTGCCAGCGGGTTCACCCTCACCACCAGCTGGACCTTGTAACCTACTTCTGCCCTCGGCGCCAGTTCTGCCGCCTCCCCCGATGCCCACAACCACACCAGGCCCGGGTACGTTGGTGCTGATGCTGACCATGCCATCCAAGGAGATGGCCCTGATTGTTCTCTCAGTTGCCGAATCAATGCCGGTCTGACTTTGGCCAACGTCTCGTCTGAATCCAACCGAGGCACTAGTTTCTGCTCTCAGATTACCACAAGGCAGGCGAAATTCTCTCCATCCCTTTTTGAAACCAACTCTGATAACGACTATGACCAGGGCGATGAGTTTGCTCAGCCCTATGCCGAGGACAATTGGTATGAGGGCTTGCAGGATGCCAGTGGTTTAGATACCTCTCTGGAGACAGCCGTATTCTCTCCTCCTGGCCCTGCCACAGAAGAATCTGCCTCCTACGCTATGGTAATGCGTTGAGCAGCTGAAGTCCTCCTTGGGGCTTGGGCTAAGCCTTGCTCTGGCCCTCCAGTAAACAGACAAATTGCCAGATGTCTCAGCACCATTCACTGGGGAACCTCGTGGTGCAGGCTTCCACTAGCCGGACCAACATGTTTCCCACCACTCCCTCTCACAGGGAATCAAAGCAAGGGGAGACATTCGTAAAGCTCTTTGCACCTCTTCTCATCAGCCAGCTTAGTTCTGTGATCAATCAATGCCTCCTGTTTATTTGGCCGCTACACCCATGCCCTTTGGGACTCGTGGCGCAAGTCCTCTCTGGTGTACCGGAATACCTTCACCCTGTCCTTTCGCAGGTTATTCAAGATGGTCATGATAGGGCCAATTCATTGTGGCTTGGACACTACCGACTCCGTTGTGTGAGCTATACCAGTTTGTTGCCATGCATGGCTTCGATTGGCTGGGTTCTCGGTTGACATACAGTCATCCCTGATGGACATGCCCTTCGATGAGACTTACCTGTTCGGGGATAAGGCCGACTTAAGCCTTGAACGTTACAAGGAGAGAAGGGCTATGGCTCACTCTCTGAGCCTCTCTGACCAACCTCACCAGCTGCAACAATCACCGCTCCTGTTGTGGCTTTGGCCTGTTTCACCCCAGGAAGGAACCCAGCAGTTTTCCAGGAGAGGCCGAGTTGCCTACCATCCCTGCAGCCAAGGTCAGCATGCCGCTCAGTCTACACCTACAGCCCCAGCTGCCAAGCCTCTTTAGTGTTGCCTTACACGGGCACAGCCACCCGGTGGGAAGCAGAATACACCAATTCTATCTGGGTTGGCAAGGGATCATGTCAGATAGGTGGGTTCTGCAGATTGTCCGCAAAGGTTTTGCTCTTTTTACCTTCTTCCCCGACGCACCTTCCACCCAGTGACTGACTGAGGACCATCTCTACATTTTGTTGCAGGATGTGCAAGCCCTTTTTGACCAAAGGGGCTGTCGAGGGTGCTAGCTCCAGAAGTAGTACTTGGTTGTTGTTCCTGTTACTTTCTGGTACCCTAGAAGGACAGAGCTCTTCAGTCTATTCTAGATCTGCACCCTCTCAATGCCTTCCTGTGAAAGGAGAAATTCAGAATGGTCCCCCTGGCCCAGGTCTTGTCTGCCCTCGACTCTGGAGAGTGGATGGTGGTGTTGGACCTGCAGGACGTCAATTTCCATATTCCTATCCCGCCGGCGCACCAGCGCTATCTGCGGTTCTTGGAGGGAGAGGAGTATTTTCAGTTCTCTCTGCTCCCCTTTGGTCACACCAGAGCCCCTCGGTGTTGAGAAAGTGATGGCGGTGGTGGGAGTGCACCTTCGGAGGTCATGGGTGCCAGTCTTCCCCTATCTCGACGACGGCCCGTTGAAGGTGGGCTCACCGCAGACAGTTATCAACCATCTCCAGACTACGGCGAGCCTCCAGTCATCTTTGGGGTTCACTATTAGAGGGCCGAAGTCACACCTGATTCCATCTCAGACGCTTCCTTTCATCGGAGCCTTACTAGACATGGTTCTGTTTTATGCCTTTCCCCGGGGAAAGAGAGTGCAGGATATTCAAGCTATGATCCCGATCTTTCAGCCTCAGTCCTGGATGTCAGTGAGGTTGACTCCGAGGCTGCTGGAACTGCTGGCATCCTGCATCCTGTTGGTCAAGCACTACAGGCAGTATATGCGAGCTCTGCAGTGGGAACTGACGTCCCAAGGGGCCCAGCATCAAGGGGTCCTCTCCGACTACGCCCAAGTGTTGTAGGAGACCAGTGGGACCATGAAGCCTACTCAGCGAATCAGCAGCTATTTATAAAATGAAATATTATTAGCAGATTAATAAAGTATATACACATTACATTTTTTTTTTAAATGCTCTGTAAAAGTGAAAAAATTTGAAACTGGAAGCTAAAATTTAAGTCGGTATACTTATCTTCACTTATGAGAGCAGCGCAAGTACAGTAAATAGAATCTAGTATGAGCCGTTGCTGGCCTAATTAAAGCAGCACATTTATGCACTGACAAAAAGAGAGCATGCGTTAGGAGCAAAAAAGGCAAAGTGATATGCTAGGGACTAGCATATCACTTCGTCTTTTAGAATTAAGGCTACATTTTATAGAGCGCCAATTTTATCATTCAAATTTCAATTTTTGCACATTTTTTCTGTTTGAGAATTAAATACATTAGTCCGTAATTTGTGTATCTATTTGAGGTATACTTTTTATGTATTTTTGTGATATGTTGTAAGGTTCAGATCATTGAAATTGCTTAGGTGGGGGTCCCCAACTTCCAGTGGTGCTTCAGTGGAGCTCCATACAAATTAAAAAGTTAAGAACTAGTGCGCTCGGGCAATTGAACTCTACTTAAAAGTCAAAATGATTAGCTACAGCCCAACAAAGGAAGTCTGAATCAATCTCCAGATATAACCAGAGGTAGAATGTAATTTTATTTTAAGTCAATTGGAGATATTTGTTGTTTGGGGGGAAAAAGGTAAATCTAGGCAATAAGGTAAGCATTAGGGTTAGGGTTAGAGTGGGTTTCTGTAAGAGTTGGATTTAAGTTATTGTTTACTCTCAGGGCGTCAATATTTTTGTAATAGAAAGCCAACTGCCATACTAAAATTCCTCTCTTTTCGCTAGACCTTTTTAGGCTTTCATCACTAGCATTTTATTTTATTTTTTAGGTTCGGCATTAGTCAGATCCTTTTGATTTGAATAAATTAGCCCACACATACATCATGGGACAGTGGATCAGCCAACTTCAGCAATTTGTTAACTTCATTGTGAGTGAAGACTTTCTGCCCATTTACAAGGAGCACACCCACACACTAAGTAATTCTGGTCAGTGCCCGGAACAACTATATCAATGGGTGAATTTATTAAGCAAAAAAATATGTTTTGCTTTTAGCCAATAGTTTTTTTCATATTTTTGAGGGCCCAGCAGCTCCCCCAGCAATACACGTTTATAATACCAAGAAAACAAAAAACACAAGCATTGACAAAAGCTAAAATGCTAGCTGCCAGTTCCAGACTAATTGGCTTTGCTAATGCTTATTTCTTGTTGCCATGAAATTCCAGCAAATACATTGTAGCAGCTAAGTACTGCCTGAGACACTATATACAGTGTTGGAAGTGGAGGTCCTTATCGCTTACCGCCGCCACAAAATGCTGGAGGCGTGCGTCCCCGACCCCTCGCTTCAACGTTAGGCTAAGTAAGGACACCATCTGAGATAGCCCTGCTCACCCCCTTAGTAGCTTGGCACGAGCAGCCAGGCTTATCTCCAAGGCACGAGTGTTCAGTATGTGCAACCACGCTCACAGTAACCCCATGATGTCATCACAAATAGACTCCACACGAGTATTGATAAGATGAGTATAACCTTATAAAAGAAATTATACGATACGACCACACGATACAAAATCAACATATATAAGAATGGGTAGTATTCTTTCCGGTGGGTTGGTAGGTTCTAATCCCAACCACCGCTTCTAACCAACAGTTAAGCTCTTTTCTAACCGTTTCCCAAAAGGTTAGGCAAGTCGTATTGCTAGAATAACACACGTTGCAAAAGGAAACAATACTGCAATGCGTAACGATATTCTCTTATACTGTGCAACAGAGAAACAATGCCATACGTAGCGCCACAATCATGTACTTTGCAATTGAAGGAATACTGCAATGCGTATCACCACCAGCATGCCCTGTACCAGGAAAAAACAAAGCAATGTGTCACGCTACAATCCTGTGCAGTGCAATGAAGAAATAATACACTGTGCCACGTTATACTCAGATACTGTGCACTGAAGAAATCATGCAATGCGCCACGTTACAATCAGGTAATATGCAAGGGAGAAATAACGCAGTGCGTAGCGCACCAAGCATAAAGTTTGTCAGGCACAAATGAGGTCAGGCGTCATACGACAGTTCGATAGTTCGTTAGCAGCAATAATGCAAAGTGTAATACGACAGTTTTACGTGCTCCGTTAACAGTGCCCCCGTTATGGATCAAATGATGACACAGAAAGTACTGCTTCCCACTCCGGCCCCAGTACTGCCCCGTCTTGGGTCAGCACGGGCCGGGATCCGAGCCGAAGCAACGGCTCGCGCAGCTGACTGAAGCGGGAGGCCGAGAGAGTGTCCCTCCGGGCCCGCACCCCACCCCAGGTGTTGATCCACGTTACCTGGGGGGCGCGATCCCACTCTCCTCCCCGACGTCAGCGACTTGGGCCTTGATCCAGAACTCCGTCACGATTTGCGGTGGACTCGGGCCGGCGGCTCAGCTCTTCTGTGGCTGCCGGTCCGGGCCGCTGCTGATTGACTCCGAGGGCCCCAATGACTTGGCCCTCACTCCGGCGGTCTCAGTCCACACCGAGACCCGCCCTCAGCACTGTGGAGACTTCACTTCAATTCGGTGCACACCCTCACCAGGCACTCCTCACCAGCACCTCAGGTTGCACTTCGACATGCACACCGCGCGTCCGAGACTCGCCTCTTCTCCGGTGCTCGCGACGATCCGGCGCTCTTCACCAACGCTCCGCTTGCACCTCAACACGCACCCTGCGCGTTCGAGCCTCCCCTCTTCTCCCGGTGCACACGATGTCCAGGCGCTCTTCACCAACGCCCTGGCTGCACCACGACACGCACTCTTGCGCGTCCGAGTCTCACCTCTTCTCCCGGTGCACACGATGTCCAGGCGCTCTTCCCTAACGCCCTGGCTGCACCACGACACGCACTCTTGCACGTACGGAGACTCACTTCTTCTTTTGGTGCCTACGAGGCCCAGGCGCTCTTCACCAACACCCGGGCTGCACCACGACATGCACCCTTGCGCGTCCGAGACTCACTTCTTCCGTTGGTGCACAAGATGTCCAGGCGCTCCTCACCAACGCCCTGGCTGCACCACGACACGCACACTGCGCGTCTGAGTCTCGCTTCTTCCTTTGGTGTACACGAGGCCCAGAGGCTCTTCACCAACACCCGGGTTGCACCACGACACGCACCCTTGCGCGCCCGAGCTACGCCTTGTCTCCCCGTGCACACCTCGACCAGACGCTCTTCACCAACGCCTTGGCCTGCACCACGACACACACTCTGCGCGTCTGAGACTTAGCATACTCCTGCGTGCCCACGATCACAAGGCACAACTTCTGAGGGTCTCAAGCGGCCAAAAAGCACGCGCACACCGCGTTGCTTGGGACTTCTCCAGAAACGTTTATGATCCTGTATTTCCAAACAGGGAGCCAGCTCACCTCGGGCCCTTGGGGTTACAAGACACAGCACAAAGCACAGTCTTCTTCAAGCAGGGGGACCCAGCGCCTCCAAGCACAGTCCCAACAGCCTCTTCCTTAGTTAGAACAGCAAACTGCAGACCAGCCCCAGATCACGAAGCAAGGATTGATCTATCCACAGCAGTCTCTTCAGTTGTTCCTTCTTTAGCAGAGGTTCCTCTTGACCACAGAATGGGTCCAAGCCTTTTCAGTCTCAATCCATATCTGTTTCATTCCAACGTTCAGGGGCTTCAGCTCTCATAATTATACCCCTTAATGTCTTTGAAGTTTGTATGTGCTCAGGGGTCCCTAACCCCTCCCTAAATCAACTCTGGGTGTCTCCCTCCCAGTGTCACCTCTCTCCCTTTGATACTGGGGGTCTGGATCCTTAATCACTCAGCAGGAGATGGGTCAATTGGTTTATAGCACCAGCCCAGGCCTTTTCACCTCCCGGGCTTCTCCTCCCCTACTCTCCAGATGCAGGGCAGCCTGGTGCCATCTCAACCCCTCCCTGGGTCAAGACCTCTCCCAGCTCATCTCACCTTTCAGTTCCAGACAGACAATCCACATTTCAGAGACACACAGAAATGCTCAGAGCACAAAACTCAGCCACTTTCTAAAAGAGTGGCTTATAAACACACAGTGACAAAACCACCTTCACAGAAAGATGCATTATGACGCTGTGAGTTCATACATACCAAACTTCACCTCTCCATTATAAACTGACAGGAAACTAGGCTATCAAACACAACACCCAGCCTCCCCCATTCTGTCCTATGGGCAGAATGGCCTTTCAGCAGTGAAAAACGAAATGGAGAGTTTTTCACTGTCAGAATATAACACACACCTCAGTTTATGTTCTGCCTTTTACCTACACTTCACCCTGCCCAGGGGTTACCTGGGACCTACCACAGGGGTGCCCATGTGTATGTAAAAGGGAAGGTCAGGCCTGACAAGTGGTTGCACTTGCCAGGACAACATGCTAACTTAGCATTCTGCGTGCAGGCCCTACACTGAAGGCCTGAGTTCCCTTCTCTGCGCGCCCTTGCATTACTAGCCCTTGCACACACAGTGCACATCACTAGGGACTTTTACTAGTAAGGCAACATACCAATCATGGCCAACCAATCACCATTACATTTTACATAGGGAACTCCTGTACTTTGACATTGATCAGCAGTGGCAAAGTACCCAAAGCATCTAAATTGGCATCTCTAGGTCAGGAAAACGGTCTAGGGGGAAAGCAAAAAGTTTAGGGAACTTTAACCAAAAAGGCCAAGTCCTACACAACCCCCTCTCAGCCAAAAGCCAGGGGAGACTAATCATTACGTTGATGGACTTCCCGGCTTCCGGCGATAGAACCAGGATGCAGGCCCTCTACCACAGGAACACCCTCCTGTTCCTCGCCTTCCTACCCCCAGGGGGACTTCTTGATCACCACCCCCTGAGCCAACAATGCTGTTCCATGGATCCCTCCCTGCTAGGGGGACCCCTCCAGGGGTGCCGGACCCATGCCAACCCCTCCCTGGAGTGCTACCCTGGGGAGACCCATCGGTCAGGATACTACCTCCAATTATCCTGTCCTCTAGATTAAGAGTGGGTCTACCTTGGTCACTCCTAGGGGACCCAGCCCTACTGGCTGGACCATGTCCCCTTGGTGTCCCCACCGGGGAACACAACCCTTTCTTAATCTTCCATTTAGTTTTCTGGGCCTGCCACTTAGGAATGGCACCCACAAACTTCAGAATGGCAGGAGCCCTGGCTACAGACTCCCCACGCCCTCCTGACGCTAGGTGTTCTTCCCCACACTGCTGGCAACCAGGCACGAGGCCTCCACCCGGGGGCTCTCCTGCGGCCCCCCCCCCAGTTTCCTGGGTGGTGCTGCTGATCCCTGGGGGTGCTGTTCACTCTGCCTCCCCTTCTTTGGAGACAATGGGCTAGCCATCAACCCCTCCTCCCTACTCTGGAATATCCTCGCGCCACCTGTCCCTTCTTCCCTCTCTGGGGCCCCTTCAGGCCCCTGGACCCATGACCAGGGGTCCGGTTCTCGTGCAGGCTCCCGGGAATCAAGGAGCCCACACCCTAACCCGGAGTGGCGCAATCCTCAAATAATTTCTGAGCCTAGGCTCCCCTGGGGCCAAATCTGATAACCCCTCCAAATCATTTACCATGCTGACCACTACCCAATCTTCCAGTGCACTCTTGTACTCATCCACACTTGGCACTGGCTGTGCGCTGCCACCAATCACACTAGACTCTGCTTGTCTACCCTTAATGTCCAGTTCCCTCATGCTTAACTCATGAGCGAAGAGAAGCCGTTTCTCTTCCAATGCGAGAGCGTTCCTGCTCTCCTCTGCTTGAGTTTTAAGTTTTAACACCTCCAACTCATGCATCCTGACCCTTTGGTTTTCCTCCAACTCCTCTGGTGAAAAACTCCTCCGTGAATGGCTACTACCAGCCCCTCCGGCTGGTCCCTCCACTGGCAAATCCTGTGGACCAAATCCATTCCCTGGGTCATCCTCATCCACCTCACCATCACCTGTCTCCTGAGCCTCTTTGGTTTCCCACCAGGCCCTCAAGGCCACCCGCAGCTCCTCCCTCTTGGCGCTACTCTTCATGGGACATCCCAAAGCCCTGCAGAATTTTCTCAACTGATCAACCTTGTAGGTAAACAGTGCCTCAATGTCAAACTCCAATTCTGCAATCTCAGCCTCACCTGCTATCTGGCTCTCCCCCTGAGACATGATGTGTGGATTAAAGGTTACTCAACACTAGAACCACCAAATCAAAAACAATATGTTGTTGTGTCGCGGTCTACAATCAATTTATGATGAACACCAATTACTGTGAGTGATTTTGCACATACGCGTTTACTTTCTATTAGGATCGAATCCCACCGCTCTGCCGCCAAATGTTGGAAGTGGAGGTCCTTATCGCTTACCGCCGCCACAAAATGCTGGAGGCGCGCGTCCCCGACCCCTCGCTTCAACGTTAGGCTAAGTAAGGACACCGTCTGAGATAGCCCTGCTCACCCCCTTAGTAGCTTGGCACGAGCAGCCAGGCTTATCTCCAAGGCACGAGTGTTCAGTATGTGCAACCACGCTCACAGTAACCCCATGATGTCATCACAAATAGACTCCACACGAGTATTGATAAGATGAGTATAATCTTTATATAAGAAATTATACGATACGCCCACACGATACAAAATCAACATATATAAGAATGGGTAGTATTCTTTCCGGTGGGTTGGTAGGTTCTAATCCCAACCACCGCTTCTAACCAACAGTTAAGCTCTTTTCTAACCGTTTCCCAAAAGGTTAGGCAAGTCGTATTGCTAGAATAACACACGTTGCAAAAGGAAACAATACTGCAATGTGTAACGATATTCTCTTATACTGTGCAACAGAGAAACAATGCCATACGTAGCGCCACAATCATGTACTGTGCAATTGAAGGAATAATGCAATGCGTATCACCACCAGCATGCCCTGTACCAGTAAGAAACAAAGCAATGCGTCATGCTACAATCCTGTGCAGTGCAATGAAGAAATAATACACTGTGCCACGTTATTCTCAGATACTGTGCACTGAAGAAATCATGCAATGCGCCACGTTACAATCAGGTAATATGCAAGGGAGAAATAACGCAGTGCGTAGCGCACCAAGCATAAAGTTCATCAGGCACAAATGAGGTCAGGCGTCATACGACAGTTCGATAGTTCGTTAGCAGCAATAATGCAAAGTGTAATACGACAGTTTTACGTGCTCCGTTAACAGTGCCCCCGTTATGGATCAAATGATGACACAGAAAGTACTGCTTCCCACTCCGGCCCCAGTACTGCCCCGTCTTGGGTCAGCACGGGCCGGGATCCGAGCCGAAGCAACGGCTCGCGCAGCTGACGGAAGCGGGAGGCCGAGAGAGTGTCCCTCCGGGCCCGCACCCCACCCCAGGTGTTGATCCACGTTACCTGGGGGGCGCGATACCACTCTCCTCCCCGACGTCAGCGACTTGGACCTTGATCCAGAACTCCGTCACAGGGCCGGCGGCTCAGCTCTTCTGTGGCTGCCGGTCCGGGCCGCTGCTGATTGACTCCGAGGGCCCCAATGACTTGGCCCTCACTCCGGCGGTCTCAGTCCACACCGAGACCCGCCCTCAGCACTGTGGAGACTTCACTTCAATTCGGTGCACACCCTCACCAGGCACTCCTCACCAGCACCTCAGGTTGCACTTCGACACGCACACCGCGCGTCCGAGACTCGCCTCTTCTCCGTTGCTCGCGACGATCCGGCGCTCTTCACCAACGCTCCGCTTGCACCTCAACACGCACCCTGCGCGTTCGACCCTTGCCTCTTCTCCCGGTGCACACGATGTCCAGGCGCTCTTCCCTAACGCCCTGGTTGCACCACGACACGCACTATTGCACGTCGGAGACTCACTTCTTCTTTTGGTGCCTACGAGGCCCAGGCGCTCTTCACCAACACCCGGGCTGCACCACGACACGCACCCTTGCGCGTCTGAGACTCACTTCTTCCGTTGGTGCACACGATGTCCAGGCGCTCCTCACCAACGCCCTGGCTGCACCACGACACGCACACTGCGCGTCTGAATCTCGCTTCTTCCTTTGGTGCACACGAGGCCCAGGCGCACTTCACCAACACCCAGGTTGCACCACGACACGCACCCTTGCGCGTCCGAGCTTCGCCTCGTCTCCCCGTGCACACCTCGACCAGACGCTCCTCACCAACGCCTTGGCCTGCACCACGACACACACACTGCACGTCTGAGACTTAGCTTACTCCTGCGTGCCCACGATCACAAGGCACAACTTCTGAGGGTCTCAAGTGGCCAAAAAGCATGCGCACACCGCGTTGCTTGGGACTTCTCCGGAAACTTTTATGATCCTGTATTTCCAAACAGGGAGCCAGCTCACCTCGGGCCCTTGGGGTTACAAGACACAGCACAAAGCACAGTCTTCTTCAAGCAGGGGGACCCAGCGCCTCCAAGCACAGTCCCAACAGCCTCTTCCTTAGTTAGAACAGCAAACTGCAGACCAGCCCCAGATCACAAAGCAAGGATTGATCTATCCACAGCAGTCTCTTCAGTTGTTCCTTCTTTAGCAGAGGTTCCTCTTGACCACAGAATGGGTCCAAGCCTTTTCAGTCTCAATCCATATCTGTTTCATTCCAACGTTCAGGGGCTTCAGCTCTCATAGTTATACCCCTTAATGTCTTTGAAGTTTGTATGTGCTCAGTGGTCCCTGACCCCTCCCTAAATCAACTCTGGGTGTCTCCCTCCCAGTGTCACCTCTCTCCCTTTGATACTGGGGGTCTGGATCCTTAATCACTCAGCAGGAGATGGGTCAATTGGTTTATAGCACCAGCCCAGGCCTTTTCACCTCCCGGGCTTCTCCTCCCCCTACTCTCCAGATGCAGGGCAGCCTGGTGCCATCTCAACCCCTCCCTGTGTCATGACCTCTCCCAGCTCCTCTCGCCTTTCAGTTCCAGACAGACAATCCACATTTCAGAGACACACAGAAATGCTCAGAGCACAAAACTCAGCCACTTTCTAAAAGAGTGGCTTATAAACACACAGTGACAAAATCACCTTCACAGAAAGATGCATTATGACACTGTGAGTTCATACATACCAAACTTCACCTCTCCATTATAAACTGACAGGAAACTAGGCTAACAAACACAACACCCAGCCTCCCCCATTCTGTCCTATGGGCAGAATGGCCTTTCAGCAGTGAAAAACGAAATGGAGAGTTTTTCACTGTCAGAACATAACACACACCTCAGTTTATGTTCTGCCTTTTACCTACACTGCACCCTGCCCAGGGGTTACCTGGGACCTACCACAGGGGTGCCCATGTGTATGTAAAAGGGAAGGTCAGGCCTGACAAGTGGTTGCACTTGCCAGGACAACATGCTAACTTAGCATTCTGCGCGCAGGCCCTACACTGAAGGCCTGAGTTCCCTTCTCTGCGCGCCCTTGCATTACTAGCCCTTGCACACACAGTGCACATCACTAGGGACTTTTACTAGTAAGGCCACATACCAATCATGGCCAACCAATCACCATTCCATTTTTCATAGGGAACTCCTGTACTTTGACACTGATCAGCAGTGGCAAAGTACCCAAAGCATCTAAATTGGCATCTCTAGGTCAGGAAAACGGTCTAGGGGGAAAGCAAAAAGTTTAGGGAACTTTAACCAAAAAGGCCAAGTCCTACATACAGCAAAATTAAAATAATAACGTGTCCACCATAAGAAGAATATATAGAAGTCTTTATATTCTGGCAATGTTATTGCCTTTTCCATTTACCATTTTGTCTTGTTTTTATTCACATTCAATCAGACAGTCATTTACTCAGCAGCTGTCTCGTGTAGCGCTAATAAGCAGTGACTGGCACTACTCTGCAGTGGCTGTTGTTGTTCTAACCCTGCCGGTCATTTGCTGCCTGCACTGCATTGTGGGTCTTGACATCGTGGCAGAAGCAGTGCTACAGGGGTATCTCTCCACCCTGTAAAAATGGGGGTAAAAAAGTCAGAGTATGAGGGTGGGCAGCTCCACAGCCAGCCACTTTAAATGAAATCAAAGTGCCATACTGCTTTCCTTTCAAAACATAGAGTGTAAAAAAGAAGAGTGACAACGGCAACAAATACCAAAAAAAGTAAGAAGAATTAGAGCTGAAGAAGTGCACATTCAGGGATTTCACTGCAGGGCAGGGAATTGTGCAAAACATGGGGCAATGAATGACCGAGAATCTGTCAATTGGTCTGTTCTTTAGCCATTTTGGCTATCCAATTGGATTGTCGATTTTATACTTTATTGTAATTAAAGGTATATTGAAAAATGCATGTGATGTACTCTTGTGTAAAAATATATATGTTATGGTATGAGTATTTGTAAAGTGCACTATCACTGGGTAGGGTTTCCTGGCAGTGAAAGCGGGTCAAGTCTGGCCTGCCTAGTTGGGTTAAGTCTATCTGAAGAGCCATGTATTCAGTTTCTTTCGGAAAACAGCATAGTCCTTCCAGCTTTTAGGAGTGATGTAGGAAATTACCAGACTGTTCGCACTTGTGCTGTATATGTGTGGAATGTCTGTTTATATGAGTTCTGTTTATTTATAAAAACATTGGATCACACAAAAACAAATCACATTATCATTGTGTATATTGCAACATTGGGCTCTTTGATAGGAAATGTAGTACTAAATAATTCAAGATAGCAGGTTAATATTTCTTTGCAATGACAACATATTCCAGCAATTGACCTTCTTTAAAATCTTTTGTACAAAATGATATGCAACAGTTTTGCTGGTAATAAAGTATTTATAGCATGTGTTGGCTGCAGATACACATGCTATACGCACTTCTGCCATCTAGTGTTGGGCCTGGACTCTGCAACTTGTTTTTCTCGAGGAAGTCTTTTATGGTTGATGTTGTGCATCGTATCTCCTCCTCAATGCGCATGTTTAACGGCTCCTTTGTTAGGTTATATTTTTCCGCCATCAGGCTCGGACGGAATTAGTCAGAGCGCTGTAAACTTTCGACGTCCATGCGGCCTACGGATGCCTAACAAATACAACAGATCGGAAATCGACAGAGAAATCATACACACGGCACCTGCGACCCTTGAAACCATGAAGGAGTCAATCGGGAGCCGCCAACTTCAAAATCATCTCTCTCCACACCCATCGACAATGTTAGTCTCTGGTAATGGAGGTTAAAAGGGACTGTCTGTTTCGAAAGTGCCCTTGGTACAGGGCGAAGTACGCCTACTCTGACTCCCACGACGTCTGCAACCTGTGTCTGTCGCTGGAGCACAAAAAACAGCACTCCGCTGTACGTAACGTATTTAAGAATAAGAAAAACACTAAGAAGCAGACGGAATCGGAGATTGGCTCATAACATGGAGATGGCTGAGTTCTCCCCAGAAGAGGCCCACCAGCTTCACATCAGTGAGCGTAAGTTAGACGTCCAGGTCACAGCTAGAGGGGAGGTACGTCATCGCCAGCCATCACAATGTCCCCTCTGATGAGTCCAGTGGGGGAGAAGATTCACATGTGCGAGTCGAGGGCACTACGCACTAGGCTCCACTGCCAGGGTCGGGCCCAGAGCGAAGACAGCACCAAGGTCCGTGAGTACAATTGATCCCACCCACTTAAGAAAAATCCTACATAAGCCTCCACCTCAACGCCACCGTGTGCCACAGCCCTCTGACTCTGGCCAACTCCGAGAGGGCGCCTCGGAGCCGAGACAGAACTAGAATGTTCTGGATCCGAAATTAATGCCAAAATAGCCATTAACCTCTACCCACACATCAGCGCCTACAAAACACCTGCGTCCCGCTTCGGCACCGGGCAAGCAGTCAGAACCAAAAAAACGATCAGAGTCGACACATACAGGATTGAAACACACCTCAATAAAGACAAAGGAGCATGTTCACTCTTCGACACCTAAGAAAACCTTGGCTCCAACAACATCAAAGCCAAAAACACTTTCCTCTGCAACACCACCAGTGCCATAAAACAGCCCAAAACACTGCAAAAAACAGTACTGCAGGAGGAAGGAGGCAATGTTTTTGAAAGCCTTCACAAATTCATGCAGAAGCGGCGTCATAAGGAGACATCCAAGAAACAAGGGCAGGATTTGGATGTCACACAGCCACTACCAAAAAGAGAAGCAACAGAACATAGGGCCACAAGCCCCATACCATGATCACCATACACAAGGTCACTCTCACCTACTCAGGAAGTGGAAGGAGGAGATGGCCTTGAACATGAGGATTACTACTTTGACTCATGGGGAGACACACAACACAGTCCAGACCCATGGGATGACTATGATGTGGTCCTTCCAGACACCGACATGAAACTGCCTGTTCCAGCTAAAGCATCTCCACCTGATGACACCTCCTCATATCATAGTGTGATACAAAGGGCAGCAGATTATCATAAACTGCCAATGCAGACTACAGAGGAGGAAACAGATTTCCTGGTAGAAACACTTTCCAGCACAGAATGAACACTCCACTCCGTGTTGAAAGTCTCTAAAGACATTTTTAAACACCCAGTCAAATCAAGGGTTCTTACACCAAGGATTGAAAGGAAATACAGACCTTCTACTTTAAATCTTCTATACATCAAAGGACACCCTACTGCAGACTCCCCATTTGTGAATACAGTGCATAAAAGAGCAGCATCACAAATCACTGGGGAAGCTCCACGTCCCGACAAGGAGAGCAAGCGCATTGATGCTGCAGGGAAAAGAGTGGTTACAAGACATGCCAATCACTGGTGAATTGCAAATTCTGTGGGCCTCCTATCATGCTGTAATAGAGCTACATGGGATGAGATGGAATAATTAATACAGCATACAACAAGAAAGTGGAAGATCTGGTTGCAGAAGAAAGACAAATATCTAATGCAACATTCCAATGTGCTCTCGTTAGTGCAGAGACAGCTGCAAGAGGCATTAATTCCTCTGTGATATTACGTCAACATGCATGGCTTCGCATTTCAGGATTCAAACCAGAAGTGCAACAGCATATTTCAAACATATTATTTGATGGCGAGCATCTCTTTGGTCCAGAAGTTGGCACGCAACTTGAAAAAAATCAAATAGGGCACAGAGACCGCAAAATCGATGAGAGACTTGCAGTCTACTACTCAAAAACACCAGCCCTTTCAGAGGTACCAAGGTAGAGGAACACTCATAAAGAGACCCTCTACCTTAAAACAGTGACTTACCAACCAGTCTCCCCGATCACGCATCACCTGTCTGGGAAGGGCTACAACAATTCCATCATTTGTTGCCAGAAGTCACATCAGACCAATGGGTGTTAAATATCATCAGGCACGGATATTGCCTAGAGCTCAAACCTCAGCCACCAAATATCCCACCAAAGAAACGTATCCTCATCATCTACACCTGCTGAAGGAAGAAGTAAAATCGTTATTACAAAAAGGACCATAGAACCCGTGCCATTCAAACATCAAGGGAAAGGAGTATACTCCCTATACTTCCTAATACCCAAAAAGGATGTAACACTCTGCCCCATACTGGACTTACACCCACTCACCCAACACATCCTGTCCGAACACTTTCACATGGTGACACTACAGGATGTGATACCACTACAACAGGAAGGCAACTTCATGACAGCATTAGATCTGAAGGACGCATATTTTCATATACCAATTCATCCGACACATCGCCTGTACCTCCGGTTTGTCGTAAGTGGACATCACTATCAGTTCAAGGTGCTACCATTCGGTGTAACAACAGCCCCACGAATGTTCACCAAATGTCTAGCGGTAGTAGCAGCAATTCTAAGAATGGAAAACATCCACATCTTCCCTTACCTGGATGATTGGCTGATCAAGAGTTCCAGCAAACAGTAGTGTTTACAGGACACCCAAACCACTATCAACTTCTTACACAAATTGGAATTTACAATAAATGCAACAAAATCCCATTTACCCCTGCTCCAGGTACAACCTTACCTTGGAGCCATACTGAATTTGATCACAGTGAAAGCCTACCCCAATCCACAAAGAGTTCTTAATCTCCAGAACCAACTGGCTCTTTTTCAGCCACTATCTAGAAACCAAAACAGGGGAGATAGAAGCTCTGGGAAAGTTCACTCGGCTTCTGTGAATGCATCGATTTTAATCAAATGAGAGTGAACTGCACTGGTGTAAAAAGCATGGGTCCCTTAAGTGTTGGCCCGAAACCCTCAACCAGTAATTGCCACTGGTGGTGTAAGTGATCATCACTGTGGTTTCTTATTAGGTGGCATCATCATTGGGTCTCGCACCTGGGTACTCACTTCCCCAGGTGAGTGCTGCCTCCGCCTGCAGTAGGGTACTTGTGGGATCTGTGCAGTGAGATCTAAAATTACCTCCTATACCTATAAATATGACATTTTAATGTGGGTGAAGAGTATAGGGGTAAGATTAAAATGTGAGGTGGTGATGTTGTTCGGAAGTGCTAACTGTCCTTAGCATCACACGAGTGATCAACATGTTTCGCCCTTCGTTGCCCAAACAGGTCCGGGCCTTCATCAGGACCTTGGTTAATAGTAGTCAGAACCCTTTTTTTGACGCACCATAAGTGTGATTTTACTTGTGCATCTTCGGTATGGTTGTTATGCAGGCATGTATTGAGCCAGTAACTTTTGACCTTAGTGGCTTCGCCTCCTAGGCATCAGGTGAGGTAAGGGTCCAGTACCAATTTGGTTCAGAGGGCTCCTTCGCATCTTCGCATAAATAGTCCTCACCAGTCCTGGAGATCTTTCTCAGCCACATCCTCGCCTATCAGTCAAAATGGTGATGAGCCTTCTATGTATGATAGCTTCTTGCATAGCAATAATTCCTTATGCAAGACTTCATATGAGACCCCTACAGGAGTGCTTAGCATCGCAATGGTCACAAGCGGGGGGGCAACATGGAGGATCTAGTGTTGGTTTCACCCAAGGTCCATGAGGTACAACAATGGTAGAATACACAAAACACACATAAGAGAAGAGCCTTCAAGGACTCAATCCCACAAGTGACAATTACAATGGATGTATCACTCATGGATTGGGGTGCTCACATGGAGGACATTACAGGACAGGGTCACTGGTCTGCACAACAACAGACAATTCACATCAATGTTCTAGAACTACTAGCCATGCAAATGGCTCTCAAAGCATTTCTACCCAACATAATCGGCAAGAATGTTCTTCTACACACAGATGATATAACTGCAATGTACTACATCCAGAAAAAGAGAGGGACCCATTCATTACAGCTATCTCAACTATCACAACTCATATGGAAATGGGCCATCTGGCACAACATCCACCTCCTGTCACAATACATACTAGGGGTGGACAACTTGCTGGCAGACCTACTAAGTAGGACGCAACAACAAGTCCACGAATGGGAAGTCCACATTCAAGTCCTACAAACATACCTCCAATGGTGGGGGACTCCAACAAAAGATCTCTTCGCCACCGCAGAAAATGCAGAATGCCAAAACTTTGCATCCATGCACCCACATCAACAATCCAAAGGCAATGCTCTATCGATGAACTGGTCAGGAATATTTGCTTATGCTTTTCCATCTCTCCCACTCATTCCTTATCTGGTCAGGAAACTCAGACAAACATCACTAAAGATGATACTCCCAGCTCCAACATGGGCACGCCAACCATAGTACACAAGACTACTGGAGATGTCCCTAGTACATCACGAGAAGCTACCCAACATTCCAAATCTTCTCACTCACAGCAAAGGCAGATTCAGGCACCCGAACGTGCAACCAAACCTTGCTATCTTCCTCCTGAGGTCATAGAATTTAGTTACTTTCTATTACCACCAGAATGTATGAACCAATCACAAGGGTCTGTTATGCAGCAAAATGGAAACACTTTGTACACTATTGTGCTGCGAACAACATAAACCCTTCTTCACCATCTGAACAACAACTGGTATGTTACATCTTCAAAAATCACATCTAGCATACACTTCTATAAGACTGAATTTAGCAGCAATCGCTGCATATCTGCAAACAGAAGACAGCAATCCCTTTTTCATATACCAGTAATAAAAGCATTCCTGGAGGCAATCAAAAGAGTAATTCCACCACGTACACCTCCTGTGCCATCATGGAACTTAAACATTGTGTTAACATGATTAATGTACACACCATTTGAACCAATGCATAAATGCAAAATGCATTTTCTAACATGGAAAGTGGCTTTCCTTGTTGCAATTACATCACTGAGAAGAGTTGACGAGATTCATGCACTAACTATTAAGGAACCTTATTTCCAAGACAAAATTGAACTACACACAAACCCAAGGTTTCTGCCAAAGGCTATATCATTTTTCTACTTAAATCAAACATTAGATTTACTGGGTTTCTTCCCAAAACCAGAGACAGTTGCAGAAAGGGCATTACATACACTGGATGTTAAAATAGCCCTTCTGTACTATGTGGAAAGAACAAAAACATTTTGAAAAACACAAAAACTATTTGTAGCTTTTTCAAATCCAAGAAAAGGTAATCCTGTCTCAAAAGCAGGCATTGCTAGATGGATTCTGAAATGTATGCAGATTAGCTACATCAATGCAAAACAAACACTACCCACAACGCCAAGGGCTCGTTCCACAAGAAACAAGCATTGGAATAGCCAATAGGTCTCGCCTTTGGGGCCTTATAAGTGTTTAGCCAGAGCTATTGACTTTGCCAATGTCTTCAAGCTGTGCTGTAGAGAAGTGTGGCTGCTGTGCGGCATGCTGAAAAGTTATAATAAAAAAGTGTCAGAAGCATTTTTGTTACTTTATATATGACCAAGAAGGCATTATGTAAAATTGAACGACCATATTAAAAAAAGTATTTACAATAAAACATTTCCTCAGTTTTCTTTTGTTCTTGCAATGCTGGCAACTTGTTTCTGCCTATTGCAATGGTTGTTTGTTAAAGCTTTTTTTTTTGAGGGGGCATAAACAATCGGAGGGTGTAGGTTGGGAACTAGTACCTGTATTATAACACTAGCAGAGGCCAGACGCTAGGGGAGAATCAACAGATGCCAGATTCCGAGAGCAGGCTGAGGTGGTGCTGAGTGATGCTGAGGTGGTAGTGGTGGTGGTGGTGACTGTTGCGGAGACGATGCTGAGGTGATGCTGAATGATACTCAGGTGTTGCTGAGTGATACTGCTGTGGTGCTGAGTGATACTGCTGTGGTGCTGAGTGATGCTGTGGTGGTGCTGAGTGATGCTGTGGTGGTGCTGAGTGATGCTGTGGTGGTGCTGAGTGATATTGTCTTGGCGCTGAGTGATGCTGTGGCGGCGCTGAGTGATGCTGTGGCGGCGCTGAGTGATGCTGTGGCGGCACTGTGTGATGCTGTGGTGGCGCTGTGTGATGCTGTGGCGGCGCTGTGTGATGCTGTGGCGGCGCTGTGCGATGCTGTGGCGGCGCTGAGCGATGCTGTGGTGGCGCTGAGCGATGCTGTGGTGGCGCTGAGCGATGCTGTGGTGGCGCTGAGCGATGCTGTGGTGGTGCTGAGCGATGCTGTGGTGGTGCTGAGTGATGCTGTGGTGGTGCTGAGTGATGCTGTGGTGGTGCTGAGTGATGCTGTGGTGGTGCTGAGTGATATTGTCTTGGCGCTGAGTGATGCTGTGGTGGGGCTGAGCGATGCTGTGGTGGCGCTGAGCGATGCTGTGGTGGCGCTGAGTGATGCTGTGGCGGCGCTGAGTGATGCTGTGGCGGCGCTGTGTGATGCTGTGGTGGCGCTGAGCGATGCTGTGATGGCGCTGAGCGATGCTGTGGTGGCGCTGAGCGATGCTGTGGTGGCGCTGAGCGATGCTGTGGTGGCGCTGAGCGATGCTGTGGTAGCGCTGAGCGATGCTGTGGTAGCGCTGAGCGATGCTGTGGTGGCGCTGAGTGATGCTGTGGTGGCGCTGAGTGATGCTGTGGTGGCGCTGAGCGATGCTGTGGTGGCGCTGAGCGATGCTGTGGTGGCGCTGAGTGATGCTGTGGTGGCGCTGAGCGATGCTGTGGTGGCGCTGAGCGATGCTGTGGTGGTGCTGAGCGATGCTGTGGTGGTGCTGAGTAGTCATCCTGTGGTGGTGCTGAGTCATCCTGTGGTGGTGCTGAGTGATGCAGTGTTGGCCCTGAGTGATGATGTGGTGTCGCTGAGTAAAGCTATGGTGGTGCTGAGTGATGCTGTGGTGGTGCTGAGTGATGTTGTGGTGGCGCGGAGTGATGTTGTGGTGGCGCTGAGTGATGCTGTTGTGGCGCTGAGTGATGCGGTTGTGGCGCTGAGTGATGCTGTTGTGGCGCTGAGTGATGCTGTTGTGGCGCTGAGTGATGCTGTTGTGGCGCTAAGTGATGCTGTTGTGGCGCTAAGTGATGCTGTGGTTGTGCTGAGTGATGCTGTGGTTGCACTGAGTGATGCTGTGGTTTCACTGAGTGATGCTGTGGTTGCACTGAGTGATGCTGTGGTTACACTGAGTGATGCTGTGATGGCGTTGAGTGATGCTGTGATGGCGTTGAGAAATGTTGTGTTGGTGCTGAGTGATGCTGTGCTGGCTCTGATTGATGCTGTGCTGGCTCTGATTGATGCTGTGGTTGCGCTGAGTGATGCTGTGGTGTTGCCGAGAGAGAGAGAGTGAAGATATAATGCCCAATTAGAGAGGGTGGTGAGAGACAAAGAGAGAGAAAGGGTGTACATAGAATAAAGAGTGGAGCGGGATAGAGAGAGAAAGAAGGGGAGAGAGAGTGAATGAAGGAGTTTGAAAGAGAAACAGATAAAGGGGTGAGAGAGAATGAAAGGCTAAAAAAGATGGAGAGGGGTGAGTTAATTAAGTAGAGAGAGAATTAGAGAGGGGAGAGAGAGAGAAGGAGAGAGACAATAAGAGTGGGGGTGTGGAGTTTAAATAGAGTGAAGAAGTGACGCGGAAAAAGTAACCTTAAATATAGCTTTGTGCTTTGCGCGAATAAATATTTTTAAAAAAACAGTGAGAGACAAAAATACTGGTAATTAGGCTGTGACTCCCAATATAAAACAAATAGCGATATAAGGTGAAATCAACCCACCGAAGCAATATTTCTAACTAGACAAAAAAAGCTTGCATTTCAATGCTAATCGCTGTTGTTTTTCATGTGACTGTAGTCCAGGGCCCTCAGTTGGTAATGTGAGCTGCTGCTGCGATTGAAACATCAGAGTCCAGAGAGTTAATGAGCCTTGACGAGGAAATGAGGAAGAGATAGGAAACAACAGATGGCAGCTGCGCGTGCACGCCATCGTGAACTCAAGCTGGTCGCCAGCCGAAAGCCAGTGTTTGCACTTCCAAAACCCGCTTACTAAAACTCTCGGCCAGACCGGCGCAAGCGCTGGTGCAGGCCGAGACCTAAAAAGGGAGCATCAATGGCCTTCTTGAGAAATATCCAGCTAACAGATATTTGTAAAGCGGCAACATGGACAAACTCGTACACTTTTACCAAACACTATTGTGTGGATGTACAAGCCAGACCAGAAGCTCCAATGGGATGAACATTATTTCCAGCAAAGACACCATCTGATGCCTAAAGCCACTGCGAGAGGAGTATTGCTTTAAAGTCTATGCATAGCATGTGTATCTGCAGCCAACACATGCTACAAATGGAATATGTTACTTACCCTGTAAGCATCTATTCGTAGAGTGTAGTGCTGCAGATTGACATGCACCCTCCTTCCTCCCCGGTAGGTATTAGATGATGTCACATATACACAAATTTAAGCAGCATGTTCAACAGCAAACACTAACTTAGCAGACTATATCCTCACCCTGCGTATGGCAGGGAAAAAACATTACAATCTAACAAAGGAGCAGTTGAACATACACATTGCCTTGAGGAGGAGGCAATATGACGCACATTGTTGAGCATAAAAGACTTCCTCAAGAAAAACGAGTTGCAGAGTCCTGACCCAACACTAGATGGCAGGAATGTGCATAGCATGTGAATGCGCAGCACTACACGCTGCGAATAGATACTTACAGGGTAACATACTTCTTATGAATGTACAGCCATGTAAATATGATCTTCTACATCACCATACATTAGCTAAGTACATAACTTGAATGGTTGATAATTTTATTTTGCATTTGCCATTTTGCTGGGGTATGTCTGGTCATCTCAATGTTTTTATTAACAAACTAGATAAGAAGTCTACTACATGGAGCGTCAGACTGGGACAGTTGTTGTTGGCAGCAAAAAAGCGAGACACTGAAGCTTTTTATGAGACCTTGAAGGTGGTCCGGGCTGAGCAGATAGTACCCCTCTCAGCAGCAAGCTTTGAACGAGGATCCTATCAGCGGGGATATGAATACATTGTCAGGTGGGTACATCTGATCTGCACGCTACCAGTGATGGTACGGGCATTACAGCATATACTTTGTTTTCCTGGTACTATCGACCCTTGGCAGTTTTTGATTTAACAGCAAGGTCCTGAACCCCTGGAGCACATGAAACCCTCTCATGCAAAAACTATATGATTTTCATAGAAACATTGAGTTCGAGGCATATGAGCTGTAGATCATGTGCTATGCATAGATCGCCATCTAGTGTTGGGTCCGGATGTTTTCACTTTGTTTTTCTTCGAAGAAGTCTTTCCATTCACGAGGTAGGTGACTCCTCCTTTCGGTGTTAGTGCGCGTGGGCATCGACTCCATTGTTAGATTGTTTTTTTCCGCCATCGGGTTCGGATGTTAGTCTATGCGCTCTGGTTCGACAGCGTTCCTTCCGTTTCCCTCGGTGCGCAAGACGATCTACCTCGATGGTATTGTTTCCGATCGCATATTCCATTCTTCGCGTGTCGTGTTTACTGATAAAAAACCCTCTTTCGATCGGAGAGCTCATGGTAGGCCGTCGGGCCTACCCGCATCGGTTCGACTCGCAGTCGATGGAACGAACCCCATTTAAATTCTGCCCTCAGTGCCACGCGAAGTACCCGGGCACCGACTCACACGAAGTGTGTAACCTGTGCTTGTCCCCTGAGCACAGTGAACAGGACTGCGACGCATGCAGGGCTTTCTGCTCCAAGAAAACGCTTCGCAACCGTCGGGCTCGACGTCGTGACATGCAGAGCCAGCACACAGGCTCTATTCCGGACCTCTTCGGACCTGAATCGGAGGAAGAAGCTGGCGATGCTATCGGGGCCGAGGAGGAACAGGAACCGATCTCCATTTACGAGTACGGCTCCGACCAGGATGAAGACATCCCACATGGACAGCGTACTGTAAGTACAGATCCTCCCTCGCCGCGAAATCCACCTCAACCGAAAAAGAAGGCTCCGGCCCAACCCACGCCCTCGGGCTCCGGTCGGCACCGAGACCACGCTTCTGACGCCCCGCCTTCTGGCTCGGCACTAAAGCCTACAAAAAAGCCTTCCGGCTCCGAAAAGCCTCACACCAAATCGGGCACCAAGCCGAAAACCTCGGGATCAAAGCCTAAGTCCGGCTCCGACCCACAACACTCGGCACAGAAACACACTTCGGATCCGAAAACACCAACCCCGAAGCCGTCGGCACCGAAATCTTCGGCGTCGAAACAGCCTGATGCACCGAAGTCACCAAAAAAGCACCGTTTCGACGATCCGCTCGATAAACCGGACCCGAAACAGAAAGTTTTGTACATTCATCCCACTACTGGACATATTACCACCAAAGTAACTTTAAAAATGAGAACTGATGCAGAAGAGGAATATCACATTCCTTTAAAGAAGAGAACGGTTGGAACTAACCCTTGCCCTCCTCCTCTTCCCCTTCATATTCCATCACCTCCTTCTCCTTAGTCTTTACCTGTGCCAACTTCACCTGAGCATTCACCACCACATACACCTGACAATCAGGATGATGGGGATGACAATGGGAATGGGGATGATGATGATATTCAGCCAGTGCCTATAGACCCATGGGAGGACTACAACACTGACTCGCCACCAGGCAATGATCCTGACTTATACCCTACCAAGCCCTCTCCACCAGATGACAGTGTAGGATACTTTGAATTGCTGGGTAGAGCTGCTAATTATCATGGGGTGCAGCTCCATAAAGAGTCCCTCGAAGAGGATTTTCTCTTTGAAACCCTTAGCAGTACACAAAAATCATCACACACGTTACCCATGCTCAAAGGAATGATTAGGCATGTCAACGATATATTTAATGATCCAGTCAGGGCACGTATCCTTACCCCTAGGGTAGATAAAAATATAAGTCTGCACTATCTGACCCAGTGTACATAAAAGGACAATTACCATTGGATTCATTAGTGGTATCCAACACACGTAAAAGAGCCAACTCCCAAACTACAGGAGATGCTCCACTCCCAGATAAAGAATCTAAGCTCCTTGATGCTTCAGGGAAAAGGGTGGCTGCTCAGGCAGCAAACGTCTGGCGCATATCTAACACACAAGCATTGCTAGCCAGATACGACCGTGCACACTGGGACGAAATGGAACAATTACTCCAATTTCTACCACAAGAGCTTAGAGCTAAAGCTCAAGACCTAGTGAGGGAGGGTCAACTGATTTTGAATAATCAAATTAGATGCTCCCTAGATGCTGCAGACACAGCTGCTAGAGCGGTAAACACCAGTGTCCTTTTAAGCAGGCACACCTGGCTACGTATATCTGGGTTCAAACCAGAGGTCCAAACCTCCATACTAAATACACCTTTTGATAAGGAGCACCTCTTTGGCCCAGTGGTAGATTCTTCATTAGAAAAAATGAAAAAGGACTCCGAAGTGGCCAAATCCATGGGAGCCCTTCAGTCAACACAAGGCCGTGGTTCCTTTCGACGCTCATTCTATCGAGCAGGGTCCAAAACTGCTTCCTCAGACACTGCATCTACCTACAAGGGTAATAACCAACCCTCTGGCTCTAACAATTACTTCAGAGGGGGTTACAGAGGGGGCAGAGGTAGAGGTTCAAACACACGAACCTCCCCCTCCAATACAAAACAGTGACTTACCTGTACTTCCCCCCCAACCACTTAACACCGGTCGGGGGAAGACTGTCAAATTTCCTACCAACTTGGCAGTCAATAACAACAGACAAATGGGTTCTAGAGATTATCCGTTCTGGTTACTGCCTGCAGTTCATCAACACTCCTCCAAACATTCCTCCAAAGTCACACAAACTTTCACAGGATCATTTACACCTCCTCAAACAAGAGGTACAGTCGTTACTTCTAAAAGGAGCTATAGAACCCGTACCACTACATCACCAAGGGTCGGGCGTGTACTCCTTTTACTTCCTAATACCCAAAAAAGAAGGCTCACTCAGACCAATATTAGATCTCAGGGAGCTAAATTTTTACATACAGTCAGACCATTTCCATATGGTAACACTTCAACAGGTACTGCCTCTTTTGCAAAAGGACGACTTTCTGTCTACTCGAGACTTAAAGGATGCCTACTTTCATATTCCAATCCACCCTGCTCATCGCAAATTTCTCAGGTTTGTGTTAGCAGGTCAACATTACCAATTCAAGGTACTTCCATTCGGAGTCACCACTGCCCCCAGAGTCTTCACAAAGTGTCTGGCGGTAGTAGCTGCTCACCTGAGAAGACAAAGCATCCATGTCTTCCCATACTTGGACGACTGGCTCATCAAGGCCAGCACGTATCAACAATGTCTCAAATATACTTCCATAACCAGTCAGTTACTACATCAACTAGGGTTCACAGTCAACGTGCTAAAATCACATCTTCAACCAGCCAAGACTCAGAACTATCTAGGAGGCACTTTAGATACTCAAAAGGCTCTAGCGTTTCCCAACACAGCCAGAATTCGCAACATTCAGGCTTTAGTTCTCCAGTTTCAACCCAATCAATCACTTCCAGCTCGGGTTTATATGCAACTGCTGGGGATGATGGCATCTTGCATCATGATCGTTCCCCATGCCAGGTTGCACATGCGTCCACTTCAGGAATGCTTAGCCAATCAGTGGAACCAGTCAAACGGTCTATTAACCGATCTAGTGTTGGTAAGCAGCCGTACTCATCGCTCTCTGCAGTGGTGGAACACACAAAATTTATCAAAAGGACGGCCGTTCCTAGACCCGGTTCCACAGATAGTACTGACAGTGGACGCGTCCCTCACTGGCTGGGGAGCTCATCTACAACAGCACACAGTGCAAGGATTGTGGAGCCAACACGAGAGGTCGCTTCACATCAATCACCTAGAGCTGCTTGCAATATTCCTAGCACTCCAGGCGTTTCAAACTCACCTAAAGGGAAAAGCTGTCCTAATTCATACAGACAACATGACAGCCATGTATTACATACAAAAACAGGAGGGGACACACTCTCTCCAACTGTCCATCTTGGCCCAGGACATCTGGAGGTGGGCCATTCACCACAAAATGTATCTCCTAGCGGAACATCTCCCAGGAGTCAACAACCAGATTGCAGATCTCCTCAGCAGGCAGAGACAGCAAATACACGAATGGGAACTCCACCCTCAGGTCCTCCTTCCATACTTTCAACGTTGGAGAGCCCCTCACATAGACCTGTTCGCCACAAACCAAAACGCAAAATGCCCAAACTTCACGTCCAGGTATCCACACCCATTGTCCAAAGGCAATGCACTATGGATGAATTGGTCAGGGATATTTGCTTACGCTTTTCCGCCTCTCCCACTCATTCCATTAGTGGTTCAGAAACTCAAACAAGCGTCCCTGACACTAATCCTAGTTGCTCCCACATGGGCACGGCAACCGTGGTTCACAACACTATTGGAACTCTCACTAGTTCCTCACCAAAAATTACGTCTTACACCCAATCTTCTCACACAAAGCCATGGAGACATAAGACATCCGGACCCCAGTCAACTCAATCTGGCGATCTGGCTCCTGAAGTCTTAGAGTTTGGCTATCTTAATCTACCGCCAGACTGCATGAATATTATCAAAGAGGCTAGACGTCCTACTACAAGAGCCTGCTATGCAGCGAAGTGGAAGCGGTTTGTAATATACTGTAATACCAACCACATCAACCCGCTTGATGCTTCTGTACAAAACATTATATGTTATTTGTTACATGTACAGCGGTCCAATTTAGCGTACACTTCCATACGCTTACACCTGGCTGCAATAGCTGTATACCTACAGAATAGGCAACATCTATCTCTTTTTAGAGTGCCTGTTATCAAAGCCTTTATGGAGGGACTCTAAAGAGTCATTCCCCCAAGACGTCCACCTGCTCCAGTATGGAATCTCAACATTGTCCTCACCAGACTAATGGGTCCACCCTTTGAGCCATTGCACAAATGTGAACTGCAATTTCTCACATGGAAAACTGCTTTCCTTGTGGCTATCACATCACTAAGAAGAGTGAGTGAGCTTCAGGCATTAACTATAGAAGAACTTTTTATTACAAATGCACCAAAATAAAGTGGTTCTTCGGACTAATCCTAAATTTCTTCCTAAAGTCATTTCTGCCTTTCACATCAATCAATCTGTTGAGTTACCCGTGTTCTTCCCTCAACCAGATTCAGTAGCAGAACGTGCCCTACACACATTAGATGTAAAGAGAGCATTGCTGTATTACATAGAAAGGACAAAACCTTTCCGTAACACAAATCAACTTTTTGTCGCTTTTGCTCCACCTCACAGAGTCAATCCCATATCAAAATCAGGAATTGCAAGGTGGATAGTCAAATGCATTCAAGTATGCTACGCAAAAGCAAAACGATCATTAACAGTTCCCCCTAGAGCACACTGTACACGCAAACTGGGGGCTTCTATGGCATTCTTAGGAAATATACCCATAGATGACATATGCAAAGCTGCAACATGGTCTACACCTCACACATTCACAAAACACTATTGTGTAGATGTGTTAGCAAAACAAAAAGCTAGAGTGGGCCAGGCAGTTTTACGTACACTATTTCAGACCACTGCAACAGATACAGGTTAGCCACTGCTTTGGGAGATAACTGCTATATAGTCTATGCATAGCATATGATCTACAGCTCATATGCCTCGAACAGAAAATGCTACTTACCCAGTATGCATCTGTTCTTGGCATATAGAGCTGTAGAGTCATATGCGCCCACCCACCTCCCCGGGTACCTATAACTGTTGCAGTAACATCTTATTTAGATACATGCATTCATGGACATCTCCTTTTACTACTCCTACTATTTCCATTATCACCCTCTGCGGGAAAACAATCCAACAATGGAGTTGATGCCCATGCGCACTATCACCGAAAGGAGGAGTCACCTACCTTGTGACTGGAAAGACTTCTTCGAAGAAAAACAAAGTGCAAACATCCGGACCCAACACTAGATGGCGATCTATGCATAGCATATGATCTACAGCTCATATGCATAACATATGACTCTACAGCCCTATATGCCAAGAACAGATGCATACTGGGTAAGTAGCATTTTCCTTCCCCTTTGCTACTGTTTCAAAGAACTGTGGCAGGAATGAGGAAGAAAGAGGGAAAAGGAGAAGATGGAAGGAAGTAGGTAGAGAAAGGGAAAAATAAAAGAGGTAGAATAAATGTCCCAAATGAGTTGAGACAGTGTAGCATTGAAACCACAAGCACTGGCGTCAGTTGTCACCATCCTTGTCAAATAAAACTTTAACTACAAGCCAGGACTAGCCATAAATACTTTCCAAACACCCTCAAAACCTTTCTGCCATATGTAATTCCAATCATGTTTATCCCCATTCTTCTTTTCATAAGTTCGTTCGAAGGTTCAGTCTTGCTGGCAATCCCACAGCAATTATTGCATAGAACGTGCACCTCTAACATGTGGTTAAAGTTAGTCTCAATCCTTTGGGGTGATGCTTGACAGCATTGCTTGAAATACCATGTCTGAGACACCCAGTCGATTCGCTCGAGGAGTTTTACTTCTCTTCACATAATCCAGAAGTATTACCATCACATTGTGCAGTCCTTAAAAGTACTCATGTTCAGCACATACAAGAATAACAACATGAAGCAGTTGTCCCTACACTCTATCGAAATAAGAAATGCACGAGCCTTCAAAACAATGTGGAAGCAGATGTCAGCCCAGTAGGCATTTTTGGGAAGTTGTATATGGAAGATGTGCCAATGCTACCTGCAGCTCAGGGTGAAGGCTAGTCTGACTGGACCGAGAATGGGCAACCGGTAACACCTCCCCCATATGTTGGCCTTCATATTACACAAATACAAAGCTAAACGGAGATTGCATTTCTTTCGCTCACTGCAGCAGTTGGCAGAGCGACATCGATAAATTAATTGGTTTTACTATTTCATTCGAGGACTTTCTTGTGGCTCTTCTGCTAACCACCCTCCTGCACTCACTAGCATACCTCCCAATCCATGTCTCACCTTTTTACTGTATTCATTTCACGCACTCAGAAAACCAACACGTTTTTGTGTTAAGGCTGTAAATAAATACCTTGCAGTACTCCACCAACATAACCTCTTAATTTGACATATAAATTTAACAACGTCCACAATGCAGGGTGGTTGTTCCAAACAAATATTTCTTTTCATTTCTCGTACACACATTTTTGCTTACATGCTTCTGCCACTATAACAAAAATTGTCAAGAAATGCATATTTGAGCTAGCTTTCGACCATTGTTGTTAAATGCTGCTAGGAGTTGTATATTTTAAACAACACTACCAAAATATTATTCCCAGCATTCCCTAAAATGTAATTTGTTCGCTTAATGCTAATCCATGTTATGCTCTCATAATAGTCCTCTACTGAAAAGCCAACTGATTTACCCCTTCATCAATGATATCCACTTCACGATGTGTGTGATTAGATATGGTTGCTTCACTTGCAAACACAGACAAAATGATAACACACTCCTCATTCATACATTGCAATCAACGTGACCGACTACTTTATACCTTATTCCCATTGATCACTTGCCTTGAAACACCCTTCTTTTCTTATGGCATTGACATATATTTACAATTTCACACTCCACCCTCAATAACTTTTCAGCCTATCGCCTTGACTAATTGCCTGTTCCATTTGATACTATCTGTGATGGGAGTTATCTGAAATGTTGTATTCCTGCAACTCAAAAGCCTCTCACACCTTTCTATCATGGCAGTTTACAAGTGTCAGTTTATATGTCAGTTGACTAGTGAATTCCTTAAATTTGTAATACGTGGCCAACTATGCAGTGCTGAGATTATTGCAGTTGCTTGTATGTCGAGGTCAGTGTTTAAATACTTGATCCTTTCTTATAATTCATTTTCAAACAAGGGTAAATGTTATGAAATTGTATGTCCTTTATGTTCCAAGATTAAGCTGAGACCTTTTCACTCTTTCTCATGATATGCTGGATGCTTGCCCGTTTGGCTGTCATAATGTACATGTTCATTTCCTCCCATGTCCCTCTCACAATTGTCACTATGCACTACTCGGCCTCTCTATTGTGCGTATCCTCCCAGTTCTTGTTATGCTCTCCTGATAATGGCCTTTGTAAGAAACGAAGAAAATTCTTTTCGCCCACCCTAATAGTCCAAGAAACATTAACTTCCTTGTACGCAGTGCTTGTTGCAATGCTGGTCGATTAATGCGTCCAGTGCAATGCCTTCCTAGATGATCAACTGCTAACACTAGATCCAGCTTGGGTCAAAGTTCTGCAGAGATATCACTAGAGGCATGAACTCCTCCTTGCATGTGGAGTCGAGTAGGTAAGAATGTAGCTTCATGCAACAAAATGACCCAAGCCAACACCTCCTCAAACAGCTGGGTCTCAAACCCAAATTCTCAGCCATAAATTCTTCGCCATTCTACAGCCAACTTTACAGGGGCTATCTGGTTAATGATGACACAATACATCTAAAAATCCATGCAGACATCATTAAATAAAGCATCATTCTGGAATGCTTATTGTTGGTAATTTTTAAAGATGCAGAACCGGATAGAAAAAACGTTTTTTTTTCATCTCTTGACCGGAAAACCCCTTTAACTCTCACAAATAAAACCCTCACAAAATGCTCATGTACCATCATTCTAAACCCAACCCCAACATTATTTCACGCTTTTAGCCACTTCTTTTCAGTGTACGCCTTTCTATACAGACTACTTGCATGGTCTTTGCTTCACGTGAATGATCTTGCTGTAGATTCCATCACAGTCAAACAATCAACCTTGTGCTTTGCTCAGTAAAATATGTTTTACTCTTTCAAGTCATTTATAATAATTTGCCTTTGGTTTGGTCTACTGAAATGTGTGTTTTTCTTTTTTAGATTGCATATGCTGTGCGAACTGGAGCACAGCATCCGACCCTTACTTCAGCAGCCACTTGCTGACAACAGTAAAGACGCCCTAAACTGGCTGGCGCGTTTAGAAATGACACAGAACTCTTACAGAGCTAAGGAGCCCATTCTGGCACTTCGAAGGGCTTTAATTAGCCTCAACAAAAGGTGAGATATTATTATATTTTCATTTTTTGACACTAGTTGTTTAATCAAAGTGTTTGTGTTTTGTTATGGAAGTGAATGTCTGCCAATTATTTACCTTAAATTGCACATTTCAAAATTTCTCTTCTCTAAAACTAAAAATCTGTCTTAGCTTTTTGTTGCCATTTGTACCATTTCACTGTACCTATTTTCTCAGTGCCATTTCTTTTGCATTTGCCCATGAATAGCTACATTTCATGCAGATCCTGCTCCTTTGTTTCCTCCCAATATTGCCTCTGGGTCTTGCTTTCTCCATTTCTGTTATTGATCCTGTGTCTGTGCTTAGTAAGTGTGTGCCACCCAACTCTGCGTACATAAACTTCTTCCAAATGTTTATGCCAGTATTTCTCAGTCGCCTCATTTGTTTTGCTGTGTGTTTTGTTTTCTGTGCACTTTGTGTTCTCTTGTCTCCTAGACTTGGGTCTTTAGTTAAGGTTTTGAATTGGAAATATGGTTTCCATTACACTTGCAAATTGTAAATGAAATGATATCTTTGAGTGTAAAAAAGCAGTTCTTAATTCGTGGCTAACAACTTTAATTGAATACATTTGGATCCTTAAAAAAGCTAAATTGAAACACACTCTTGCAAATGTTCCATGATATAATGGTGATCTTGTTGACATGAAGAAAACCTGTAAAATGGCCAAGATAGAATCATGCAAAGACCATAGCCACCAAAATGAAGGATGCTTTACTTTCTCTATAAGGCAGTCATTAGAACTGCACTGCATGCTTTCAGCAATACCAGAACCAGACCGTTAACCCCTTTAACTCTGCTAAGGAGGTATTCAGAATTGTAAATGAACTAACCATCTCTGCCTGTAGCATATTTTCTGTTGCAGCATTTGAGACTTTATTAGAGCCACCAGATAACTTCTTTGCGAAAACTGAAAAGATCCGACTACTTTGCCCAGTCTTCCGCAGATATGAATGACCCCCTTCTTTCTCTGTGAATCTCCTTTTTCTCAGCTCATGTTTTACTCCTTCTTTTCCACTTTCTACAGATTTTACCCTCTTGAAGTTCTCCATTAGATTAGGACCTTCCTCCGCCTCAATCATTGTCGAATGAAACTATTAAACTTGCCACTGATAACATTGTTCCAGTCCTTAATGAGGTCAGCAATATCTTGCTTGCCAGTGGCATACTCTCTTATAGAAGCAGGCTGTAGTCATTCCCCTCTTGATGAAGCCTAATGCAGACCGGGGTATATTTTCCATTAACTGTCCCATCTTCCTCTTGCCTTTTCTTACTATTTTGAAAGCACCTTTGTTGAACGTTTTATACATATAAAACAACAATACCGTGTGTGACTTGGTATAGAGATAATTGTGTCATTATATCCATTAATTTGCAACATTGCCCTTCATTACTAACATAATCTAATTAGCCATCAAGCTGGAATGTTTTGCCTTCTTTGAACAGCAAAATCATCTGTACACCACACAATCCTGCTTCAGTCCCACTCATGAAATGAAGTAGGTGCTTGTGGCAGCCCTAGATGACTTACACATGACTCTCCACATCGGAGGATTAGCTGCCATTTCCCTCCTCAATCTTTCTGTTGCATTAAGCATTGTCTCCTATCCATCATGCTGCAAATGGGGTGATGGGCAGTGACCTACACTAGTACACCTGTTGTTTAAAGATTAATGGCGGGCTGTCAAACTTTCTCCATTTTGTTCCAACTTTACACCTCTTCCTCGTCGGCTACCACTGGCTTCCTCCTTGTGACCTTCTGATTTTAAGAATTGTATCCCCCTTTTGGCAAAATTGATTATGTTGCTTGTTATTCATCAGTTAAGTCCAAGACATCCAATTTATTATTTGGCTTAACGAGTACTCCTCTTCCACTCCGAAGATGTTTTAAGTCAATCTTGTGGTCATAGCCTAGTGAATGAACTCCAGTTCACTTGAGCTTAATACAGAGAAAACAGAGGCCTCATATTAGGGGACCCAAAATCTCTGGTCGGATATTGAGTCTGCCAATTTTATAGGCTTAGACCCAATCCCTGCTAAGCCTCTAGGAACTTGAGTATTATGCTTGATAAGAACCTTTCATTCCAACCTTGAATTGCTGAGTTGGCAGTCCCCTGTTTTTTTGTGCCTGAAGACCATAAGGAAAATCTTCCTCGTTTACCTACTGAATTTATGAAAATGATTACCCCGGGAATGATTTAATCCCGCCTTGAGGATAGCAACTTGGTTTATGTTACGCTCTCCAAATATTTTGTCTAATTTCCAAACCATACAGAGCGTGACTAACAGATTATTCCAAAACCTCTCGTATAGACCATGTCTCTGATCACTATACCAAATTTACAGCGATAATGCTGTTTAGAAACAAACCATTTTCCAGGTAATTTGCAGTGGTCACAAGACCTGCCATAAAGCAGGCTACATCTTTCTTTAGTTGTGTTTCAGAAGGTACAGCCTCTCTAGAAACCTTCCTGCATCCTTCCATCATCAAATTGTCTGGTCAAAAATTAGCCGAAGGCAAGGTTTGGAAGCAGGGCCTTCTTTTATTTGACATAGCCAACATATGGAGCTTACTTCCTTTTGATCCTCTCACAAATCAGCAAGCATTCTGTAAGTTTCTTAATGCTCAACTTTTTACATTCCTTTATCTCCCTTCAAAATCCTTTCCTCCTTTGGTCTGTTTTTTCATCAATCTTCAATGGCCTTTCGAGGTCACAGTAATTTTCTACAAATGTAATTTTATTTCATTTATTGATTTAGTGCATGTTCATTGTGCACTACCAAGGGACCGAGCGAGAAAGGTGCTTTCAGCCAGCTAAGGGTAGTGAAGTGGCATCCTGTTAATGCATTCCTCTAATCTGGACAGTTGTGTGCCATTCCTGGTGGGCAGTGTTTTCCATTACAATATGATGCATTTATTTGCATTGAAGAAAATATGAAGGAAGACCTAGTATGGAAAATGAAAAGGCAAATCCAATAGCCACCATCTTTTTGTAGAGGGCATGATGGTGGTGAAGATGGTTTCACTTCTGAACATCTTGTCCCTTTGTCTTGATACACCACTGCAGTGTCTTTGATGTATCATGGCTTTAAAAGCGTAAATACTGGCATCCTATTCGATTCGTAAAAGTCCTACCATATGCCCAACAATCACTTTCATTTTCCCAAAACAGGTTCTCATATTCCCTTAAAGTAGCATCATGTGCCCAAAACGTTCAGCATACGCTTAGAAAGTGCAACCATTTGTGAAAAAACCTTTATTTGACCACATTAGTGTTTCATCAATGATGTCAAAAGTGGTCTCACTAGCATGTTACTGATAATGCCATGTTTGAGGCTATCATCATTACATTGGAAGTGTTATGGTTGTGTAAAAAATATGAATTTTGGTTCCAAATTACAACACCTCTTCAACTGATATTTTTCACGTAAAATGAAAAAACTGTATAATGTGGATACAGGATTTGTCCTGTTCCCACATAGGTATACTGCATGAGATTTGACCATTCCCAGTGCCCAATATCCCATTCCTCAAACCTTCTGGAGTGGCCTGTGGATTCTGGCACAGCCCATTACTTTCAAATCATATAAATTTGCCACGCCCTATGCCTAGTTCCTCTGCCTGCGGCACTCGTAGTTGTGGTGTTGCGTAGGATATGATTAGTCCCCATGGTTTTTCCCTAGTACTTATGAGCAATGGCCATAGGCCAGGCCCTTTGGAAACAGGGCATGACGGAAAGCCATGCCTCCTGCTATGTATCCAAACAGCCTGGCCTTAGGCAATGCCTTACAGGTATTATGGGTATGGTTACTGACAGAAATCCATGTTCCATGTTCTTAGTCCAGTATCCATGTTTGTAGTACCAACAGGTCATGACCTTCTACCATACCATGTGTGCAATAGGAACAGAGCACACCCTTTGTCTGTGCCTAGAAACTATGCCCTTAGTATCCACATGCTGCGCCTTGTGGCTATGGGGCTTGTGCAGGAGTACAAGGCACCTATGGCCTCAGTACCTGCAGAACATGACTTTTGGCTAGTGACTTTTGTGTTCTTGTGTCCCAAAACAAATAACTTTTGAAAATTGCAACTTTTTTATTCCTGACTCTCCCTTTTTGAGCTCCCCCAAACAAGCTTTGGCCCCTTTTCCAATCTGCATTCAACTTTGCATGAAGAAACATAGCTGGTGAAATTGTTGCTTACGAAAAATATGTACCAGTACATAGTAGTAGTGGGGCAGGGCATGGTGTAAGGTTGTGCATGCTGGTACATTGCATGCAGTATTAGATTTGGGGTGTGTATGTTATGTGATTTCATGCTAAGCCAAGCAGAAAATTCAAGAGTCTTATTATGTTGACTAACTGAAGTTTCGACTGAACGCTAGGAGTTTAGAATTCATTTTTTTCTGGAGAATAAAGGACATTTTCCACCCTTACACAGAACAACCCAGCCCTCCTTGACATGGGCGCGGGGTCACACCAAGCCCCTCCCCTTCCCCTCTGATGTCCTTAGCAAAACGAACATTCAGAAAGGGATCCTCTGATGGAGACGTGATAAGCACTTCACAGCCAATCCGATTTTGAGTTCAGATACAGAATTACAACCGCTTACACAGCTGTCACATTTACTTTTGAGTAATTTCTCTAAAATGTTAGGCAGATTTATATTATATGAAAAAGGGCACATATAAGACAATGGCATCTGTCTTTGTGGCAAATATTTTATTGCCCCTTTTAGCATATTGAATGGGAAGAATAACTTCGGGAGACCCTCCCTATTACTTCTACAACCTCCCCCTTCTTGACATATCCAATGTTAGATCAGTACAGGCTTTACTGGCATAGTCCATGAAAGAGCTACTCTAAATAAAGAACAGTTATTTTATGCAAAAATGCTTTGATGACCAAAAATGACATCTTGTGAAACTTACCAATGCCAAATGGTGCATAAACATTAAGGGGCCGATTCCGATCTCGGCCGGTAGTGCTCCGAATCGGATTCGGTTTTACCGGATCCGATCCGGAGCCCTATTTTCCGACCGAGTCGTACGCGCGTCCGGGCGAGCGAGTACGATGCGTATTCGCCGACCGACTCGTCCGGGCGACCCGACCGCTCCGACCGACTGGTTCCCGGATCGTACCGCTCCGACCGACTCGCTCGGACCCGATTCGCACCGCGCAATGGAGACGTTTTCCGGCCGGGTAAGTACGATGCGCACCTCGACCGCTCCGACCGACTCGCGCCGTCCGACTCGAACTCGCTGTCGGAGCCGTACTTTGGGGGTCCGTGTCGGACCCCCTGTACGCGTACCCGTGCGAGGCGCACACAGGGGGACCCATGGGTCCCCCTACCTGTGCGTGTACGCTGCGAAGCGCTTCGCGGCGTACTCGCTGTAGGGGGCGCCCTTGTCTGCCTCGCACCCATTGAGGCAATGGGAGCCCGCGTACGCGTTGTACGACCGGCTCCCATTGACTTCAATGGGAGTCCGACCGACTCGTGTCCGGTGGCATACGAATGCATCGGACTCGTTCGGTCGGACTGCACGGGTCCGATTCGGTCGGAGATCTCTCCGAGGCCGGCTCGGTCGGAGAAATTACCGACACGAATCTGAATCGGCCCCTAAGTAGAGTAGCAGTTGGAAGTCAAAATAATTGTAATAGCCAAAAATTAATCTGGAATAAAAAAAATATTTTTAAAGAAGAGTGGTTTCTTTAAATTCAATCCCTTTTAACGTGCCATTTATGTGCTTCTTCAGAACTTCACAAGAAACACCAGCAAAGTTGCCCTTGAATAAATTATGAGGTTTAGCCACTTGGATGCAATTTTATAATTGATGCTTGTTTTCTTGATGTGAGGTCTCTTAAAATAATTCACTTAGAGATGGCTTATAGGTTTCTTTCATTCCGTTATTGCTATTATTGTTTTTCATCATTCTGTGAGGAAACCATGTTCAGAAAAAAAAACCATATGAATGAATTCATCCTTTTAGGTCAGGAACACCCAATCATTTAAATATTGAGTTGTTCCCATAATATCAGCATTGGCTTTATTGACGATCTCTGGGGAATATGATCTGATAACCTGTCATTCATGATTTATATATCTGTAGTGTAAAATGGATTTTGGATGTTATAAAGGGTTCTGCCTGTGGCCCACGTTAGGCGATATCAGGCTTGGGTATTCTGTAAGTGATCAATGTTATGATCATATACATAAGACTGCCATCTCAAGCTGCTGAACACCCTTAGGATAAACCATTCATATTTATTTTTAGTGGTTGTATGAAAAATGTATGGTTTTGATTATGAAATTGACTGATAACTATGGGAGACGAGGCTAGCCTATTAGTTCAATTAGCACCAGACTTTTTTGTTGTATTTAGATCTCTGCGAACAAAACAACAAATAATCTTCAGAAAAAGGGTTTCGACAGCTGTTTACCACATCTCTGATAGCAAAAGCCTACTGATGACATCACCAGTAATTACTGAGAGATGTGTGATACTAGGTCACCTTTAGTAATATTTACCAAAGATGTATGCAGTTGTGTAAACTAAACAAAAAACTGTTAACCTAATTGTCTATATGTTTTCTTTTCAGACATTTACAGCCCACTTGCAAATGATAAACTCAGGGCATTATTACGAGTACGGCGGTCCATAGATCCGACCACCGCCACACTTTAGGCTTGCCCGCAGTATTAGGAGTGTGGCGGTTGGACCGCCGCAGGACCTCTGCATCCGCTGGGGATCCAGGATCTCGCTGCTGCAGTGGTGCAGCGGTCAGGAGCACTAATTTGCTGGCGTGCCGCTGCGGCATGGCCGAGCATATTAGGAGTTGCCTGTCCACCACCCTTTTCATGGCGGTTAGCCCGCCATAAAAAGGTTGGTGGAGAGACAACTAAGGGCATCCTAACAGGGCCCCCTGCCGCTCCTCGGCCTGTGGGTGCATGCAGGAATTGCACCCCTGTTCATGCACGGTGTGGCATGCACAATATGGGGCATGCCACACCTTGCAGGAATGTGCTGCAGGCGCTCTCACGGCGGCGGTCTGAATGTTAGGCTCTCCTATGAGCCTAACAGACTACCACCGTGAAACCACCGCAGCGCTGCCCGCCCGCCATGGATTACATTCGTAATCCAGCAGGCGGGCGCATCATGGCTTTGGCAGTCCTCCTGCGGGTATGGCGGTGGCAGCGCCGCAGGAGGACCACCAAACTTGAAATCAGGCCCTAAGTGTTCTAAGAAGTGAAATCATGTTTCTTAGATAGAGCGCTGTAAATACTCTCAGTTTCATAATCTAATAATTCTTATTTTGAAAAACATCATTACAGGCCAGATTACGTGGAATTGGTTGGAGAATGCTGGTTGCAGAGTGCCACGGTGGCTCGGAAAGCAGGACATCACCAGACTGCATACAATGCTCTCCTAAATGCGGGGGAATCTAGACTGGCGGAACTTTATGTGGAAAGGGCAAAGTGGTTATGGTCTAAGGTAAGCAATGCAATCCACAGTTAAAGTTCATTATACATTTTCAGGTCACTTGAAAATCCTACTTTTCGGAGTCCGTCAAAAACTTCCATTGAGAATCAATCCTCCAGTTTAAAATCAAGTGATCTTCAATCAAAGTGAATGATAGGGTAAAGGCAGGTGATGCAGTGAGACAAGACTATGTTGATTTATAAACAATCCCAAGCCAACCTTCCGTTTACTAAAGAGTCAAGATTCCACAACCATTCAATTCAAAACTGATTGTGCGCTATGCTATAGGTCCCTCCTTTTGTGTATACTGCACCACAATAATTCCCGTTTCAGCACCTGGATCCTGTTGGCCTCCCACCTTGAGAGGCATTCTCTGCACAGGCATTCATCTGAAACCTAGAAAGCTGTGGCATGTGATGAGTTCCACAGACATTATACAATAATAATGGTGTTAAGGTCTCTTAAATTTGATATATGGGAGATGGGGTCATCTTCTGGATCACACAACGTGGCCTGCTGGAGAAGCTGAGATTATTTCATTTGTTTTGTAAAGTACTAGCTTGTAATGTATTGTCACTAAGCAACGTTAGCAGACTTAGGGCCTGATTACAAGTTTGGCGGTTTTCCCGCCATCCCCCCACGGTGGCGGTCCCAAGTACACCGTCGAGTCGGCGGTCTCTTCCGCCATATTACAATATCACGGCTGGCCCAGCAGCTGTGTTTCTGATGGCGGGGAATAATTTTTCATGTGTCAATGCAGGTGTGTACATTGTGACTGAACAAGTGTAAAATACACACATATGCATGATACATGTGAGAAAATACCTTGTGTGATTACTTTCCCATTGTTGGAGTCCAGACCATATGTGCCCAATCCAGTCAATAGGTGAAAAGTGCGAAATGGACTTACCTGGATTTCGGTGCAGAAAGGCTTATTTTCTTTGGGTCAAGTTGCTGCTGTGAAAGGGGCCCCTGGAGGAAGGGATCCACATAGGAGACTGCAGGGAAAAGAAGGAAATGGGTGAGTTTGCACCCCATTCCCTTAGATTCCGCCAACTCGAAGCAGGCAGTCTCCCCTCCACTGTCGGCTCGACGGAAAGGCACCTCGTAATCCGGACGGCCGTAACCTTGTCTGTACAGCCCTCTAACAGCTGCTTTTCCCCTGCCGCCGTCGAGGCGGTCTGCGAATGGCTGGCGGTGTCTGCAGGACTCCAGCGGTCTTTCCTTCAGCAACCCGCCAACATCGTAGTACAGCGGGCCGACCGCCAACTAGGCGGGCGGGGAATCTGACACCGTATTGACGACTGGAACCTTTCCGCCATACTCGTAATCAGGCCCTTAGTAGCATTTCTTGAAGATAAATAGTCCCCACCCACTCTGTACCATAATTAAAAGTTTTGGGTGGAGGATTCTCAAATGTAGTAATTTCATAGGAAAATAATGTAAAAACAATACTCAGGGAAAAATAGGTATATGGATAAAATATATACCAGAAACAAATAAAAATTGGAATCAAAGCAAGGTGGCCTGCGAGTCTCCCATTTGAAAGAAAAAAAATATATGGATATATTTATAAGATTTGAGAGGTTGGCCGCAGGGAAGTGTTGCATGTCATCTGATTAAAAAAAAAGCAAAGATTCACTAATAAAGCAAAGGTTAACTTTAAATTATGGTTAGTTTTGGTTATAACACATGTACACATGTTAAAAAAGACTTATAAATTAACAAAAAAGCCACAGTTAAAGTAACGCGCATACAAAATGCAATGCTTTTGACCTCACAATAAGTAACAACACATAAATCCACAATGTAATTAAATAAAAACACTCAAACCACTAATTAAAAGTACATTCGTAGTCATTTTTTCATAGTGTTGGGGGTAATGTGATATGTAATCTCATCTCTAAGATTGTACTCATTATTTGTATTTGCATCTGTCACGTCCTGGGTGAGGTCATAAACATTGCATTTGGTGTGCGAGGTAATGTTAGCATGGCTGTTGTGCGAGCTATGGATTGCAGAGCTAACAATATTTTTCTTATTTAAGTGATTTTTCGTTTCTAATTCGTAAACATAATTGCATTTTAAAAAACACGCTTATGGGGGCGAAACACGAAATTAGAATGCATAAATAAAGTACAGTGCATTTGAAAAAAAGACAATATAGTGGTAGTCCATGTAAAACTAAAAGTAATGCTACACTTACCTTTTGTGAGATAGTAAGCTCTGTTCTTTTTGGGAGTGATGTAGTGATATACAATGCAGGAGAAGGCAATCAAAGCAAGAGGGTTGCAGTATTCTGTTTTTCGAGACGGGCGAGACTAGATATTTATTTTTAGGTCATCCCAAGGCTCATGTCCTTATACAGCAGCAGAGTTCTGTGCTTTGAAGAATGATGAAATGACACGTTCTTCTATTATCATGTTTTTCTGCACCAGAGTGCTTCAATTATTCTGCTAACTCTTCATAAGCAGGTAATCGTACTTTGACAGTCGTTCTCTGTCTCAAAGAAAGATTAAATGACATGTTTTATTATTATATATTTATTACTTTTCCAGATCTAATAATAACTATATAAAAGTACATAATTTCACTCGGTTCTGAGCAGAGATCCATCGGTATCATCGCTAAAGATTAAATAGCACATTCTTCCATTATCAAGAGTTTCTGCTTTAATTATTGAGCTTGCTCTTCTTGAGCTGTTGATCACACAATAACAGATTGTTTATTAGGGAATGCTGTAAGTCCTCCAAGGGTGGTTTTCCAATTTCTTCACTATGTTAATGATTGGATCGTGTCCTGAACCTTCCTGAGAGAAAGGCAAACAGCATATGTTTTAGTCAGTGTGACAATCTCAATACTTTCTGGTATGCACCCTATTGTCCCCTGCAGAGTCTTGGGTTCATCAATGTTACATACACAGCAGAAGGCTACATCGACCGATTCTAAATTTCTATTTTGACTGTCACATGATAGTTCACCGTTTACTGCCTAACTGTTAAGGAAAGTGGACTTCTGGTCCAGTTGCTTTTGTCCTTTCTGGTGCTGATGTTATCCTGTATCTTGATAAAGCCACTGCCCTGGGTTGGGATAAGATATTGACAGTGGGTTGTACCTCGCCAGTGGCTAGAGCAGAGAGAGTAGCCGAAAGGTATCTGCATCACTTCTCTCAACAGGATAGTACTGGAATATTGTGTTCATAATATATTCTGTTTTGTCCTAAATATTGTTTACAAAAATATCTCACCAATTGATGTTTTAAATAGAAAATCTACACCTACTGGGAGAAAATGTTTGTAACAATATTTATGTCACAACATATTTCTCTAGACGAAATTCTGACATACACAATATGTAGGATTTGGTGCCAGAATATAGTTGGGAAAAGGTCATCTGACATCAATATTGTGTCCTATATGTATTTTACAAAACGTTTGCCCCATTGGAGTTAATAGTAAATCTATACCCTAGTCCGTTTTAACAATGAAAAATGTCCTAGCTATCGTAACGGAAAGTTTCAATTCTATTATGCTATACTTTCTTTGCTTTATTCTGATAGCAGCCATTTTAAAACTTATAACCAAACCACATTTCCCAAACACCCTCAGGAAATTGGTTAAATAAAAGAAAAAAAGAAGGGACAACATATCCCTGAGTCCAATGCACCAATCACAACACTGTATCCAGTGCATAGTCCCTCGTCGACCCCTTGCTCATCCTCTTTCTTTGCGCGAGTCATGCCATTCGTCTTGTTCTAGCCGTCTTGTTTCCCGGAACCGCTCCTGGAACCAAAAGACAAAATCAGGACTAGGAAAAGCCAACAAAATCCATAGGTGCAATTACTTTGCAAACAAGGCTAACCAACATTACATGACTGTACGAACACTAGAGAATGTTGTACAAGATGATCCAAGAAGCATTAAGCTATAACTGGAACTAAAGAAACGCAACAAAATGCAAGTTACAAGCAGTAAAGTAACCATAGAAGAATGTACTTACTCCCAACGGGCGGGTCGTCTCGTAGAGATCCATGGGTGGGATAATCCTCGCCTCCGAGTCCTTAATAGAATTGAAACTTTCCGTTACGATAGCTAGGAAATTTTTCATTCTTTTTTTTTTATAAACAAATTTTTATTGATTTTGATGAATTGAAAGAATACACCAGCCAATCAGCACAACACCATGAAAATCTAGGGTTACATAAGAGTTTGCGCTACCCAGTTTGCAGACACTGGTAAAAGCAAAACAACATGAATTTGGACATTCCCCTTATGACTAAACTACACCCCCCGCCATTTCCCCCAGACCCTACGGTATTTCTTGGGACACCCACGTGCCTCATACAGGACTTTCTCTTGTGTGGCGCACCAGTCCACCCCAGTCCGCCATCGTCCAACACTCGGGGGTTCAGGGTGTTTCCAGGAGGCCGCAATGTCCCTTTTGGCAACCACCATTGCTGTAGTGAAAAACAACTTCTCATTCCGAGACCCATCCAACCCGTCAGTGATGCCCAGGATCGTGTGTTTTGGGTCATGGGGGACCTCCCACCCTAAGACCTCGGTGAGTTCTTCCTCGATTTCCCCCCAGAACCGCATCAAGCGGGGGCATGCCAAAACCATGTGGAGGAAGTCAGCTGGGTCGTGGCCACACCTAGTACAAGCAGAAGTTGGGCTGAATCCCGCTCGATGAAGGCGCACCGGGGTGAGGTATGCAGCGTGTAAGTAATAGAGCTGCACCAAGCGTAGCCTAGCGGATGCGGTGACCGTCCTAGGGGCCATAAGGGCGTCGCGCCAATCCTCTTCCTCGAAGGCGCCCACCCAACCCTCCCACTGAGCCCGCAGTCGATCTAGGGAAGTAGGGGTATTGTTGATCAGTGTGCGATAAATGCGGGAGATGCCACCCTTCCCCAATTCCCCAAACATAATCTGAGTCTCAGACGGGCTGTGATCAGGGAGCCGTGTACCTGTTGTAAGGTGCGTGTGCAGGGCGTTTCGCAGTTGCAGATACCTATAGAATTGTGACTGATGCAAGGAATATCTGTTTTGGAGATCGCTGAAGGAACGCAGGTGATCACCCACCCAGACATCGCCTAACTGTGAAATGCCAATAAGGTCCCAAGCCCTGAAGCCCTGTAGCTCGTTAACCTCCTTGAGCCAGGTCCCCTGCCACAAGGGTGTGCATTGGGTCAGTGTGTGTGTCCATTTGGTGTGCCGCAGTGCAGCCCGCCAGGCCAGTAGCACAGAACGTGTCACCTCTGGTAGGCGAGAAGGAATGGGGGCCCCGTACAGCATGAATTGAATCCTGGCGAGACCCAATTCCCCCAATTCGAGCCTGTAAGCCGGGTCAGATCATCCCCCGTTGAACCAATCATGTATGGAGAGAAGTCGCGTGGCGAGGTAATACAAATAGAGGTGAGTCATCCCCAGACCCCCGTCAAACGAGGGGATCCTACAGACATTTAGCGCCAATCGGGTCCTACCTTTCCCCCACAGGAACTTGTTGGCCATGCTATCCAGCTCGCGGAACCAGGCCCTGGGAAAGCACATGGGTGTGTTTTGAAGAACGTAGAGGAAGCGGGGAGCACCATCATTTTAAAGAGGGCGACCCTCCCCATGGGGTTCAGGGGCAATGACTGCCACTTCTGGAGGTCCGCCTTGGCCCGTTTCACCAGGGGAGTGACATTGAGGGCCCAGCTAAGCTCAGGGAGTAAGGTCATCCAGATCCCCAGGTATTTGAAGGATTGACGGCGAAGAGGTATATCGGATTGCCAATCGAAGCATTCACGGGACAGGTGGAGGGAAACTAGAACCGATTTGTCGGGGTTCAACCGGAGGCCAGAGGCCCGTTCGAAGGAATGCAGAATGCGGAGACAATGGGGGCCTGACCGGGCGGGATCTGCTAAATAGATGAGAACGTCATCTGCGTAGAGGGCGATTTTGTCTGGTTCGGTGCTGGGCCATTCCCATCCCCGCACGTGCTCGCCTGACCGCATCAGGGACGCCAAGGGCTCCATCACCAAGGCAAAGAGCAGGGGGGAAAGAGGACAACCCTGCCTCGTTCCCCTGCAAACCGAGAAGGGCTCTGACAGAACCCCGTTCACCAGGACACGAGCCCGAGGAAGAGCATAGAGAACCTTGACCATGGCACGAAAGCGGGGACCGAGTCCCATCTTATCAAGGACATCCTCTAGAAACCCCCAATCCACCAAGTCAAAGGCCTTCTCAAAGTCTACAAGAAGAATCGCAAGGTACGGGGTGAGGAGATGATGGTGAGCCAAGGCTGATTGCAGTCTACGGAGACAGTGCCGAGTGCCGCGTGAGGGCATGAACCCGTATTGGTCTGGATGAACCAGCGCGGACAAATGAGGTTTGAGCCGCTGGGCGAGGATCATGGCGAACAGTTTAACCTCGGTTTTAATGAGGGAGATAGGGCGGTAGTCTGCACATCGTGATGAGGGCGGCTGGGACTTGGGAAGAACCACAATGGTGGCCATGTCCGTCTCCTGGGGGAAGGAGCCTTTTTCAACAGCTTCCCGGAACAGTTCTGCGAGATGGGGGGTGAGAATATCCCGGTAGTGCACGTAATATTCTTGAGGGAGGCCGTCCGGGCCCAGTGTCTTGCCGGAGGAAATAAGGGCAATTGCTTCCCCAATCTCCTCACAGGTGATGGGGCGGTCTAAATCAACTTGAGTAACGGGGTCCAAGCTAGGAAGACGGCCGCCCCCAACCTCCAGCAGATCCGCAAGAGAAAGGGCTGGAGTTCTGGCTTCGTATAGTTGGCGGTAGTAGGAGGCAAAGGCACGGGCCATCTCCACTGAGGAACGGCACACCGAACCATCCTGCGCCACGATTTCGGGGATTATGCGGTTTGCCCTCGGATATGTGGCAAGGCGGTGGAGGAGTGAGCCATTTTTGTCGCCCCAACCATATACCCTGGCCACGGATGAGCGCCAAAGGAGTTTGGCCGCTTCCAGCGATAACGGCTTGATCTCTGAGCGGAGCCGAGTAAGAAGTCTCGCATCGGAAGCATCTGGGGATCGGACGGAAGCACGCTCAAGGCGCAGAGCCTGCGCCTCCCGTGTGGTAATTTGTTCCAATTGAGCCTGCTGCTGGAGCTTGAGCTGGCCCTTGGCGACCCCTCTAATCGTGGCCTTGCCCGCCTCCCACAGGGTGCCCGGGGAGGAGACGGATCCACTATTAGAAAGAAAGTATTGTCTGAGTTCCCGTCCCACCACCTTCCGAAACTCCCTGTCCTGAAGAAACCAAGCATTTAGCGTCCATGTTTGCCGCAGAGAGGCGGGGGGGGCCCATGCGAATCGTAACCGGGGAATGGTTGGAGATACCTCGTGGGAGGATAGCGACATCCTGAATCATGAGGCAGTCCGTCGATGGAACGAAGATGGCATCAATGCGTGCCTGTGTGTGGTGCGCCGCCGAAGTGTGTGTAAACTGTTTAGAATGAGGGTGCCATATACGCCATGCATCACATAGACCCAACGATTCGGACCAAGTCGTCAGCTGTTTGGCCTGTGCGATTCTACTAAGGGAGGGGGGACCGGTCGTATCAAGGTCAGGTGAGGAGACCGCATTAAAGTCGCCCCCGAGGAAAGTGGGACCCAGGGGTAGGGATGCCAAGAGGTCAGCGGATTTGGTTAGGGTTGCCGTTAACATTGAGGGAGGAGAGTAGAGTGACACACGATTGAGGGGGCTGCCGTTTAGTGTGCCACTGAGGGCCACGAAGGTGCCCTGGGCATCAAGGGTTGTCTGCACAGACACAAGGGGAAGAGAACGTTTCACCAGGATCGCCACCCCTCGGGATCCCAGAGTGAACCCCGAATGCCAAACCCTGTCATAGCCGTAGCGTGTTAAAAAGGGGCAGTGATTACCCATCAGATGTGTCTCTTGCAACAATAGAATGTCTACCCCAAGGCGTTGCGCATAACGTAAGACAGCCATGCGCTTAAAACGGTCCAAGAGGCCATTAACATTCCAGAACATGATGCACAGGGAAGTGCTTAGCGGAGGTGTGTCGGGCATAGTGGCTGGGTGTGGCAGTAAAGTCCCAAAGGGAGGCCCGGCAGCGAAAGGGGACGCCTGAAGGCTCAGTGAGGTGTCCAAAGGGAAGTCTGCGTGTCCCACCGGGTGCAAGTCTGGTGCGACAAAACAAAATAACAAAGGAAACAAAACTAAAGGGAAAACTCGGGACAACGGTCCCCCGTCCCCCCCGTCCCCACCCCCACCCTACACTTCAGGAACGGAAGCATCTGTCGCCCTAACAATAAACAAGTGAAATAAAGACCAAACTAGAACGCTTGGGAATGGGGAAGCATGGAGGACCCCTCCTCATGACAGGATGTACATAAACGAGTCCATCAGGAAGGAAGGAATGTTATGAGTTTAAGCGCAGTCTCCGGCTGCGGAGCAAAGCCCGGCAGGCAGAGACGAGTTCAAGCAGGGTCTCTCAGGAGCACCGGGCTACGCGAGAGGTCCGTGTCTGGGAGATCAAGCAAAGAGGGCCGGGGCGAAGCACCTCCGCGGTCCAGGCGGCCGGATGAGCCAGAGCGCCTCCCCGCCGAGGATTCTTCAGAGAGCACTGTTGGTTGTCGGGAGTGGCCCGGCGGGGAGTCCGACTGGGCCCGTCTCTGCCCGCGGCGCCTGCGGGAGCGGTTGCGTTGAGGTTGGGGAGCGAAAGGCGCGGGATGGACGGGTCCATCGTCCGCCCCCCCCCCAGGAGTGGAGTCCGATCGCCAGTCCGCAGAGGGCGCTCCTCCATCGCCCAGGCCCAAGCTTCCGTAGGAGTGTCAAAAAACAAGGTCTTGTTGGCGAACACCACTCGCAGGCGTGCCGGAAAAAGGAGCCGATACTGGATGTTGAGTGCCCTCAGTTTCTGTTTGACTTCACCAAAGGAGCGGCGCTGACCCTGGACCTCACGGGTATAGTCCGGGAAGATCATGATTGCACGGTTTTCGTAGTGGAGCCGCTGTTGTTTGCGGGCTTCAGCCAGGATGGCGTCGCGGTCCTTGAAATTGAGAACCCGCATTATGACTGGTCGGGGGCCGCACCCGGTGGTGGTTTAGGGGCGAGAGATCGGTGGGCCCGCTCAATCGCGAACCAAGGAGAGAGAGAGCCCTCAGGGACCCACGATCGTAGCCACTTTTCTAGGAAGTCCACCGTGCGGCCCCGTTCTGCTCCCTCTGGGCAGCCCACCAGGCGGAGGTTGTTGCGCCGGGACATGTTTTCCGCATCCTCCCCCCGGCGATGCAACTCCTGGGTGTGTGACTGGAGACGGGCCACTTGTCCCTTAAGTTGCTGGACGTCATCCTCTACGGTGGAGATTCGGGTTCCGGTCTCCTTGATCCGGGCTGTGGCATTCCGGAGGTCCTGCCGGATGAGGTTCATGTCCACTCGCACTTCCGCGATCTTGCCTTCCACCGAGGTTTGTGAGGCATGGATGGCTTGTAAGATAGTGGACAAATCCGCGGACGGTGGAGGCTCCTGTTCAGCGGCACCCCCGGTCGCCCCCACCTCCAAGGTGGTGAAACAGTCCATTTTTGTTTGGGTGGCAGGGGTCTTTGCCGATCTGTCCATTCTGCCCATGGTGACACTCCGCGGAGCTGCAGAATCCCAGAGTCCCGGAAGGTGGACCCCACAGCAGGGGGGCTGGTGGTCCCCCACAGATAGGCCAAGATCAGGTAGGGGGAGCAGCCAGGGCGAAAGTGAGGCTCAGACAAATCCTCAGCCGCCCGGTATGTGCGGCTGACTCCGCTTCTCCGGGCAGGATGGCCCCTCAGGAGCAAGGAAGGGGGGGGGAAGAGATGGAGAAAGTCCTTGACCAGGGCCACAGGCAGGCCCCCGCCCGCCATGGCCACAGAGCGCACAGGTAGGGGAGCAGCAGAGAAGCCAGCAGTCAGCCTCACCCCTTTAGGCCACAACTCCAGCGTGTATTGGTGCAGGGAGGGGGCCCGCTCCAGAGCCTCAGCCCCAGCAAGATGAACCCGGGGACCCAGAAGACGCAGGACGGGGGCCACCGATGGAGGCCCTCACTCGCAGTCAGGCACCGCTCGTTATGCGCGGCCGAAAGCCCCTGTTGTCGGATTTCCGGCGATGGCGGAACGGAACCAGGATGTTGGGCACGACCAGGGGTTTTTTTTCCCCGCACCCGCTCCAGCGCTTTCGTCAGGCAAGTGGCGGTGGGCCGGGCGCTAAGAAAGCGGTTGAGGGGCCCAGTCACGGGCCTCCCGCCGCTCGATTTATGCGGCCGATGACCTCCCTCGGGCCACTCCTAGCCCAGGGACCGTCGTGTGCCGCGGAGCGTCACCTCGGGGTGTCCACAGGGCCCGGGGGAGCCGGTCCAGATATCGTTCGGCCCAGGGGGGGGGAGGGAGATCCAGACGGTAAACAGGGCCACTCGGGGCTGGCCCCCACCCCAGCCGGCCTCCCGCACGCACGGGGGGCCCCCAGCAAATGTCCCTGGACCCCCTCCGCCGCCTGGACTCACCCGCTCTATGATCCACCAAGCCTCGGTCTTGGGGTCAGCAAGGCACTTCGTGGTGTACGGGAGACGGCAGCCGCTATCTTCCAACCCCCGATGCGGCAGCCGATGTCGCGGCCGCGCCGCTGGGGGGGGCCCGTGGCACAAGTGGGGACCCCGTCGCAGGAGTAGGCCGCCGGGTCACCGCACACCGGGCCCGCTCCCTCCAGCGCCAGACCAGGAGGCGGGGAGAAGGAGGCGAGCGCCGCCTCAGACCGGCAATTTCTTCTGGGCAAGTCGGCAGCAGAGAAGCCCCCTCGCTCGCCCAGATGTCCGGATACAGGGCCAGGCGGAGCACTCAGAGGGCGGCCAGCCGCATTCAGGGCGAGGGAGCCGCCATCTTGGCCGCAAGGCACGGCCGGCCGATCTGCAGCAGCGAGACGATGAGGCTCGAGGCTCCACACTCCCAGGGGCTCAGCCAAAGATGTTGCGCTGGGTGAACAGCAAATTTCAGGGCAGGATGGCTCGTTTAGCGTGAGGATTACGGGCGGATGGCGGAGGGGTCCGGGAGCACTCTCAAGGTGCGTCCACCATCTTGGCTCGGTAAGCCACGCCCCCGGAAATTTTTCATTCTATGTCAGGACCGGAGGCTTCGGATTATGCTAGTTTAAAGCTTACTTACCACCAAATGTGCCATATCAATTATAGGCTTAAAATAAAACCTCTTAAAGGTTGAATCCGAGGACCAATCTGCTGCGTTCATGATGTCCTCCAATCTCGCCCCAAGTGTGAACGCCTTTGAGGCCATCGCTCCCCGTGCGGAATGAGCTCCGAACTGGCGAAGGCTAATGCCTGCCTCTTGCATGACCCAACGCACCCAACGTGCGATCGTCGGAGATGAAACTGCCTTGTGTGGTTTCCGGAGAGCAATCAAAAGTTGTCTCTCCTCTGGAGGTCTCAGCTCCCAAGACATTTCCTCATAAGCTTTCAAGCAGTGAACCACACACAGTTTGGGGGAATCTGGAAACGGCTGATGGTAAAGGACACTCCAGAGGGGGGAAAAAACTCTGCCCGTGATGTCCAGGGCCCGTACGTCGGAAACTCTCCTGCAGGAGACCAGACAAAGGAGCATTGCCAGTTTCGCTGACAATTCCTTTCTCGACAAATATTCATTAGATTGCCAGGACAGAAATAAATTGTGTACTCTATTAACATCCCACAACTCTGAGTACCGAGGCTCAGGGGGAAGTGACAAACTGAGTCCCCTCAGCAATCGACAAACAAAAGGATGTTCACCCACCGGTTTGCCTTGCAGCGGGGCATGCCCCGCTGAAATGGCGGAACGAAAAGTGTTCACTGAACGGTAGGCTAAACCTTGTTGGGCTAAACTTGCCAAGAAATTCAGAATGTGGACTATGTCTGCGCCCACGGGATCACAACCCCGTCGCACACACCACTACCCCATCGTCGTCAGGCCGATCGATATCTCTTGATGGTACTATCCGACCAGGCCTTGGACAAGAGGCCCTCATCGAATTCCGAAAGGCCCGGGATAGACCATCTGCTCCTGTAATCCTCCACGCCATGAGACGCAGGGATCCGTTGAGCACCATCTGATGAGGGAGGTGAACCGGATTGAGAAGCAGCTCCGGAAAGTGGGGGAGTCGGATTGGAAAATCCCAAGAAAGTTCCAGAAGAACTGGAAACCAGACTTGTGACCTCCAAATGGGAGTGTTGAGAACCATGTTAGCTTGCTGCCGCCTGATTTGGGCTGACACACGGATGATCATCGCGAAAGGCGGGAACGCATAGGCCTGTTCCTGCGTCCAATCTTGCAGGAAAGCATCCGTGGCTACTACTAACGGATCTGGCCTCTAGCAGAAAAACCGAGGGACCTGATGGTCCAGTCTGTAGGCGAAAAGATCCACTGAAAAAGGACCCCAAAGTTCCTGCACCAGAGAAAAAACATCCGGATGTAACTTCCACAGACTGGAATCTCTGAAGTGACGCGAATGCCAATCTGCCACTTGATTCTCCCGACCGGGGAGATACTCTGCCGTCACCGAAATGTGATGGTCGAGGCAAAACTGCCAAAGGTCCGTCGCAAGATCCTACAGCACCTTCGAGCGAGTGCCCCCCAGGTGGTTGATATACCGGACCGCCGAAATATTGTCCATTTTCAAGAGGACACACGACTGAACCCACTCTTTGGTCCAGCACTGCACGGCGAAGGAGCCCGCCAGGAGCTCCATACAGTTGATATGCAGGGTTTGCTTCTGCGGAGACCATGACCCTCCTGTGGCAAATTCTCCACACCTGGCGCCCCAACCTGACCTGCTGGCGTCTGACTCGATAACCAGGTCTGGGGCAGAGCCGAAAATCGCTCTCCCGTTCCAGGCTTCCATGTGAGAGAGCCACCAACGAATCTCCGCTTGTGCCTCCTCTGACAGGGAAACCGGATGGGAATACGGAAGTCCCTTTCGCAAATGTTTTGCCTTGAGACGCTGCAAGGCCCGATAATGCAACGGACCGGGGAATATGGCCTGGATGGAGGCCGACAGCAACCCCACTACGCGGGCAATCTGTCGAAGTGGGACCTTTTCTTTGGTCAAAGTTCGCCTTAGCTTGTGACGAATCTTGGCCAACTTACGCGACGGAAGACTGAGGGTCGCCTCTGTAGCCCAGAAAGGTGACTTTTTGCGCCGGAACCAACAGGGATTTTTTGGTGTTTATCACAAACCCCAAACTTTCCAAGAGACTGACTGCTTGTTATAATTGATCCCGAAGCAAATGTGGATCCTGGGCCAACAGCAGCATGTCGTCTAAATAAACTATGAGCCTCGTACCTCGCGCCCGCAGGAACTCCACGACGGGCTTGAGTACCTTTGTGAAGCACCAAGGGGCGGAGGATAGCCCGAAAGGGAGTGTGGTGAACTGAAACACTTGCCGGCGCCAGAGAAACTGAAGGAATCTCCTGTGAGGTGGAAAAATAGGAATGGCCAAGTAGGCATCTTTTAAATCCAAGAGAACCATCCAATCTGCCAGCCGCAGAGTGTCTCGTAAGAGGTGAATACCCTCCATTTTGAAATGGCGGTATAGGAGCCATTCGTTGAAGTCGCGGAGGTTCAGGACCGGTCGTTGCCCCCCATCCGTCTTGTCCACTAAGAACATGTTGCTTAGGAACCCCTGTGGATGCAAGTCGGCGCGACATATAGCTCCTTTCTCTAAGAGCGCTGACACTTCTGCGTCTATCAATTCCTCTTCTTGGTGAGAAAAACGAATAGGCCTGGGCTGCACCACTTGCTTGGGGTCGCCGCAAAATTCTATCTGAAAACCATGGACCGGTTGCAACACCCAAGCATCTGACGTGATTGTTCTCCACACACTCAGAAAGCCGGCCAAACGGCCGCCCACTTGCACCAGAGACTCGGTAGAGACACTTACCGGTGCTAGAGGAGTTGTCACCTCCTCGTAAACCACGGCCTCTGGAGCTTCTCCCCCAGCAAGGGTAGAAGTTGTTGTACCTGGACTGGTTCTGCCCTTGCCCCCTGGAGTTTTGAGGGGGTTGGCCGGTCGAGCAGCCCGTCCTCGACCGGCCCCACGGAAAACCCGGGAGGAAAAAACTTGTTTAATTGAGGACTGGGCCTTATCAAGCGACGTGAAGGTGTTAACGAACTTGCCCAGTTCCTTAATGAATGGTTCCCCAAATAAACCTCCCTGGGCCACCGCCCCCGCTTCTGAGTCGGCCAGATCTCCCAACTTCGGGTCCACTTTGATAAGAAAAGACCTCCTCCGCTCCGTTGAGAGCGCACAATTTGCGTTTCCCAGAAAAACCACTGCACGCTGTGCCCAGCCTGACAGTGTGTCTGGTGAAATAAGGGCCCCTGAACTCTTGGCGTCCTCCGCCATGTCTAGTATCAGGGTGAGGGGACCCAGGGCATCCAGAAGCTTGTCTTGGCACGCCCTCCAGGAACGATCTATACCCTTTTTGGGGTCCTTGATGAACTTTGCCAGGGGGTCAGCGCAACCTTCCCATCAAGAGAGGGGCGCAGGCACTCACAGCGAAGACGGCTACGGGCTTCCTTGCCCATGGGGGTGCGAATCCGATTTGCCACCTAGCCGGCGACCTTCACTGACGGAGTCCACTCAGAGGACTGGGGGTGCATGAGCAATTCTGGGTGCAGCATGTCGGAACCGCCACTTGTTCCTTGAGGCTCTGTGGAGCCTGACAGCGCTGTCGGGCGCCATGGTCTAGACGGCCCGGGCTCGTCGTCGGTATCACCTTGAGTGTCATCCCCAAACCCCTGGGATGGACTGACTGGGTTAGTAGGGGCAGGTGATGGGGGGGGGGGGTCTAAGGTGGCTGGCTGTGGCTGATTTTGTGCCAAAAAGGCCTCTCGTAAACGCTCGAAAGCGTCTTGATCCACACGTCCACCCTGGGACGCTTAGCTGGCACTGTGTCCCCCCCTTGCGCATCTTGGGAAGCTTTAGGGGCATTGGGAGCTGGTGGGGCCCACTTAGCGCACTAACGCGCAATCTTTTGCACCAAACGCTCCTCCATGGGAGGCATTACTTCATCAACTGCCCTGTAAATGGACGCATCCACAGCATCATAAAACTCATCATCCCACTGCAGTTGGGCTAGGGGATCCTCCTCCCACTGCATACCAGCCTGTTCCGACATGGAAGAAGAGCACGTAGACTGCGCCCTGGTAAAGGTATATTGCGTGCCAGTGGCGACCTCCATAGCCTCAAGGACTGCTAATTATATGCTGGGGACCAGCAAAGTCAGCTAGGGCACTGCCCCAATTAATGAAAGGAACAAGGTCAGAGCCTCTGGGACACCACCCTGCCTTAGAAATGAATGTACAGGCTTGAGATACCCCTGGGAGCGTGTCCCTACAGGCCCAAATTCAGCCTGCTAACAAAAAATATATATGCCAAAAACACAGATCTCTACACCCACAGGGCGTCAAATGTAACCACACACAAACCTACTCAGAGAGCACTCTGAGCGTCAATGGGCACGAGCTCACAAGCTCTACAGACCCTCTCGTGAGGGCGTAACTCCGCGTGCCGTTGCTAACAAGGCACTGACGAGCTGGACGCGCGCAACAACGCCCCCTGAGGTCGGGCCGCGCTCCGCGGCAGGGAAGTGAGGAGCGGTTCCGTGTAGGCCCGCAAACGGACCCGCGAGCCGAATGAAAAAAGCTGAACGCGCGGCTACGAGAAAAACAGAAACCACAGGGTAAAACACAAGTGCACGGGCGCGGAGAGCAGCCCCGCTACGCGCGTCTGAGGCAAAGCGCGATTACACGGCCAGAAGACCAAAAACAATGCGTGAGCAAGCTGCCATAAGTAAATAAACACGCATTAAACAAAGCGCAATAGCACAAGCACATAACTTCGCAGTCGCGGGAGGCAGAACAACACGGTCCTGCGACTGCGATAACAACCTTACACAATTAATCTGACTGAAAATAGATGGGAAAGTAAAAGGCACTCATCTCATGGCTGCGTAGCAGCAAAGAAAGTGGATGAGCAAGGGGTCGACGAGGGACTTATGCACTGGATACAGTGTTGTGATTGGTGCATTGGACTCAGGGATATGTTGTCCCTTCTTTGTTTCTTTTATTTAACCAATTTCCTGAGGGTGTTTGGGAAATGTGGTTTGGTTATAAGTTTTAAAATGGCTGCTATCAGAATAAAGCAAAGAAAGTATAGCATAATCCGAAGCCTCCGGTCCTGACATAGAATTTATGTTTACTCTCTTTTAATCAAGTTATCTTATTCCTCCATATATGGAATGTATATGTTAATGTGGCCTTACTCTTAGTTTCTGATTTTGAAAATTATTTTTTACGTACCCAGTTTCTTATAAGCTTCTATTTAGTTTTTCCGGTTGTAATGTATTGAATTTCTTTCTGATTTAAAAGTTTTCCTTTAACATAATAAGCTACTCTTTATTATTCTTTATTGTTATTTTTCTGATTATTGGATAGTGATTATCACTCCAAAGTGTATCAATATTAGCACCTCATATGTAAAAGATTTCTTTATGTTCTCTTTTATTTTACCAAGAGATATTTTATTGTACCTACATTTTTGTGTAAATCAATTTAATGCACTTAGGCTTTGTTCATGTCATATAAATTTATAAATTAAATTAATAACTTAGTAGTAGTATATTTGTCCCTAAATTAGGCAACACATTAGCTAAATGGCTTTCTGGGTTAGTTTTTTGTTCTTAAATAATGTGCTAGGGTTGAAGACCCTACAGTTTCTGGATTTTACTCTGACTGTCATTTGCATCCAGCTGCTGAGACAAAGAGGTACTTTATACTTGATGCTATTCCAAACCATCTGAATGACAAAATGAGTACCAATTGTCTGTGAATTATGACTGGTGAAGGTTTTATCTTGATTTTCAGGGTGAAGTGCATCAAGCCCTCATTGTTCTCCAGAAGGGAGTTGAGTTGTGTTTCCCGGAAAACGGAGCACCAACAGACAGCAAAAGTCAGCTGATCCATGGACGCGCAATGCTACTGGTTGGCCGCTTCATGGAAGAAACAGCCAACTTTGAGAGCAACGCTGTGATGAAAAAGTATAAAGTGAGTACAGTGATAAAAAGAGAGAGCTATTACCGACAGGCAGGTATCAGTTTTGGATGAGTTGTGTTAATATCTTGTTGATTTCAGGATGTCACTGCCCTCCTGCCAGAGTGGGAGGACGGCCATTTCTACCTCGCCAAATATTATGATAAACTGATGCCTATGGTGACAGACAACAAGATGGAGAAGCAAGGTGACCTGATCAGATACATTGTTCTTCATTTTGGGAGGTGAGCCAGGATTATCCTGAAACGTAGTCGAAAATAGTCTTTTTTTTTAATGCAAACAGACAGATAACCTTATGTATGAAACAACTTTTCTGCATGTAACAATTTCTCAAACATTGTATTTTGTTTGTAAAATTGTTTATATCAAGTAAACTGGATGGTGACCTGTGCATTTCGTGTACACCACAATTGACTTGAATGATGTTTCTACTAAGTATTAAATATTTTTCTTGAATAGTTGTTCACAGACAATGGGTTACTGACAATTCTTCTGTTATCAAGCATCTTTCTTTTCTACACAATTTATCACTTTTTGATCTCTGCCACAAAACTGTCTTTAGGTGTGCTTGAAAGGCACATTAGCACCATTCATACCAAATGTATTCTGCTAGAAAAAAAAATGGTGAGGACTTGTGAATGCAAACAGAATGCATGTCTTTTGATTTTCATTCCTACAGTTTCATGGTGGCCTTTTGTGTTCTGATCAGGTGCATTGGATGTTGTGCAGCATGGACAGCTACTTCATAGTAGTATTCTAGGCTTACTGAGACATCCAACGTGAAAAAAGGTTCTTGTCGTGTTGTGCTTCTTGCCCCCACAAGAGTGTTTTTCAGTAAACCATGATTATAAATATTCATATAAAATATTTTTTTAAAGTGGTGTTATCTGTGCTCATGGCAGCCATTCCTAGCGTATTTCTTAGAATGCTCAAATTCTGCAGTTTCATGAAATAACTTTTACTGCTAGCAAAACAGCATTGACAAATTCAGCTGCTTTTTTATGTACATGTTCTGGTGTAATGCTGAGGTACACACTACAGACCATATTTCTGTTTCTATTCCTTCAATACAGAGCAAAACAACCATGAATTTCTTTCCTCAGGAGGCTTGATCCAGCACTTTAGCTTGATTCAGCACTAACTGAATAGCACAGAATTGATCACTAAACAAATAGCAAAGTCTTCACATTCTTTCTTAAGACAAATAATGAGAACTCCTTGTGACATGCATTAGGTGAAGAGCTCTATAGAGTTAGAGTTGAAAAGGGAAAATTGACTTGGATGTGGAGGTGGCTAGGATTAGCCAACCACAATTCCTTGCCTAGATTTGTAGGGCCTCGGGATGTCTGAGATACTGCTGAAGAGATGAACGGTGCATAGCACCTTAAATGATGTTCAATATGCAGCCAGTGCAAATACGCAGCCAGTGCAAAGTTTGCTGTTAATGAGTAACTAAATCAGATTTGTAGGTTCCTATTTTAAATATGAAGCCCCATTCCATATCTTTCCTGAACGGCATTACTGACGCCATGGCTTGCACTACTAAAGGGCCGCCTGGCACGGGTGTGCAGCGGTCACGCACAACGTGTGCTCCAAAGGCAAGCCAGTCTGCACCCGACAGGGACCAGGGGCCAGGACCCCTGCTCCTCCCAAGGCTACCAGAAAGGCCTTTACTTCATTTAGTTAAGAGCTCTGTGCCGAAAGTGCCTGGAAGTATGTCGCTCATCGATTTACCCCTTACCTAGCAGCCATTGCTATAAACACTGCCTTTTTTCTTGTGACCCTAAGGATCCCTCTACAATCACCGGCCTTAGGCCTAGCACTAGCACCTTACCTGATAAACGCAAATATACTGAGGTCAGAGGCGGGGCTGACTGAGCACGGCTTTTGCTTTTTTAGCCTGAATTGTCGATTCTTAACCAATCATCAACCTGATACCCTGTTTCTGACGGAAACTTGGCTACATGCAGCATCTCTACTTGATGTCATCACTGCACTCCCACCTAACTACTGTATCACCAGAAGGGATCATAAAGGCAAGACAGGTGGCGGCATTGCAATTATCTATAGAGATGTCTTCCAGTGCAAAATGGTACAAAATGGAGGAGCTTCCATTTCCAGCTTGTGAAGCCCTCTTCTTCGTGCTTGGCCTCACACCTAAATTTGCATTCTCCGGCACCCTTATCTGTGGCCCCCCTCGGCTATGCCGGTAACTGGTGTTCCACCATCTCTGACCTTAACTCCTGATATATATTAAAAAGCACCAACTTTTCCCTACTAGGGGACTTAAACATGCATCTAGATGTCGACTCCTGCAGATTGAGCCAGACCCTCAGGGAAGACTTGGGTGCTTTAAATCTCTACCTAATCAATTCCGCCCCCACTCATAAGGCAGGCTATATGTTGGACACTATTTTCTCAAACTTTGCTGGTCTCTCCACTAATCCACCCTTGCTGTTATTATGGCCGGACCATTTTGCTGTACCCTTTTTTGTTCCCCACTACTCCCCTCCCGCCCCTGCAGCCTTCAGGCCTAAGGTAATGGCCAGAAATTGGGCTAAATTGGACACACTTGCCCCTAACACTTGTTTATCCAACACCTTTCCCCAACTGACCAATTTGTTCGACCACGATCAGCCCATGGTCGACAATTGGCTCAGAAGTTCTCTTGATACTATTCTACCTGCCAAGTTAAAATCGGCTTTTAGGCTTCACCCTCCTGCCCCCTGGTTCAATGCAACCCTTCAGGAAGAACAAAAACTTTGTAAGCAGCTTGAAAGGGCATGGAGAAAGCTTTATGACCTGAATTCAAAACTGAAATAAAAAACAGCTTTGAATCATTATCATTTGACGTGTGAAGACGCTTGTGATGCTTTTTACTCCGAAAAGATTTCTAAAGCTCAAAACTGCCTGAAGACTCTCTTCAGAGTAGTTCAAGATTTGTTTGACCCTAAAAACACTGTCGCTCCCCCCTCAGTATCTCAAGCCCAATGCGAAGAGCTGGCAACTTTCATCGTGGAGAAAGTGGCCAATACTCAATTTGCTTTAAACTTAACTAGCAATGACAAGTCCCAGCTCAGGAGCTCTAGTTCACCATCTAACTCCGCTCCTTCTCTGTCTGAGGGTTAGTCCACTGGCTACACACCAGACGTCGGCACAACTACATTCATTTCTTCCCCCATGCTCATTACGTTTCTGGGAATTATTACAGTCCATTAAATCCGGCTCCCCACTCGATCCTTTTCCCCCTGCCAAACTCTGCTCCCTGAGCCCTCATCACCTGTCTCTTTTGGCTGAACTTCTGCACTATTCTCTTCAGGAGGGTTCCCTGCCCAAAGCCAGGAAGCATGCCATGGTGCTAACTTTGCTAAAAAAAAATAAAAAAACTCCTGGACCCGTCCAACTGGTCCAATTTTAGGCCCATCTCCTTATTGCCCACTCTCTGTAAGATATTGGAGAAGCACGTCAACATCCCAACTTTCTTCTTTCATGGAAGCGCAGAATGCCCTTCAATTCTCCCAGTCGGGATTCAGAGCTGGGCATGGCACCGAATCAGCCCTTCTGGGAGTTTCAGAACACCTCAGACAGCTCCTGGACATGGGTGCCACTGCTGCGCTGATCCTACTGGATCTCATTGTGGCTTTTGACAGTGTCTTATGACACCCTTATCAAAATGCTGACACCCATGGGTCTTCAGGGCACTACTTTGGCCTGGCTCTCCTCCTTCTTGATGGTCGCACATTTCAGGTCTTCTCGTCAAATGACGTTTCTAGCATGTGTTTGCTTACCTCTGGTGTCCCGTAGGGATCCGCCCTCAGTCCTTTGCTTTTCAATATCTATGTCCGCCCTTTGGCAGACTTAGTGGAAAGCTTACTCTATTCTCATATGCGAATGATACCCAGATTATTTTCTCTTTGTCATCAGAGCGAGATTCCACCCCGGAAGATCTTAGCTCCTGCCTCAGCCTTGTCTCCACCTGGATGAATTCCAACTCTGTAAAATTGAATGGTGACAAGACCGAGGTCGTCGTTTTGGGGAAGAACCCTCCGCTTTGGAGACCCTAGTAGTGGCCCACCGCGCTGGGGGCCCTTCCCGTCCCTGCCGACAAGGTGAAGAACCTTGGTTTTTGGCTAGTCTCCACTCTGTTCATGAAGCCTCAGGCAGCCAAGGTGGCCTCATTGTGTTTTACTACTATGAAGTGGCTTAGAAAGTTCCTGTGGATTCTTCCGTCGCTGCTCAAAGAACTGTCATCCAGGCTTTGATTCTGTCCAGGTTAGATTATGGTAACATTTTATATCTAGGAGCAGACATGACCGTGATCAGACTCCTTCAAGTGGTTCAGAGCTCTGCTGTCAGGCTCCTGTTCCAGCTTCCTAAACACTCCTCTGCGTTCGGCCTTCTTCTTGACCTCCACTGGCTCACTGTGGAGAACTGTATCACTTTCAAGGCACTCTGCTTTATGCACAAAATATACTCTCACTCCAGACATCAGTACTCTCCCTACCACCCCCCATACTCTAGGTTCCAGCAATCAATCTCTGTTTACCATTCCTAGAGTCAGGCGCACCCTGATGGGTGGTCGCTCCTTTGCTCTTTTGGGACCATAGCTATGGAACGCGCTCCCGGAATCTCAGAGATGCCATACCTCTCTCTGCTCGCCTTTCGGAAGGAGCTTAAAACCTGGTTATTCTGAGCTCTGTTCCTAAGCTGTCTTGCCTGCCTCCTAGCGCTGGGAAATCCTCCGGGTAGCCATGCGCTCTACAAGAATTAAATAATAATAATCTTTACTACTCTTCAGGTGCTTGAACTATTGGCCTACTTATCCTATATGCTTTTGAAAGTCTGTCCACAAATTGAAGGAATTCTTCCTTGGTAGTGGTGCACACTTGAATAAAGGGAGCTCTAGTCTATTTATGCACACTTGTTTTTGAAAAGTGTTACTTTTTATTTAATTTGTTATTTCATCATTCATTCTCTTTATCTCAGAATGTTGTTTATGAACGCATCATTTTGTTTAATTCTGCACCAATAAAGAACGGGATTTAATTGGATGGAAATTTCACTTATAGAATTTTGAAGGCATTAAGCCTTGAGTGGATTATAAATAGATTGACTAAAGTTGTGATACTATATGAAGAAGAACAAACTATAAGAACAGTAAAATTAAATTAAAGAATTTGGAAGGCTTGAAAAAGTCCTGGATATTCCATAGGATGAGACATGTGTTGGCTGGATGAAAATAACTTTAAGGTTATCTTGATATATTGTATATCAGAAGGACGTTTTTCATATGCAATTGATTATCAATCAAGATATTTGTGGTTTTGGACTAAATGTTTGGCTTATGTAGGATGTGTGTAATTTTATTAATTGAAACATCATCAGAGAACAACTCAGTTTCTGGTCTGCGATGAAAATTCTCCAAATTGGTTTCTGAAGCATCTGTAAACAATCAGTAGCACTGCAAAGCAATACTAATGGGAGACAATGCGCTGTACAAAATAAAATAATATAACATAACAAGCATAGCCAATGGACGTTTTACTACATAGATGAATATGAGAAATTGTCGGCATCTCGAGTTGCTATTTCAGGTTAGATAAGGTGGAACAGTGAACTACGAGGACAGACAGTAGTGAGTTGAAAGCAGGGGACTGTGCTGAGATGGTTCAGTTTGAATGATTGTCTAATGTTGGCTCTTCATTTGAACCTCTCTGTGCTCTGATTATCAATTCCCATCATCACATTTTAACATTGAATTGTAGGCCCTGTCAAAGGTGTTTTATTATGTGGTAGTGGTGCTGTTTACTAATAAATATCAGTTTGTACGGTGGATATTTGATGTTGCTGTCATGTGTAAAGATATGTTCGAGGCATGTGTGCTGTAGATACACATGCTTTGCATACTCCTGCCATCTAGAGTTGGATCCGGATGTTTGCAAGTTGTTTTTCTTCGAAGAAGTCTTTCCTAGTCACAAGGTAAGGTGGCTCCTTCTTTCGGTGATAGTGCGCATGGGCATCAACTCCATTGTTAGATTGTTTTTTTCCCCCTTCGGGTTCGGATGTGTATTGCTGCGCTCCGGTTCGAAACCGTTTTCTCGGGTTCCCCTAAGACGCGCAATCCTCCCTACCTCGACGGTATTGTTTCCGTACGCGTTCCCACTTCTCCGCGTATCGTTTTCTACATCTGAATCGACCTTCGATCGGGAAGCCTCGTGGACGGCCTTCGAGGCCTAACCGCGCTCGGTAGTTCTCCGTCGATGGATCGGACTCCGTTTAAATTCTGCCCTCGGTGCCACGCAAAGTATCCGCGCACCGACTCAAACGAAGTGTGCAATTTGTGCTTATCACCCAAGCACAAGGAAGAAAATTGTGATGCTTGCAGATCGTTTCGATCAAAGAAGACTCTTCGCGATCGTCGGGCTCGACGTCGGGAAATACAGCTTCAAAGTATCGAGGACACACTGGACATCTTCGGTGATAACTCCGGCCAGGAAGATATCGAGGCATCGGCGGCAGAAAAGGAGGAGGCCTTCTCCGGACAAGACTCAGGCTCGGAACTCGAGATCAACCTCGATGCCGAGGAGCTGCCGCAGGGTCAAGGTGACGTGAGTACCGAAGACCCCTTGCCCCCACAAACTGTCCCGAAGAAACATAAGGCTTCGGCACCACCTCTGCCTTCTGGCCAAGGTCGGCACCAAGACGATGTTTCACACGCCCCGCCCTCGGGCCGGGCACCGAAACAACCTGTCAAGCCTTCAGGCTCGGTACCGAGTCGACTAAAACCTTCCTCGGAGCCGAAAGCCTCCGGTTCCAAGCATAAGTCCGGCTCGGAGCCAAAATCCACTGCGCCCAAGACCAAGCAACCTTCGGAGTCAAAATCTTCCGCACTGAAAGGTCTGCCTCCTTCGACGCCGAAAGCACTGGCACCGAAAACTTCGGCACCAAAACATAAAGATACCCCTTCGGATCCGAAAATGGACATTATTCCATTAACACCTGATCCAAAGCAAAAAAGGCTGCATATCAACCCTGATACTGGTCATATCCACATAAAACCACCTCACAAAGGCAAGCTTCAAGAAGAGGAGGACACTTCTTACATGATCCCCTTGAAGAGAAAGACTGTGGCTACAAGTCCTTTTCACTTACCATCACCCCCACCTCCAGCACCCCTGTCACCGCCTGAGAATCCTTTACAGATTATACCTCAAGATTCTCCTCAATCTCATCATGACGACGACGATGCAGATGATGGGGCAATGTCTATCCCACTAGATCCATGGATAGATTACACACTAGATCCCCAGGGGACACTGATCCAGACGTGTACCCAACCAAACCATCTCCTCCAGACGACAATGCATCACACCATTAGCTCATTGCCAGGGCTGCACATTACCATGGGGTGGAGCTCCATAAAGAATCACTGGAAGAAGATTTCTTATTTGAGATACTAGCCTCCACACATAGATCGTCACAATCACTCCCCATGCATAAAGGCATGATGCGGCATGCAGACGAAATCTTTAAAGACACAGTCAGAGCCAGCATCTTAACTCCTAGGGTGGACAAAAAATATAAAGCTTCTCCTACAGACCCTATCTTTATCAGAGGACAATTGCCCCTAGATTCCCTAGTGGTATCAAATGCTCGTAAGCGAGCGAATTCCCAATCATCAGGAGACGCTCCTCCACCGGATAAGGAGTCCAAACTAATTGACGCCTCTGGTAAGCGAATAGCTGCTCAGGCAGCAAATCACTGGTGTATCACAAATACCAAGGGCCTTTTATCTAGGTATGACAGGGCACACTGGGACGAAATGGAGCAACTTTTCCAATACCTCCCAGATGAGCATAAGGCTAAAGCTCAGGACTTAGTAAATGAGGGTAAGCTCATTTCTAATCCCTCGATTCGATGTGTTCTAGATGCTGCAGACACCTCAGCTAGAGAAATTAACACCAGCATCATACTTAGGAGGCACTCCTGGTTAAGGATCTCAGGGTTCAAACCTGAGGTCCAACAAGCTATCCTTAACACGCCCTTTGATAAGGAACACTTATTTGGCCCTAACGTTGACCAGGCGTTAAAAAAATGAAGAAGGACACTGAAGTCGCTAAATCTATGGGAGCACTTTAGACTGCATCCAACAGAGGTTCCTTTTGTCGCTCCTTCTACAGAGGAGGGTCAAAAACAACATCCCCAGATCAGAATACCTCCACTTACAAGGGTAATAACCAACCCTCTCCCTCCAGAGGATTTTTTCGAGGAGGTTATAGAGGCAACAGCTTTAAGGGTAAGGGTAACACACCTAGAAACTCCTCTTCCCCCTACAAGCAGTGACTTGCCCACACTTCCCCCCGATTACACCACACCTATCGGGGGAAGACTTCACCAATTTCTCCCCACTTGGCAGTCGATAACATCAGACAAATGGGTTCTTGGGATTATCCAACATGGTTATTGCCTGGAGCTTACCACCAATCCCCCAAACATTCCGCCACGACCTCACAAGTTATCTCCGGAACATGTTCACTTGCTAAAACAAGAGGTCCAGTCTCTTTTACTAAAAGGGGCAATAGAGCCAGTTCCCATACAGTACCAAGGCTCGGGGGTTTACTCTCTGTATTTTCTCATCCCCAAAAAGAACGGTTCCCTAAGACCTATTCTAGATCTCCGAGAGCTAAACCACTAAATACGGTCAGAACATTTTCACATGGTCACACTTCAACAAGTGCTCCCGCTTTTACAAAGAGCAGACTTTGTCTACTCTGGATTTAAAAGACGCATATTTTCATGTTCCAATTCATCCAGCTCATCGCAAATACCTACGATTTGTGATAGCGAACAAGCACTACCAATTCAAGGTACTTCCCTTTGGAGTAACTACAGCACCCAGAGTTTTTACCAAATGCCTGGCAGTAGTTTGCTGCTCACCTCAGAAGACAACAAATTCATGTCTTCCCCTATCTGGACGACTGGCTCATCAAAGCCAGTACTTACCACAACTGTCTCCAGTACACACAAACCACAATAGATCTGCTTCATCAACTGGGTTTCACCATCAATGCACAAAAATCACACCTGCAGCCATCACAGATGCAGACTTATCTAGGAGCTACTCTAGACACAGTCAAAGCCCTAGCCTCTCCCACTATAGCCAGAATACACAATATTCAAACTGCCATTCTACAGTTTCAACACAACCAGGCATTAGCAGCCAGAGTGTTCATGCAATTACTGGGAATGATGCGCCCCCTACAAGAATGCTTAGCACGTCAGTGGAATCAAGAAAAGGGTCTATTGACCGATCTAATGTTGGTAGACGGCCGCACCCATCGCTCTCTCCAGTGGTGGAACCCACAAACCTTATCAGCAGGTCGGCCTTTCATCGACCCTGTTCCACAAATCGTGCTCACAGCAGACCCATCTCTAACAGGTTGGTGGGCTCATCTAAAAAATTACACAATACAAGGCATATGGAGCAACAAGCACAGCACTCTCAACATCAACTATCTAGAGCTCTTAGCTGTTTTTCTAGCGCTAAAAGCTGTTCAGACTCAGCTAGTGGCCAAAACTGTCCTAGTCCGAACGGACAACATGACAGCAATGTATTATGTGCAGAAGCAAGGGAGGGGCACACTCTCTCCAACTGTCAAAATTCGCTCAAGCCATTTGGAAGTGGGCGATACATCACAAGATTTATCTTCTGGCAGAAGACCTCCCAGGAATAAATAATCAAATTACTGATCTCAGCAGGAGAAGACAACAAATTCCAGAGTGGGAACTTCACCCCCAAGTTCTACTTCCTTACTTCCAACAGTGGGGGTTTCCACGAAGAGACCTATTTGCCACAGCCGAAAACGCAAAATGCCCAAACTTCGGCTCCAGGTACCTACACCCGCTATCAAAGGGCAATGCCCTATGGATGAACTGGTCAGGAACATTTGCCGACGCTTTTCTACCTCTCCCGCTCATTCCATGGGTGGTTCGGAAACTCAGGCAAACATCTCTCACACTAATTCTAGTAGCTCCCACATGGGCTCGTCAACCATGGTACACCACTATGTTGGAGCTGTCTCTGGTTCCGCATCAAAAACTACATCTAAACTCCAGTCTCCTCACACAGAGCCATGGAGAAATCAGACATCCAGATCCCAAAGAGCTGAATTTAGCGATCTGGCTCCTGAAGTCATAGAGTTTGGTTATTTAAATTTACCACCAGACTGTATGAATATTCTAAAAGAAGCAAGAAGGCCTACCACCAGAGTGTGCTATGCAGCAAAATGGAAAAGATTTGCTGTATATTGCAATAACAACAAAATCAATTCTTTAGATGCTTCTATACAAAACATTATTTGCTATCTGTTACATCTGCAACAATCAGGCCTCGCTTACACGTCTATTCGTTTGCACCTTGCAGCAGTAGCTGCGTATTTACAAAATAGACAACATTTGTCATTATTCAGAGTCCCAGTAATCAAGGCCTTCATGGAAGGCTTAAAAAGAATAATACCACCGAGGATTCCCCCCTGCCTCAGTTGTGGAATCTCAACATTGTTCTCACAAGGCTCATGGGTCCACCTTTTGAACCATTACACAAGTGCCCTTTACAGTTCCTCTCATGGAAAGTTGCATTCCTCATTGCTATCACATCCCTGAGGAGGGTTGGTGAGCTACAGGCATTAATGTTGGAAGAACCTTTCTTTCAGCTACATAAAGATAGTATAGTTCTCCGTACCAACCCAAAATTCCTTCCCAAGGTAGTTTTTGCTTTTCATATAAACCAATCGGTTGAGTTGCCAGTCTTCTTTCCTCAACCCGATTCTGTGGCAGAACGCGCTCTTCACACGCTTGATGTTAAAAAAACTTTACTATACTACATAGATGGAACAAAAGACTTTCGCAAAACAAAACAACTGTTTGTTGCATTTGCTCCACCCCACAAAGGCAATCCTATTTCCAAATCTGGTATTGCTAGATGGATTGTAAAATGCATTCAAACTTGCTATATTAAGGCTAAAAGAACTTTAACTATACCCCCTAGAGCGCATTCCACTTGCAAAATGAGGGCGTCAGTGGCCTTTTTAGGCAACATCCCTTTAGCTGACATATGTAAGGCAGCTACATGGTCTACACCACACAAATTTACCAAACACTATTGTGTAGATGTGTTAGCACGTCAACAGGCTAATGTAGGCCAAGCAGTACTAAAAACACTATTCCAAACACCTGCAACATCTACAGGTTAGCCACCGCTTTGGGAGTATACTGCTTTATAGTCTATGCAAAGCATGTGCATCTACAGCACACATGCCTCGAACGGATAATGTTACTTACCCAGTAAGCATCTGTTCTTGGCATGTAGAGCTGTAGAGTCACATGCGCCGACCCGCCTCCCCGGGTACCTGTAGTTGTTGCAGTTCTTACATTATACACTTACGCATGGACATCTCTATACTACACTTATTTGCTCTATTCTCACCCTCTTGCGGGAAAACAATCTAACAATGGAGTCGATGCCCATGCGCACTATCACCGAAAGGAGGAGTCACCGTACCTTGTGACTAGGAAAGTCTTCTTCGAAGAAAAACAACTTGCAAACATCCGGACCCAACACTAGATGGCAGGAGTATGCAAAGCATGTGAATCTACAGCTCTACATGCCAAGAACAGATGCTTACTGGGTAAGTAACATTATCCTTATGCACCTAAAGGGTCGTAATGTGATTCTCTGTGACCTTGAGTTGGCCCATATGAAATTTTAGCAGCCCCTTATGAAATTGCTCGAGGTCCCACTATTTTGTACTGTGCCACTCAGGAAATGTTATTCTGTTGGAATAGTTAGTATATGCTCTTATACCCGTAAGCATGTATGTTAACATCTAAAGTGCATATGTGTTTCTCATTGTATTTTGTGTAATTACAGATCTCTACAATATGGGAACCAGTACATATACCAATCAATGCCAAGAATGCTGTCACTTTGGCTTGACTTTGGTGCAAAAGTATTCGAATGGGACAAAGGTATTGTTTGCTCATGCAATAAGTTGAGTAAGAATGGTTATATATTGTCCACAAGCAGATACCATTTCCAATAAGTGCAATGCTGCTTCCCCATGAGATGGTACATGGGAAGAACAATGATCTCAAATTCTAGCATGCAATCTTTTTATTGCAGCCATGACCTAATACTATGCCACAATCATGCATTAAACTTACAAAGTGTATAATCCACATTAAGTGCCACTGACAGTTTACTTTTTCAGGCTTCCACCATACTCCAGAATATTTGGTTGAGCAATTCATAAATAAAAATGAATCTGTCCTTGAAACATCTATTTTTAATAGCGTCCAAAAAATGTACCTCTCTTGCTTAGGGGCTAGCTATTCCTCCATTCCATTCCACTTCCAATCACCTGCTCACCCCGCTTTGTGATCTCAGATCTCCTGAGTTTTAAACTTTTGGCCCTGCTTCTCGGCAGCCTCAAGTCCTACTACCACTCAGGGTTTTAAATCACACATCACTCTTATTCTGCTTCAGAAGAACTGCTCCATGCTTCTTGTGGATGGCTGGAAACTCAGTAGGCTTTAGATAGTTACAATTGGCTAGTAAGGCCATGGTTTGTTGCTTCATTTATTCACCTTGTCAAAAAGACAACCGGTCTGTGCTTTCACTCAACCAATTCATCCAACTGGGTCATTCTACATAAGGCTGGCCCTGTGCAGCAGTTTGTGTCATTTTCATTTGTATTTCAGTAGGCAACAACTACCCCACCTCACATTCCTGTTAAGTCTACTTTGTTTATCATTGTAAGCCCTTCTGCCAGTATTAAAGATATGCCTAGAACAAAATACCCCCCCAGCCATGCTTCAGTGATTGAGAAACAATATGAAATTTCCCAGCTGGCATGAAGGGAAGTTTCAGTTCTATTAACGACACGGAGGTGAGGATTATGCTTAACTCTTCCATTTTATTTGCTCAGCGGCCTTATGTCATATTCCATGTCTGAACCGGATTCTCAGATTATGATACTTTAAAGCTGATTAACAACCAGTGAAGCTATGCCAGTGATTGGTTTAAAGTAAAAGGTCTTCACAGTAGAATCAGAAGACCAATTGGCCGCCCTGAGAATATCCTCCAGGTGGCTCCCCAAGGAAAAGGCCTTTGAAGCCATAGTTCCCCTAGTAGAGTGGGCCCCCGAAGTAGGACCCACCTCACCCAACGGCGATAGTCATTGCCGAGACTGGCTTGGAAGGCTTAAGGGAAATTAATAGTTAAACTACCCCTGGCGGCCTGTATTCCTCGGTCACAGTTGCATATGCTCTCAGGCAGCAGACCACACACAATTTTGGATGACCAGGAAAAGCAGGGTAATGAAACACCCTAGTATTGGACGTAGTATGACGCGAAATAGTAAATAACACTCCTTGTGGGGTTAACTTATGTGCCGTACTGGATACCATACTTGTGACCTCTAAAGCTTTGTCACCAGGATCACTACCGCCTTTTGATGCCTGATCAATGCCGTGAGCCTGACTATCATTGAAAATGGAGGGAACGCATTTCCCCTGAAACTGACTCCAATCTTGGAGAAAAGTGTCTGTTGCCTCTGCGAGAGGATCTGAACGCCAGCTGAAAAAGCGTGGAAGTTGATGGTTGAGTCTCAATGCGAAGAGAGCCACCTGGCATGGACCCCACCGATCCATGATTCTCTGGAACAGAGAGGGATCCAGCTTTCATGCACTGTAATCCTTCAAGTGTCTGGACTGCCAGTCCGCAGACTGATTGAGTCTCCCCGGTAGGTAGTCTGCGTCACTGACAACTTGTTTTCCATACAGTGATTCCAGAAGTCCCTGGCCAAGTCCGCCAGTGCCTTGGACTTGGTACCCCCTATAGCTTTCCGCCAAGATGTTGTCCATCTTCAGAAGAATGGCACAAGAAAGCTTGTTGGCCACTAAACTCTGCACGGCAACGGAGCCTGCGAAGAGTTCCGGACAATTGATGTGGAGCCTCCTCTCGCTCTGATCGCTGTCCGTCTTTGGTAATATCTGCACAGCGTGCACCCAATCGCTTCTAACTGGCCTCGGGCTGAATAACCAGGTCCGAGTTCGACCCAAAGATGACTCTGACGTTCCAGGCGTGCATGTGATCGAGCCACCAACGAAGTTCCGTCGGGGCCTCTGGAGAAAGAGAGAGATTCTGTGCATGCAACAGGCTCCTCCAGAGACGTTGCACCTTCAGTGGACCCGGGAAGATCGCTTGGATCCAAGAAGACAAGAGGCCTACATTCCTGGCCAGATGGCGATGGAAATCTTCTCACTGACCAAAGTTTTGTGTAACTCCCAGCGGTTCAGAAATATCTTTTTCTGGGGCAGTCGGAGAAACTGTCACACTATGTAGACCTAGAACCCCCAAGAAGGTCATATGTTGAGCCGAAGTAAATTCCGATTTCTGAACGTTTACTGTAAACCACAGTTCCTGCAGAAGATCTTTGGTCATCTGAAGTTGGGAGACTAAGGTGTATTTTTCCTGGTGCTTTAGGAGAAGATCATCCAGGTACTAATAGTCAAACTCCCCACGCACAAAGCCATTCAATGACCGGTCGCAACACCTTGGGGAAGCACCAGGCTGCTGATGACAGGCCGAACGGTAGGCTTGTGAACTTGAAAATTAGGCCCTCCTATTCAAACTGTAGGAAACGTCTGTGGGACGAAAGGTGGGAATAGTGAGGTAGGCGTTGTTTAGATCGAGCCTTACCAACCAATCGTTGTGCAACAGAATATCCCGTAGAAGGTAAATGCCCTCCATTTTCAATTGGCAATACACCACCCATCAATTGAAAACTTTCAGATTGATGACAGGTCTTAATCCTTTGTCCTTCTCCAACAGGAAAATATTGCTTAAGAATCCTCTGTGACGAAGGAGCGAATGGGTAATTGCCCCTTTTTCTAGAAGCTCTCTCACCTCTTGGTTTACCACCCGCGTCCCTTCCTGTTAAAAGACCAAGGAACGGCGAAGGAAGTGTTGACAGGGCGTGCTATAGAACTCTATGTGAAAGCCCCTCACGGTTTGAAGCACCCACGTGACCCCTGTTATGGACGCCCAATTCGGACTGAACCACTGAAGTCTTCCCCCATCCCTTGTAGGGAAGAAGGGATATCGCTTACCGTTGGTGCCACCTGGCGCCTTGGAGGCTCCTCAGAAGGGTCCCTTGCCGCCATGTCCTCTACAACGACCTCTGGAGGGGTAGGACCCTCCAACTTTCTTGTGGTCTTGCCACTGGATGGAGCGCCGCATCTGAAATTTCTGGGAGTAGGAGGTGTAGGCCTGGCCGAAGGAGTGCCACCTACTTCTTTCGACCCTTCCAAAAATGTGTTGATTGAACACTTACTTGATGAACTGTTGGGCCTTGTCCAGAGACGAAAAGGTGTTAACAAAGCATAATAGCTCCTTAATGAAGGGTTTTCCGAAGAGATCTCCATTCAACACCGGGCCGGCTTCTGTGGTGGCCTCCTCGCCCAACCTGGGCTAAATCTCAATCAGTAAAAAGTGTCTGCACTCCGTCTATAAGGCATAGTTGGCATTGCCTAAAAAGCATAGAGCCTGTTGAGCCCGGCCTGACAGAATTGTGGAGTCGATCATATGACCGGACTCCTTGGCATCTTCAGCCATATCCAAGATTTTGGTAAGTGGCCCCAAAACATCCAAGACCTTATCCTGACAGGATCGCCAGGAAAGGTCCACACGCTTCTCGGGTTCTTTGACGATTTTAGTAATAAATGTCGCCATTCTGGTATCGATGTCTGGGATATTTGCCACCTTATTAGCCAAGGATGGTAGGGGGCACTCGGCCCTCAGATGACCCCTGACCTCCTGGTCCATGGGCTTTCTAATGCGGCTGGCCACATAGCGTGCCACTTTTGGCGCAGGAACCCAGTCTGCCTAGCGGGGTGGTAAATATCCTCCAGATTCAGGAAGCCCGGCACTCCTGTGGAGTCCTTTTCACCTTTCTCTCCAGGCTGAGTTTCTTGACAGCTTCCTGTCTCCAAGATCAGCTCAGACCTGGTTCATCACCCGAGTCCCCATCAGTGGTAGCTCAACCTTCCCCGGCCTTCTCGTGTTCCCTGGTGGGAGCAGGAATCCTCTTATGGGGTATACCCAGGCTGAGACTCGTTCTTTGGCTCCAGGATGTCCAGGCGCCTTTTCAGGAAGGTCTGACGGAGCAGCTCAAAGGCATCCGACAAGGTAGCGGTCTGTCTAACGTTGGCGTTAGGCCTGGCCTTGTTTTTACCCTCAGGGGCACCCTTGTCAGTAGGAAGCTCAAGCCTCAGGCCTTCCACTGTCAGGGGAAATAAACTGCGTCTCACGGTCAGTTTGATAATCCTTTGGGGTTCCAGAGCTGAAGAGACCGCCCTCTCTAAGGATGCGTCTATGGTATCCACTAGATCCTCATGAATGGGGAGAAGCATTTGCTCCTCCTCAACAGACTCCCAGTACTCATCAAAAACACCTGCTATGGTGTGAACAGGTGCAAATTAGAGGCAACAGGCAGGAATATTGCGGAAAAACAATATATAAACTCCCTAACCGGCCCACGGACAATTGAATTGTCCAATGCTTGTTGGCACTGCCCGTAGGAAAAGCACTAAACCCGCTCTCTAGTTAACACGGGCCATAAGGAGAAAGCTCCGCGGGTGAAACCCATCAGGATCCTAAAGGTATGCATGATATGTGAAAGAATGCAGCTGATGAAGTCCTGTGCTGCTTGTACAGCCGGTTGCCCTTCACTGTGCGTTTTTTGGAAGTGGAAAGTCACAAAGGTCAAGGTGCGCACAAAGGAATGAGTGGAATGCAAGAGGAGGGGCGCACCTCCTCCCTCGAGGCGCGCGCCCTCCACACCCCCTACCTGGGGTCGGAAAGCCACCGCATGCCTCGTTGTTACAAGACGTGCTCATGAATGCAGGGAAAAATTAAGCCGCGGGCTTCTGGAGGCCGCGCCCCTCCCCAACATGGTAAGCTGCGCATCTTGCCCAGACAGAGAGATGCATCGGAAGAACAGGTGAGGAATGCCCGTACTTGCGCAGAGTAGCGCACCCAACACTGGAGTTCCCGAAGGGACCTACCCACACCGTGGAGTCCCCCGAGCGTGCCCCTAGGGGAAGAAGCAATCACCTCACCAGGGAAGCCTCCTACAGGAAATCCACACGTCATTTTACCAAACACAATAAGGCTTATAATAACAGTCCATCAGACATCAATATCCAATATTAAGGAAAAACACTTATCTGGCTGTTGAGCAGCGAAGAAGGAGGAAGTGTGCTTTTCCTTTATGTTGGATATATAGGACTGGCTCTATGGTTGTCATCTTAAATTGTTGCAAAGACTCTTGGGATTTGTAGTCTTTGAATAAAAACGTGTTCTTTTGATAAGGTTGCTGAGCGGATAAAATGGAAGAGTTAAACATAATCTGAGCCTCCATTCATGACATAGAATTTCAGCTGGGCCATTGATGATTTCTTATTTATTTGAGCAAAAGCCAACCAAATCATCAGTTGAATGGCTGTCTTCTTTCTCAATTACCAATTGCGTACCTATCTGGATCGCTAGTATCAGTACCAATGTTTCATTGTTTTGAAGGTTCTATTGATCAGCAAAGTTCAGTTTTAACTATCAATCAATCAAGAAAGCTTTATTCGATTGTAAGCAAACAACCATAAAAGCACAATAGCAGCATTTCATACACGTTAAAATTCATATAAAATACGTTAAAACAAAAAGGTAAAAACATTATTAAACTTCACAGGCTTTCCTGAGATTTAAAAAGAAACATTTAAAACGGAGTCAATTGTTTTCTTAGACACAGAACATTTTTCAAGAAAGTTACCATCCTAAAAACAGTATGTACATTGTCTAGTTGTTGTAGTGCCAGAAGAGCAGGTCGACATTGGCGAAGCCCAAACCGTTTTAACACAGGGACTAAACTCGTTCTCCTGGCACTGGAATAAAATTTACAAAAGAGTATGACATGAATCGAGGTCTGCTTGGAGATTTTATCACAAGGGCACAACTGTAAAACTTGAGACCAGTCATTTACTTTGGGCAGAGTGACTAATCTATAAAATATTCCCAGGCGGAAGCGAATTAAAAGGAACCTGTCAAAATCACTCGGGGCCAAGGTAAAGTAGGGTTGAATATTAAAAGTAATTAAAATCAACTGGTTATGCAGGACTGTAGGTTTTGCAATTTCAATTGATAACCTGGCGGAGTCTAGTAGAGACAAGCCCTTTGCTTTTAATTCCTTCCTAGTTATTTCCCTGATGGTACTGGGGTTGGTGAAATACTCTGGATGGTCAAGATCTTGAAAAAACCTTCAGACATAGCTTATCCATGGGATCTTCAGGGCCCTATCCAGTTTCAAAACGTCCATAACGATATCTCTGTTTAGTTTTGTCTCTTCCTTTGTCCAGAATCTGTGCCATAACAGCACAGGCTCAAGTTTTATTAGATCTGAAACAAAGGAGAGACCCAGCTCCAGCGTGACAAATACTCGCGGAAGTGCCGTTCGGGACAGATAAGATGTATTTTAAAAAGGAGGTTTCTACTCTTTGAATGGGAAGCAAATCAACTGGTCCCCAGACCCCAGTTCCATAGATTGCCGCTGAGACACATTTAGCTCTATATATTTTGATGAGCGCCTCCGGTGGTCTTTTGCCTAGTTTAATCGCAAAAGCTCTAAGGGCAGATGTAGTGCGCAGTAGTGCCAGTTTTTTTGCCGACACCGCCTGTGACCAGGAGTCATTGTGTGCAAAAAGAATGCCCAAGTATGAAAATTTCTTAGTGACTCCGATCTTTTGTCCTGACACAAACATATTTTTAGGTTTTTTGATGCTAGAGCCACAGCGCATAATGAAGGTCTTAGAGGGATTAATTCTTAGGCCTAGCTCGTTCATAAATTTGGAAAAGCTATCCAATACCCTCTGCAGCCCTATGTTGGCACGGGACATCAGTACTGCATCATCTGCGTATAAAAGGGCTGGGATGGGTCGACCCGCCACTTGGGGGAAGTCATGATTATCTTTTAAAAGGGCCTCTCCCAGACCATTTATATACAAGTTAAAAAGAAACGGAGCAAGGACACAACCTTGCCTGACTCCACTTTTGATTGGGAAAGGAGCCGAACGTTCACCTTGCATACCACAGCGCACTCGTGCATTAGCATCACTATAAAAACGTTTAAGAAAATAAATAATCTGTGGATCAACACCCATCATTTCTAAAATTGACCAAAGTTTGTTGTGAATCACGCAATCAAATGCGGCTGTGAGGTCAACAAAAGCTAAAAATAGATTCCCCACCTTAGCCCTGGTGTATTTACCAACTAAAAGAGACAGGTTCAAACCTTGCTCGACAGTGCCTACGCCGGCTCGAAAGCCATATTGCAGGTCCGACAGGACAGAGTTCTCCCACGCCTGAAGGCGTTCCAGAATTATTCTGCCTGCTACTTTTGTTATGGCATCTAGTAAAGAGATGGGCCTATAGCATGTCGGGTCCTGTCTATCCCCCTTTTTAAAAATGGGGACAATAGTTGATTCTACCCAAGTAGGTGGGAAGTCAGCTTCACAGCTAGCATTTAGAACTTGCGTCAAGAGAGGTCCCCATAGAGTAGTGTTAGATTTAAACAAGTCTATTGGTATCCCATCAGGACCAGGTGCCTTGCCACCCTTGCTAACAGACAGAGCCCGCTCTACTTCATCCAAAGTAAACATTAGTGCTTTTGCTTGGGAGAGGAGATTCAAATTGCAAACATCCTGGGTGGGACAATCCGTCAAAATATGATTTCCCGTGCCCTTATAAACCTTGATGAAATGATTGATCCATTGCTCCTCAGTTATTGCTATTTCAAGTGATGGGCTATCCTCTCTAGTCAGGAAAGGGGCCCTGACGACTTTCCAAAAGGCCACGCTGTCATTAAGTACTGTCGCAGTAAGTAATGCATCCCACAACTCCTTCTTAATAGTGGCTTTCCTATCCCTGATTGCTAGTTTGTATGCATCTCTGGCCGCCTTTACTTCAGTGTTATTTCTTGGGGTTTTATGTAGTACCTTTTTTAAATGGGAATAGGCTTGGGTGCACCTGGAGTCAAACCATCCTTTATTGGGGCCCTTGGTGTTACTGCGTTTGGTTAAAAACTCTCTAACGGCGTTCGAGATGGCCTGAAATGAAGCTAGAATAACTTCTGGGGTGGCTATATCACTCAGGCACGTCTCTACCGCTAGTTTAGTTTTGCCCAGCACTGATTTAACCAGAGCATCTTGATCTACCATGGTCCAACGCAAGGAATACCCATTGATGCTCTTTATAGCTAGATTACCTGGCAAGTGATTGATCTTTTCCGATCTTGAAATTATATTGGACGGTAAAGAGAATGCTAGGCAAAGAGGGAAATGATCGCTAAGGGCATTTTCAGACACATAGAAAGAATGGAGAATGTGTGCGTGGCTGTTAAAGACTAGAACATAATCAATAGTGGAGCAAAGACCCCTACCATTGAATGTGCGGGGCATGGGGGCGGGGGTTGGGCACATTTCATTAGCGAATCCCAAGTCAAGGGTGAAAATAAGCTCATTAAATTGTTCCCCCAAAGCTGAATGTCGGAAATGGGATACACGTGCCCCTTCATCGTTTAGCGCTTCGCATAGTTTATCCCCGGCATTCGCACATAAGGTACAGTTAAAATCACCGGCCAAAATCAGCATTGAATCTTTACTACTACCTACATTTTTTAATGTTTTTAACATGTTATAAATCACAGCTCTCACATTATCAGAGGGAATATTATTATATAAGTTAATAACTACAATCGAATGCCTAGAGTCTAGGTCCAGTTTAACTAGTTGGTAATACTTATCATGTGCATACAATGTTATCTTTTTAGAGTTAATAATACTCGATATATATATGCAAAGACCGCCCTTAGCCCTACCACTCAGACTGCTAACTGCTGGCGTATGGTAAGTCCTATAACCGTTCAGGTGAACCGCCTCCTTAATCCAGGTCTCCTGAAAGCACAGGATCTCAAACTGGCTAATCAATTCTCCCCATAGAGGATTATTTAGCTTAAAGGATATACCGGCAATGTTCCAGGAAAGAACTTTGCAGAGGTCAGATGTACTACTCACTGGATTTTTAACTGTATCTGTCTTGATTACTTCCTCTGGAATGTTATTAGAGGGTAGAGAAGTATTTGGGGAATCCACAAGATCATAAGATGGTCTAATCTTCCCTTCTAACTCTATTTCAACCACTAGACTATCACAAGACTTGGGGCGACTAGGGGACAGGTCGATTGAGTCCTCGCTGGGAGGGCTAAGAAATCGCCCCATACTAGGCCCTTCCACTACGGAAGTTTCAGGTACTCGAATTCCCGTGTACAGTCAATCTATATCCTCCAGTGAGCGCAGAGCATCAAAGCGGTTAAACACTGGGATTGGAAATCTGGGCTCCCTGAAACTCCTCGAGAGGCCTCCCAAAGAGGTAGTACCTCGGAGTTCAAAGGGATTCGGTGGTTTGTAGAAATAGCCTAGGGGTAAGATGTGTATGTCACTAGGATTGGGGGGCCCATAGTTTCTCCTCTCCAGGATTGTGCGCACCAAAGGAGGTGAGCTAAAAGTTAACACAACACAATCCCCTTGGAGAGTCTTCTTTGAGGGGCCAACCCATCCTATTCTATGGGCCATTTTAAATTCAGAAAAAAGAGGATTGCCTAGACCAGTTTTTAGACCCAAATAGTGAAGTGACTTGTTTTTTAACGCTGCCCAATGTTCGAAAGTATTGTGGGGTAAAGGAGGAACATTTACCAGGACCACTATAGGGGGTGACATCTGGAGGCAAATTTAGAGTAGATGTAGGGGGGTTAGGGGACTCAGAGTAGTCCCTAGGGGCAATACCTCTATCACTATCTTTAAGCTGACCTGACGACCTAGGAGTCGGAACTCCGCTCACTTCATCAGAAGAATTACTAGGATGTTCTACAGGAGTTTCTTTGTGAGGGGGAGGCTGTCTAGTGCGAGCTGAGATGTTTGCTACACATGAGTCTTTGCATTTGGCAGTGTTCCTACCCTGTAGCTGCTCGTTAGTGGTTCTACTAGAATTGCCAGCCCCTATGTCAACCTCTCTATTATTTGGGATGCAGGAGCTATATGATGGTACAGGTAAGTGTATATGACTGATATGTTCCTCCACCTTAGCTAGCCTAGCTTCAACGGCAGATATTTTTAGCTGAATAGGTTCCAGAAGGGTTGTCATCAATATCCAATATTAAGGAAAAACACTTATCTGGCTGTTGAGCAGCGAAGAAGGAGGAAGTGTGCTTTTCCTTTATGTTGGATATATAGGACTGGTTCTATGGTTGTCATCTTAAATTGTTGCAAAGACTCTTGGGATTTGTAGTCTTTGAATAAAAATGTGTTCTTTTGATAAGGTTGCTGAGCGGATAAAATGGAAGAGTTAAACATAATCTGAGCCTCCATTCATGACATAGAATTTCAGCTGGGCCATTGATGATTTCTTATTTATTTGAGCAAAAGCCAACCAAATCATCAGTTGAATGGCTGTCTTCTTTCTCAATTACCAATTGCGTACCTATCTGGATCGCTAGTATCAGTACCAATGTTTCATTGTTTTGAAGGTTCTATTGATCAGCAAAGTTCAGTTTTAACTAAGCTTGCCCCAAGTGCACTAGTCTAGTGAAGCACTGCTTTTGCTATGCATCAGGGCTTCCAAAGAGGTTTGCTGCCTCAGTCATGTTCCAAAATGTGGCAAATGGGGGCTTATGTTTTTTTAAAGGTTTTTGATTCATACTTTCTTTTAGAACCTGCTTCTGTGTTAAGTACCGACATATCATCTTAATAAATGCCGGTATGTGCTAGTTAGCAGCGGGTCACTCTTGCCATTCTTACGTATCTGAATTGGGATTCCATTTTGCGAGACAGTCTCCAAATAATGCTCCCTGGAATGTAAACCTCGAGCAAGCTTCCTATTGACTTCTCTCTTCTCAAAATCCCTAAAATCCTGTGTTGGAAATGGAGCTTCTGTCAAAGGGAGTCTGTCTAGTACTAGTGGTAACAAGCATGCATTGAGATTTTTTTCTTAGAGTTAGCACCTGATAACGTGGTTTGAAGTAAATTACTAGTTAAACTTTCCAATATCCCAATTATGTACTATACATGTATTTTTAAAATGTTTTTATTTTTAATGGCCTCCTCTTCACAGCCCTAATGCAACTGATGGGGAGGGATATTTCAATAATCTTCAGGCTGTGTGAAATATGTGCATGGTCTCTTGCGTTTGTATTGAATGTGACTGGAAGCAGAATGCTTGCTTTTATAAACAATTATTGGTTCTCAGCCCTCCCAATAATGCACTGATTTTAAAATATAACTTCACCCTCTAAGCCACTTTCGGTGAATGATTATGTCATCTTTCTTCCATCAATGGCAAAAGCATGTCACAGATGTGGCACGTGCACATTTCAGTTTTTGTCCTATTCAAATAAAAAAATGAGCACTGTTACAGAGTGCCAGAAATGTTGGGGTGGTCTAGCTGCGATTGATACTGGAGGCTCGGCACGCTGGGAGTCATTTTGAAATGATAAGTTTAAAGAGTCTGCTTCAAAGAGAAGTGTGCAAAGGGCTAGATATTTACCCTGTTTCTCATATGAGCCGAAATGATCTAGAGGGCACTTAGCACAAAGGTGTAAAATCAGTGTTTTCTGGATTAATTGAAAGGAAGGCTCTTCATGTGAGCAGCCTTTCTTTGTATTTTGTGCATTTGACAGGCCGTTAGGGAGAGGGACTCAGCCATTGGTGTAGCATTTTTCTGTTAACTTTCAAAGTAAAAAACAAAACATATTTTGTGGCGTTTCAGAAGGTACACGCCACGACTGACAATCCAGTAAATAGTCTACCAAAAACACGAAAAATGGAGGAGGACAGTTTTGGAGCTAACCATTGCTACACTACTCTGTCCAGGTTTCGTTCTGGACTCATGACGCCAACCGGCACAGCATGAAAATGGCCGTTTCAGACACTAGTCGAACAATTCTACAAAAGCAGAGGATTTTCTTCATTTCAATTACAAAATGCTTCAATGCATTAAAACGTCTTCCGCGATGAGTGTGAAGTTCTGGTGCACTGGAATTGTCCTGGATATCTCTGCCAATCAGATTCTTAAGTGAAATCAAATGCAGATGCTCGTAGCTCATTATTAGTGTTGATTGTGACCCCTGGATATTTATCAACCTGGTTAACACCTTGACTTTTCGAAGTGGACACATAAGTTCATGAAGATTTCCTTTTACTATAAAAATATGTATGTATATATTCTATATACAATGTAGACCATTGTACTGAGGATATGTAGATTACCTCTGTGCCTATACTTGTGTAAATACTCCAGGACGAATATTTGAGTACTTGTTAGAAATGGAGGTCTCTAGTTGGCAAGGGTTTGCACCTTTGTCCAAATAGGGACCCTTCCTTCTAGTCAGGATAACGGAGTTACACTCCTAAAATAACCCCTTGGTAGCTTGGCACGAGCAGTCAGGCTTATCTTAGAGGCAGTGGGTGAAGCATTTGCACATAACCAACAGTAACACAGTGAAAGCACTACAAAAGGACACCACACCAGTTTAGAAAAATATCCAATATTTTTATATACTCAAAACAAGACCAAAAACGATAAAGAATCCACAATACAGTACTTGAAAAATAGATACTTTGCAAGATGTCTACTAAACTGCAGAAATACCTCAAAAATACAGTTCGTACGAGTCGGTAGCTCCGTCTGGGGCTACCGCAATGCTGAAAACAACAGAGTCTAACAGTTCCAGCCGACCACGTCGATACGGGCCAGCAAAAGCGTGACCAGACTTGGTAACAGTACCTTTTCTCGTTGTGGCTTACACGTGGGTGCGAGCCGGTCGTGTCAACCGTCGCGGTTGCGTTGCAAAATGGAAGCGGTGCAGGGCGCGGTGTCCTCTCGATGCGGTGCAGGCAGCGGAGCGGTGACGATCGTTCAGACGGCGTTGGTGAGACCAAGGCTTACGGTGCAGGGCGAGGCGGTGCTCGATGCGGTGCTGGCAGGTTGCGGTGCAGGCGACAGAGCCGGTTTGCGGGAGCTGGCGTCGGTCAGCCCAGACGGCTGTGTGGGACGAGGCGGTGCGTCGTGAAACTTTACGAGCGGTGCCCCCAACCAGGATGCGGTCACGGGTGTCGAGTCAGCAGCAGCGACAGCGTCGGTGAGATCAGGATGGGGAAGTGAAGCGAGGTGGTGCAGACTGCGTTGCCCACAGGTCACGGTGCAAGCAGCGCCTCGGTGGCGGCGGCGGTCGTCGTCGTCGGTGAGACCAGGGTTGCGGTGCGAGATGCGGACGGTGCGGTCTGCGGTGCATTCAGGACACAGAGCCAGCGACGGAGTCGGTTGCGGTTCACTTCTCTGTGGCAACTGAAACAGCGGTTCCAGAAGCGGTACCCAGAGGTTGGTGAAGTCTTTGCAGTCCCTGAGACTTCAGAACAGGAGGCCAGCTCGATTCCAGGCCCTTGGAGATACTCAGCACAAGTAAAGAAAGTTCAGTCCAGTCCTTTCACAGCCCAAGGCAGAAGCAGTAACTGCAGGCCAACCCAACCAAGCAACAACACAGCAAAGGGGCAGTACTCCTCCTGGCTGCTCTTCCAGCTCTTCTTCTTGGCAGGTTCCTTGATTCCAGTGAGTTCCAAAGTTTAGTGGTTTGGGCCCCACTTTTTATAGCCCAAAATCCTTTGTCCTCTCAGGCAGCGAGTGTCTGTGCTTAGTCCAAACCAGTTCTGTCCTCTCTGGCCCAGCTTCCCAGCAGGAGGCGGAGACAGCTTTGTCCCAGGCAGACAGGGCCTATTCAGGTGCAAGGGAAATCTCCTCCCACCACTCTAAATGCAGACCGGGCCTATTCAGGTGCTAGTGACAACTCCTCCCACTACTCTGAATGCAGCCCAGGTCTATTCAGCCCATCCCTGACCCATCTAGACTCTCTGGAGCCACTGCTCCTGCCCAGCCCCTGTCACTCCAAAGCCAGACAGTCAATACACATCCTAGCAGAGGCACACAGGATGGCTAAGCAAGAAAATACCTACTTTCTAAAAGTGGTATTTTCAAACACAGAATGTAAAAATCACCTTTACTAAAAGATGCATCTTTAGATTCTGAGTTCAGGCATACTAAACTTTATTTTCCTATCTGGTCCGAATGCGAAGATATATTTATAAGATGTTATAGATTAACTCCCATGCTTTCCTATGGGACAGATAGCCTTTCCATAGTGAAAAACGAAATGCACTGTAAATCACTACCAGGACATGTCACACACACACCAGTACATGTCCTACCTTTAATATACACTGCACCCCGCCCACAGGGGTACCTTGGGCCTACCTTCGGGGTGACTTATATGTAAGAAAAGGGAAGGTTAGGGCCTGGCAAGTGGGTACACTTGCCAAGTCAACATGGCAGTTACAAACTGCGCGCAGACTCTGCAGTGGCAGGTCTGAGTTACCTTTTCAGGGCTACTCATGTGGGTGGCACAATCAGTGCTGCAGGCCCACTAGTAGCATTTGATTTACAGGCCCTGGGCACACACAGTGCACTGTACTAGGGACTGACTAGTAAATCAAATATGCCAATCATGGAAACACTAATCCATGATACAAATTTCACAGAGAGCATATGCACTTTAGCACTGAATAGCAGTGGTAAAAAGCCCAGAGTCCTAAAACCAACAACAGCAGGTCAGGAAAAAATAGGAGGAAGAAGCAAAAAGTTTGGGGATAACCCTGCAAAAAGGGCCATTTCCAACAGTACTGCACTGAAATTCCCCCAGAATTGTCTTTACCTTTTTGTAAGTAAGTACACAAAATACACAATTTCATTTCTGTCCCTTATTCCTTCACACAAAAATTTTCTGTAAATGTGCTTCTGTGATGCATAGCGTTTACTCTATTAGTAGCATATTTCTTAGTACTGCTTTGTGAATAACAGTTGTTAATAGTATTGATTGTGCTAGGAGCATACTAATGGGTGTCCTCCAAATAATTCGTTATAAACATTGATATCAATGAGACCCGATGACTTTGTTTCATTAGCGAACAGATGAGGAGATGTCAGACTGGACCATCAAGGCGAGCAGGCTAACAAGAAGCCTTCAGCGTATTAGTAGCACTTTATAAAACCCCTAAAAAATTTATGGGAAAGAGGCTGCCCTTGCAATCTTGCTTTCTTTGACTCCACTAGCAGCTCTATGCTCATAAGCTTTTCTTTACTCTGTCTAAAGTCCATTCAATAGCCTGGATGAAAAATATTCCTTTAGTCGGCAGCAGCAATGTGTGAATGGTGAGTAAATAGCTTTGGCAGCTTTGTATCTCTTCCACAGGTTTTCTGTTCATCAGTTGAATTTAAGATAGTAGAAAAGAAAATTATGGCTAATTTGAAAATTTTGACTGAGAATGGTGTGTACAGTTTTTATTGTGTGTTTTTCAGCCGGTCGCCCAGATCGCTTGCAGATGCGAACAGATTTGGTGAAGATAAACAAAGTGATCACAGAGCATACAAATCACTTGGCGCCTTACCAGTTTCTCACTGCATTCTCCCAGTTGATTTCCCGAATCTGCCACTCCCATGATGAGGTGTTTGTGGTGTTAATGGCGATCATTGCAAAAGTGTTCCTGGCCTACCCTCAGCAGGCAATGTGGATGATGACTGCTGTATCTAAGGTTTGTTTTGGAGAAAATAATTTTTTTTTCTGATTTAAGAGCTATTTATATAGATTTGGAAATAGGACATCTTGCAAAGCTTTTGCTGTTTGTTATGTTAGAATTTGGATAGCTGACATTCTTTAGTTGGTGTGGTCACCCAGTACTCTTAGAGTGAATTTCCACAACTATTCCACTGCTACCATTGCACAATGCCTTGTGGATGTAAATGCTCTTTCAGTTGTCTGCTTATTGTCACAAGTTCCTGATTTTATTCTCCGTCTCACCATGAAGAAGTTAGCAGATTGCAATACAGGACCCACTCGTTCATTCCTGCCTTCCACAGTGGACGTTGACCATTGTAAGGACCCCTTGGAGAGTCCATTGTATGTACATTTCGCCAGCTGATATTGCACAATATATATATATTGTTTATTTTACATACATATTCATATAAATATACTTAGCTGGGCTACAGCTGATCTGGTTCCCACATCTCTACTGTCTCCAACATAAAAATGGTTTGTCGTCTGAAGTCAGTTGATACAGATTGTTTTACAGTTCCTTGCGCCATTGATAGTTTTCTTTGCTGTTTGTCCCTACGTGGAATTCTGTTGAGTTAGTGTTAATCCATGGTGGAAGCATCTGTGTGTGTGAAGAAGTCAGATGTTCATCCAATTAGTAATTGACCTGCATGAATAAGCATTGATTTACAGCTCATCACTCAGTGGACCGAGGATTGACGTTGCCTGGTCTACTGTATCTTGGACAACGAGGTGTGGCATGTGTGAGTCCTTTTCTGGGGTACTGGGGCAATCAATGGTTACTGTGTTATCTGTAGTGGGTGCTGTTGTTTATCACTGGAGTCTTTTGTCATCAGATATTTGTAGTCCAATTGGATAACCAACGTACTACCTCTGTATACTTAAAACACTGAGGGTAGTGGGGACCTGAAGAGAATGCTTAGCCCAAGAGGTGGTACAGGGTTTGGAACTCCTATACTCTGACATACGTAAATACACACAATCTGAATGTTGATTCATAGATGTAATTTGGAAACTTAGTAGAGTTATAATTCCAGGAAAAAAGTAAAGCAGTTAAAATTGTTCACAATACAAAATAATACAAGACTTGAGCACGTTCTAGTGCCGAGATAGGATTACAAAAACAATGTTTTGCATTTACTCGCTAAGGCACATGACTTGAGTTTATTATGGGCTTTGTTTACTGCATCTACACAATGTGGTAACGGTGCTAGAAAGAACGTGACAATGTATCAAGTTGGTTGTGTGAGTATGCCGTAGATTCTCAGCAGCCCAGGGTAAAAAGCTGAATGAATCAGTTCGTTGAGGCCCAGGTAACTGAGAGTACATTAAAAATAAATCTGAAACACAAGTGACCCAAAAACACAGATCCCTTCATAAACAAGTGTCCGATCCAAATACAAGTATGCGAAAAGGGGGAAACTGCCTTTACAACGCGGGCTAAGCCACGCGTGCCGTTTCCTCGCAATTGCAACCACGCTTGCCTTAACCGCGCATATGCGTGGATAAGGCATATGCGCGGTCTAGTTGCTGGAATGGGCGGGCCCAGGAACAGGAAGTATCGAGAGAGGACACAGTGAGGTAAGTGGGGCTGGGGCCAGGTTTTGGGGGAGTGGGGGGAAGTTTTTAATTAATTGTTGGGGTAGTTTTTAAGAGTTGGGGGTAGTTTTTAGGGCTGAGGGGTCAAGGTTGTTTTAAGGGTCCAGGGGGGTCGGGAAAGTTTTTAGGGCTCTTGGGGGGTCGAGGTAGTTTTTAGGGCTCAGGGGACGGGGTCGGGGTAGTTTTTAGGGCTTGGTGGGGGGGTCGGGTTAGTTTTTAGGGCTCAGGGGGGCGGGTCGTTTTTAGGGCTTAGGGGGGGTTGAGGTATTTTTTTGGGACTCTGGGGTGTTGAAGTAGTTTTTAGGACTCGGGCGGGGGACTCGGGTGTGAACTTTACCACACATATTCCTTTACCGTCATGCCTTTACCACGAAATTGCATGGTAAAAGCATGCTTGGTAAAGGCATGCATGGTTCAGACTCATTCGTGGTTAGGGTAGCGTTGTAGAGGCAGGCGTGGTTTAGCCATGCGTGCCTCTATCATGCACCCAAGAAAAGGTCATTAGATGGGGGTCGATAGTCTGTAATTAAGCAGGAGAGAGAGTTCAGAAGAGAGCAGATGAGATCCAGACTGGTCTCAGATTGACAGTCCAATACATGGAGATTTAATATTATTATTATTACTGATGCTGATGCAGAGCTACCATGCAAAATACATCACGGGGGAGCCAATCTGTATGAGTCAAAATTGTCTGCCATGAATTTTGGTTGACAGTGTCGTCCCCACAGTGGACGCACCCATTAGACCCAGAGACTCTCCAGCTGTGACTGGGAAACTGGAATCTAGAATTAGTTTTCAAGTGTGACTTCAAGTAATAATATCTGTATAACCGTAAGGGCTTGAGAGATTGGAGACTGGACACAGCCGAGAGGACAGTACCTGAAGGCCAAAAGAGTAGAGAAAATCTTTGATGTTCCCCGGGGCTGAAAGGGGTTAATTGGGCTTCCACTAAGTATGAGATGGTACCAGAGGAGCTGGAGGGTCGGGGCTCACTGCACTCAGTTGTGAAATGTTCTTTGCGGGTCTTTGAACATCTGGCCACAAAAGAGTTTTTGGGTCAGTTCTGGCCGGCAGCGCTCCAAAGTCTCATGGCTACCCGGAAATTCACTCCCTCAAATAGCCTCCACACAGGCATTGATCTCCTGTGCCTTGCTGTTAGTTCACTTGTCCACACACCAGAAAGTTGAGGTTCCTCTTTCAAGGCAGGCTTCTGCAAGGACTTCTATAGTTCTTTGGTCTGGTCTTGGAAATAGCAGCAGAATCCTGCCAGTATGACATTTCTTTTGGTCAGTGCAGACCTTTTGACGTCCAGACAAAGTGCAAAAGTTTGTTTGATGGGACCCATGCCTATCATGTTTTAGGACCCTGGTAGGCGGTCAGGACTAATCATAGGTCAAGCTTTGCTCAAAACGCACACACACTTTTAATTTGGAAGAATCCTTCTTCCCAGGCCTTCTGGAAAGTCCAAGAAGGGGCTGATAGCAACTAGGTATGCAGTGCGGACTATCCCATGCTGAAACCAGGCTTCCTCAGCCAAAGTCTCTGTTACTAGGATATGAACAGTATAAAGCAGCATGCCAGGTACTAAGGTATGCAAAAGTGAGTTGGAGGTAAGCTGATGTGTACTCCCTCAATCTGCAAAGCCTTAAGGACAATATTCTGAACATTCCAGGCCAAAGATGAACAATGGCACAGTGATGTAGTCTCCTGACCATGCTAGGATTTTCACCCCTTCGTGAAAAACTAGTATTATTTTGCTTTGTTTGCTTTACAAAGCTCTGCTATATATATGTACTTGCCTTCTTTCAAACTATTCAGCAGTGCCCCCACTCTGAGTCAAAACTCAGGTAGTAGCTAATCCTGTTCAAAGCCACTCTGCTAGGGACTAACTAGCCTTTCTAGGTAAGTAACTTGTTTAAATAGCGTTGCATTTGCTGAATAAATAATTTTCTATTTTTCTTTTTCAGTCATCTTATCCAACTCGTGTAAATCGGTGCAAAGAGATTCTGGAGAAAGCAATCCACATGAAGGGGTCCCTAGGAAAATTCATTGGTGATGCAACTCGCCTTACAGACAAACTCCTGGAACTATGTAATAAACCGGTATGTAACAATAACGTACCACACAAAGCATTAAACAGATTTTTGAGTGGGTGCATCATTACATTGAACAGTTAAAAGTATTCTACACTAACAAATAATTACAAGTCAGTGCTCTTGGAAATCTATAATAGTTCTCTGTAAATGCAACAAAAGTCAGACGTGCTCAAGAGAGGCATAAATCTGTGTGTGTCAATTTCAGATTTTTTATTTAATCTGGCCCTTACTTTTTTTTTGTCAAACCTGTTTTTATTGTTTTCAATTTGGCATTCCTTCCACAGAAGTCCATGAAACAGCCTCTCAGCACAATACAGAGCTAATAAAAGAACACAGTTTATATGACATATGGGCTATCTCTTTACATTGACCTTCTTATTGCATCCATTTATTCATGCCGTTCTAAACTACCCTCATTCCCACCCCCTCCCCCCTAAACAACCCCCAAACAAACAAGGGAAACAAAAAACCCAAATCATAATCTGGTACATGGTTGCTATCAATGATGAGTGGTAAAGTGCTGGCTGTGTTTTCTCCTTTCTCCGTTTAAGAGCGGGTGAGGAATTCACTAGGGTGTTGTCCCCGCGTCAGTGACATTCAAGATATACCTCGGATTAAATTTGAAAAAGATGAAGAACTCTTGTACGAGTGGGACACACACAGAGGGGTAGGCCCTTGGAAAGATAGCTTACAAATGAGCCCCACATATATTCAAAATTCTTGTAGGTGTCTGTGGCAATATCGGCCATACGTTCCATCGTGACTGCCCGCCACAATCTGGTGTGCCTTTGTGTCAGAGAAGGTGCCATCTTGCTCTTCCAGGCAGCCGCAACTGCCATCTTCGCTGCCCCCAGACATAGCCACATCACTGACTTTAAAGTTACGTGCTGAGGCCCTAATAGCACAGGTCCCGTTTTTTCCGGAAGCGGGTACTCTGGTATGGTTTTTATTTTTTTTATTTTTATTTATTTATAAAGTTTTATATAGCGCTGGCTAGACCCGGAGGTATCAGAGCGCTTTACATAAGGATCAGTGCGTTACAGGTTACATAGTTACAGGATCAGCGAGTTACAGGTTACATAGTTACAGCAATTAGATCAATGAATAACGGAGGGAGGAGGAGGGAGGGGGGAGAAAAAACAGCGGGGGGACGAGGAAAACAATGTCAGATGTCCGGCTGGGTAGGTGATGGCCAAGGGGGTGAACCAGAGCCAGACTCCTCTATAGCTGCAAAGAACAGCTCCATCGGGCATCAGCCAAGGTTGCTCGGGCTCCGCAGTAGGTACAAAACAGTTTTGGAATCAGCCCAGAGGGCATCGTCATACCTCTATCAAAAAGCACCGGTCCCGGTATTCCTGGGGAGTGCCGTCCGCCTCGTCTTTCAGCTTACCCCCAGGACACGAGTGGTGGGTGGAGAGGAGGAAGGGACAGTTCCAAGGTCTGAAGAATTCACACAAAGAGCTGACCTGGGAAAACAGCACAGGGATCCCTGAAACCAACGCCCGTACTCCATAGCTGTAACCAGTCTGGATAAGAAGACCAGGGAAGCAGCGCTGGGCTCCCTGAAACCAGAGCCCATTCTCTGTGTATGAAGCTAATCCAGAAACTTGCAAACCCTGGCCTCACTGGAGAGGCACTGGCGATCGCCATCTTGAGGAGTGAAATAACTGGCGGATCGTCGCAACTTCAGGAACAGCCCTTTGGTGGGGTTGGCGATCAGGACAGGAGAGGAAGCCTGCGTATCATCGGTGTTCGGGGCTGTTCGGGGGTCAAAACAAACATGGAGGGAGGCCCTCTGGGGGGGTCTGATTCATCACCAGCTCATTGTGGTGCTACGAGGTAGAATCGGGTTAGTTGTAGGGGAGGACAGATGGGCGGGGGAGAGAGGTCACTCACCCTGGTTTCCCTGTAGGGCCACGGCATTCACCATCTTGCGGAGTGAAAGCTGTCGGCAAGTCGCCATCTTGAGATTGGCGGATCGTCACCATCTTAAAGGGCGTCCTTCGGTGGTATAGACGATCAAGACAGATGGGTAGTCAGAGTACCATCGGTGACGGGGGTTGTTCGGCGGCGTGACGCCGTTCAGGTCCCAGCCGGCATGATCCAGCAATTGTGGGTGTAGCGCGGCAGCAGGGCGCAGATAAAGGTAGAGATGTCTGGGGCTGCGCGACGGCCAGGCGCAGATCACATCACGGTGCTCCGTCAAGCACTGCGAAAAGTGAGGCAGCCAAACCACCGGGAAAGGACGCAGCAGCGGTCGGAGTGGTGGGAGGGCCCAGGTCCAGCAAGGCCAGGTGTTGCTCGGCGGCAGGTCGTAGATCGGTTCACGGAGCTCCGTCGTTCAATCAGCCAGGCATCCGACTGAGGCCAAACACTTCGGGGTCTCACAGCGCCAGCGATGCTGCAGAGAAGGCGACAAGAGGAGGCACGCCCAGCCTACGGTTCCCATCCCAAGTAACACACATGGAGTTGGGTTCATTGCTAAAAGTAAACAGGAAAGAGCGACCACATGCAGTTGTTGGATTGAAATGTCATATCTGTCCATGAAGAGGTCAAGAAGATAAACAGCAAGATGGCGTGCAGCAGGACATAGCTTGAATCGATTGCTCACAATGGCAATCAGATCTGCAAAATACCGTCTTAAATTCAACTGTGGAGATTGTCCTTTGTAAGATGGTAGTTTCAGCTCCTTATAGCGAAGCGCCTGGTGGATGTCCGCAGCCAGCTGCCCCTTCCACCATTGCCCCTCCAACTCCATGGCATGGGAGAGGCGCAGCTCCGGGACCCCCGTACACTGCTCCGACCTATCGCCTCACCGCGGCCCGAGAAGTCCAGGGGCATGTCCTTGAGGGTTTCTTGGCCAAATTGGCAGTATTTAATTATATATCACTGAAGTGTCCCATCCAGCTGCAGGGCGCCACCATACACAACGGCCCTCCTTATCCGCGGACACCCGTGGCATCCAGGCTCGAGCACCGGCACACACGACGGCCCTCCTTATCTGCGGACACCCGTGGCATCCAGGCTCCGCGCCCCCGAGAGCGCCCCTCATCCTCACATACCAACTTCCACAGACACCAACCGATGCACGCACGCAGACACACAAATACAAACCCACACCAACAACCCCAGACACACACGCACCCAGACACGCCTGGACAACACCTCACATCCAGGCTCTGTGCCCCGAGAGCACCCCTCATCCTCACATACCGACTCACACAGACACTTGAGCAAGGATTTTTACCCAGAAGGGGCGGATGGTCTGGCAGTCCCACCAAATATGTTTAAAATCACCTAACATCCTGCAGCCCCTCCAGCACAACTGCGATGTGTTAGGGAAGATTCTCTTTAGTTTGGCAGGATATAGGTACCAGTCGTATAGAAGTTTGTAATGTGCCTCCCGTAGTGTCATGGAGTGGTTGCATTGTGTAATGTCTCGCCATAGTCTAGACCAGGTATGATCCGGTATCTGTTCTTCAAGTCCCTTACTCTTAAGTATCATGCTGTGGTCTATTTTTTATGATGTTGCTTTGTCAGTCAACAAAACTACTGTGATTAGAACTAGCAGAAGCAGTACTGCCTGTCCATTAACTATGGTAATGCAAAGGCCTCCGTCTGAGTTTGGCAACAGTAGATTTTGTTTTTCTCATGGGTCTGTATCCTGATTTATAATTTGTATTTTATTTTATTGAGTAGTTGGTAGTATAAACCTAGCTAAGAGGGGCGATGTTAGATAAATTATCAGGATAAGCTAATAAGCTAGGCTGCTGAGGATTGTTACCCTCTGGGGGTGATTCCGGCGCTTTATAGATCCCATACAAATTGTTGTCTTGAAGTGAGAGGCAATGGAATTTTGAAGGGTTTGGCCGAAGAGCTAGAACTGGGACAGTGTTGTTTAAAAGCAACAAAGGAAATGCTCTATGTAGAAGTGGGTTTTGAGTTATGTTCATAATTGTCTTGAGAGACGATTGAAGATATGCTTCCATAACCTTGGAACCTTGACTGACAAGGCTTCCATCTTGTTTTCTGTTTTGAAGTGGCTATGCTAGCTGTTTTCTTTACTGCCATACATGACATGTAGGTCTTAATGATACAGGCTTGCAGGGACAGGCCATTGTAGATTGATGAATGTAGAGGTGATGTGATAAAAAATAATCATAATTCGTCAGCAAGGCAGATACCTCTGGGTGGATTGCTCATTAAGGTTGTCTGGCGATTTCTTGTATACTTGCATTCCCACAACATAGGTATGAGAAGAACAGGGCTTCAACAAAGTTTTGAAAGTATGATCCTTTTAGGAATAGCTTTTCTTTGAGGGAAGATAAAGTTTATCCAACAAGAGAGGGGGACTGTGGGCTTTAAAGAGGTCCAGCATACATGCCCTAGTTAAACTTGAAAAGAAAAAGGTATGCAGTTCCTGTTGTGGGGAGGATAAGGAGGCAGGACATGGGACTGGCAAGGTCCCTAACTACAAATTGGTAGTGTTGTTGGGAAAAGGGGGAGGACTGGGAAGTCCTTCCTTTCGGAATGAGGGCCCTCACACACCCAGCCTGCTGGGTGTCATGCTTCATCCTGGGCACCGACGGCACTTCTGCCTCAGGTAGCCAGGCAGACGACTGGTCCTCACTAACGGCCATGAAACGGGAGTGGTTAAAAATTACCTTGCACGGCGCAATGATGACCGAGTACTTGCGGGTCAATATAGCCCCTAATGGTCTCATAGTCAACAACTTTCCCCGTCTCTTTTTGGATGACGCAGCTTTTAAAAAAGAATGGTCCCTAGTGTCATGGAAATGCACTAGGGACTTACTCATCCTGATTATTAACACAGCGAAAAGACTAGCAGATGCCCTTCTTGTCAGGATACAAATAGCCGAGAGTAACCTTAAGACTACGATCGTGATGACAATATATAAGGGCAAGCTTACCGAAATTAACAACGAGATTGCTGAAAACAAAGAGTTTCTGATGAAACAAAAGATCAGCAAACTGCAAAAGATATTCAAAGGTTTGACAGGGAAAAAGTCTACCCTTACCTAAAGGCCGACTTTACTTCCAACAAAACCAGTTACTCCTCAGATGAGGGTACTATGCAATCAAGGAGGGGATCCTCCTCGAGCAGCGACTCTAGCACAGGCAGTT